>AP028167.1:10027385-11227385 GCA_014132275.2 Samia ricini
GACGGTTATCGTCTTTTATAGATTTCCCGATCGTAATTATTGTTATTAATTAACAGCAATTCTTTTAGGTTTGCTATCTCTCTCGCTCATGTTTTTACCGCGTGTTATTGGTCACCTTCTTTTTTTTTTTACACATACCTGTTTTCACTTGTAAGTATTAATAATAATTTTAGTTTTAGTGTTCTCAAAAACGTGCAATCAGGATTCGTGTCTGGTAAGCCGAAGGTCGCTCGCTCCGAATTTATTCGAGTCTTTCGATTACGATCTACGTCATAGTCGTGTCTCCGTGACGTCGGTTCCTGTTTTCACTAGAAATCGGCTCGCAAGCCTGATTCGTGTCGCGTGTCAGTTCGTAGCGAGTTTTGAATATTCGGTGTTATAAATTTATTTATAACATCGTTTATTTTCGTCCAACGTACTTTTCAGTACGCGCGCGTTTAATGTATACTCCCCCATAAGGTGAGGATACGTGTCGCTTCTCGACATTATTAAAACCCACTCTCTGTCGATTGTAATCATCACCGGAAACCTAACGGTGCCAACTTAAGGTGGTGCAGGGTCAGCAGGTTCCCTGGGGACCCACTTCTGGGGTCGCCGCATACCGCGGTAGTTTCGGCGCGTAGTCGCGCCGAATATCCCTGTCACACCTTTTTTTTCCGTTTCCGCATTAAATCTATCCCCTGAGTGCTGTTTGGGCGTGAGGTCTGCTCATCTGACTCACGTCCTCGGCCCTAGGGCTTGCTAGGGCTTCCCCCTAGGCTCCGTAGGCTCCCAATTACCTTGAGTCATTGCACTTTGACTCAACGGTCTTTTGCGAGACTCGCGTAGTCGCAGAGTTTTGGGCGCGCCCCCCTGCCCGTTAGGCAGGGAGGTAGTTCACTTTAGTTATTTATTATATATATATGTATATATATATATATATGTTTTTTAATTTCACTCAAAAGTCAATTATCTCAAGTAGCCTTATTAACTTATATTGTGTTTACATAATAGTTTAATATGATTCAAATATTTTACCGATGGCACATTATCGGTGTATTTTAAATATGCTACGATGAATGATAAATATAACTTATTAAGATTATTTCAAGTAGGTTTTATTTTTAATTTATTACAGCAAGAATTTCCCAATTAAGAAATTCCCAAGGATTTGATAACCTATTCAGATGCAGACTGACATCCTAAATCACAACCTAAATTGAGTGGGGGTGTTGGAGATATTTAAGTAAGTACTCTTTAAAATCATAGAATAGTTTTTTAGTCTATCTCGTCACTTGTCAATTATGTAAAAAGTGTGTAAAACAAAAGATTGTAATTGATATAATAAAATATATTCAAAGAAGATGTTTTCCGTGGTTATTATTTAAAATCCCAATACAAACTAATAATTACTCACTTGTAAAAAATAATCTCTTGTTTTTAAAGAAAATAATCTTATGTGTAATTTATAACATGTAAGTTTTTATCTTAGTCTAAAGTAACGTTATCTTCAACCAATAGTACTGACCTTTTCGATTAATAAAATTAACATTGCTCGTAAATCAACGATCCTTGGTTGAAATTTCTTTTGTCTAAAACGAAGCTAACTGTCTTTCATACTAAAGTAAAAATAGTCGGATTAAGAACGCTATTTTCTTAGGCAAAACACAGAGTTTCTTCGGAGCAGTATGATACAAAATCTATCAGCGAAGAATATACACATTGTTTTAATATAAGATAAAAAAATTCTTGGTTGTATTAAATAGTATCTTACAGTGAGAAAATATTTCATGGTGAATATATGAAATTATATTTCCTTGGATGAAAGAATCCTTTTGTTAACGTGTATACGAACATAAGAACATATGCGCTGAACATGTACTTGTATGTGATCTACTATCGAGTATTTTTTCGGAAATCCGCTTGTTCTCGTGGTTGATCTTCTTCTAAAACACTTGAAAGCCGATACAATATTAATTTCGAAAATATTTTATACAGGTTCGTCATTACGCTGATGGGCCTGTAATTTGTTAAATCGCAGCGATCTCCTTTCTTATGCATCAATACAACTTAGATGTAGACCACTGCTCTGGTGTATTTTCGAATTCTAGAATATTGTTGAATAATAGTTGTAGTGGTTTTTGCAATGTAGCACTAAAGGATTTGAGAAACTCATTAGTAATATGATCATTTCCAAGAGTTTTAACGTTCTTTGGCGTTTTAATTACAAGAGCAATTTCGGATATAAGAAAATTTTGAATTTCATCTATATTCACAATGTTTCTATGTTCCCTTTCTTTGTTGAGAAAAATTGTTTTTGGGTGCATATAGTACTCTGTAGTAATTTGTTGTTTCTCTTATTAGTCTAGTCAACAAGTTCAAAAACGTGATAGAGATAAAGGTCCTAAAAATATGAGCGATAGCTCATTCGATTTGGAAACACCTCTAGAAAAATGTATTTGAAGGATTTTGGGGCAGGTAAAAAATTGCAATTGTTATTAACAAAATAAGGTGAAAAAAAATGATATTTAGTTTTTCGTTAATAACTAAAAAAACAATAACATTTAAGCAATTTTGAGAAAAGTTCGTTAAAGAGGAGGAAATTTCCGATAAAAAAGTCTCGACTCCCGAAACTCTATCTCCATTATTTATAATTTTAATTTGACGTTGAAAATAGGGCTCCGCGCGCTGCTGTTACGGCATGCGCGCGCTGCCGCTAAAGAGTTTATCAAAAGAAATATATTTTTTTTCTAACATAAAATCATTTTAAAAATTTGAAAAAATTCTAGTAGCTTCTCAACACTTGAATGAATCGAGCCACATAGAAAAAAGTTTTTATCACCATTTTTCAAAAAGTTATTCAATTGTTAATTAACAAATTTTTTCCCGATCTCCGTTGGCATAAATAATGGGATAAAAGGTATAAATAATTGGCCTATAAATTTTAAACGAGGAGCCCTTGCGGTATATATACTTCATAAGGTCCTGCGATAAAAGTTCATAAAAATTTATTAATTTGTTAATTATGATTTTTTATAACTATTGCAAAATGAAATATCTAAAAATTGTTTCAACACTCTCTTTAGCGGCAGCGCGCGCATGCCGTAACAGCAGAGCGGAGCTCTATTTTCAACGTCATATTAAAATTATAAATAATGGAGATAGAGTTTCGGGAGTCGAGACTTTTTTTATCGGAAATTTTCTCCTCTTTAACAAGCTTTTTTCAAAATTGCTTAAATGTTAATATTTTTTTTAGTTATTAACGAAAAACTAAATATCATTTTTTTTCATCTTATTTTGTTAATAACAATTGCAATTTTTTACCTGATATTAAACATGCTATTCACAATCTTATAATTGTGTTCAAGAGCTAATTGTACTAGTCTTTGTCCGTGTGTGAACTTCTTTTCCCGTATGAGTATTTTCCAAATACTACTTCTTCTCCTCTTTGCATGTGTCCGATTTTCGCATTAAAGTCTCATAGTATCATGTTTTTTCTCTTAAAAGATTCCAATGCAGTCTCTACCATTTTATAAAAAAAAGCTTCTTCTTCCTTCGTGTATCCTTCAGTTGGAGAAAATAGCTGAATAAATGTCCATATGGCATTATTTGTAATTTTAATTTTTAACGTTGCTACTTGCTCAGAAAATGGTTTAAAACTCACAGAACCTGCAGTATGACATAAGACAAAATCGGTGTATTCTTCTATAGTTCCCTCTCAACTTCTAGTTTCACTTAAGCACATAATATCCTATTTTATTGCTTTAACCACATTGTTAAGTTCTATAAGCCCATAAAGTCGGAAAGTAGAGTTCTGACATTAATAGACGCTATATAAAAACTGTGTTCGAATATAGATAGTTTCTAGTGATTTTATTTTTATAATTTTGGTTTACAATAATTGTTACATCGAATAGTTCTATATATGTATACACACTTTACTTACATAGGATGTACAATTTTAATAGTAAACACAGCTTGCTTATTCTATTGGCGTGAACTACTTTTTATACATTTGACTTTTAATTAATATTATTGACAAAGGCATAAGCCAAAAAAGTAATAATTTAAGTTTACAATTTAAAGTTAAGTTGTTTTTAGAGTTAAGTTAAAGTTCGAGTGACCTGGTTAAATGTTTAAATTTGAATAATGTGATATTAAATAAATCCAAGTTTTTGTATCTGTTATGTATTATTCTACTCATTCTAGAGACAGGCGAATTTATACCTAAAACTGTTTTTTTCTAAACGGACAGTTGAGAAGGTTAATTGAGTAGCGAGGGTATCGAGGAGGAATCTTAAACCCAATCTTGTTCAGCAGTTCAGGACTGTCTATGAGGTTGTTAAGAATTTTGAATAAAAATGTTAGATCGAAAATGTTTCTGCGAGTTTCTAATTTTTGAATTTTAAATCTGTCTAGTAATTTAAGATAGCTGGAGTCTTTTTTCCTTACGCATAAACAATAAGCTAAGTGCTTGGTGAATCTTTTTTGAATATACGTTTTAAATCGCAGTGTGTGTGTTGCAAAGTGTGGACGCCATACTACCGTAGAATATTCCAATATACTTCTCACTAAGGTGTAATACAAATGAATCTTTGTCGTAGGATATCGAAACTGTTTAGAGTTACGAATAACGAAGCCAAGAACTCGATTTGCTTTTTTACTAAGATTGTCAAAGTGTGGTACAAAAGTAAGTTTTCGATCTAATAGTATTCCCAGATCCCGAACGATCTCTTTCGTTTCAAGATATGTCCCGTGCATATGATATTTAAAGTTATTTGGAGAATGTTTGCGGGTAAATATCATGTGAGTACATTTATTTATGTTCAATTTCATGCCATTATCAGTACACCAATTACTGAGCATATCTATATCTTTTTGTAACAAATCTACATCATTCTGTGAATCTACTACACATGCGATTTTCAAATCATCCGCATACAGGAATGGTGTTGCATATTGAAAATTTTGTGGCAAATCATTTATGAATATATTGAATAAAATTGGACCTAAATGGGAACCCTGAGGAATGCCTGACAAAATGTTATATGTTTTTGATGTAAACCCATTAACAACCACATAAAACGAACGGTTTTCTAAATAGGAACTTAACCATTTAAGTATGGAACTATTAAATCCATACTCAGAAAGTTTTAGAAGAAGTAGATCGTGTGGAACTTTGGCAAAAGCCTTAGTTAAATCTGTATAAATAACATCTACTTGTTTATTTTTATCAATGGAGTCAATCACTTCCTCTATAAACAGCACTAAGTTAGTACTGGTTGATCTTCCTGGTATGAAGCCATGTTGATGGCAAGATACATACTTCTTAAAGTATTTTTTTATTACAGGACATATCAGTGATTCGAAAACCTTTGCAAGTGCAGCAAGTATCGATATTGGTCTGTAATTGTTAACTAAGTTTTTAGCTTCCCCTTTGTGGATAGGCACTATTTTTGCATGTTTCCATTGTGTAGGAAATATTCCTGTTTCGAGAGATTTATTGAAAATGCAGCTAATTGGATAAGCCAATTGATCTGCGCATTTTTTTAAAAATAATGGAGGGATCTCATCTGCTCCCGTTCCCTTAGATATATCTAACTGTTTTAATTTTCTACGAGTGTCCTCAATATCGATATGTATGTTTGTGAGGCTATCCGAATTTATTAATAAATTATTAAAAACAATGAGTTGGAAAAATCGTAATTTATGGTGTTAGATTGAGAGTCAGTGTAATATACTGATGAAAAAATGAGCCAAACATGTTACACATGTCATTTCCATCACTTACAGTTGAACACCTATCCGTTAAAGAAGCTGGATAATTGCCTGAGTGTTTACGTCTGCTTTTAATGTGAGCCCAGAAGTGCTTAGGGTTTTTCTTTATGTTCTTTTCAAGCTGTTCTATATACGTATTATAACATTTTTGTGCCAACTTCTCACATATTTTAGTACATATTCGGGGAGAGATTTTATCTAAAGGATTTGTGTAGATGTTGTAACGCCGCCTGTATTTATTTTTTTCGCGTAATAATTTTTTTTCAATGTTGCTGAACCAAGGCGGTTGTTTATTGTTTTTCAATTTATATAGTGGTACATGCTCTTTGATTATTTCCCGAATTTTAGTGTAAAATAAATTAAGCATATTCTCCAGACTACTTGCTTGTAAAAATAATATATTCCAAGATATGTTACCTAGTTTTTTATTAATGGCTTCATAATCAGCTCTGTAGAAATTCTCTTTTTTTATATTTCTAGCTGCTAATGTAGCATCACAAGGTATGTGAAAGTGTATCTCCAGCGGAGGGTGGTATAAATCTATTTTGCTCAAGGTGTCAACTGCCTCTGTTACAATACAAGATGGTGAATCAGTTAATACTAAATCTAAGATTTTACCATATTTATTTATGATTTTATTACATTGCTTAAGATTATTCATGTTAATAAAGTCAAGTAAATATTCGCGTAAGTTTGATCCAACAAATGTATTTGTGGGCTCACTACGTGGGTTCCAGTTAATAGTGCTTAAGTTAAAATCACCCAATATTAATGTTGGATAGTTATGCTTGTCTGATACCGAATTACAGTTGTCTATAAATGGTTTTAATGTTGTTAGCTGAATTGGTGGTGGTAAATAAACGTTACAAATCGCAAATTTGAAGGTAGGCTTTGAGACAGTTTCTATTATTAACCAGATATCCTCGCCGTCGCTTTCCCATGAAGACATTCTTACAGCATTAAATTTTTTAGAAATCGCGATCAGTACACCTCCCCCTTCACTTTTTTTGGATGATACAGAAGATCTGTCACGCCTAAATACAATGTATCTATCATCAAAGAGTTCATTATTAAAAATATTATCATTTAACCAGGTTTCAGTTAATGCTATAATATCATAATTACTACAAACTAAATTTAGGTAGAATTCATGCGACTTAGTGCGTAAACCACGAGTATTTTGATAGTAAATCCGCAAATCGCAGAATTATAGTTAGTTTTTAGCCAATTCATTAAAGCTGAAAGTAGAGGATGAATAATTTCAAACTAATTTGTTGAGAGAGTCCTTATCTTTAATGATTTTATGCTCTGATTCGTCATTTTTTCTCATATGAATTCGACCACCTCTGATCCAAACATACTTAAACCCTTTCTCTTTGGCTTTTAAACGAGCGGCAGCATGTAGCTCCTTGTTGGCTGGGCACAAGTGTTCACTAATGAATATTGGTGAATTACTATCCAGTCCAATATGGGAACTATTTAATTTATCCTTTAGAGGTTTAAGCTTATTAAAGTTGATGGCGGCAGCTAAATAATTATCACGCTGCCTAGCAGTTGTGAACTGTACAACTATAGATTTTGGGCGACTACTGCTGTTATTGAACTTAGGTGTACGAATGCAGTGTGAGATGTGTTCTTCCTTGACATCGCATTTAATTATATTACCAAGTTTGATTACAAGAGCCAGTAAATTTTCATTCGTTTTCTGAGGAACACATTGAATTTCAACGTTGTTAGCCCGGGCATTTTGTTCAATATTAACTTATCTAAAAACTTCTAATCCAATACAATGTGTCCAAAACGCAATTGTTAAATTTTATTACAATGAACCCTGACTGTAGACGGTGACCCAAACACATTTAATTCCCAACACTTATACTAAACTCAAGACGTCATTCAAAATACTATAATTTTTTATAGAGCGAACAGAATTTTATGAAATAAAGTTAAGTTAAAAGTTAATGTTACCACAGACTAGGGTTTGTGATTAAATCTGGAGATGGTGACCAACTTTACTAATAAGTAAAATATTACCCAGTGATATTTAGACTGTTCCTGAAATGTTAACTGATGAATGTGAATCGTGACAATGTTCAAAACAGTGTAAAGAAATCTGCAACACGCTACACCGCAAATATTATAGAAATAAATACACGAAGTAATATATATAATTAATAATATCACTCACCATATTATGACAGCACTCATGTGTAGATAGCGCGACGCTCTGATCGGAACTGGAACTTTTCAGCGAAGAGATAGCGTCCGGCACAGATAGAGAGGCAGCGCGGGCTTCGGATTGTACCACCCACACACATATCAACGGATACTGGTTTCTGTGATACTTTAAATTACAAAAACAATATTATAGATACCACTTTTGACATAAAATTGATTCAAAGGAATATATTTTTAAATAGACGCAGACATATTCAATAATTAACTTATTTACAAAACGAAATAATATATATTGTACCGGCAAGTAACTGTGGACGACTGACTTTATTTTATTTTCAGTGAATAAATATACGCGCGAGTACAACACGAAACATATGCATTTAACTGACTCACTGGGATTTATATAATACACAAATAAAATAATTAAAAATATTCCAGGTATTTAGATTAGAAACCAAATTGTTTTTATTACTGTCTTTTGTTGTTGTTATTTACTTAAAAAGAGTAACTAGCGCGGCGGCCGTTTTTTTTTCTTTGAATATGCAATAAATTATCTCTTGCAGATGTTTATATTGTATACAGCTCTCATAAAACACTGCATTAAACTGTTATTATATTAATACTTAAACAGTATTTATTGTATTCTTTAAACAGAACGCAGTCCCCCCCTTTCTCCCGCTTAAATAGGGATAGGAATTCTAACCTAGTGTCATTTTTCCTTAGTAGGTTACGCGTTATTTTTTTGTTTAGTTGCTATTAAGGAACTTAAATAGCCCGTTTATTAAAAAAAATTGAAATAGTTTGTGTAATAAATAATGATTATAATCTAATTTTGACCAGCGGAAGAATACTATTTACGAATAAAAGTCAAATGATATAGTCGAAAAGAGATTGGAGAAAGAGATCTCTTGGGCCTCGATGTATATTATGAATCGATAAAAAAAATGACAGTTTAGAAAAATCTTATTTCCCATTCCTAGTTAGGTGAGCGATGACCACGGCCGTTCGAAATACCATGTCCGCGGTCCGGTCCATAAGGGTATTTTTTTATTTATTAACAGCATAATGATTATTGAGTTTGTCATGAATTTTGTCATAGATGCGTTTTTTTTTTTCGACTTGTTTTGAGTTTATTTGTAAAACGTGCAACGTGCCTAACACCATAACTTACATATGAGTATATGCTCTAAAGATGAGTAAATCCATCTGACGTCAAGGTAAGCTAATATTGTGTACAAACTGTAAAAAATATGTATTTTGAAGTGGTTAAAAAAATGACCTTTCTACTTACTAATATGCGGATGATGACAACGTGCTGCTGCTTCTCCCCGCTGGCCTCTGTCGCACCACAAGCGGATCGCGCACTAACTTGTCAGACTATAGTGTTCTTGCAGTTGTCGAAATTAGGCAATAATCATCATATAAAAGACATGAGGGTCAAAAATAATCTAGTAGTTCATCGGAGGATCTAAATAAAATGAGGTATTGATTAATATAATACTTTTAAATTAATACTTTGCATAGGAATTAAAATTATTATTTTTTTATTTATGATAAATTATCCTGTTTAAAAATATAAATATGAAAAATAAATAAAGAATTGACAAATTGTTACTTGCCTAAACTATTGTATAATGTCATAATAAATTAACAAATAAACGTCATACAAAAAATGAATCCTGCTTCATAAAATTAATTAATAACTTAGATAATAACACTCAGGGGCATTGCGCATAAACTTGTCAGACTATAGTGGTCTTGCAGTTACGAAATTAGGCAATAATCATCATATAAAAAATATCAGGATCAAAAAAAATCCAGTAGCTTAATATCGTCGAAGGATCAAAATAAAATAAGGCATTAATAAATGACTTTTATATTTTTTTATACCCGAATTATAATTTAAAAAAAGTGTTATTAAAAGTAAATTAGGAAATGATAAGTTATTACTATGCCTAAATTATTGAACAATGTCATAATAAATTAATTTATAACAATATAAAAACAAATCCTGTTCCACTAAATTAAACAATAAGAAAGATAATAAATATTTTAATAATTCAACAAAATTCAGTATAAAATAAAACCACTCACTATATTATAACAGCACCCATGTGTAGATACCGTGACGCTATGATGAGAACTTGTACTCATCAGTGAAGAGATAGCGTACGGCACAGCTAGTCCCTAGAGGTTGCGCGAGTTTCGGGTTGTACCACCACGCGCGTATCAACGGATACTGGTTTCTATGATACTTTCAATTACAAAAGAACTATTTTAGATTCCATTTTTGACGTTAAATTTATCAAAGCAATATATTTTTAAATAGATAACAAACACGAAACATCTGCAGTTAACTGACTCACTGGGATTTACGTTATAACAAATTTGTGTTAAAAATATATCACGTATTTTTCACATTATTTTTTATTACTTTATGTTTTGTTTATTTCAATAACTAAACCGGCGCGGCGGCCGCTTTTCCTTTGAATACACAATAGTCCACAATAAATAATCTGTTGCAGATGTTTATATTATAGCTCTCATAAAAAACTGCATTAAACTTTTATTATATTAGTACTTAAATAATATTTATTGTATTCTTTTTGACACAACCCAGTCTTTACGTTTTTAATTCAGGCGTCCGCCCCGTCCCGTTCCGTCTTTCAAACCAAAATTCACCGAAATCGGGCAGTAGTGTTTGCGTCATTTCGAACAAACACAAAATGTGTCCTGTAATAGATTCTGAATCCGTACATCGTTTCCTGCTCAAACATCATTAATGTTAATAAAAAAATCTTCATTCTCCAAGTGTAATTATTTATTTACTAATTAGTGCATTTTTATAGTATATAATTTTGAAGCCGGCTTTGCTTTTATTAAAAAAAAATAAAGTATTCAAGAATCACATTGTACTTACTACTCTGTCTTTTGTTACAGTTATTTATTTAAAAGAGGAAACCGTTTGGCAGTCCATTATTATCCTTTGAACGTACTAATAATTTAATCTTAGCGTAATACTTATTATTTAAATATTTATTAAACAAATAAAACAAATTATGTATTTTCAAATTTACAAAACAAAAACAAAGGAATCAGATCGAGTTTCTTGCCGGCTTTTGTGGACTGGGTTGTTTTTCAAACTGGTGGTAGTGTTTTGAATAAGAATACCTATATATATTTTTTATTAAAAATAATTTGACATGTTACAAGAACATTAACGAATACGCAAAGAGATGCTATGTATTATTAGATATCCATTCAACCCAAAGACGTCCACTGCTGGACATAAGATCCCCTTATTTATTTATTTATTTATATATTACCGTGACCTTCACCAGGTTGTCGGTCCACCTTATGGAGCGATATCAAAAGCTACGTCTTCCGATGCGTGGTAGCCATTCGAGAACCCGTTGGTCTCAACGGGCATCGGTTCTGAGACCAACGTCCCCAGCTCATTCTCAATCACTTGAGCAATCAAATAAAAATGAATAAAAGATGGCTACTAACACACGAGTCAAACTCACCCGAATGATGCGTGATGCTAAAGTTTCGGCCGCAGCCGAAGATTTACCGGGACCGAAACTTCGGTCGACACTTCTGTGTGCATTGAATCTGATTTTATTAAAACAAATTGGGCCTTTTTTACGCGGAATCCTAATTATTTTCAAAAATTAAAAAGTACCCAAATTACCCAGAGTAACATCTTCTATCTACCACAAAAAGTTCCCTCAAAATCGGTCCAGTCGTTCCGGAGATTACCCGATACAAACAGACAGATAGATAAAAATTGTCTAATATTTTTGTATGGCTATCGTAGTTACATTCATATCTATTTAGTAAAAATAATTATTAATTTTGACATTACAAACAGACCCTTTAATTTTACTTATTAGTATATAGAAAGTTAGGGCTAAAAGAATTAAAACTCATGAAGTTGCGAGAAAAAAAACCCCATTCAGAGGTCAGTTTTACAACATGTGTTTGAGTTTGTGACAAATGTTTTTGTTTTCTGGTAGTACTTAAAATCATTTAGACCCCATACAAAAACAGCGATCGTACTTTTTCAATGAATATTTTAAAAAACGCTATTTTACTCAGTTAATAATTATGCCAAATAGAAAATATCTAACGCTAACGGGTCTGTGGGAACACATACCGTAAAACGGGTCGAATAGAAAAAAAATAGTAGTTGAATAAAGATGTTTCTACGTTTGTCTCTAGTTGGTTAATGTGTTTAATTTGTATTATTTATTATACTGCAACATTATTCCTTTAACCTGGCAACACATAAATAAACGTAAAGTTGTTGTGATTTAAAAAAAATAGCGGTTAAAGTCAACCTGTTCAAAGAGGTGATTTTGGGCTCCCCGAAACTTTCCATAAACATTAATATCGCTTGTATTTTCGTGTGATAACTGTAGTTATTCGTATAGCTAAGGAGTTCAACTATTAGTGTGAAATAGGTGAGTATCGATATTCCAGTATATCCTCCTTTTTCATGTAATTTAAAAAAATCTGCTACTTTTTGAGAATTCCGAGGTAAATAAATACGAAAGAGGAGTGAATAGAAGCGCCTTTGGTATCAATAGGAACGAAGAAAGAGGTGAATAGATACAAGTGAGGGGTGAAGAGCAACAAAAAAAGAGGTTAATAGAAACAATGACTAATAGGGCTGTCGAAAACGTTATACTTATTTATTTATTGTCAAGGAGCTTATTACATATAAAATAACTAAGTGTTAAATGCGCGAAAAGTCATTCATAAGCCTTACATTAATGTAGATTTCAATATTTATTATTTAATAAAATTTTAACGCCTTTCTACATTAGAAACTTGATGGGGCATTATCATCAATGCAACCGAAAGACGTCCACTGCTGAATATAGGTCTTCCCAAAAGAGGAGAGGATTGCTATAGTTACCACATCTGAGAGGCGGGTTTGCGATTGCAGTAGGTGTTTGTGGTGCTCAGGGGATGTTGCTGCCCATCCCTAGGTTTATCCTTTAGTCGCCTTTCGAGACTCACGGGAAGATATTGGGTGATACTATTTTTAGCCGGTACCACACGGTAATTTAGGATGCTACGATGAGTCGAGATACGTTCGCCTAAAACTACCCTTACCAGTTCGCCCAGTCACACTCGCCTTGTAAATTTGTTTCGTCAAACTTCTTTTATCCACCTTCTCTACATGTCCATAATTAAGCATCCCTTTCTCTATCTTTGTCACTACATCCTCTACCACACCACATCGTTCCCTTATCACACTATTTACTTATAAACTTACTTTATCTATAATTATAATTATCAATGGGTACTTTAGTAGAAAGAAGGTCCTCAAAGTAAATATACTCGTAACTAACATACTGTGAACTAAATACTTCAAATTCAGACCCTAGACAAAGACTGGTTGAAAAAATATATATTTTAATACTTTGTTGCATTTTAGACATTTTTACAAATCTTAACCTATTATTCAGCACTGTACACTAAATATACCTTCCAGAAAGTAGGTAGACCTAAAATGAAGTTTGACAGCCCTGGCACTTTTTTTCTATTCACCCCATATGTCGTATCTTTTACCCCAATTGGTAGGTAAATAAAAATAACTTACTTTTTCGTAATTTAACAAAAAAATCCATTTTTTACTCGGTTTCAGTGCTAGTATTTGGTAAACTATAACAAGACACAAAACATCAGAATGTTTCAATAACAGTTTCCCTATAAAATATTTAAGAAAATTAGCCTTAAAGTTGACAATTATGTCTATTCACCCCATTTTATGGTACATAACTATTTTACATATTAGGTAGTACTTACATAAAAGTGGCAACGTCGCTTTATCCGATAATGAAGCAGCGGAGGTCATGGGGAAGCACCCGATGCAATACACTTACTAACACTAAACTAACTAAACACAAAAAAAAAAAACAAAAAAAAAATAATAAAAAATCCTTGTGTTGAGACATGTGAGCTTCGTAACTGATGAACGGCTACTGCTACGCAAGTCGCACCGCGCAA
Source organism: Samia ricini (assembly GCA_014132275.2). NCBI lineage: Eukaryota > Metazoa > Arthropoda > Insecta > Lepidoptera > Saturniidae > Samia > Samia ricini. The sequence continues at coordinate 10,041,342 of AP028167.1, forward strand.
ACCTCGTAGGTACTAATGTAGAACATAACAGATTTGCACTCAGGGTTGTCACTACAAACCATTATTTAATTCTGCTGTGACTAGGTCTTTGAAATTATGCAAGATTAAATGTTAAGTAAGAAAACTTTTGAATGGTTTGATATTAAACAACAGGATTTTAAGTATTTTGAATAGGAAGAATCTAAATCATTTATCTCTATTTTTATAAACTAAAGAAAAGTCTATGTACTAAATACAATATTACGGTTATGTTTTTGATTTTATTTATAAACAGTTTTACACATGTGACCCAAGATATAAAGATCGCTATTTCCTATTTAAACTTTATCATAATGAATAATAATTTATTTTTTAATAATACACAGAATCAATTCAATTGAAAAGTATCTTTTGTTAAGTATCTTAAAAGAAATATATTTATTTTTACAAATTTTATATTTAAATCCAAATTATTTTTTTTATCCAATTACATATTACTAGGAAACCTGCTATACTGTTCACATAAAAAAAAATTGTGTCAAATGCTAAACTACCTGACAAGTGACAGCCCTGGTCGGAACGTTTATGAAATCGTCGCACACGCCGGCCGGCACGAGGCAACGAACCAATCAGAGACAGCTACCCGAAACTGTTTCGGTCAGTCCGAGGCGGTACGTTTGATGACGTATTTTGTCGGCAATGTACAAAACGAAGTATATCGCTTGAGACACTACTGCGCTTCGCACTGAAGTATGTATTTGCAAATGAACTATATTATGAGATTTTAAAATATTATTGCTAATTGTTTTTTTTTTAAAGATTCAAATTTATGAGTAAATAATAACCTCGCAATAATGATCATAAATATGAGTAAATGAAAAAGTTTCAGAACACTGTGGTGCCAAAATAAATAAATTATTACAATATTATAAGAAATAATTACTGTAATTTGGTATTTGACTAGGTCATAACAAAAATAAATAGTACATATTTATCATCCATAAAACAATATGACTTAAAATAAATCGATTTTGTTTTTCTAATATGATTATTACCAAGGAAAGTTAGTTTTTGTTATGGATTTTCTAACAATTTTGAATACGAGTGGTAGAACCTTTTAGCAGGGTCAACTATGGGAAGCATTAACGCTACATCTGCTACTGCGGTATGGTAGTAGTATCTAGCTCCTGTTACTCTATTATGATCCAAAGGGCACACACAACACGTGTTGATACAGTACCTTTTTTAATTCCGATCTTACAATTATTGAAAACATCGTTAATTTTATAAAGATATAATTTAAGTTTTAAAACGTGATGTGCTAAAAGCATATGTATGTTTATTCTCTCATTTCTATATTTTGCATCCATTAATGGCGTCAATTAATTAACAGTCAATGATGTAACGTGATACATGAAGGAGTAGGTAAGCTAATGAATGCTGTTTTTTTCCTAACCTAACGTGACCACGATTGGTGAAACCCAGCCGAAACGTCGGGATAGAAAAAAGCAAAGGTAACGCGTGAAAACCCGTTTAAATTAACTGCAAGTTATATATATACTGTAAATAGGCTATAAACAATACACGATCATTGATCATTTTATTAAAATAATAAAATTTGTTTTTACAATCTTATCAAAGTCAAAAGTAACAAATGAAGATATTTTAGGGTTGGCAGTACGCTCCAAATACCTCTGGTGTGCTCATTGTCCATGGGTTACAGAGAATGTTTACAAGGTATTTGTATAAAACGATATTTTAAATCTTACACGAGATGAAGGAACCTGACCGCCGAACCTTGTCTTGAGTTTGTAATTAATTAAGTGGAAAAACTACCGAACACATCTTTTCTTCTGTTGGTGTAAATTCTAAAAAAAAGCATATTTTATGATATAGATTCACTGTATCGACATTACACAAAATACGCACATAACATATAATGCATAATTTAAACGAAAAAGAATACGGAATATTCTATAATATTTATAGGTACTTCGAAGAAATTTCAATTATTTTGAATTTATAGCCGTATTTTACTTCTATTTTCCTATTCTATTATTTTATTTACATATTTATTTATTTGAGTTATTGATGATTTGAACGTTGATTTTTTCTGTGACCTAGGTTCGATACGAATCGATTTCAAAAAAGATTTTTTTACAATAGAATAGCCATCCCGAACTTGAGTTTGATCAGTGTCGGCACGAAATAAAGCAGCGCAGCATGGCGGCTAGATTTTTCACACGGGCATTTCAAATATCAATTATTTTGAGGGCACCAAACGTTACTAAATGGTTAAAAAAAATCTAGTTGCTTACTATTATCGAAAGTATAAAACTGTTTATAAATATGAATGTGCAAAGAAACTGTTACTCGGGAATTGATTCATTGTTACTATGCATAAATTATAAGTTCTAGAAAAAATGAATCATGTTCCATGAAAATAATTAATAAATTACACAAAGATTTTAATAATTCAAAAAAAAAATCAATATACAATAAGATAACTCACAGTATCGTAACAGCACTCATGTGTAGATAGCGCGACGCTATGATGAGAACTCTTACTCTTCGTGAAGAGATAGCGTCCGGCACAGCTTGGGAGGCAGCTAGGCAGACACGACAAACTCTATTTAAAATCCACTATTGACACCAAATTTATTTAGAGATTAGAATTTTTAAATATACACATAATAATAATTGATTAAAAAAAAACAAACGTAATAATAATATGAATATGTTGTATTTTTTCTAACCTAGTTAATGCTGTTGACCGGAAGGGCCTTTACAGCTTCTCAGAACTTTGGGCCGAGTGCTGAAGGCACTCAGCCGCAAAAGGTAACACAACGGTTCGAACCTCGGCTTCGCCGTTACCTATACCTTAAAAATTCCCGCGGAATTTGAACCTAGCAAAACTCTACATTTTTTATTTCTTCAATAATAATTTTAAAAAATTTTACAGAATGAATACGTTGTTACGGCAAATGACTGGAAGTTTTTACTTCGAACAATGTACGGGCGAACATCACTCAACATCTGCGTTTAACCGAATCGGTGAGATTTATTATATAACCCAAACCTAACAGTTAAAAATTGTAAAAGTTATTTAGAAATCACATTGTTTTTATTACTCAGTGTTTTGTTGTTGTTCTTTATTTATTTCAACTAGTAAAACGGCGCGGCGGCCGATTGTTCTTTGAATATTTCATCATTTGCAATAAAACATCTGTTGGCATCTCCAAGAGATCTCATAAAACAATTTGTTATATGAAATTTATTTATTAAATATAGGTAACTATTACTGGTAAAATATGTATAATAATTAAAAATAATAATTTATAAACTAACGGATATGCAGTGAAGTATATATTTAGGAAATGATTATCGCGTGTGTACTTTACTTTTGCCCAGCAGATGATTGTAAGTAATTTAACTGATTATAGATTAGTTTTTACAAATATTGGGAAACTCAATTTTTTAAAGAGTGTAGCGATAGAGAATAGGTCATCTTTAGTTACATCTAACTATGTGCCCGCGGCTGCGTCAGCGTTTCAAATATTCTTCATTATGTTTCAATTTTTTTATACGGAAGCATAATTATTTTCCAAATTATTTAGTACAGTAAGTAGCAAGTAAAAATATCTATATCTATACTTATAAATAAAATCGATGAGTAGACTGTTTTGAAAGATATATGTACATCTAAAGACAACAGAACCAAAGCACGATGTAGAATCGGTCAAAAAAAATTAATTTTTGTAATCGTTAATATAAAAAATAGACGTAATTGAGGATTAAAGTAAAAACTAACTGGGTGTGAATTTATATTTATTTATTAGGGAAACAAACAGTACATTACGCTTTAAACTAAATACATCATATATTAAATTTTCATATTCCAAAGTTTCCACGTATTACTAAGATATACATACCAACGTGTAGTATACAAATATTAATTTGACAATAGAAATTGTTAAAAAAAAAAACACACAATAAAATAGTCCGACAATCAAATTACAAAGCGAGCCAGTTAAATATTAAATAATTACTTTTGCAATCCAATCTTAACAATATCACTGTTAGTTTGAATTAGTTTTTTAAATGTGATAAGCGAGTGATTAAACATATCAATTTCATTAAAATATAAATTATGTGAATAACATGCTCTATGTAAAAATGTATTCGCAATAAAAAATTGTTTTGGAAAATGCCACATGAAACAAAAATTGATTTCAGGCAATTAGGTCTAAGGTATATCTGCGACGCGGTGCTTGCGAAAGCCACCCTGTGTCGCCCCCATCCCAAATGCAGCGGACGGCCCCGGGGGGTTTTAGTGGGTATTTCCGGGCGACTCTCGCCCGGGTGAGTCCCACACTGGCACGGAGCTCGTCACTCCGTGCCCCCTTATCTATTGTATTTGGGGGACTTTGATCCTCCAAATACAATAGATAAGGGTAGTGCGTAAATGCATTTCCCCCCGTCAAAAAAAAAAAAAAAATGGTCTAAGGTATATCTAAAGTTAAGTTCACTTACAAGATAAGGCGAGTCAATCATATTATTGACAAGTTTAAATAAAAATATCTGATCTCTTACCATGCGACGTTTATGCAGAGAAGGTAAAACAAAAACGTTAGGCTGATAACAACATTTATATTGTAAATATTTTTATGAATTTATGCTGAATTTCTTCAATAGTTTCAATATGATTAGAGTAATGCAGGCTCCAAACAGTAGAGGCATACTCGAGTACAGAACGCACCAAGCAGTTATAGAGAAGACAAGCGTGGAAGGTTGTCTGAAATGCTGTCCGGTTCTTAAAATAAAACCGAGCATTTTATAAGCCTTATAGCTGTTATCAAATTTATATGCGTTTTAAATGATAGTTTGTGATCAAGATACACACCCAGGTCTCTCACTTCAGAAACTCAATTAAATAGTTCGTTATTTAGATAATAATCATGTATAATAAGTTTAGTTTTTCTAGAAAAAGTAAGAACATTGCATTTTTGCCCATTAATGTTAAGTCAATTATTAACATAATAGTTGCATAGACTATCTAGATCGTTCTGCAAGTGGGTGCTGACTGCAAGTGTTTTATAGTTCGGAATATCTTCATATCATCAGCGTAAAGAACAATATTAGAGTTAATAAATATAGGATAGATATCGTTTATAAAGATGTTAAATAAGAGAGGTCCCAGATGAGAGCCCTGAGGCACTCCAGAAGTTACGGGCACAAAAGAGGAACAGAACCTTTAATAGTTTACAGCCTGACTACGTTCGCGTAAATATGAGGTTATCCAACGAAGGAGGTCACCGTGTATACCGACCTTCTCAATCTTGTGGATAAGTAACGAGTGAGAGATTTTATCAAACGCTTTAGAATAATCGGTATACACCACGTCCACTTGGTAGCCCTTGTTCAACTCTGTTGCAATTCGGTGAATAAATTCACATAAATTAGACTCGGTGGATTTTTTATTTACAAAACCATGCTGCTGATCTATGATCAAGTGCCTAAGAGAAGGAAAAATATAATCATAGATAATTTTTTCAAATAATTTAGCGATTGTATTAAGTTTAGAGATAGGTTTATAATTTTGAATATTGTGCTTATCGCCAGATTTAAATATGAGAACCACATAAGAACGCTTCCAGACCGTTGGCATTATCCCAGATTTTAACGATTTATTAAATAGAACCGATAAAGGGTAAGCAAGGTTATCACGGCAAGCCTCTAAAAACAAAGGTGGGAGCCCATCAGGTCCACTGCCTTTATTAGTGTCTAAGTTTTTTAAATATTTTAATGCAATTTCCGGAGATATTTGAATAGAAGATAAAGAGATATTATTATTTATTTTCTCTCAGAATTAACTGGGACGGACACAGAGTTATCTTTGACAAATACCGAATTGAAATAGTTATTAAACAAATGACTTGTTTCCATACCATTTGACGAAGATAAATTACCAAAGTACATTGTATCAGGTAAATCATCCGTGGATTTTCTCGATTTGACGAATACCCAGAAATATTTACTATGTTTGCCTATTTTATTTTATATTCACAGTTCGTGATATAGTTATCATAACAGGCACATTGAACTTGTTTTTGACGCTTTCACAATAAGCAAAAGGTGTCGTAATCATTAATTCACCCATATAATTTCCATTTCCTGTGGTATTTTAATTTTTCGGAAATAATTTTTATTAACGGTCTGGAAAACCAAATTAGATAGCGTGTAGTTGTTTTTACAGAAGCAGTAGATACACACGAAATTACAACCTCTTCCAAAACCATGTAAAACTTGTCCACAGCTTTTGATATGTCCAAGTCGCACAGTAAATCATTCCAATTTATGGTTTGAAGGTGAATATTTACTTTATCGTAGTGAACCTTATGAAAAAGACGTACAGTGCGGGAAGAGGGGCAAATATTCGCATATTTACTTCAAGTGCAGTGTGATCAATCTTGTTTTACGAGTGGGAAGCCTGATTTGATAACAACGCATTGATGGCTACTAATAACTAAATCTAGTTGTCTCCCAAGGATATTACCGATATTATTATATTGCTGTAAACTAGTAAAAACACAAGAAACTATGTAGTGCTTGTATTAAAGCATCATTATTATTTACGTTCATTAGATCAGTATTAGAATTATTCATTCTCCAAACGGCACCAAGAACATTAAAATCACCCATTAGTATAAAATGATCTTCTGGGCAGTTAAGAAAATTAAGGGAAAGATTCTCGAAAAATTTACAAAGGTTTTCATGTAGCAACCGGCAGTGAGGGAAATAACAGCAATATATATGGAAAAATTGATTCAGAGCTAATATTAACATTATTTTGATGACATCTGCCGCTGCTTCAACAAAAGGAAAGACCTCGGTAGATATAACAGAATATTTACGGTTCACAGCAATTAGTACACCACCTCCCATTCGGTCTCCACGAGACGATTAGTTCCGATCACACCTATACACTCTATATATTTGAATAAAAAGTTCAGAATTATAAATACCTTCCAATAACCACGTTTCACTCAGGCATATTATATCGATATAGACCTGAAGCAGATTTCTGAAAAATGTATTAGTCTTTGTTCGTAGACTACGCACGTTCTGGTAATAAATATGAAGATTTTCAGCCATTAATAGATAAAGATAGGAAGTAACTCATTTTAAGAATAACACATTTACACGTTTTTACTCTTAGATATAGTATAATAACGTCGAATGATATAAATTTAGACAAGATTACAAAATATATTTCAACCAGTATAATTAATTCCAATGTTATCCTATTTATTATCATGCATATTACCACATGAATTAAATGTTAATAATTCTAACAGATTTATTTCAGTATATGTAAAGAAAACCCTAAAAGTAATGCCAGACTCATAGTTAACAATATTACACCTATATGAAAAATAACATGCATGCCTTTGAATATATAAAATATACTGTTACCATTATATATATATATATATATATATTACTGTTACCTTACGTTTGGCTCAATGGCCGCGGTGAGGAATTGACATGACGCCATTTCGCGCCTCCACACCATTGACTACTATTTTTCTAAAAAATATATTTTTTTTGTATTGGATTATTGAACTGAGTATTGGATTGATTTATAGATAAACACATATAGACATAAAGCACACCGATAATATAAAACAAATAAAATCCATCGTGATTCGTTTTTTGGCTAGATAGAAAAAGGATGAATCTGACCCATTTGAGAAAACTAAAATTGAAATGTAGTGATATAGGTCTTACTTCGAGTGACAAATACATTTATTTCAATGACCATTTAACCCAGTCGCAATAAATAATATAATAATAATATATATTTATTTGAGACAAAACTCCATTTGGTTAGTGTACATACAACTAAGAAACTAGTGTTAGTACTTACATCTACATTTTCATCTAATAACTATTTTTTATAACGCCACGGTAGTATGTAGGCGTACCCAATGCCCCAGTATGAGACTGTCCTACCTGTCTGCTAAAGTATTCAGGAGGCTGTTGGGGCTGGCGCGTACCCTGCTCATGAGAGAGGTGCATCGCTTACGCATAATGGCATGAAAGCCATCAAATCTCATCTCCGCGAACATCTCTGAAGCGCTGCAGTACCGCGGCAACCTCATCAGCACCCTGAATGCATTGTTGTATTGTACACGCAGAGCTGTACAATGTACAACGACTGACAGTATGCTGTGAACAGCGTAGTCTTCACTGCAGTCGAGCATTTAGCAAATCTGCGACCCAACATATTACACCGAATAGCCAACGCTCTGCGCTCACGCTCAATGTCCAAGCTATAAGTCATCGGATACCCAGTGGCCCAGATACTTGAAACTAGTAACTTACAATCCGCTAAAAAACTTGCAAAAGATAAAAAATATTTATATGTTTGGTTAAAAAACTGTTCTATAATAGTTCGTCAATCAAACACTAGCCCTTTTTTACATATGTATGTATATCAAGCGAAGGTAAGTTAAAAAAAATTGTGTAAGATTCACTTGTTTTTCTTTTAGGTTTTCACTTATTATTATATAACCTTTTATATAGTTGGTATTATTTATAATATATTGCTTTTACATATTCGTATGAAATAATTCTCTTAGATTTACTAACATTTAATTCATGTGGTAATGTATGCATAATAAAAAATAGGATAACAGTGGAACTAATTATACTGGTTGAAATATATTTTGTAATCTTATCTAAATTTATATCATTCGACGTTATTATACTGTATGCAAGAGTAAAAATGTGTAAAAGTGTTATTCTTAAAATGAGTTATTTCTCTTGTCTTTTTCTATTAATGGCTGAAAATCTTCATATTTATTACCAGAACATGCGTGGTCTACGAACAAAGACTAACATATTTTTCAGAAATCTGCCTCAGGTCAATTTCGATATAATATGTCTGAGTGAAACGTGGTTATTGAAAGGTATTTAGAATTCTGAACTTTTTGATCAAAGATATAGAGTGTATAGGTGTGATCGGAACTACTCGTCTTGTGGAGACCGAGAATGGGAGGTGGTTATTAACTGCTGTGAACCGTAAATATTCCGTTATATCTACCGAGGTCTTTCCTTTTGTTGAAGCAGCGGTAGATTTCATAAAATATCTTTAAATGTTAATATTAGCTTTAAATCTATTTAACATATACATATATTGTTATTATTTCCCTCACTGCTGTTGCAACATGAAAGCCTTTGTAAATTTTTTCAGACTGTTTCCCTTGATTTTCTTAACTGCCCAGAATATCATTAAATATATCATATATTAACGGGTGATTTTAATGTACCTGGTGCTGTTTGGAGAATGAATAATTCTAATACTGACCTCATGAACGTAAATAACAATGATGCTTTAATACAAGCGCTACATAGTTTCTTGTGTTTTACTAGTTTACAGCAATATAATAATATCGGTAATATCCTTGGGAGACAACTAGATTTAGTTATTAGTAGCCATCAATGCGTTGTTATCAAATCCGACTTCCCACTCGTGAAAGAAGATTCATATCACCCTGCACTTGAAATAAATATGCGAATCTCTCGAATACGTACACTTTGCCCTTCTTCCCGCACTGTACGTCTTTTTCATAAGGTTGACTACGATAAAGTAAATATTCACCTTCAAACCATTAATTGGAATGATTTACTGTGCGACTTGGACATATCAAAAGCTGTGGACTAGTTTTACATGGTTTTGGAAGAGGTTATAATTTCGTGTGTACATACTGCTTCTGTAAAAAACAACTACACGCTATCCAATTTGGTTTTCCAGACCGTTAATAAAAATTATTTTCGAAAAATGAAAATACCACAGGAAATGGAAATTATATGGGCGAATTAATGATTACGACACCTTTTGCTTATTGAGAAAGCGTCAAAAACAAGTTCAATGTGCCTGTTATGATAACTATATCATGAACTGTGAATATAAAATAAAATAGGCAAACATAGTAAATATTTCTGGGCATTCGTGAAATCGAGAAAATCCATGGATGATTTACCTGATACAATGTACTTTGATAATTTATCTTCTTCAAATGGTATGGAAATAAGTAATTGTTTAGAAACTATTTCAATTCGATATTTGTCAAAGATAACTCGGTGTCTGTCCCAGTTAATTCTAAGAAAGTTAATAATAATATCTCTTTATCTTCTATTTAAATATCTCCGGAAATTGCATTAAAATATTTAAAAAATTTAGAAACTAATAAAGGCAGTGGACCTGATGGGATCACACCTGGGACCTCTCTTATTTAACATCTTTATAAATGATATCTATCCTATATTTATTAACTCTAATATTATTCTTTACGCTGATGATATGAAGATATTCCAAACTATAAAACACTTGCAAAGTGCACCCACTTGAAGAACGACCTAGATAGTCTATGCAACTATTATGTTAATAATTGACTTAACATTAATGGGCAAAAATGCAATGTTCTTACTTTTTCTAGAAAAAACTAAACTTATACATGATTATTATCTAAATAACGAACTATTTAATTGAGTTTCTGAAGTGAGAGACCTGGGTGTGTATCTTGATTACAAACTATCATTTAATACATAAATTTGATAACAGCTAAGGCTTATAAAATGCTCGGTTTTATTTTAAGAACCGGACAGCATTTTAGACAACCTTCCACGCTTGTCTTCTCTATAACTGCTTGGTGCGTTCTGTACTCGAGTATGCCTCTACTGTTTGGAGCCTGCATTACTCTAATCATATTGAAACTACTGAAAAAATTCAGCATAAATTCATGAAATATTTTAAAATATAAATGTTGTTATCAGCCTTTTTTTTTTTTCGAGGGGAATGCATTTACGCACCAGGCGTCCAGCCAGATCTGATAGGGACCCCCCCTTCCAGATCTGACTGAAACGAACGAAGATGTGTGACAGTCTCTCGCACGAAAGCGCGAGAGGCTGTCACACAGGATTAGTGTGGGACTCGCAGCGATAAGCGCCGTTGGTCACTACCCACTAAACCCCCCGGTACCCTCCCGCCACATAATTGGAGCAAACACGGGATCGCTAAGCATGCACCGCGATGTTGTTATCAGCCTAACGTTTTTGTTTTACCTTCTCTGCATAAACGTCGCATGGTAAGAGATCAGATATTTTTTTATTTAAACTTGTCAATAATATGATTGACTCGCCTTATCTTGTAAGTGAACTTAGCTTTAGATATACCTTAGACCTAATTGCCAGAAATCGATTTTTGTTTCATGTGGCATTTTCCAAAACAAATTTTATTGCGAATACATTTTTACATAGAGCATGTTATTCACATAATTTATATTTTATTTTATTAGTTTTGGAAAAGCTTACAGACTAATATTACAATACATAAAAATATATAATTGTTGACTATTGCTAATAAAAAGCTTCCACAAATAAATACCAAGTTTATTACATGGAGATGTGAGAATAAAAAATTATACGATAGTGACAAAAATGAGATAGAAATTGATATGTTTAATCACTCGCTTATAACATTTAAAAAGCTAATTCAAACTATAGTAATAATATTGGAGTAATATTGTTAAGATTGGATTGCAAAAGTAATTATTTATTATTTCACTGGCTCGCTGTTTGTAATTTGATTGTCGCACTATATTTTCATATTAATGCATCTTAATTTTCATTTAATTTTAGTGCCTTTTGTGTGTGTTTAAAACTTTTTTTTTTCTTAAACAATTTTTATTGTCAAATTAATACTTGTATACTACACGTTGGCTTGTATATCTTAGTAATACGTGGAGATTTTGTTGGAATATGAAAATTTAATATACGATATATTTAGTTTTAAGCGTAATGTACTATTTGTTTCCCAAATAAATAAAGAAATATAATATAGCGTTTTATCATGGTCTGTTTGTCAATTTTTTTATTCACCAAAAATTATATGGAAATGTTGTTCAAATGCATCACGTGCCGTCTTTTTTTAATATCACTATCAGCGAACGGATGAACACACATTATCTCAAATGAATTCTTTAAAAAATGAGTCAAACAAACGTATTATATTTTTTTTTCAAAGATGTAAATAAAATAATTTAATTTATAAAATAAATATATAATTAGTCATTAAAATTCTTATTAAAATGGGTTCAAAGCTAATTTTAAGAGAATTTAAATTCTTTACCTACACATCCTTACGCAACAAAATTAATATAAAAAATTACAAATTTCGTTTCAAAAATTTTTACTTATCCTGTTTGTGTAAACCCTAACTACCTTTATATATTTGTAACGGATTTTTTTTTTTTAAACCGTTTTTTTTTTTTTTATAAATATTAACTACTAAAGACAAACCTTAAAGGTTTAAGTGGCACTTTATAGATGTATATTTATTGTAATATGTTTTTTTGGCAATTAAATTAAAAAAAAAAAACATTTATTTGCAACAAGAAATATTTTAAATAAAATATGCATAGTAATCAACTAGAATGGCCATGGCGCAATTTTAAGTTAACGCAATAAGACGGCTCAGTTAACTGCGCCTGAGTTACTGAGTTAACGCAAGGAATTCCGCCGAGTTACCCATGTCTAATTTCAAATAAGCGCGCGCAAATCGTGCATTCCAGCCAATATGATAGAACTAACTATCTTTAATAATTCTGACTCCGCCTACCATTTTAAATAATCGTGCTTAAACCTTGTGCTCCAGCCAATACGATAAAAGTATCGTTAATAATCCAGTCTCCGCCTACTTCCGGTTACATGCGCGTGGAGGTGTTTACTACACGGACACTGTTTCATAATCTTTCCATAAAACTGGTATAAAATTTGTAAAAATATACCGAAATTGTGTACATATATCAGTGTCGCTCGTGTAAAAGTGTTTGTTAAACAATTTGACAAGCGTATCCATTGTTACAACGACTGGCAGTGGCGTAGCTTCTAAAGAGACGGTATGTAGACTTTACAATGCATAAGCCCTTCACAACTCAGGAGGCGCCCTCGGATATTATTCACCAACCGTAATTGGTATAGTTTCTTCCAATTTAAGATATAAATATAAAATGTATTTTAATATATAAACATGTGACAATTGTGACTAAAACTCCATTTTGAAAACTATTCGAACTTAAAATATTTGTGTTCTTTATTTAGTTTTACATTTACCTAAGTTATCTCTAATGGAACAACTAACAAAATAACAGACATTAAGAGTCTAGGAATTAAGTAAGTAGTTGTGCGTTCGCCGTAACAATTATTGGTCGAGTGGGTTAGTGAACATATTTTTTGCGATCTGACGTGTGTTACATAGGTGGCCTATTTTCTTCAGTAGGTTTGTGTTTAAAAATTGTTCCTTTAAAAGAGTAAATTGTACTTTGTCGTAAATAGGAAGCGTTTGAAAATATTTAAAAAGTGTGTTTTCATCCGTGAGTTGAGATTTGACGCTTGGTGGAATTATTAATTTTAAAATTCTCACTTGCAGTCTGTACATAGAATCCAGGTAGGTTTTATATGTGCGACCGTAACTAGATAGACCGTAGGATACAACTGAGTCAAAAAATGAATTATATAATAATAGTCTAGTTTTATAAGGAAGACGATTTCTGATAATATAAAATTTAGCTAGGATAGCACGTAGTTTTTCACATATTTGTTCAATGTGCGGATGATGCCAATTGAACTTATCGTCTAAAGCCAATCCCAAGTATTTGTGAGTAGTGACTAGATTGATTATTATGCATTCAGAGTAACATTGTGTTATTCTATTGTGGAGACTTTTGTGAGAGTGGGCTACTATTTCAGGGTGGGTAATTTCACATATTAGGTAGGGTGATTTAATATGCATCAATTTCGTTTTTTCAGCGTTTAGCACTAGTCCTGCATCGTGGCACCACATACATAGCCTATCAAAGTCTTTTTGTAAATAAAGTGTATTACTTTTTTTTATCTTTCACTGAGATAACAATAGACGCATCAATAGCAAATTTATATGATACGGAGTTAATTAATAGATTAGGCATATCATCATTTACATAGGCCAAGAAATGTAACGGTCCGCACACCGATCCCTGGGCTGTCCCGTGCGTAATACCTCACTGAGACTTATCAATCTGGACTTGGTATTTTCTATTATTAAGGTACTTAATTAGAACACCAGTTATATATAGGACCTCTTATACCTGAGTTTTCTAGCTTTTTTAATGATGTCAAATGATCCAAGGTGTCGAATACACGCGAGAAATCAATGAATAGGACCAATACTTGCGTTCTTGAATTAAGAGCGGTATTTATATAGTCTGGGGTTAGATAGAAGTGAGGTTGTGCTTTTATTACGCTGAAAGCCGTATTGTGACGTACTAATAATTGAGTGATTGTTATAGAATCTACGAATTTGGTCACAAATAAATTTTTCAACTATCTTATCAATAGACGATAAGAATGTAATTGGTCGATAGTGGTTATCATCATCTCTATTCCCTTTCTTGAAAATTGGTCTTATACGTCCTAGTAGTTTTAGATCATTTGGATAAATTCCAGTGTTTATGGTTGTATTAATAAAATGAGCAATGGTAGATGAAATAATTTTACTGATGTTTTGTACGTACGTACACTAATTTTGTCTAACCTTGGAGCTTTCCTGCTGTTTAGTGACTTTATAAGCTTATGAACATTATCAGGTGTGGCCTTTTGGAATCGTATACTTTATATTATTGGGTTCACTAATATGATTAAGAAGAGGTGTCTTACAACTGGGTACTATTGATTTTAAAGACCTTTCGAAGCCATACGTAAATTTATTTGATAGTTGATTAAGAGACCCAATAATGAACTTATCTATATTCTACCACATATTGTATTTATTATTGCCCAAAGCTTTTTAGGATTACCATAATTGGCTTTAATTTGATTTTTGTGATATTAATTGCTATATTCGATATTTATTTATTCGATAACTTTATTAGCTTTATTTCATAATTTAGTATATTTTAATCTAAGGATTTTATTATTCTTTTCTCCATAAACCAAGGTAGGTTTATCCTAGATTTATTTATTTTTTCTTTCTTTTTGATATTTGTAATGCATTACTGAAAGCCTCTTTTACATATTTATAAATTAAGTCTGATGTATAACTTTAAAGTTTCCTCCCAGTTTAGAGAATTAAATTCATTATATTTTTTTTATCGTCGAACGGATGAACTACTAGTCAAGCAAACGATAACAGCACGATGTTCTGCTAAAACAGTATCGACTGCTGCGGTGTACGGCCATAATCACTGAGCATGTTGAGTGTGTCTAGCCAGTTGTAATGCTTGCCTACATCAGGGGCTTCCAGGATCACCTACCTACTACCAATAAATGAACACCGAGGGAGCCAGAAGGACTCTGGCTGCCACCTTAAGACCCCCAGAGGAACACCGACGGCGGAAAGAAATCTTTTGCAGACCAGTGTTCTTCCTCATACTACACCGATAGAACTGTAGTGGGCGGAAGAAAACTCTTACTACCAGAACCCAGCTAGCCGGGATCGAAGCCGTTACAGTAGCCGTATGTTAGATTATATATTGTGGTAATATTTATATTTCAATCACTAAAACACACTTAATAACAAGTTACAATACCATCCGTTTCCTTCAACTACTCCCCACAGAATCGACTATAGTTCACTCTTTTTGATTTTCGAACGTAAATGTATCCGTCATTTGTTTTACACACAGCTGTGTCAACTCAGCTATCTTAGGCTGGCGTGCATCATCTAAGCTTATATTTGACAAAAGTCAAATCAGTAGTTAAATCTACAGTTAGGCAAAAATATGTTGCACCATCCGAGTTTAGCTTAAATTACGTCATAATTTAACTGTTACCACAAACCAAGAAATTTAGGCGTTTTAAAATTTAAACCAAGTTTATTTCGATTGTCATGTCATCTGCCAACGATATTTAAGAGATCCTATTATTTATATTGTACAAAAATATGTCTCTATTGTAAGATATTTCGTGGAAATTGTCTTCTAGCGATGTTTTTCTCTTTTTGTTTCAAGCTAATACCATCATTTTTTTTTTTTTCACATAAAATAAAATGTTTTTATGTTTATCAATAAGTGTTTGAATACTTAATATTACTCAGCAACAATAATAATGAACATGTCTTTCATTAGGATATATATTACAGTAATAAATGTAAGACATATACTAGTTTATTTATTCTTGACAAACTTACTTGGTTTTTAGAGTTAATAGGATTTGATCCATAACGAAATATATCCAAAATCTTCGTTTTAGTCCAAACTGACAACAATAACAACACGTTTGTTTTCTATTTATCAATATTGCTTTTGACATTTTTTGCGATTTTACCATACATAAAATATTTTCCTTAATATTTATTAGGAGATTGATGTCTCTTTCAACTGACAACTCTTTTAACTTTAACCCTATCTAAAAGTTGGGTTGTGCACTCCAAACTTTGCTACTGCTATGGTTAAAGATATAGTAAAGACTAGCTGTGCCCCCAACTTCGTCCGCGTGGAATAGTGACTTTGGGCAGCATGTTTTGGATGTATCATTTGGTTTATTTTGGATTATAATCACCGTCGTTACATCGTATAGCCATTGAGGAACATAGCATACAGGCTGCTAGGATTATTAACATGTGACAAAGCCACATAAAGCTGACCGTGCGAAAAACAGCTAATACTTACATCCAAATCCACAACTTTAGCGTCTGACCATGGGCTTTATTAATTGTCACCGCGAAACTGGTCATAAACTCACTGGCAACTGGACTCGTTTAAAACTAAACGGAAAATTGTTTGGAATGAGAGGAACCCGAGGAATAAATACACTATCACCTGTTAAAATCTCTGCTTCTATCAGGTTTCGAAGGATAAGAAATTTAAAAGAGAAAATTTAAATTAATGTATGTTTCACTCATGTAGGTATGTATGTTTCACTCATGTAATTATTAATCGCAAATTACTAAATAATTTTTTAAACATAAAATTTAAATATAAAAATTAAGACTTGTATAAACTTGTATTTACAGTTTAACTATTAAGACGTGTTTACGTCGACTAACATGAAAACAAATTAACCTATACTATATACATACAATATGTATTTACAGACCCTAAAATATAAATAAATTAAATATGCAAACAGTCAGTGTTATTGAATGCAACGAAGAGCGGCCCGGCTCTCGGCGTACTTTATTTATACATATATAAACAACCCACAATTCCAGCCTAACCTGAACCCTATTTTATATGAATGATGATATAAATCTGAGGTCAAATTAAATTGGAAGTTTAAAATTTCCGAAACTGATTATATTATTATTATTATATAATCATACTTTTATATAGACCATTACTATGGAGTTTAGTAAAGTTTCAATCAATGCATCTGAACAGAGAAAGAATTTAAATAGAATAAATGTTCGACGCGATTCTTTAAATTGATATAACTTTTTTATTTATGTACCGATTGACATAAAACAAACACTAAATGTTAAGTGAAGCTTACTACAATATAGTAGTGAAAACTACATCTATATCGGATAAGCCATTTCTGAGATTAGCGTGCACAAACGCACAGACAAACAGAATTTTTTTTTAAGAATCATTGTTTTGGGCTATTTACGTTTATAAAGGTCCTAATAATATTTTTTCTCATATGTTTAAATTTAAACTTTACTATAACTGGAGATTTCGTGCACTCCACCCTAAGGATTTAAAAAAAAATCAAAACCATATTTCACATTATAAGAACTAGCCGTGTGTCCGCGACTGCGTCCGCGACTGCATCCGCGTTTCATATAATTCTTCAATGCGTTTTAATTTTTTAAACGGAACCCTAATTTTTAGCACTTAGAGCAACTAAATATATTTAACAAAGTACAAAAATTCGCCCGTAAATCTGCGCATTTAATAGGATTTTATTAAAAAAAAATGAGTTTTAATTTTTTTATACGCGAACTTTAATTATGTTCCAAAATCAAAAGTAAAGACACTTCATTTTTATTTATTAGAATAGATTAAACCTGATAAAAATTTGCAAAATAAAGACATTCCACATTTGATCAGGTTACATTTGATAATCATTTTAAATATTCTGAAAAAATACAATAAACAATATCACTCACCATATTATAACAGCATTAATGTGTAGATGGTGCAACGCTATGATTAGAACTTGTACTCTTTAGTAAAGATAGCGTCCGGCACAACTGGGGGCACAATTCGGCAGGCAGCGCGGGCTCCGGGTTGTATCACCACACAAATATCATCGGATATTGATTTCTTGAACATATTAAATAACGGAAACACTTTAGTCTACAAATGGGTACTACTTTTGTCCCTATTATTCAGAGAGTAGTCCCAAAAAATCCTTTTTTAAATATATACAAACACATTAAATTTATTAAAGAAGAAATTTATATACGAACGTAATAGTAAAATATGTTGTATCGGCTATTAGCCTTTGTAAGAATGACTTATACAGTTTTTGAATGCAGCGATTAAGTGAACATTCGTGTGATTTATTTTAAAACACAAACATAACAATTAATAATTATACCAGGTATTTAGAAATCACACTGTCTTCATTACACTTACCGGCGCGGCCGCCGCTTGCCCTTTGAAGGCACTATAAAATTTGCAGTAATAGTCTGTTACAGATGTTTATTTATAGATCTCATAAAACATCTTTATAAGATGTAAGTTATTGAGAATCTAACACACAATAGACAGAAAAATGTTTATTTTCTGATATAGACAAGACAAAAAAAGTAACAAGAACCATAATTATTGAGTACGTACTTTACCCAGCAGAGGAATATAACTAATTAAATCGACGGTTGTTTAGTAGTGATAAATCGTTTTTAGTTTGAATCCTAAAATGAGTTTGAAATTATCGTGAACACTCGTAATCGCTTAGTAGTCCTGTCAATACATTCAAACTTCCTATGTCACTTCCTGGATTTTAAACTATGTATCTCGATATCAAATTTCATCCAAATCTGTCCAGCAGTTTTTGAGTATATTCGCTACATACAAAAATACAAATCTTTCCTATTTATAATATTAGTGTAGACAACCATTACCTACTAGACAATTTAAGACTGATTTTGTTAAACGTTACCGTCTCAAGTAGGCGTCGTTTCCTCATCTGAGAAGCATCCTTGTTAGGTCTGCCTACCATTAAATTGTAAAATAGAAAAATAAAAAAAAAAGACCTTAAACAGAAAACTAAAAAATAAATTTACTTACCACAAAGTAACAGTCATTTTCATTTAGTTAATCAAAAATTATTAAATTATTATTGTATAATTTTAATTAAAATTTAATTACTAAATAATTATTGTATGATTTTAAAGTTGGCTGATAGGACCCTGGAAGGGGCGGTAGTAGTACCCTTATTCATTATAAACGGTCACTTTATTGCCCTGCCGTTAGTTGCTCCACAACTCCCCAACTTAGAAATTTCAGTATGCAGAGTTGGTATGAATGGCCATCTTAGTCAGTCGTACTAGTGTCTGCATACCTTTCCCTCAATAAAGAACTCTTAGACTGATCTCGAGACATTTCTAGCTAAGGCTAGGCTAGGCTAGCTTAGGCGATTCGGCCATCATCGCCGGTGATCTCAATTGCGGGTACACATTCTGGAACAGATCGTGTGTCACTCCCAACTGGAGGAGACGCACGCGCTTAGTACAGGTGCTCGATTTTAAGTCATCGCGCCTTTAGAGCTCACTCACTGTCACCCGTCAGTTCTAGATATAGCTCTGTTGAAAGGAGTCTCGCTCCCTGTGCGTCTTATAAAAGTCGTAGATGAACTTGACTCCGACCACCACCCAGATATTTTACAGTTATGTCAAACAGATGACTATAGTGCTAGCCCGCCAGTTGTAAAAGTCATGGACTACTACAATGTGGATTTACACAGAGGTATGAAATTAACATAACAAATGTACTCAAGGTATGAAATGTTAAAATAAAAACAAAAGAAAAACACTAAAATGAAATATTCAATGACATTTAAATATTAATATCTACCTATATAA
Source organism: Samia ricini (assembly GCA_014132275.2). Taxonomy (NCBI): domain Eukaryota; kingdom Metazoa; phylum Arthropoda; class Insecta; order Lepidoptera; family Saturniidae; genus Samia; species Samia ricini. Next base: position 10,061,395 of record AP028167.1, read on the forward strand.
TAAGTATATCTAATATACCCAAGTATATCTAGGTTATTATCTTACTTGGAATGGATTTCAAAATCATAAAATAACTACATATTTCATAATTTCTGATTAACTAAATCAAAATACCTATTACTTTGTGGTAAGTAAAATTATTTTTTACTTTTTAGTTTCCTGTTTCACGTCTGTTTTTAGTACCAACAGAAATAAAGACATTCCTTACAAATTATATTACTTGCAAGTAAATGAGGTTTTGTTAACAATTTCATGTTTATTTTTTGTACGGGAAACAATTCATTTTCATAAATAGTATTAGTTTCACCTTATAACTTCATCTATCTCACAGAAAAGTCTCGTCAAAATCGGAGATTAGCTAGAACAAAAGATCCGACTGCACATCTGCGTTTAAGGAACTCCATTCGCTTTATTTAATGTTGTTGTTTTTTTGTTGTCATTTGTTTCAACTAGCAAAACGGGCGCTTGGTCTTTGAACGTGTGATATACTGCAATAACATATTTATTGCAGATGTTTTATAACAGATCTCATAAAACAATTCCTAATAAAATTGTAAGATGTAAATATTACCCGTAAAATATGTATATTAATTAAAAATTATAATTAACAAACTAACGATCAGGCAGAAAAAATGTATGTACTAAACTAACAACTTAAGTAAATTCATAATCTTTAGTTACAACTAGGTGTGCTCTGGTTGCGTGAGCCATACAATTTAGACATTCTTTTATTTTTAACAGACTCCAAAAATCAATTCCTCTGTATGTTTTTTTTTGTATTTTTGTTACGCGATTTCTCCGTGAATTGTGAACCGACCTTACACTTCCGAGTAGGTTTCATTTCCACTGAGGATCTGATACGGGGAAATCGAGAATAACCTTGAATATTATAGACACATGTGTTTCATATATTCGTTTTCAAGGATATTAATACGTAGATTACCCATAAAAATGAGAATAGGAAGGCAATGGAAAGCTAGCGTCAACGCCAAGTTAGTGCTCAAGAGGTTAAATAAACTTTCACAGCTATACCTAAAAGTATTTACTTAAACTAATAAGTATAAAACAACTTTTCAAGATTAAAACAAAACAGAATTCAAAAGAATAAACTACAAAAATGCACTAAAAAGTAAATAAATAATTACTTTACTATGATATATCTTTTATTTTCATATCTTTAATAATTTTAAAACAGTTTTGTTTTTAACTAAAAAAGTTTATATTAATTGTGAGTCCGCTTTATTCTTTCACCTTTGACACGAAATAGAATAGAATTTAGTTATAGATACAAATAAAATTTAAGTGTTTGTTTGTAATACCAAAATAAAAAGTTAAAAAAAAAAAAAACCGAAATACATAGAATGTATTTTTATCAAAAACAGATTTCTGTTTGTTGTAGCCAATCTCCGGAAAGGCTGGATCGATTTCAACCTCACTTTGCTGTATAATAACCGAAATTATAATGCGGAAGTAAGGCTATTTTATTTTTAAAAAAATATGTGGGTTCAATGGAAAATGTTAAAAACTAATAAAATTGTGATCAAAATTATTAAGATTCAATTAATAGTTTATTTGACAAGTGGTTGATTCTTCTGTTATCTTACCTGTATTAATTTTCAAAATAGGATAAAATAAAATTCACAATATTAAAGCTTTTTTTAATTTTCAATAATTCACAACATATTGTTTTATACTTATTACTTTAAGTACATACTTTTAGGTATAGCTGTGAAGCCTATTTAACCCCTTGAGCACTAACCTGGCGTTAACGCCAGCTTTCCATTGCCTCATTTTTATGGATAATCGACATATTTAATATCATCCTCATTTTCTATAACAATGTGAACAAAAAAAAAATTAAAATCCACCGTTAGAATAATGCAGTCATAATAGCGAGTTTTCAAGAACTAGGAACACTTGAAGAAAAATTTTCTTCTTTTGAATATATTATACCTAAGAACTATTGCGAATATTAGAAAAAAAATGCTTTCAAATGATTATTTAGCACAGCCACAATTTAAATGAATAAAATTTAACTTAAGTTAAATTTAATTTAACTTAAGTAGTAAAATTTGTAATAATATATATTTGCAAAAATATTTATGTGGATTAATCGGAGTTCCAAGCATTTCGGTATTTAATCGTTTTTTTACCCAGATACAATTAGTTGAACGAAGTTTATGACATTCCTGAAATTCGTTTCCCAGGGTACCCTGTAAAGATGTAATGAATATATCGTAATAGGTATGAATATTATAATATAACCCACTTATATTCATATTAGAATACGCGAATATACGAGGTGTGTTAAAAAGTAAGGTGACTTTTCAAAGTTCGCGGGCAACGTACTTTCTATTATCGATTTTTGTTATATTATGTATTTTGTTATATTGGTACACTCTTTCCGAACATCTGTACCAAGTTTCAAGTGTATAGCATTTTTTGTTTGGTTGTGAGAGGCGTAAAGGTTATAAGTGTTTTGCGTGCTCGGCGATTTCTTCCTATCGAAAAATATGGATCAAAGATTTGCATCAAATTTTGTGTAAAAAATAAAATAAAGTGCTCCGAAACACTTGAAATGTTGACAGTGGGCATACGGTGAAACTGTTCCGAGTAAAAAAAATGTTTACAAGAGGTACAAACTCTTCCAAGATGGCCGGGAAGATGACAATGACGAGCCTCGCTCTGGACGCCCAAGCACGTCAACAACTGATGAAAGCGTTCAAGCAGTGAAGAAAATTGTGATGGCAAATCGTCGAATCACTATTAGAGAAGTTGCTGAAGATGTTGGTATATCGCTTGGCTCGTGCCATGAAATTTTTTCTAACGTTTTGGGCATGAGACGTGTTTCAACGAAGTTTGTTCCGAAATTGCTAAATTTTGACCAAAAGAACCGTCGCATGAGGTTCGCTCAAGAACTGTTGAATGACGTCAACGACCCAGATTTACTCAAAAGGGCCATAACTGGTGACGAACCATGGGTATAACATAACTGGTGACGAATCATGGGTATATGGTTATGATATCGAAACCAAAGTCCAATCGTCCCAATGGAACAGCCCAGGTGAGCCAATTCCGAAAAAAAGCACGCCAAGTTCGATCAAATGTCAAAGTTTTGCTCACTATTTTCTTCGATTACCATGGCGTGGTGCATAAGGAGTTCTTACCATATGGTCGTACGGTCAATAAATAGTATTATCTTGAAGTTATGCGCCGTTTGCGAGAGGCAATACGAAGAAAACGTCCAGAATTGTGGAAAAACAATTCATTTCTTTTGCATTACGATAATGCCTCTGCTCACTCATCTTTGCTCGTGAGAGATTTTTTGGCCAAAAACAACACCACAATCATGCCTCAGCCACCATATTCACCAGATTTGGCCCCATGTGACTTTTTCTTGTTCCCAAAACTAAAGAGACCTATGAAAGGACGGAGATTTGCAGCGATTGAAGAAATAAAGACTGCATCGCTGGAAGAGCTCAAGTCTATAACGAAAAGTGCTTTGAGGATTGGAAAAAACCGTTGGCATAAGTGTATCTGAGGGAGATTACTTTGAAGGGGACAACATAAATATTAATGTATGAACACTGCAATCATTGGTTTTTAAGTAAGCCAGCAATGAAAACAAAACGCTAAACTAATACGTGGTTATTATGTATATCACAATAATCTATAAACTGTAGTGAATAATGTTGAATATAAAATATCCACGGTCTATGTTAATGTGTCGAGTACCCATAAAAATAAGACAAAAGGAAAACAATGGAAAGCTGGCGTAAACGCCAGGTAAGTGCTAAAGGGGTTAAACATGACATTTGTCTGAAACCGACAGGATTATCTACCAGTTTTTTTTACGAAAATATATCTAAAACCATAAACATCAAAAATAGAACAAAACATTACAGAAAAATAAACTAAATAGGTTAAATTTGAATATTCATTACGCACTCTATCAGTTTTTTTTACGAAAATATATATAAACCATAAACTTAAAAATAGAACAAATCATTACAGAAAAATAAACTATATAGATTAAATTTGAATATTGCGTAAAGTGATTAACTTTTTAAATGCGCCAACGAATTTGTCATTGTCACACCTTAATATGTTGAAAGACCCGAGCCTATTAAAGTAGGAAGGAAAATTAATCACTGTTATTAGTAACAGTTATTTTTGTTAAACTATTTATGTATTCATATTCTTCACTAATATATTGTATATTACAAACTGTTACTTCATATTCTGTTCGCAAACCTTTAATAAGTATTATATTATAACATGCGATAACGAATATATGAGGGGTATAGATGCAAAAACGCTTCTATCCTATTTTTAGCTCTGAAGGTTTTTTTAAGTATTGGTAACACTCTTCTACTTTTACTTGGTTTTATTCAATAAAATATGTCCAAAGTATATTCTAACCTGTACAAAATTACATTTCATTTATGATATTAGGTCCAAATCCGCTGCGACGCGGTGCTTGCGAAAGCCACCCCGTGTCGCCCCCATCCCAAATGCAGCGGACGGCCCCGGGGGGTTTAGTGGGTATTTCCGGGCGACTCTCGCCCGGGTGAGTCCCACACTGCACGGAGCTCGTCACTCCGTGCCCCTTATCTAGTGTACTGGGGGACTTTGATCCCCTAAGTACAATAGATAAGGGTAGTGCGTAAATGCATTTTCCCCCGTCAAAAAAAAAAAAAAAAAAAAAGGTCCAAATCCGCTTCTGTAAAAACTTGAATCACAAAAGCGCCACTATCATGGTTCGACCAATCACAGAATAGTATTTTATATAGATTGTAATGGCCCCCGACTGTTATTTTGCTTTACCATACGCTTCTATTTTTGTGTTTTTAAATAGAGAAATAGTTAGAAAATGGAAATATCTATTACTCCAACACAAGTGAATAAGACAAGGAAAAGGATTCGGAATGAATATCAGTGGAAACGCAACATTAAAGGCGCGAAAGATTAGTTTTGCATTCTTATAGTTATAGGTCGTGTTTATGCAAGACGCACGACAGTTCCAATTCGTAGAACAACTATTCTTTATTTTGAACAAGTTTTTGCAACTTCTATGTAATGTTATAATTTGTACCATTATTGGTTTTAAACTGGGTGGGTAATTTTATTGTTTTAGGTACTCTGCTAAGAAGCCACCAAATATAACGGATGTTACAAGTTGTAAGCATAAGAAATGTGCGAAATTAAAATGCAATACTTTACATTCTTATAGTTATAGGTCGTGTTTATGCAAGACGCACGACAGTTCCAATTCGTAGAACAACTATTCTTTATTTTGAACAAGTTTTTGCAACTTCTATGTAATGTTATAATTTGTACCATTATTGGTTTTAAACTGGGTGGGTAATTTTATTGTTTTAGGTACTCTGCTAAGAAGCCACCAAATATAACGGATGTTACAAGTTGTAAGCATAAGAAATGTGCGAAATTAAAATGCAATACTTTAAATGCTCAAGATATTAGAAAATTTCATCAAGAATTTTATTCCAAACCGAATAAAACTTTCCAAGATAAATCTATACGAATAAATAAAATTGAAGTGTCTATTTTTAAAGTAAAAAAATTTTTTTTACTAAATAGAATTGAATGTTTATATGATACACAAAAATACATTTTTTTAAATTTTTGTCTGTCTGTCTTAGATAGACAGACTGAGTAATCTTCGGAACGGCTGGACGGATTTTGACGAGACTTTTTTGGTAGACAGCTGAAATTACTCCGGGTAACTTAGGGTACTTTTAATTTTCGAAAATAATTAGGGTTCCGTGTAAAAAAATTAAAAGTCCTTAAATTAATAAAATCCGATTCAATGCACAGTTTTACGGGCAAGTGTTTGAATCTTAGTGCTAACAAAAAATTGGATTCCGCATAAAAAAATAAAACGAAGTGAAGAATATATGTAACGCGGGCGCAGCCGCGGGTACACAGCTAGTTTTAAAATAAAATTTACAATAATAATAAATTTGTGAAATTTGAATTATTGATTGCATAATACCATTCAATCTACTTTTAAAGGAACAAATACGCTTCTATCCTCTAGTTGCAGATGCAAAATCGCCTCTATCTATTGATGGGATGCAAAAGGTCGTCTATTACTATTTCAATATTTTTTTATAAATTTTACATTGTTTAAAAAAGTAGGTTAATCGTACTAATCTAAAATAATATTAATTTGCTATGATATATAACTCAAATGACAACTAGAGCATAAATCTAGTATAATATATGGGTTTTTGTGGTATTACGAAAAATTTTAAAAAGTGGATAGTAGCGCTTTTGCATATATACCCCTCATATTCAATATTATGAATATTGTTGAACTGACCTTAATATAACAACCTCTTGCACCGTGGATTTAAACAAAGACCGCTCGATACAACGTATTTTTATATTTCATAAATAATTATTACACAGACAACAAAAACGAAAGATAAAAGAAAAAATATAGAAAAAATTATATTATAAAAAAAAACAAACGAAAATACAAAGGTAGACTAGTCTTCACTTTTTAAATGATTCGTTTCCGAACTCTTTAAGTCACTAATTTTGAAATACTCTTCTAATATATTTTTCATGTGCTGCCTTTATTTACTATTTCTTTGTTAATATTTATAATTTAATAATTTTACCTACTGTTTATTGTTTTCTATTTATATGCAATTGCTTTAAACAAGAGGCCAACGTTACGTCATTTCTTTGTTTTCAAGAAATTTCATGGAAATAAATAATTACATATGCTTCATCAATATTGAAGTAAATAAAGGATACTCTACAATTATTTATATTTAATTTTTAAAAGCAAATTTAAAAATAAGTACTTCTGTTATATTGTTTGATGGTCTGGTAAAGATCTAACGGAAAAATTAATATTAACATCATGATTTTTACATTGTTTTTCTAGTTCAGTACCTACATATAATTATGTGATCCAGAACTAGTGATTATTACAACTCAAAAGCAAATAATTAAATCACAGTACAGTCGAGCGTCAGCGCCGCCATCATGACTTTATAGTCAATACAATTCATATTTAGCGTTGTCAACTAATATAGAGATTTAATTTAGTTATATAATGTTACACAAATTAATTATAAACATGAGTAATAAAATACTAGATAAAAAGAGTTTTTAAATAAAAATTTGAAGATAACACGAGTAGAGTCAGCCATCAAAGTCTCCAAAAAGCGATTGTCTTAAAAATATTTGAATGGCCAACTACTGGTTTAATTGTAATTCTCGGATATACGTACTGAATTTAAGCAAGTGAATAGTTCTTCACATTAAACGTCGACGCTATCGCCGGATTAAATTTTACAATAAATTTTACTTCAGTTACATTTCTACCGGAATAGCAAATAAATAAAACAGACCTATTCCCTAGCAACACAAATAATTTAGGGAAATTCCCTGATAGATCGAATTGTTTTCAACTGAGTTTTATTAGTACAAATGATGCCAAGCTAAGTTAGTTTGGTGATCACAGAACACTAACTATTATTGTTTGAGCTTATCACCGCTGGATTTAAAGAAAATTCGCACTCACCAACTTGTGGTACAAGTTTGCAGAAGCACAGTATTTAAACAAACGTGTTTGTTGATCGAATAGTTTGTTAATTAACACTTTCACACAAATGACACTGATGTATGTACAGCTTAGTTATAATTTTGCAAATTTTAAGCATTTTATAGAAAGGGTCTAAACAAACGCGTCTGCAACGAGAGTGATGAAACGAACACTGAAGTTTGAACCGTGAGCCGTACCTACATAGTACGATCATTTAACCGGAAGTGGGCGGAGTCAGGATTAATAGAGACAGTGTTATCGTTGTCTGTAGCGCAATAAAATTTCCGCACGTAACAATAAAACGAAAATAAAAATAAACTATGAAATGAAAAAATGATAACGTATCTTCAATTTTATATATTATTCGTTTGCCTACTATTTAATACACTAATAGGGAAATACTCTTTTAATATAGTTTCATGTGCTACCTTTATTTACTATTGCTTTGTTAATATTTATTATTTAATAATTTTACCCACTGTTTATTTTTTTATATATGTAATTACTTCAAAAAAAGAGTCAAACGATACGGCATTTCTTTGTTTTCAAGAAATTTCATGGAAGTAAATATTTACATAGGCTTGAATATTTAATGAAATATTAAGGATTACGTTCAATTATTTATTTTTAATTTTTAAAAGTAAATTTAGAAATAAGTACTTGTGTTATATTGTTTGATAGTATGGTAAAGATCTAACTGAATATTAACATCATAATTTATAAATTGTTTTTCTAGTTCAGTACCTACATATAATGTTGTGATCCAGAACTAGTGATTATTACAACTCCATGGCTAATAATTAAATCACAGTACAGTCGAGCGTCAGCGCCGCCATTATGACTTTAATTTATAGTCAATACAACTCTTATTTAACTTTGCCAACTAATATGGACATTCTTATTAATTAAATTGCTTATTCTATTATATATTTTTTCGTAATAATGTCACGTGTACATAATATACACAAAATAAAATTTGAGTTTACGAAAGTGACATTAATTTTCGTAATAAAATCCTGCAGATATTGTTTTGACTAGAAATGGAATCAATAGAATAATTGTGATTCGATAAATACGGGAATGGCGTAGCTAGAAATTGAAAGTCATGGTGTGAAAAACAAGTAATAGGTACATTTGTGTTATTTATTGATGTTTACATATATATTTGTTTTATTTAAACATTAAAATCAAATTAATTTAGTTATGTTTATAATTAATTTGTATAACATTATCAAATACATGTCAAATGACAGTATATAGGAAAATAAGACTAATATAAAACGGCATAGGGTTAATTAAACACACGAGTAGAGTCAGCCATCAAAATGTCCAAGAAGCGATTGTCTTTAAAATATTTGGGTGGCTAACTACAAGGAAGTAAATAGTTATTTCATGTATATCGATTACCCATAAAAATTAGACAATGGGAAAAACAATAGAAAGCTGGCGTAAACGCCAGGTTAGTGATCAAGGGGTTAAACATAATGTTAGACCACAAAGCCATGGCGACACTATCGCCGGATTATATTTTACAATATAATTTTAATTCAGTTACATCTCTACCGGAATAGCAAATAAATAAAACAGACCTGTTTACCTAGGTAAACAACACAAATAAATTAGGAAAATTCCCCGAAAAATCGAACGGTTTTTAACCGAGTTATACTCAGTAGAAACAATGCCAAGCTAAGTAAGTTTGGTGATCACAGAACACTAGAACTATTACTGTCTGAGATTACCACCACTGGATCCAAAGAAATATCTCACTCACCTGCTCGTGGGACAAGTTTGAAGACCAGGAACCTCACGCGAAGGAAAGCAGCACAGTATTTTAGTTGATAGAATAGTTTATTTAATTAACACTTTCAAACGAGCGACACTGATACATAGTTTAGTTATAGTTTTAAAAAAATTAAAATTTTATAGGACGGATCTAAACAAACGCGTCTACAACATGATCATCATGAGACGAACACTGACTGAAGTAGGCTTGTTGTAAAAAAGTCGATATAATTTTTTCAATGTATCGATATTTTTGAGCAATATTTGTATATATCAATGTATCGATATAAAATTCCAAGTATCGAAATAAAAATCTAATGGTATAACGTATAAAAAGCTATATTTTTATTAGACCAAAACATTTATAAGTTGTAAGATTAAACAATATTAAAAAGGAATACATTTTTTTATACTAACATCTTTTCAACAAATTATATTTTAGAATATGTGTTTTTTTGTTTTAGGTCAACTTGATTTGCTGTTTTATAATTTGGTTTTTAAGTAGACAACTATGTTAGTTAGTAGGTATGTCAGTTTCAACTTGTACTGCTTGGCCGTATTATGTGTCTTGGGTTATAACAGGTCAAAAAAGATATATGTTAATACTGTTACCCAATAATAACAGATGCCATTATCTGTTGTTTAATAACAGCCTGATGTTTTTCTAAGCACGGTCAGTCTGTAATAAAATTTACTATTTTATGTATGGAACTATGAAATTTCTTAAATAAATTTATACTATACCTTTATTAAAAACCTAATACATATTGTATAATAACATTGAATAACGTAATGTAATATTATAATGTTATATATTGACTTCTTGACTTCATTATTCATCTCTGCTAACAACTGTCGACCATTTGCAAATTTATAACTGTGTAGAGCACACCCCTCTGTAGTTATGTATTTAAATCAAAATAAAAATGTTAAATTTAAACATGTTGCAGCAATTTTCAAAAAAAGTATGAATACAGATAATTTTAGAAAAAAAGCTTTAATTATATGCAAAGTTTCATTCTGATCCAATTACATATATAACATTGTTAACATAAGCTTACGCCTGATATTCCCGAAGAACTAGGCAGAGATGAAATAGCAAACTACACCACCCACATTTCGCCGAGCTTAGTTCTGTCCCAGATGTGACAGTGGGCGAGCCTGTCGCCATATCAGGCACAAATTCCAAATACTAGGAAGATACTGAGTAGAAAAACTGAAGTAGATTAGGCCAAATAAATTAATTTTTAAAGCAAGAATATTCTCTGTCAAATCATACTGATATATCGACTTTTTTTTCTTGATATATCGACGTAAGTTTTTATATTTACATGCAAATCGATATATCGATTTTTTTTTCAGTTGCGACGTCTTACCCTAGACTCACGTTTGAACCGTGAGCCGTACCTGCAAAGTACATATAACCGGAAGTGGGCGGAGACATGATTATTAGACAGTTTTATCGTGTTGGCTGTCGAGCAAGAAAGTTTCCGCACGTAGTCAATACAACTCCTATTAAGAGATACCAATAATATGAAGATCTAAAACTCTTACGTACTTTAATTGCATATTGTTAATACTATAATTTTTTTATTATATCAATAAAACAAAAATAAACTAGGTAGCAACATGTTCAGTGCAACCATGTTTTAAGTATGTTATAATGAAAACATTTATTCCAATGACTAGTTTCTATGAAATGAAATAATGATAACGTTTCTTCACTTTTTGAATGATTCGTTTGCCAACTATTCAATTCACTAATAGGGAAATACTCTTCCAACATATTTTCATGTGCTGCCTTTATTTACTTTTTCCTTGTTACTATTTATTATTTAATAATTTTACCTACTGTTTATTATTTTCTATTTATATGAAATTGCTTCAAAAAAGAGTCAAACGATACGTCATTTCTTTCTTTTCAAGAAATTTCACGAGTTTAAATAATTAGATAGGCTTCAATTTAAATTAAATATTAAGGATACTGTTCAATTATTTATATTTAATTTTTAAAAGCAATTTTAAAAATAAGTACTTCTGTTATATTGTTTGATGGTCTGGTAAAGATATAACGGAAGAATTAATATTAACATCATAATTTTTACATTGTTTTTCTAGTTCGGTACCTACATATAATGTTGTGATCCAGAACTAGTGATTATTACAACTCAATAGCAAATATTAAATCACAGTACAGTCGAGCGTCAGCGCCGCCATCATGACTTTACTTATAGTCAATACAATTCTTATTTAGCGTTGCCAACTATTATGGTCATAGATAATTCTTACTAATTCATTTGCAAACTCTATTATATAATTTTATATATCATTTTATAATAATGTCACGTGTATATAATATGCACAAAATAAAATATGAGTTTACGTGACAATAATTTTTGTAATAAGTTGCTGCAGATTTTGTTTGACTAAAATTGGAACCAATAGAATAATTGTCAATCGATAAATACGGGAATGACGTAGATAGAAATTAAAAGTGAAAAACAAAATTAGGTACAGATATCTTGTGTTATTTATTAATTATATATTATTATTGTTGTGTTATTGTTGTATATTTGTTATATTAAAAAATTGAAATCATACATTAATTTAGTTATATAATGTTATACAAATTAATTATGAACATGAGTAATAAAGTACTTGATAAAAAGATTTTTTTTAAAATGAAAATTTAATATTTTATATCAAGTAGGTAACAGTATATAGGAAAATTAGACTAATATAAAACGGCATAGGGTTTTAAACACACGAGTAGAGTCGGCCGCCATCAAAATGTCAGATTAGGTGTTCAGGCGCTTCAGGATCCGTCTGGACTGGTGCGTCACAATGGTAAGAGACCTAACGAGATGACGCTTATGTCCTGGAAGATAGGTACAACGTCCGTCGATACTCTGACACCGTCCCATCGTTCAGGCACTTCATTGAAGGCTGGCTCTGAAGCCGCCACTGCAGAGGACCTTGTATGCTGGCCTCGGCAGTGTTTCAAATTACTCAATATTTATTATTTCGTTGGAGAAGGAGAGCAAAATACTAAGATTTAATTTATTACAGTGATCAATGATAAACTAATAAAAATACAATGATATTACACAACTTACAGTGATTTTTAACAATATTGTGTGACTAGACTGCTCAGTTCTTTCTGATCCTGAATTGCTTGTGGCTGAAATATACATCTCTTTCTTTTTACAAGCCTGTACAGATAAATATATGATTTAAATTTTATTCAACTAAAAATGTATTAGCCCAAGAGAGCCCTGTGCTGAGCTGGCTGTGTAGAAGTGGACATACTGGAGAATAGGAGATGGATACCAACATTTCAAATATCTATAATAATATTATAAAGAGTAATAATATTATAAATACAGCATCGCAGTACGTTTACCAAAAATTGTTGAACAGACGCCAGTATCAGTCATAGTAATTTGCTGATCGACTATGATTTTGGATTGTCTTATCCAAAAGTCTGCACGGAATAATGTAAGTGTTGCCGGATCTTTTATTGTCTAAAGATCACTCCGTTATCCATTACCTCACGTCCTCTCCCACTGCATCCTATTATATCTATTTATTATACTTTATAATGTTTTCACTTGAAATTTTGATAACAATATCCTTTCCTTTACCATAATCTATTAAAATGCAATTGTTTCACGAAGTTCGAAATTTTCAAATTTTGAAAAGACCCTTTCAATGAATCCGTTAAAACTCATTTTACATTAGCAGAGCGCAGTCCTAAGATATACTGACAATCGTCCTGAATAAACTAATAGAAAACCTTCGGGTTTTCTTAATTAATAAAGTAAATAAATATTATGATGATATAAATAACAATAAAATTATAAATATTACAAAAATAAATTATTTTAAACCAAACATTAGAGTATAACACGGAACATCTGTTTTTAATTGAGTCCGTGAAATTTATATTAAGCCCCGAACAAAAGAATAAAAAAATACACAATGTTTTTAGAAATCACAATACTTTTATTACTGTGTGTTTTGTTGTTGTTATGGCTCAACGGCCGGTTGTCTTTGGAAGGTACGATAATTTGCAATTAAATGCAGATGTTTTCTCAAATTTAAACTATACGCCGACGAATTGTTACCACACGCTTTTCCCAGTTGAATCACCTTGTAAATATGAGACATATAATATGTCGGGTATATATCAAAATCAGTGTAATTCAATTTGGGTGAAAATGTATATTTTTTTATTGCAATATAATTTTAATTTTGCTAAGGAATATGAGATCCCGTTCAACAACGGTAAAATAAATTGTTTTGCCACAGTAATTGTTGTTTAAAGTTTGGTTGCATATCAAATTCTTCAGTCAAAGCAATCGGTTAAATCCTGTTCTATATGTCAAACTCGTTTATATTCAAAGTTTAATTTTTTTTTCACTAAATGTATGTATATTTAATTATGTTACACTACATAAAAATAACCTTATTTATTGATTTAAAGAGAAAACAAGAGTATTTTTGAAATGATGCATAGATACAACAGGTTGCACAATGCTATAGCCAGTATAATACAGGTTTCTACTACATGTACGTTATAAAATTAAATATTTATATTATCTTTGTGAATGTATATGTATAAATTATGTGGGGCGCACCCGAGAGGCGTAAAAAAAAAACCAATTCAAATTAATATAGATTTAATTTCAGAGCTACAGTTACACTTATATTTAAACTAAACCTAATACAAATGACTATCGACCGATATTAGATCGAATAGTCCTTAAACCTAAGAGAGGTGACTACCGATCGAGGTGTGATCGAATACTAGCAACTCTTCTCGTGCTCCTTATTGTTCAGCAGTTTAGCAGCGTCGTGCCGTGTGTTTTCCCTAACTTTATTTTTTTTTTTTTTTTTTTTTTTTTTTTTTTGGTTCTTTATTTAAAAAATTATTACAGATGTAATTTACACAATAAAATACATTTTATAATAAAATTAAAAATAAAAATACAAAATAAAAATAGAAAAAAGTAAACAAGGCCAGAGAAACTACACAGTACTACGCTTAAGCTAAACTTACGAACTAATAGGGGACACGGGGAAACCGCATCAGGGCTATTCCCTTCGACGGTGGCCTCTCCTTTGTCCGCGCCTACGGACAAGTCTGCTGGGTGAGGCACACAGGTGCGTCCCTCGTGGAGTAATCTTCTGAGTTCTGGGAGCTAATCCTGCTGTCGATCGGACTCTGAGGGGTCAGGGAGATGCACCCGATCTATACGGGTCATAGACACGGTCCTCCTTCAACTACCTACTCAGCTAGGCGAGGACCGGCGTATGAGATCGCGCGCCTGAGGCCTATATACTAATGACAAGTGTTCACTTCTCCCTCTCCGGCTGTCGGGAGGTCTAGCGTGCAACGGCGCGATGTTCTGGAGGTGAACGTGCGCCGACGTGTCCGCTCTTCGGAACATGTTGGTTGCAAGGCTGCTTATGAACGCATCCAGGCTCTCTACACGTAAGTCACGCGCAAGTACGTGGTTGCTAACGTATCGCGGTGCCCCCGCGATCATGCGAAGCGTGATGCTCTGTTGGGCTCTAAGCCGTCTCTTGTTCGTTTCCGATAAGCGACTGAACCATGCAGGGGCGGCATAGGTAAATCGTGACCTCAAATAGGTTTTATATAAACCAAGCCTCGTTCTCAAGGGTAGCCTTGAGGTGAGCACTGGACGCAGCATTCTCCTCGCCGCTCTTGTCCGCGCGATCACATCTCCTACATGACTTGAAAAAGTCAGGTTTCGATCTATAGTGACTCCCAGGTATTTGACTTTTCTCTTCCACGGTATAGTCTTTCCCTGGAGCGTCAAGCAAGGTGGTAATCTACTCATCATCACTCTAGTCATGAGTGCCTGTGTCTTCCCTACGTTGGCCCGCAGCCTCCATCTCCGTAGCCATTCAGGAAGGGTATCAAGTAGTCGCTGGGTTTCGATTTGCGCATCTAATGGCGTGTTATCCACATGAAAATAGGCGGCGTCGTCAGCGAATAGTGCGAGTTCTGTCCACCCGCGCACGGGCATATCGTTGGTGTAGACGGCGTAGAGGCTAGGAGAGAGGCAGCTACCCTGCGGGACTCCGGCTCTCATAGGGAACTCCCGAGACACTTGGCCTTCGACCACTACTTGGACGCGGCGGTCTTCCAGGAAAGACTTTAGGACATGGAGAATCTTCCTAGGGATCGTGGTGGTCGTTAACAGTTTGTATAGCATCCCCTGGTGCCATACTTTGTCAAACGCCTTCTCCATGTCCAGTAGTACAACTGCGACGTATTGTTTGTTTCTTCTTGCGGTATCTATTATATCGATGACCCTCGTGAGTTGGAGAACAGTAGAGTGATGCTCTCTAAACCCGAACTGTTCGGCTCTCAGGTTCATGTGCGGCAGCATCTTGGCCAGCACGAGCCTCTCGAACACCTTAGACAACGTGCTGAGCAAAGTGATTGGCCTGTAGTTTTCTGGTCTTTGCAGGTTCTTCCTGGGCTTCGGTAACATGCGGACCAGTCCGAGCTTCCAGTCATTCGGGAAGTGCCCCGAGCGGATAATACCATTGAATAACCGCGTCGCCGCCGCGAGTGTTCTCAGCGGCAGGTGACGCAGCATTGCAGTGGTAATGTTATCCGCGCCGGGGGCCTTCCTGGGCTTCAGTTTCCCGATCACGCGATTTACTTCGGCCGGGGTGAAGAACAGGGCGTCTGCCGGGCTGCCGCCGACTACAGGCTCAGCCCAGTATCTGTCTAGGTGTCGGTTCACATTGAAGACGTGCTGAAGGTCCGCTTCGTCGTTCGGGGAGAACTGTTCCTCCAAACACGTAGCAAAGATCTCCGCCCGATCAGTTGCTGTGAAGCGTGGGTGGCCATCTTCGCCCAATAAGGGGCGGACCGGCTCCGGTGTGCTCGATAGCTGCTTGCATAGACGGTGTACTGAGGGGACCGAGCTGTCCGTGATAATCTCGTCTATATGGTTCTCCCACGCTTCGGCTGCATGGTCATCTAGGGCAATTTTAACTCGTGTCACCATCGAGTTAAGTCTAGTCTTCGTGAAGGGGCAACGGGTATTCTGCCACTCCCTCCGCAGCGCTCGTTTCTCTTTAATGAGATCCTGAATCCGCCGGGGAAGAGGTTTGAGCCTCGACTCCGTCGGAATGGTGCGAGTAGATTTTTTCTCGGGCGCTGCGGATGCAATGGGTGAGTTCACCCGTCATCCGTTCCACATCTTCCGGCGTGGACATCTTTCGCGTCGGTGTGGTGCTCTCTAGTTCCTTCACGAATATTGCCCAATCAATCCGCGTACGTGATGCTGGGAATAGTACTCGCGTAGGTGACTCGGAGACTTCGAGAAGGACAGGTCTATGGTCCGAGGGTAGATCCGGCAGTACTGTCTGCCTCGGTGGATTCAAGCGCCCTTTCATTAGCGTTATGTCCAAAACGTCTTGCGACCTCGGGCTATGATGAGTTGGCTCATCTGGGCCGTGGATATCAAAGCCATAGTCTTCAGCAAGCTTCAAGAGTTGTCGACCAGGTTGCGTATTACATGAGGAGTTCCAGGAGGTGTGCTTCGCGTTGAAATCTCCTGCCATGATCGTTGGCGTACCTCCCGCCATTAATTCCTCAAGTTCTCTTTCCAGCATCTGAGTGGGCTGGTAATTTGGTCGGTATATGGCGTAAGCCTTCAAGTCCCGACCATCGACGTGCAACAATACCCCCAGAGCGTAGAGTGACTGGTACTCTTTAAAGGGTATTGGCTGATGTACGACATTCCTCTTGACGAGGACTAAAAGTCCTCGGTACGGGCGGCCACTCGTCGGACTCCTCTCGTCTTTCCTGTATGCGAAGTAGTTAGGGACCCGAAACTCTTCGCCTTGACGCAGGAAAGTCTCCGATATCAGCATCACGTCAATCTTCTGCTCACGGAGGAAGGCTATCAGTAGCCTTCTCTTCCCCGTGAGCGCCTGGGCATTCCAATGGCACACCCTTAACTCAAGCATTGGGATTTAGGAGCTTCAGTAATCCCAATAGGGTGGCCTTCTGACCTTTCTCACCCTCCTTTACGGCCGACAAGATCTCCTGCAGGACACCGAGGGTCGCAGTCAAAGTGTCCAGCTGCTGAGCCGGGGGGGGGGGGGGATGGAGGTACCAGAGGGGCAGGTTTATCTCTCGACGCACCCGCGGTACGATCCTGAACCGCGGGTTTCTTATTCTGGCGTCGGCGTCTTCTCCCAGGACCAGTCGTCGCACCGCGGCTAGTAGGTTCATTGGCCGGCGCCATCAGCGACGCTGACGCCGTCTCCCCTACTGTTGTCCGCGGAGGTAGTGCTGACCCTTTCGTCGCGCGTCCTGAGATGTGGTCGCCAGTGCGCGTAATTACGCCAGCCGTCCGGTACCTGGCTTCCCTACGGAAGACCGGACACTGCCTATAATTGGCAGGGTGAGGTCCTCCGCAGTTGGCGCAGGTCGGTGGCTCTTCAACTGAGCGACCACAGTCACGTGCAGCGTGTGGTTCTCCACACCGGACACAAGCGAGTGTTCTATGACACTGCATCGAGCTGTGCCGGAATTGTTGGCATCTATGGCACTGGGCGGGACCAGTCTTACCGCGCCAGGCTTCTATTTTGATCCCCCTCATGCACAGTAATTCGTTTACTGCGTAGATGTCCGGGGATGTCGGTGTCCGCTTCAGGACGACGTGGAATACTGAACCCGGGCGACCTCCACGCGCCATTATGTTCTTAACGAACTCGGGTTCGAAGCCTCGCTCCTGTAAGGCGGCTATGACATCAGCGGGGTCCGTGTCTGAGGGTAGTCCCCTCAGAGCCACCTTGAGGCTTCGCTCGGCAGGCAACGAGTACGAGAACCAGGCTACCCCTTCCTCGCACTCCGCCTTGGTGAGGTAACGTTGTACTACTCGGTACTCGTCTACACTCTCCGGCACGAACTTCACCCCTGTCCCAAAGGGGCGCGCGTTCGGTGCTCTGCCGAGCTGTTGGGTCAGCAGCTTGAAGTGCCTTTGCCAATCAGGCAGACGCTCCACTATCAGTGGAGGATATTTGGGTGCCGGTGCCTGCTTAACGTTGGGGGCTGAAGGCCCCTTCGGTGCGTCCGGCTGTGGCTGCTGATGCTGCTGTTGCTGCTGCTGGCGTTGGGCGGTCGGAGGTGCCGACGTCCCTGGCGTCGGTTGACGCTGTCCTCCGACCGCCGCCGCGAATGTTCGCGGCGCTGGTGTGGCTGGTGCCGGTGCGGGAGCGCGCGGTGCCGCCTGTTGGGCCGGTCCAGGCACGCTGCGCACGGGCATCGTTCTACTGGGCCCGGGTCGCCCAGTCGGCGTAGCATGCGTCGTCACGGGTGCGGTGGGTTGTTGCGGTGCGGCGACAGGTAGCTGTCGCTTTTGGTGCGAGCGTGGGCGCTGCGGGAGCGGGGCGGCCGCGGAGGTTGGAGGTACTGGCTCTCCGGTCCCGGCTGGGACCGTTGAGCCGGCGTACCTCGCGGCCAGCATGCGCTCCGCAGCTGCCCACGCGGTCAGCTGGCGTTTGGCTGGGTGGTGGGGGGGGGGGAGGGGGACGGTAGCGAGCGCGTCCTCCTGCCTACTCGTATCTCGTCCTCCTCCTCCCCCTCACTCCTCTTCCTCCTGCGCCCGCGGCCGACCGGACTGCGGTCGAGCACTGTCGCGGGTATGGGGGGGGGAGCGGTGATCCCAACTGCTGCCATATGCAGCGCTGCGACGTCCTCCGCGCAGGGGGTGCGTCCCTCCGTCTCGGCCTCCGAGACACGGAGGTACAACGCCATCCACCGCAGCATCCCCAAGGAGAGGAGACCCGTCTCGACCAACTGGGCGAGCACGACGGTGTCTCTCTCCTGGATGGTGGCTGAGGACGCTGCGGGTGACGGCTGCCGTCTCTCGGCAGCCGGGGCGGGTGGTGAGGGTCCCGCGCGGTCGGACGTCAGCTGCGCGCACGCACTGCTTGCAGCTGGGATAGATAGGGACTCTGCTGGCGGTCTCGAACGCGGATCGCGTGGGAAGGTGGCAAGGGGGGCGGGGGGAGGCAAGAAAGTTCTTGCCTCAACCCCCGCAGATGGCAGCACTTGCTGGCTGCCGGTGGCGCTGCTCGGTGGTGCGGGGGGAGGCAAGATGGTTCTCGCCTCGACCCCCGCAGATGGCAGCACTTTGCGGCTACCGGTAGCGCTGCTGAATGGTACGGGGGGAGGCAAGATGTTTCTCGCCTCAACCCCCGCAGATGGCAGCTCCAGGGTGCCGCGCGAAGTTGCACGTGTCGGTGCGGGGGGAGGCAAGATGTTTCTTGCCTCTACCCCCGCGGCTGACGGCTCCCTGCGGCTTCCTCGCATGTCGGCGCTCGTTGGTGCGGGGGGAGGCAAGATGATTCTTGCCTCAACCCCCGCAGATGGCAGCACTTGGTGGCTGCGTTCGGCGGCGCTCGTAGAGGGGCGGGGGGGGATTGCCTCCCCCCGCAGGTATCGGTCGTACTGCAGTACGTTGTCCTTGGACAGGCTGTAAGGCATCTTGTTGATAACGGCTTCGTCGGAGTCCGTGGGCAGGCTTGAGGTCGTTGCGGTGTCATCTTTGGTTGAGATGTCTTGGCGTGGCGTGGTTCGCGCCGATGGTGCTGGCTTCTTCTTTCCTCTTCTCTTGCTTCTTTGGCCCTGATAAGGGCCTTTTCCGTCGTCGCTGGAGGACGACGACATGGTGGCTCGCGAAAAGCTGTGAACGCGCAGGAACTGGGGGGCGGGCTATGCCTGAGCACCCCCCGGCTTCGCTCCGATCAACTAGCGCCGCGAGGTGCTAGTTGACATTCCGTGAACCAATCAGGCGATTGCTAACGAACCACCTGTTGGTTCCCATTCGCTTCCCTCGGTTTCCTCGTACGCTTGATGTCACAGGGCCAATCCGTGATCGAATAGTGTCTTCAGCGGAGGACTTGACAGCCGAGGTGAGCCTCAGTGAGACTCGGCTGGTGGGGCGGTTCCCACGATGACGATGAGTTGAAGTTCCGTATAATAGCAGGTGGCATGTAGCGTCGGTGAACCGATGTTGCAATTGTTACAAGGAAACTGCAATGTAGCGGTTTCCGTGGGATTCAACGATGTGTCTTTGGTCCATGATATTAGGAAACTGCAACGTAGACCTTTCCATGGAATATGAATACATAACACCTCCCCCGTACTTCAGCGACTATTTCTAAATCCGTTTTGATAGAGTCGCTGAACTGATGTGTAGTTAACCGTTTTATCGCTTGAATTGTATGCTCTATCTGGAACTTCACAAAAGGTTCAGTGAATGTAGTGGTTTCTGCTTCTTAAATATGATTTCCTTTACTAAATTATCAATGACATAAAAAAATTATTAATATAATTCGGCTGCAGTTGATAATGTAGACTGATATATAGCTTCTATCCGAAGTATAGCTTTTGGATTCGAATAGGCATTTTCTCATTAATGGAATTTCGATATCTGTGATCAGCTGAGTTCAAGATAATAGATGTGTCTTTTCTATATATCTCCTCTTTACTCGAAGGTATTTCCAGATCCAGTAGATACGTTTTAGTGGGATCATCCATTTTGAAAAGAAATTGATTGACATGGTGGTTTCTTCTAGCTAACAGTAGTTTCTTCGATACATCATGTACTATGACTGCCCGCAGGATATCCTGTCCTTGGCCCGGTTGGAAAATGTTGAAAAGATGTTTAATATGATAGTTAATATGGTATTTTTCTAGTAACTGAAGTCAGTATGCAGAGTAGACAGCTTTTTGCTTGGTGATCATCTGATGAACGGATTTGGGCGTTGTAGTAGTTGACATCGCGTTCGTACAAATACCATCTTTTTACCTTCGGACATTCTGTCTCCATGTACATAGAATCTTTTCTAGAAATTGCTATATAAGGTAAAGGATACACATAATATAAGGAATTGATTGTTTCTGGTAGGAGCAATGGACAGTTATACAATTGTGAATTGAAGGAGTGGCAATCAGTAACTTGTAGCTAATACTATCTTGCTATCTCTAAAGAAATATCCTGGTTTCATTGCGTCATAAAAAAAAAATTATCTGGATAAAACTTCTTTATGGTATAAAATTATAAAATTATTTTATAAAATAACTTTTATTTGTGCTATGTTAGTAATATGGAGTATTCAAAATTAATTTAGTTTCCTTAGTAATTTGACTATTCATTATCAGATTTAGTACTTTTCTGTTTTATCTTGAATTAATGAGATATTTTTTTATATTGTAATTTATATTGTAGAGCCATCTTTATTTAAACTAATTTAATAATTGTTTTTAGTTTCCAATTGATTTTCATTACCCTATAACACTTTGATACTAATACTATATTTAATCACGTCATTATAATTTAATTTACCGCAAATGCTCTGAGATATTTAAATAAACATAGAATGAGATAAGATATAAATTATAGAATGAGAACTCTTTCTTACGAATTGTTCAAATATCTGTAATTGATTATAAATTCTTTCTAATTTATTACGAAGGTTTTCTATATGAGGCTCATAGAGTAATTTCCAGTAATTAGCTAATATTATTTGTGCGTGAATTTTACTAAGTTCAGTGCATTTTATTTAAAAGGAATGATGATGATAAATCAATTCAGAAAGCCCTAATTTGTAATAGGTTAAATCTGGGATCTTAATTTAATCAGTTTTTTTTATAGTTGTGTCAGTTGAGTCAATAACAATTGAGTTCAGTGGTTTTCTGAAACAGTTTAAAAGATTTAGGAATACGTATTAATGTTGGTAGGACCTTTTTTTCCCTTTTAGTATAGATTTGATTGGGTAAATCTTATCATGCGTATACCGCGGTGCTTACTTCTGCCTATTTGCTAAAGGGTTCCTAATGAAAATTTGTTGCTCAGGGGTATATTCTTGTTCTGGTTCGCGATTTTTGTTAATATTTTCGATTATTTCCGTATGCCTGTGAAGTGTAGTTTTATTAATAGTCCCGTATACTTTTAACATTCGATTAATGTGGTCCTGAATATATTGCTGTAAAAGGTGTTCTGTAATACTCATGTCCAGTAGGTCACGAGGATCAAAATGCCCAGTTATTATATCAATTGGCCTACATTTTGTAAAGCTATGAATGGAACTATTGTAGGCTAATACTGCATATGCCATAAGATCTAAAGCAGAATCTTTTTTAATATTCTTTTTTTAGAATACGCAAGTGTTGTAGTAGAGTGGAATGAAGTCGTTCCACAATACCATTTTTGTTCGGTGTATTGGGACAAATTTTATGATGACGAATTTTATGTAACCTAGTGAATTCTAAAAACACTTGATTTGTAAATTCGGGTCCGTTATCAGTAATCAAGGTTATTTTACTAAATGATGAGCAAAATTTTTTTTTATAAGGTATGACCTACACTAAATGCTATATATCTTAGAAATATGCTTGCAAGTATTAAGAAAGTACAATTTTGATTAGATACTTATTTGATTCTACGCTAAACAGATCTAAATAACCAACTTCAAATGGCATCGTTTTGCTTTGATGGTAGTTTTAATAATTTCTTACAGCTTAAAGTAATCTGGATGAAAATTAACGAAATAAAAAAAAATTTGGAATGATTAGTGTTCTTGAGTAAAATTCTGTCATAAGGTTAAGTAAATTATCTATTTTACTTTTATTTTATTATTACGACCTGTTCTAAATTCGAATTTGATAGTGAAATTTACGTTCTGTTATGTGCCATGAAGATGAAGTATGTGTCACGTTACTTTCAATTTGATTTTGACTAGATTTGTATGCTGAATTTATTCAAAGGTTGATCTGTGATAAGTTTTGATTTTCTATATCAGTATACACGGTATTATTTCTAGAATTGATACTTTAGATCCTAGAGTTAGAATTTAAAGGTAGTTTTTATGGAACTAGACTCTTTACAAAAATTCCAACACGAGAGAAGGTGTCGGCACTGGTATTATTTTTAGTTTTCCTATAACCCACAGTAACGTTATATTCACTTGGTTTATGTAGCTATCTAGTTAATATAGAGTTCAGTTCTTTAATATTCATAACCCATTGTAGTGACTTATGGTCTGTTACTATCTAAAATTTCTTTCGGAAGAAATAATGACGGAAATAATTAGTTACCCATAATATATCTATTTTTCACAGTACTATAATGAATCTCATTATCATTTTTGTTCGTCAAAAAGATTTTAAAATTTCGAAAGTTATTTTATAAAATTGTACAAAAACGTAATTTACTTGCATTTTTTTTATTAAACTCATTGTGTGAAGTTTAGTAACATGCGCAAACTTTGAAACATATATCCTATAATTACCAGAAATGCTAGTGATTGATTTCTTTCTTTTGATGTTTCAAGTAAAGGTATTGCTACTAATAATTATACTATATCTTATTATGAATGGGTTTTATATTTTCGTTGCTCATAATATGGCCTAGATATGAAGTTTATTACTTAAGAAATTCTGACTTATCCAATTGAATTTTGAAATTAGTTTTCTCATAAGATACCGAATACTTTTTCAAGAATAAAGATGTATTCATGTAAAGTTGTGTTAATCTCCATTATCTACTCTTAATAAGATAGATATGCGTATAAGATAAATAAAGAACAATTAAAATAAACAATGTGTTGCTTTTTAATAAAGAAACGACATTTTAAGTTTATTTTTTTTACAATTCCAAACTGTAAATACAATTATGAATTATATTATAATTTATAACATATTTAACATATATTAAAATATCATAATGGACAGCATGACTTTCTTTACCTTATAAACTAAACTCTTTACATTATAAAATATAATAATACATAATTAAGGAAATATATTTTCTTTACATCTTCCCCCTTGAGAAGAAAATTTACAACAAAATTTTGTCCTGTTCTGTCTCCTCTATTTCTTCGCCTTCAGGGGTTGGCATAGGAATAAGTTTAGTGATGTGAAAAAGATTTGATTCTGTTTTTTTTGTGACCTATATAAATTCGGTATATAGAATTTGAAATTTTGCCAACAATCTTATATGGTCCAATTTTCAGTTCATCCAATTTTTTCCTATTAAGTTTGTTTCCGTTTTCTACATACACCATATCTCCTAATTTAAATTTATAATACTTTCTATTCTTGTCGAAAAGTATTTTATTGTAATTGTGTGATTTTATAGTGTTGTTATCAAGTGCTATTTTTCTGTCTTGGATCCAGTTATTATTTGATTTTTTGTTGTTTTAATTCATCAGGTAAAATTGTTACGTCTGTACCACACAATAAATATCTTGGTGGAAAACCAGTAACTGAGTGATTAGTTTCATTATATTTATTTACGCATTCCTGAGTTATTGTTGCCCATGCTCTCTTTTTTCAAATTTCATTCTTTTTGCATCTTATTCTGTTAACTAATATTTGATTTAACCTTTCATTTATACCACTGGAAAAGGGTGCATTTACTGCGGTAAAGATCACCGAGATTTTGTTTTCATTTAAGAATTTCTTGAATTCCCTTGAATTTATTCCAGCATATTGATCAATGAGAAGCACACCAATATTCTCTATTTCTGTTGTTTTTTTTACTAATTTTATATAATCCTTTGCACTTTGAGTTTTTGAGGTTAAAATAAAGGCGTATCTAGAAAAATGATCTACTAATAGATGTAGATATCTTTTCGTTAATCTCGAACCTCCAAAACCACCTTGTATCTAAAGACATAATTTCAAATGGTTTTGTAGCTGGTCCTATGTGAGACATAAAGCCAAATTTATCATTTCCTCTTGATTTATTTTTGATACAAATTTCACAGCTTCTACAAACTTTTTTATGTTTATCATAAATTTTTTGGCTGTGTAACAGGGACTGAACGTCTTTTGCATTTGTCCAATTCCAATATGGCACAATTTCTCATGTACATTTTTAAAAAAGGTAATACTAAACTCTTCTGATATTATTATTTTTTCTTTTTTTCTGTCCTTTTTAAAGAAAATATTGTCTTTCAATCAATTTATTTTTTTTTGCGTTGCATTTCCAAATTTTTGCTTCGATCTAATACAATTTCTTCTAGTTTAATAAAGTTCACTACTTTTAACTGTTCATCCGTGCTTTCATCTGATTCCAATACAGGATTCCTGCTTAGACAATCTGCTTCCAAATTTAATTTTCCGGGAGCATATTTTATTTTAAATTCGTATTGTGATAAATAATATGTTAAATCACCTAATTCTCCGTCAGGTCTAGATTTTAAGTTCATGTTTTCTAGTGGTTTGTGATCAGAGTAAACGGTAAATGATTTACCTATCAACCAGTATTGCCAGTGTTTTACCGCTTCTTTGATAGCTAAACATTCTAAATATATGGCTTTTTTTCTTCTTTTGGGATTCATTTAGATTCATTTAGTTTTTTTTTTTTTTAAATAAGCGAGCGGTTTTTCTTTTCCATTAGGTTGTGTTTGTTTTAATATAGCTCCAATACCTTCTATTGATGCATCTGTATAAATGTTGATGGGTAATTCTTGATCAAAGACTTCTAGAACCGGTTGGGAGCATAGCAGGTCTTTTATCTTCTCAAATGCTTTTTGACATTTATCCGACCAAACGAATTTTATATTTTTCCTAAGTAAATTATGTAATGGATCTAGTATTATTGCGATTCTTGGTATGTATCCATGATAAAAATTAATTTTCCCTAGAAATTGTCTTACGTTTTTCTGTGTTTTAGGAATAAGAAAACTTGTTATTGCAACTAGATTATCTATTACTGGTTTGACAGAATTATTTTGAATTATGTGACCTAAATATTTTACAGAGTTTGATCCAAATGTGCACTTTATAAACTTTAATCTGAAACCTTTCATTTTGATTGCTTCTAGCAACTGTGTTAGATGGCTAATATGGTTCGTAAACGTTTTAGAAAATATAAGTATATCATCTATATAATTAACAGCAAAATCAGTAAGTTTATACTTTCTGAGAATATTACTTAATATCCTCTGGAAAATAGCAGGTGAGGTTTTTAGTCCAAAGGGTAGACACGTCCATTGGAAGTGTCCATTCTGTGTTACGAATCCTGTTTATGTCTATCTTCGATTCGTAAAGGAATAGACCAAAATGCTGAATTAACATCAAGTGTTGAAAAATAATTGCAATTTCATGTTTTTTACATAAGATCTTCAATTAATGGGAATGGCTGTGCTTGTGGCACTACTATTTTATTTAAATCTCTAAAATCAATGCACAGTATAGACTTCCTATTTTCTTCTTTTTTAAATGCTAGCGTAACAGGTGCAGCAAATGGACTATAGGTTTCTTTTATCAGTCTATTGTCTAGTAATTTTGCTATTTGTTCTTCTATCTCCTTTTTATCTTCTTCAGTACATTTGTATGGTTTTTTACTGCAATATTTGTCTACTAACAAATCTATTCTCGCTTCATATCCATGAACAGTGCCGATATCGAATTTATTTTTTGCAAAAACTGATTTATATTTGTCAATCAGTGTATTTATTTCAAACTTTTGATTTTCATTTAAATGGTTAATTTTTATTTCAAAATCTTCTTTTATATGTTCGTTAAAATTAATTTTTTGTTCATCCTCTTTTTTTCATAACATTATTTTTAACTTTTTCTTCATTATTCAATACAATATTTGTTTTTACATTAGTAACATTTTCATGTATTTTATATTTATCTTTCTTGTGTACACTGAGTGAGGAAGTATCTGAATTATCTTTAAGTCTTCATTTTGGATTAGATTGAACTCTTTTATGAGATCTAATCCGATCAAAAAATCATATTTAAAATGCTGTTTATCAATAATGTATACATCAACACTTCTTTCTTATTCAAAGATTTTTATTTTTAACGTCGTCAAACCAATCGTTTTTTTAACACCATTAATTGTTATTAAATTTGCTTCGTTCAAACCATTTCCTTCTTTTTTCAGTTTTATTAATTTAGCATTAATCAATGAAACATTTGAACCCGAATCATAAATTCCATATATTTCTAATTTATTGTTTAATAGTAGTTTGACATTTATTAATGGTGTTACTATTCGTTTTTTTGATCCGCTTAATGTAATTTTTCTTTATCTTATCATCTCGGTTTGTACGGAACCAGCATGCATCTTCAGAATGATAACGAATACCTTTATTTAATTGCTTACAAATTTTACATACATCTTGATATTTATTATTTTTATCATCATCTAAAAACTTTTTCTTTGCTACAAAACTTTCATTTGCCATACAATCATATTTCTTAATTTCATTAAATAAATCCACTTTATCTTTGACTATTTCTCTATCAATCTTATTAAGTATGAATTCTGGTAAACCAGCTACCACAAGATCTACCAAAGTACCTGTGTCAATTGTTCTTCTCATATTTAATAAAAGATTTTCTTTTCTTATAGCATAATCCAGCAATGTGCCTTTTTTGTATTTAAATAATAGTGCTTTTGTTACTGGATGCCATCCTTTGTTTGCAAATGATTCACAAAATTTATTTCTCCATATCATCCATTCTGAATTCATTGTTAATTTAATCAGCATTGAACTATACCAACCTATACAACTTTTATTCATAAACAGCCTTAGTATTTCAATTTTTTTTTATATCTGTGGATACATTAAACCGTAAGCATTCCCATTCGAAAATATCAATCCATTGATTTGCGTCGCAATTATCGCTGGTAAATTGTCAATTCAATTACAAACCTTTCTGCAATGTTCTTTAAACTATCTTGTCCAATTGTTTGAATTATTTCTGACGTACCTGTTTCTCCTTGACATGATGTAACTTTTTCTAAATTGATTTCTTCTAAAAATAGATCCGCAAATTGTAAATTACCATCTTCATCTGTGTAAGTGTTTTTAAGTACATCTGTCATAGATATCCAAACTCTTCTTACCTGATATCTTTTTATTAAACTGTTTTTTACTTTATTATAGGCAGCCGTTTTCATTATTTCTTTATGATGAGCAATTGATTGTAACATCTCCCGTATTGCATATACTTTATTGTCACTTGTAGCAATAGATATTATGGAATAAACATTCGATTTTCCATCACTACCAGGCAAGAGCGTAAATTCAAAGCGTAGTTTTTCCATTCTTATGTTTCTCAAATAAACAAGAATGTCGTTTTATAAATTACAATTAAAATAAACAATGTGTTGCTTTTTAATAAAGAAACGACATTTTAAGTTTATTTTTTTTACAACTCCAAACTGAAAATGCAATTATGAATTATATTATAATTTATAACATATTTGACATATATCAAAATATCATAATGGCCAGCATGACTTTCTTTACCTTATAAACTAAACTCTTTACATTATAAAATATAATAATACATAATTAAGGAAATATATTTTCTTTACATGCGTAAAAAAATTCAAATACTCTAATTTCTACATTGAATGCTGTTTTAAGTACGTATTGCATGGTTCATTTAAATTAGATAAAATGATGATGCTAAGTCAAGAGTCGTAAAATACTGACATTTGCATTACTTATATATTCTCCTATTACAATGATATCTTCTATAATATTATAATTCCTAATATATTATCTATGTTGAAAATGTGTAAAAGGGTACCAGTTACTTCTTGTGTGTATTGGAATTTAATCTGTATTTCTATTGTATTTGATATGTTATTGAAATTAATTGTTTTCCTTCCATATAAAAATACATTCACGTATTTTGAACAAAGAGTTATTAACTTATTTTATCTTCAATGTTTGTATGCTCCTTTTTAAACTGAGCAATAACATTCTTAATAAGAAAGTGGTCAGTGCTTGTGAATACTGAATAAATTCTCGTAAACAGCCAGATCCAAATAATAAATGCTACTACATAAGTATCGAACTACTTTCGTTATACATTCGTGAATAATATAATTGCATATAACTTGTTCAGTAATTGAAACAACTGTCAACTGGTTCTAATCAGTTTGGAATTATGTGCTAAAATTATATCGCCGTAAAAAATTTGTTTTCTAGAATTATTGAATTAAATTGACTTTACTGTTGATTTAGATGATTTGTGTGAGTGTTGATTTAGTTAACCATTCTTATTTTAAATTTATTTTTGGAAATTTAACTTATTTAGATTTATTCTAATTTTATTCAATTAACCCTTTAAAGTAATAATGGAATCGGTAAATCGTTGATGATGATGTTGAATTTTTATCGGATCATTCATTTCCAAGAAATATGGTTCTTAGTAACAGCAAGAATATTTGTAACTTCGAACAGATAATTCAGTTGTGTATTCGGATGATACCTACTTGTTTACAACTTCTACACTTATAGAATTATTTAATTATCCGGTTTATTATACCTATAATCCAGTATATACTGTAAAAATTCAATTGTATCAGGATGTATGCAACGGATACGTGAATTCCAGGAGTTACGTAGAACACGCAATTATTAAAAAGGAAATAGTAATAGTGAAGTGAAAATTAACTCTTTTTAATACAATATTCGTTTTGGTTAAAACATGGTTAAAATAAATTGTACTCCGAACAGTTTCATGCAAACTGATATATGTCATAATAATGTTTAAAATTTCGTAACATTCTTCAAGACTCTGTGAACCTTGACTTGGTAAATCAATCAGACCATTATAAAATTACATAATGTTTCTCATAACGCTGATCGGCAAAATTATTGTTGAAGGAAGATCGAATACTATAACGTAATTCGTTTGAATTTTTTAACGTGCAGTAGGTTTAAATTAATTTGTTATAAATCTTAAACAAAAAGAAAAATATATTGTATTTGGTTTTAATTTAATGATAAATTATTATGAATTTTATTCGGATATAATTTATAAAAAAAAATTAACACACTACTAATTGTCGTTAATCAATTATAGTACTATTAACTAATAATATAAAATAAAAAATAAAAAATTTATTTTATGTTCTAAAATTATTTTGACTAATCCTAAAAAATGTAACCTAGGGGACCGAGATTGCCTTGGATGGAAAATCTTGGATATAAGAGTAAAACTTAAAAGGAATAATGCAATTCTAGATAGATACTAGTACTTACATGTATATGTTGGTATAAAGCAATCGATTTTGGATCACTTACGAACTGCTCTGATGAATTGGTTCTTCTTGATCGACGTTTAGATCACTCCCGCACAGCACTCCCGAATAGGTTCGTAATCCCGCGACGTTCGCGACGTATTATACGAGATCCTACCGACTGCGCCAATTATGTGGGGCGCGCCCGAGATGCGTAAAAAAAAAAAAAGCCAATTCAAATTAATATAGATTTAATTTCAGAGCTACAGTTACACTTATATTTAAACTAAACCTAATACAAATGACTATCGACCGATATTAGATCGAATAATCCTTAAACCTAAGATAGGTGACTACCGATCGAGGTGTGATCGAATAGTGTCTTCAGCGGAGGACTTGACAGGCGAGGTGAGCCTCAGTGAGACTCGGCTGGTGGGGCGGTTCCCACGATGACGATGAGTTGAAGTTCCGTATAATAGCAGGTGGCATGTAGCGTCGGTGAACCGAGGTTGCAATTGTTACAAGGAAACTGCAATGTAGCGGTTTCCGTGGGATTCAACGATGTGTCTTTGGTCCATGATATTAGGAAACTGCAACGTAGACCTTTCCATGAAATACGGATACGTAACATATATGTCTGTGTGTGTGCGTGTGCGTGTGTTACTGTTATTATTGATATTGTTTACTGTTATAATATGTGACACAAAGACGTAGTTAAGTTTTTGATTATGTTATTTTTAAAAGATCCTCTTTGTAGATGAAATATATCAATCCTTACATTATATAAATACCACGTGTATCTATCTGTCTGTCTGTCCATCAGTTGGGTTATAACTTGAGGACTACTGAACCGATTCGTTGTTTAAATTATATACTCGTATATATTATCTGGATAGGTTTTAGTATATAGTATGTTACGTTATATATGAGTGTAAAAATGAAATAATGTAAACAGTCTGTTAGTTAGCTTGTAACTCGGGATATTATGAACCGATTTACATAATTGTTTTTTTTTTATATTATAGATCAATTAAATGTCTATGTGTTATCATATATTATATTACGATATATATACATATAAGTATATCAAACTGAGAGAGAGATAAACGTTGCGTTTTATAAAATGTAATACGTATATACTATATTTAACGTACCAAATATATAGAAAAACCTTACCTAAATATATCTACTATTAAAAACAAATCCCGTAAATCGGCTCAGTAGTTTTCGATTTATAGACCAATTAATGAACAGAAATCTAAATAATAAAAAAAAACTTCATAAAATTCATCATTATTAATTATTTGTTTTTAGCAAATTACCCAAAGTGATGTTTACATAATTTACTTTTCTATCTTTTCTACCTATGTGTAATAAGTTATTCTTATATAATCTCGATAACCACTGAACTGATGATTATTTGTTATTTCAACCGATAATTCTTTTTCGATGATTTGTATGTACCCATTTTATTTAATTAACATACGTAAGGAATCGTCCATTAATTACGTAGGCCTCAAAAGGCTAGGATGGAGGTTCACAAAAATCACGAAATATTACAAGGGGTGTAGTCACATATCACATTTACTTATCCTTTCATTGAACGAGCGATATGCGATACCAAAAAGGTACCAAAAAAAAGTAGACGTGATTTTGGATGGTAGTATTTGTTAGATCTAGTGAATGATCGTCATAATTTTAATATTAGAAGTAAAGACAAGTTGGCCGTCCTACGCTTTAGGTTAAGTAAGTGTAATAAAAGCTTTATAGGTAATAGTATTCGGTTTTACAATAAGATCCCAAGTAACATTACCGATTTACCTGACAATAAGTTCAAGTATTATGTCAAGCAAGTTTTAATCTCAAAAGGTTATTACAGGGTGGATCATTACGTGAACGATAGTGATGTCTGGAAATAACCCACATCTCTGTGCTTCCACTAAAAACTACGCTTTGTATAGTTTTTTTTATATGACAAAAAAAATGATATATTATACTTATGAAAAAAAAAAAAGAACCAGATCGAGTTTCTTGCCGGCTCTTCTCGACTGGGTTGTTTTCCGAACCCGTGGTAGTGTTTAGACGTTCATAAGCGCCTTCTTAGGGCCTAAATTGAATAAATAAATTTTGATTTGATTTTGATTTTGAGTCTAAAATTTCACCATGTATCAACAGGAGGAAGGGATGGTAAAAAAATTGCATAAAAATCACGTGATTGATGGACAATCCCAAAGACTTGCGGCGTCTGCCAGCATGCAAAGAAACTTGATGAATTACTGTTATGATTAGGAATGCTTCACCGCATCCTTTTTGTTTATTTAAACTTAGTTCATAAATATTCAAACAATGACATTATTTATTTGATCTAGAATTACGACTTTACGAAATACGACGACTGATACAAAACATTGATATTAAATTAAGCAAACATTGGATGGACATTATTACAAAGATTTATTTGTTACATTATCTTTACATAATAATTTGAACCGTGAATTACCGATAAGGTAATAAAAAAGGAATCTAAAGCAATCAACATTTATCTATCCTTATGTTCTCAATTATTTAATTGGAAAGAATATATATTATTTCGTTTGCTTGTTTTTTTGTTTGTTTTATTGTTTAGTTTGTAGCGGTAATGCAGCGCAAACGACAATAAATAGTTCGTTTCTGCTGAGTTTGTACGGTCACCACTCGAATCAGGGTACAAAAAAATATTCCACTTGAAAGCAAAACATAAAGTCAACTGCTTTGAATCAGAATAAAATCATGTTTAAAGTAATATACGTTTTGTGAACGCTTTATGTAATACGAACAATAGATAGGTGAAATTTAGAAAAAATCCTACGCAAACTACTAAAATCGTACAAAATACACGGTAAAAAAGGATTCTTTCATCCAAGGAAATATAATTTCATATATGCTCCATGAAATATTTTCTCACTGTAGTAAGATAATAATTATCTTGCAAACTTAAAATAATATTAGTGTAAAGTAAGCAAATATTCTTTAATTAAAAAACTCACGTTATCGATTTAAGATACTATTTAAAACAACCAAGATTTTTTTTATCTTAAATTAAAACAATGTGTATTCTTAGCTAACAGCTTTTGTGCCATACTAGTCCGAAGAAACTAGGTGTTTTTACCCAAGTTAATAGAGTTCTTAATCTGACTTTGTTTAACACAAAAAAGTTTTCAACCAACGATCGTTGATTTACGAACAATGTTAATTTTATTAATCGAAAATGTCGAATACTTTAAATAAATCTCGAATAATAATTGGTCGAAGAGAACGTAAGATTAATATAAAAACTTTTTTAGACAACATGTTATAATTTTCATATACTCGTAAGATTCTTTTCTTTAAAAACAAGAGATTGTTTTTGAAATGAAAGAATATTGGTGTAATTTAAGAACATATATTATCGATATAAATACATGAATGTGCCATCGGTAAAAATATTTGAATCAGATTAAATTATTATGTAAACACAATATAAGTCAATAAGGCTACATGAGATAATTGACTATTGATTGAAATTAAAAAATATAAATTTAATACATCCTTTATTTTTTTCTTACAAACTAAAATTAAATTAACAATGAATTCGTTTGTTGTTTACTTTTTACATACCAAAAATTAAATTACAATTTTTTTTTATATCTGTTTTAATCAGTCACAAAATATGGATCATATATTACCCAGTTTTTTTTTTAAATATGCGTTAATCAGTCAAATGTATGTATTTATTTCCAGAAATACATATTAAAATAAAATTGTTTTCTTCTTTGATAAGAAACGATTATAAATGATCATTAAAACAACATGTTTTAAAAACAGATGTATAGAATTAGAAACCTGACTTATTATTTTTTTTTTTTTTTTTTTTTTTTTTTTTTTTTTTTTTTTTTTTTTTTTTTTTTTTTTTTTTTTTTTTCGAACCTAGCTAACGCTGTTGACCGGAAGGGCCTTTACAGCTTCACCGAACTTTGGGGGCGAGTGCTGAAGGCACTCAGCCGCAATAAGGTGACTAGCTCAAGGGTTACCAAAGTGGTACGAACCTCGGCTTGGCCGTCACCTGAGTGTAAAAACTCTCTCGCGAGTTTGAACCTAGCTATTCCCTACATTTTTTATTAATAATAATAAAAAAAAAAAAAAAAGGTTCCTTACAGGACCTATGTACCTGCATGTTATGTGCAAGAGTGTGTTTGCAGTGTTGTGCGTGTAATGCTCAATGCATGTGCAGTGTCACTGTATCGCGCTTGCGGCGACGTCAAGAGCCTCCCCAGTTGGGGAACGAAGCACGTCCTGGGCCGCCGCCTGAGGGGGACCCGGAGAGTGTGCGGGAGCAAAATTAGCCGCCTGTCCCCGGCGGCGGGAACGGCGGTTACGCGGGCGTGGGCGCTGGCACGCATACTGGATCGGTTGAAAGGGAAAGATCCTATTTTCGCACGTGATTTTTTATCATCGGGATCGGTGAGAACGTTACGCGGTCTCCGAAGTGGTTTCGGAGCTAGCGGGTCGGAGGAGTACGCGACGGCTTTCGCTATGAGCGGATTCGGGTGTGTCTCTGCGCGATCGAAAAATGCGCGACACAGGGATTTGATAACTGAGTGAATGGATGGTAGATTGAGGTCTCTGTGGATGTCCACATCCCTCTCGTACCACCGGGCACCTACGGCTCTCCTGGTGAAGCGGTTCTGAACCACTTGGAAGGAGGACAGATCTGTATAAGCGAAGGCAGGGGCGCAATAAGTGAGAATGGGCCTAACTACCGTTTTGTATAATGTAATTTTATGGCGGACGGCCATCTTACTACGGGCGTTGTAAAGAGGGAAAAGACGTCCCATAACCATGTTGGCACGGTTTCTGGCTTTCAAAACGTGAGATTTGAAAGTCATGTGGGCGTCTAGTGTGACACCGAGGTACTTGACCTCGGTCGCCCATGGGATCTCTACTCCTAGGTAAGTGACTGGACGAGGAGGGTCGGATTTCTCTACGGAGAACATAATCGCGGTGCTCTTTCCCGGGTTAATCGCTATGCGCCACTTCAAGTACCAAAAGCTTAAGATGTTAACAGCCTTTTGGACGCGGGATCTGAGAGTGTCTCTTTGTCTGAACGAATAATAGATGACCGTGTCATCGGCATAGAGACCTAAATGAACCTTACTAGCCGCCACTCCTTCCTTCGAGCGGGTCGTCTTTCAGGTTCGGATTTAGGTCTGGTAAGTCCGCTATGTAAAGGTTGAAGAGGACAGGCGCCAGAATGGAGCCCTGGGGGACTCCTGCGCGGATCGGGCGGGCTGAAGAGAGAGCGGACTCTACTCTAAAGCGGAAACTACGATTCGAAAGGTAATCGCGTAGGATGTGAACTAATGTGTCAGGGACGCCTAACCTAACTAGTTTAAATACAAGGCCGGCATGCCAGACCTTGTCGAATGCCTTAGCGACGTCGAAGAAGACAGCGAGCGTACGCCAGGGTGTGTTTGGGGTTCGATGAAAATTTGACAGGATGTGCTCCGTGAGGCGTTGCACTTGGTGCGCGCAAGAGTGTCTGGCTCTGAAACCAAACTGTTCGGGAGGCAAGAGATTTTTGTCCTCTATCACTACGAGGAGTCGGTTCAGAAGGATCCGCTCGTAGAGTTTACCTATTGAGCTTAGCAAGCTGATTGGGCGGTAACTATCGGGTGACCTGGCATCTTTGCCAGACTTGTGTATACCTATCACTATCGCTTCTTTCCAGGCGGCTGGAAAGTGGTGGTTTTTGATGGCCGCATTGAAGATGCAGACCAGTAGCGCGATGAGACGGGGCGGAAGAAGCTTAAGCACTTCATTCCTGATCCCGTCCGGACCGGGAGATTTTCTAGGCTTAAGGCCCTTAATGGTTGTAGTGACCTCATCACAGGTGACAGGTGTGAGGGGAACAACCGGGGAAAGAGCGTCTAGGTCCTGTACCGAGGACTCTACATCGGAGACGTGGAGGACGTCAACGTTGTCAATGACGGGGGAACATTGCTGCTCGAGGCTATCGGCTAAGCACTCGGCTTTGTCGTCATCGTCAAATGCGGGTGGAAGACCCTGAGTGTTTCTGTCCAGGGGGGGCATACTAGCGACGGAACGGTCCGTCTTCATCGATCGTGCAAGCTTCCAGTACGCGAGGTGGGAAGGTACCAACTCCTCGAGGAGACTGTTCCACCTGTTATCACGGAGCTGATCTATGCGGTCTTTCACCGCTCTACGCAAGGAACGTAAGCGTGCACGATTTTCCTCAGTCGGATACGCGTCATGGGCACGGGTCGCGGCGTTCTTCTGGGTGAGCAGAGCTCTCACGTCATCAGGGAGTATAAAGCGGCGATCGTTCGCCGCTTGTACCTCTTTCGAGGTCTCCCTGATTCCGGTGTTGAGATGCTCAACCAGAGAAGCGATCGCGAGATCCGTGTCCGCAGGCGTATCCAGTACGTCGGGGATCAAGTCGAGCGGGGGGGAGGACTGATGGTCCTTGAGATATCTGCCGAGTTTGTAATAGTCCGCGACCTTTACAACTGGCGGGCTAGAGTCATCCGAATGACCTAACTGTAAAATGACTGGGCGGTGGTCGGAGTCGAGTTCGTGTACGACTTGTATGAGACGCACAGGAAGCCGAACCCCTTTAAAAATAGCTACATCTAGCACTGTCGGGCGGCAGTGCGGCATGAAGTGGGTAGGCTCTAAAGGAGCGATGACCTCAAAATCGAGCTCATCCATCAGCCCAGTAAGAGCAATCCCATTACTGGTATTACTCGAACTGTTCCAAAGGGTGTGCCCGCAATTGAGATCACCCGCGATAATGACGGAGTCTCCGAGAGAGAAAAGTTTCCCTAAATCGGAAGCTAATATGCGCTTATTGGGCGAGAGATATACAGAGACCAGAACGATCGACTGATGGCCGGTCATTCCGATTCTGCATATAGAAACCTCTAAGTTTTCTAGCTCAGGAGGGTCTAGCGGCGTGCAATACAGAGACCGCTTATAATAAATTAAGGTACCACCGCCCCTAGTTGGGGGCAATCTATCGTTCCGAACGATATTATAATTCGCGATCTTAGGATCGCGATCTTTGGGCTTCAGTAGGGTTTCCTGGACAAGAAACACGTCGTCTATTTGACGATCGCGGAGGAAGTTCGCGACGAGTTCACGCTGCGGAACTAGTTTCCGCGCGTTAAAGAACGAAAGGGACAAACCGCGTGGCTTTATCTTAGCCATTGATTACGGGTGTTGGGAAGCGCGTGCCAGCCCTTGGAGGGTCATGGCGATGGCGGGAAACCGAGTTATAGCGTCTAACTCGGCGTTTCCGGCGCCGCTGTTCAACAGAGTGTTGAACGCGACGACATCCTGCACGTCGTGGACGCGCAGGAGGAAGAGAACCCGGTCTAGGCCGGTGGAGTGGGCCTGAGGGGCCTGAGGGGGGGTAGCCAGGCGCGGCTGCGCCTTGGCTTGGGGCCTAGGTGCCCACGGAGCCAGAGGGGCTGCGGGGCGGGGGGCGGCGCTACGGGTCGGCACCGCGGAAGGCGACGCCGACGTGCCTGGGAGGCACGGGAAAGACCTCAGTGTCATAGGCGGCACTTGAGGTTGGAGGAGGAGGGGAGCGGCGTTCCTCCTGAGGAACATACCTACCACCCTTTTTTGGGTGATTGCGTCTTACCTTGGGCGCACACGGGCACCCTCGGTAATTGGCGGGATGACCCTCCTGCCTGCACAAAACGCAGCTTGGAGGGTCGGAAGTGTCCTTGGGACGGGGACAGTCGGGGGTGAGATGATCCCCGAGACACTTGACACATCTCGGAGCCATAAAGCAGCTCCGAGAACTGTGCCCGTACCCCTGGCAGCGGTGACACTGCGAGGGGTAAGACTTCTTGTGTGGGACTTCCACACAGATGCGGGAGAGGCCGCAGAGGGTCTTCAGACCGAAGACCTTCTTGCTAACCTCGTTGGCGGGGAGTGAAACAAGGACCATGTTATATGGCCTCCTGCCTCGCTGATCGTGCATCCGATGCACTTCAGCGTCGGGGAATCCCTGCTCCTTAAGGGAGTCAGCGATTTCGTTACAAGAGAGTTCCTTTGGAACTCTCTTGATCACGACGCGGAGGGACTTCTCCTCCTCCAGCGCGTGCGTGAAAAAAGCATATTTCGCCTCACGGAGAAACCGCGTGAGGTCGCGGAAGGTGTCCGTGGTCGACACCTTCACCATGATTCCATCGCGAACATTCGTCGCGCTGGAGAAATGTATTTTGCGGCTCGCTAATGCCGCAGAGATTTTCGTCCAGGACGCTTTGTCCTGGATCGTGACAGGGGGGGGGGGACGTACCTTCCTGGGCTGCACCTGAGACGGTGCCGCTGCAGGCTTGGGCGCTGCCGACTTCGCGGCAGGCAGCGGAGTCGGCTGCCGTGACGCGTCCTCTACGGCGAGGACCTTCGGGACTGACTCGGAGGGCGGCGGAGAGGCCGGCGCCTTCCTCTTATTTTTCCGCTTGGGGGTGGTGAACTCACCCCCCCTCAGCGGAGGGAACGCGGTGTCCATCTCGTCCGAGTCTGACCCAGACGACGAATGGACTGCGGGAGCGGCGAACCTAGGCATCAGGCTCGGATGCCTATCTGCCTGGCTCGGGGGGGACAGCGGGGAGAACCTATTCCCCGTACTAACATTTATCTGCTCCGCAGAGTGCGGGCGATAAGGGGACCGTGACCGTGACCGTGACCGCGATCTGCAGTCCGAGAACGACGAGTTACGTCGTGACCTAATTGCGGGCGGTGTGATTGCACGCGAACGCTCCGGAGCGTTTATATTAGCTACGGGTTTGCGCACTTTGGGACCCGACGCGGCGGTTGAGGACAGCTGCCTCTTAAAATTTTCGAATTCCCGAGCTAATTCGGGCGACCTCTCACATAAAATCCTAACAAAACGGCTTAGGAGCTGACGCTCCGCAGCCAACGAATCGGCCATCCCGCGATGGCAAGAGGGCAGGGGGGGTGAACTACCTCCCTGCCTGAGGGGCAGGGGGGCGCGCCAAAAATTTACTGAGACTTCGCGAGTCTCGCAAAGAAGACCGTTGAGTCGAAGTGCAATGACTCACGGAATTTGGATCCTACGGAGCCTAGGGGGAAGCCCTAACAAGCCCTAGGGCCGAGGACGTGGGTCAGACGCCCAAACAGCACCCAGGGGATGGATGTGACGCAGGAGCGGAAGTCGGGTAAGAAAAAAGGAAACCCGGCGTGATCACACACCAGATTCCGGTATTTGGAGACCCCAGAAGGGGGTCCCCAGGGAACCTGCTAAACCCTACACCACCTTAGGTTGGCACCGTTAGGTCTCCGGTGATGACCACAATCAAGAGAGAGTGGGTTTTATCTAAGTCGTGAAGCGACACGTATCCTCACCTTAAGGGTGAGTATACGTTAAACGCGCGCGTACTGAAAAGTACGTTTTTTCGAAAAAATACACGAAGTTATAAATGAGAT
Organism: Samia ricini; assembly: GCA_014132275.2. Taxonomy (NCBI): domain Eukaryota; kingdom Metazoa; phylum Arthropoda; class Insecta; order Lepidoptera; family Saturniidae; genus Samia; species Samia ricini. The sequence goes on from AP028167.1 coordinate 10,101,331, forward strand.
TTATAAAATCGAGTATTCAACGCTCGCAAAAATACCGCAGCGCGGGAAACCCACACCGGGTACACGACGCGGCGCGCGCGCTTGCGTCACCTCAACCGTTAAATAAATTTAACGGCTGTTGCTACGCAAGCGAACGAACTTCGAAGGCGGCGATAACGAGATCGAACACGTGAAACGTATTTGTGCGAGCGACCTTAGCGTGCGTGCGCACACTTCGGCTTACCAAACGGGTCTCCATAAAAAAAAAAGGTTCCTTACAGGACCTATGTACCTGCATGTTATGCATGAGTGTGTATTGAGTGTTGTGCGTGTAATTGCTCAATGCATGGGCAGTGTTACTGTATCGCGCTGGCGGCGACGTCAAGAGCCTCCCCAGTTGGGGAACGAGACACGTCTTGGGTCGCCGCCTGAGGGGGACCCGGAGTGTGTGCGGGAGCAAAGTTAGCCGCCTGTCCCCCGGCGGCAGGAACGGCGGTTTCGCGGGCGTGGGCGCTGGCACGCATTCGTACGAGGTAAAGGAGGGAAGATCCTATTACTACGAGTTATGGTATCGTCGCGGCACGATAAGATTCTTTGCGGCCGACGTATACGACGCGGCTTACGTCCTGGCAAGTACGACGAGACGGCTCGCACGATGAGGGGGTTCGAGTGTGTCTCTGCGCGTTCGAAGAATGCGCGACACTGGGTCTTAAAACTAAAAAAAACGGTCCTAATGGAGGGCAGGTTGAGATCCCTGTGTAAATCCACAGTTCTCTCGAACCATTGGGCACCTACTGCCTTCCTTACAAAGCGATTCTGAATCCTTTGTAAGGCGTGCATACGTGAACGAGTGATGTGACCGAAGACAGGTGCGCAATACGTGATGATGGGTCTGACCACCACCTTGTATAGGGTAATCTTATGGCGGAGGGCCATTTTGCTCTTGCTGTTATAGAGCGGATAGAGACGACCTAGCACCATGGAGGTCTGGCGCTTCACTTTCTTAATGTGAGATTTCAAAGAGAGTCTGTCATCTAACTGAACTCCTAGGTACCTGACTTCGGAGCTGTATGGGATTTCAGTACCTGCGTACTGGATGGGCTCGGGAGAGTCTTTCCTGAGTTTACGGCTTTTAGTGAATAATAACGCGGCGCTCTTACTCGGGTTTATCGCAAGACGCCATTTGAAATACAAAGCGCTGAGTTGGTCGACAGCGCCTTGGACGTATTTACGAAAGACCGTTTTCTTACGAAAAGCGTAATATATGACAGTATCGTCCGCGTATAGACCTAACTGAACTCTTCCGAGATCAGGGAGGTCCGCTAAGTAGAGGTTGAAGAGGACAGGCGCCAGATTGAAACCTTGGGGGACTCCTGCGCGTATGGGGTGGGCTATAGAGAGAGCGCTCTCTACTCTATAGCGGAAACTACGATCGGTGAGGTAATCGTGTATAATTCTAACCAAAGTGTCGGGGATACCTAATCTAGTGAGTTTGTAGACGAGGCCCGTGTGCCAGACCTTGTCGAATGCTTTGGCAACGCCGAAGAAGACAGCGAGCGTATGCCAGGATTTATTAAATTGAGGGTGATTAAAATTGGTGAGTACGTACTCCGTGAGGCGGAGCACCTGATGCGCACAGGAGTGTTTGGCTCGGAAACCAAACTGTTGGGAAGGCAAGAGATTTTTTGTCCTCTATCACCTCTATGAGACGGTTCATAAGGATCCGCTCATAGAGTTTACCTAAGGTGTTAAGAAGGCTGATTGGACGGTAGCTATCGGGTTGCCTGGCGTCTTTGCCAGGTTTGTGTATCCCTATAACTATTGCTGCTTTCCAGGCGGCTAGAAAGTGGTTGAAGACCCTGCGTATTTCTGTCCAGGGGGGGCATGTTAACGATGGTACGGTCCATCTTCATGGATCGTGCGAGCTTCCAGTACGCGAGGTGGGAAGGTTTCAGCTCTCCTAAGAGGCTGTTCCACCTATCATTACGGATCTGATCTATGCGGCCTTTCACCGCTCTACGCAAAGAATGCAAGCGCGCACGATTCTTCTCGGTCGGATACGTGTCGTGGGCGCGGGTTGCGGCGTTTTTTTTTCTGTGTGAGCAGAGCTCTCACGTCATCGGGGAGTACGAAGCGGCGATCGTTCGCCGCTCGCACCTCTTTCGAGGTCTCCTCGATGCCGATCTTGAGGTGCTCAACCAGAGCATCGATTGCGAGATCCGCGTCCGCAGACGTATCCAGTACATCTGGGATCCTATCGAGAGAGGGGGTTGACGGATGGTCCTTTAAATAACGGCCGAGCTTGTAATAGTCCGCGACTTTTACAACTGGCGGGCTAGAATTAGAGTCATCCGGTGCTTGCGAAAGCCACCCCGTGTCGCCCCCACCCCAAATGCAGCGGACGGCCCCGGGGGTTTTAGTGGGTATTTCCGGGCGACTCTCGCCCGGGTGAGTCCCACACTGCACGGAGCTCGTCACTCCGTGCCCCTTATCTAGTGTACTGGGGGACTTCGATCCCCTAAGTACAATAGATAAGGGTAGTGCGTAAATGCATTTCCCCCCGTCAAAAAAAAAAAAAAAAGGTCGTCTCTATCCGCTCTATAACAGCAAGAGCAAAATGGCCCTTCGCCATAAGATTACCCTATACAAGATGGTGGTCAGACCCATCATCACGTATTGCGCACCTGTCTTCGGTCACATCACTCGTTCACGTATGCACGCCTTACAAAGGATTCAGAATCGCTTTGTAAGGAAGGCAGTAGGTACCCAATGGTTCGAGAGAACTGTGGATTTACACAGGGATCTCAACCTGCCCTCCATTAGGTCCGTTTTTAAGACCCAGTGTCGCGCTTTCTTCGAACGCGCAGAGACACACTCGAACCCCCTCATCGTGCGAGCCGTCTCGTACTTGCCAGGACGTAAGCCGCGTCGTATACGTCGGCCGCAGAGAATCTTATCGTGCCGTGACGATACCATAACCCGTAGTAATAGGATCTTCCCTCCTTTACCTCGTACGAATGCGTGCCAGCGCCCACGCCCGCGAAACCGCCGTTCCCCCGCCGCCGGGGACAGGCGGCTAACTTTGCTCCCGCACACACTCCGGGTCCCCCTCAGGCGGCGACCCAAGACGTGTCTCGTTCCCCAACTGGGGAGGCTCTTGACGTCGCCGCCAGCGCGATACAGTAACACTGCCCACGCATTGAGCAATTACACGCACAACACTCCATACACACACTCATGCATAACATGCAAGGTACATAGGTCCTGTAAGGAACCTTTTTTTTTTATATTAATATAAAAATGTAGTTTTTATATTAATATAAAAAATGTAGGGATAGCTAGGATACAACTCGCGAGTGAGTTTTTGAATAACTCAGGTGACGGCCAAGCCGAGGTTCGTACCACTTTGGTAGCCCTTGAGCTAGTCACCCTTTTGCGGCTGAGTGCCTTCAGCACTCGCCCCCAAAGTTCGGTGAAGCTGTAAAGGCCCTTCCGGTCAAGAGACTACGCGAGTCTCGCAAAAGACCGTTAGAGTCAAAGTGCAATGACTCAAGGTAATTGTAATTGGGAGCCTAGGGGGAAGCCCTAACAAGCCCTAGGGTCGAGGACGTGAGTCAGACGCCCAAACAGCACCCAGGGGATGGATTTGTCGCAGGAGCGGATATCGGGTGAGACAGGAGTGCACACTCGGCGTGATTACACGCCGAATTCCGGTATTCGGCGACCCCAGAGGGGGGTCGCCAGGGAACCTACTTAACCCTGCACCACCTTAGGTTGGCTCCGTTAGATCTCCGCCTATACCGAACTTTTAAATTTAGCAATATATATCTCACAGGCACGTTTACATATCGTTAGCGTGAGCTAATTACTAGTGTCGCCATCTTGTAGTAAGATATGTGTAACAGTAGTATGATTATGTCATGAATCTTAACATGGTTTTTTTTTACTAAATAATAATGTACTACATTTCTTTTGTAAAATTCTTCTTAATGAAATATGACCTTTTAAAACATAATATTAGAATTAATGCTTTGTGTTTAATTAAACGTATATAATAAACATACTTTATTTGCATTAAGCAAACTTTTAGCGCCATCTATTGTGTATAAATATTACTATAGTTTTTGTTAAAATGCCTTTATAACTCTTACAGTAAAATAGCCTTCCATAAAATTTGGTCAACAGCGCTAGCTAGGTTAGAAAAAAAAGCTGTTCATATAAATATCATTCCCCAGCCCCAGATACGTGTTAGATGTCATAATGCTTTTGGCAAAATTTAATTTAAGAACAAGAAAATGCGAATGAGTAATGCATCATTATAAAAAAACCAAGTTTATCAAAAATGACCTGTCTACATACATAAACAATATATTGTAATAATAATTTATTAATTTTATTTATTATGGCATACATTACGGATATAAATATAATATAAATAGTAATATAAATAATAATATAAATAAATATAAATTAGAAATGGTACACAGTTTTTAAGCTGGAGTAGAAAGCAATCTTATGTAAGCATAAAAAGTTCCGTATGACAGCAGTTATAATATAAAATTGTAAATTCTAACTGTAACTAAAATTTTTACCGAATAGTAATTTAAAAGTTATAAACATAAATCCATTTATATCTTAATTATATATGTAAACCTACAAAAATTTTAATGAAATATGTCAATAGTAGACTCTTCATTACGAGGCTTAAATGATGAGACGCTGTTGTACAGGCGACACATGTCAGACGTTGCTTTTATAAAAAGGTTATCTTTGGATCCGATTTCTAATATTAAGGTTTAACATGCTTAATAATTCATGACAATCTATAGTCGAGTGTATGATTTTTGTAAATACATTAGTTCATTTGCTTGTCTTCTGGAATTACAAATGACAAGAAATGCTGAGTGCTCTTTTTTATTTTAGTACTAGATCCGCCCGAGTTTCATTTATGTATTTTTCACTGCCTAACATAGTTTTTCAATATTTATTGTTAATTTGTAAAAAAAAAACAAATGGACTCCAAGTTACGCGGAGTAACTTCAGACTTTTACCAAATATACGTATTAAGTATGGATATATGTTTTTTTTTTTTTTTTCCTACCTAGCTAATGCTGTTGACTGGAAGGGCCTTTACAGCTTCACCGAACTTTGGGGGCGAGTGCTGAAGGCACTCAGCCGCAAAAGGTGACTAAGAAACTTGCCAAGCTCTGCGCCGCGTCGGGCCACGGTGTACACAATGAGCGCTGTGCAGCGGCGCGACGGTTCGAGAAGGGCGGAGCGCGGAGATATACATATTAATCTATGGGGCAGACTAGTGATGTCAACTGATTATATAATCGAGGACCGGTTTTTATCGATGACTTTGAAAAAAAAAACCTGTTTTTCTAGGTTTTTATTAGTTAATAAAATAAAGTTTCAAAATATGCTTTTTTTTACCTCGTAATGGAATTGTTAAATCCCTGTTAAATGCTCAGTTGAATGTCTGTTTCAATCCAACATTATTTAACAAAACCCAGATGATGCACAGTAATGAAAACAATACAAACAGAAATGTATTCTATTTCGAATATTCGAATACACGAATAAAAAATGTGAGCCGTCGCGGGACGCCTGGTCTATGTGAAACATCGAAATAATACAGCTAGAATACATAGAAAGATAGTTTATGAAAGGAAATAACTATGGTAAATATAAAATAAAATATTTATATTTTTAAAATATAATGGTGATTGTTTATTTAATTAACATTTGTATTAATTCAATAGATTAAGTGGCGCTACTGAGCCACGGTAAACATCGTCTTCCGTATTTCCGGGCGACTCTCGCCCGGGTGACTCCCACACTGACACGGAGCTCGTCACTCCGTGCCCCCTTATCTATTGTATCTGGGGGACTTTGATCCTCCAAATACAATAGATAAGGGTAGTGCGTAAATGCATTTCCCCCCGTCAAAAAAAAAAAAAAAAGGCTCAGGCTCCTTGTATTGAAAAATATATTATCGGTAGGTAAAGTAAGTAGTTACAGGGATGAAGAAAAACAGTTTTTATAATTAATTTTGAATAATTATTATCGCGCTATTAGAAGGCATTACTCTTTCAAGGCCCTAGACTAGATAAGCCTATGAATTTTTGTGACTCTTGTGAACTACTCTTATTAAAGTATTTTTTATTTTTAGATGAAAAACAAACCAAGCGACATCAGAAAGCAATGAAGGAAAGAAATTCCTCCTTCTTTTTAAAATTGAAATGTTCAATCCGCTTGTGATAGTGGTCACCTCGTAACACAAACCTCGTAGCTCCAAACCTGTGATGCACCTCTTCGAGATGTAACCTCCTCAGTCTAAAATCATCATCACATCTCTCATTTTCGATGCAAAATCTATAGGTTTTTAACGCATACGTTTGTTTACGGGCCTTTAAATATTATGTATACAAAAATTACGACATTCTTACTACAGTGTTGCCAGTAATACGCTTCTTCCTTCTCCATGCTCTTGTGTCTCCAAGGCTAAGCTATCGCCTCCTCGAGGGAGGCTAAAAAGAAAGGCCCGACTTAACTTGAGGTTGGGCCTGGAAGCAGGGCGATGCGAAGATTCTCTCAATCTCCGTCTGCCGTCTGTCTCCACCAATTTGCCTCTTATCGTCTTAAGTTCGTGGCAAACGGTGCCGTGGGATTTTAGTGGGTATTCCTGGCGCTTCACGTTAGACGAGTAAACTAAAATTTCACCCCTAAGGGTAAACTAGATAGGTGTAGAGTCAGGGATGCTAGTCAATTCAAAGAGAGAGAAAATTCAAAAGTCAAAAGTCATTTTCAAAACCAACCGCATGAAATTTAATATGCATATTGCTTGTGATTACAATTAAATGCATCGGTGTTTTAAAAAAAAACCCTAAGAGGATGAATTAGAGATTTTTCGTAAAGAACAAGCCACCCTCATCCATACTATACTTTACATATATTCGTATTAAAATATTTAAATAATGAAAAACATCAATAATCAATTCCTCATCTACCAAAAATTCCAAAAGTTCGGTTTAGCTATCAAGGCGTTTCCGGACATAAGCATTTAGTCAGTTCAAAATTTATTCTATTTATTCTATTCTATTCAAAATTGATATTCAAAATTATGTATAAAAAGTTTGTAATGATTAGAATATATTATAGATATTTAAAGACTGCCAGTATTTTTATTCATCAAAAAGAAGATATTTTGTAAATGGTCCTTCTTAAATTTAATCAATACCAGTACATTACTTTTTAATAAAACAACAGAAGAATGAAGTTTATCAAGAGAAATAGGTACCCCTAGTTCAATATGAAAAAAAAAAACATTTTCTTTCCACAACTTAAATGGTCGATGTTGACAATGTTGTTACAGATTTTTGAACGGTGAGGGATTACCTACTTACACACAACACGGTAAAGATAAGGGTGAATGGTTAATTCAAGAGGTAGATGGTGACATATATTACTTAACAGTAAAGTGGATAACAATTAACGGTATTAAATACTTTTGTTACAAAAAGATAATAAGTCAGATTTCTAATTATATACACCTGTTTTTTAAAACATGTTCAATGATCATATACAATCGTTTGTTATCAAAGAAGAAAACAATTTTATTTTAATATGTATTTCTGGAAATAAGTACACACATTTGACTGATTAACCAATATTAAAAAAAAAAAACTGGGTAATATTTGATACATATTTTGTGACTGATTAAAACAGATATAAAAAAAATTGTAATTTAATTTTGATATGTAAAAAGTAAACAACAAACGAGTTCAAATGTTAATTTAATTTTAATTTGTAAGAAAAAATAAAGGATTAAGTCCATTATCTCATGTAGCCTTATCAACTTATATTGTGTTTACATAATAATTTAATCTGATTCAAATATTTTTACCGATGGCACATTCATGTATTTATATCGATAATATATATTCTTAATTTACACTAATATTCTTTCATTTCAAAAACAATCTCTTGTTTTTAAAGAAAAGAATCTTACGAGTATATGAAACTTATATTGTTTAAAAAAGTTTTTATATTAATCTACAGTTACGTTCTCTTCAACCAATTATTATTCGACATTTATTTAAAGTATTCGACATTTTCGTTAATAAAATTAACATTGTTCGTAAAACAACGTGTTCGTAAATCAATGATCCTTGGTTGAAAACTTTTTTGTGTTAAACCAAGCTAACTGTCCTTCATATTTAAGTAAAAATAGTCGGATTAAGAACTCTATTAACTTGGCTAAAAACACCTAGTTTCTTCGGACTAGTATGGCACAAAAGCTGTTAGCTAAGAATACACATTGTTTTAATTTATGATAAAAAAAATCTTGGTTGTTTTAAATAGTATCTTAAATCAATAACGTGAGTTTTTTAATTAAAGAATATTTGCTTACTTTACACTAATATTATTTTAAGTTTGCAAGATAATTATTATCTTACTACAGTGAGAAAATATTTCATGGAGCATATATGAAATTATATTTCCTTGAATGAAAGAATCCTTTTTTACCGTGTATTTGTACGATTTTAGTAGTTTGCGTAGGATTTTTTCTAAATTTCACCTATCTATTGTTCGTATTACATAAAGCGTTCACAAAACGTATATTACTTTAAACATGATTTTATTCTGATTCAAAGCAGTTGACTTTATGTTTTGCTTTCAAGTGGAATATTTTTTTGTACCCTGATTCGAGTGGTGACCGTACAAACTCAGCAGAAACGAACTATTTATTGTCGTTTGCGCTGCATTACCGCTACAAACTAAACAATAAAACAAACAAAAAAACAAGCAAACGAAATAATATATATTCTTTCCAATTAAATAATTGAGAACATAAGGATAGATAAATGTTGATTGCTTTAGATTCCTTTTTTATTACCTTATCGGTAATTCACGGTTCAAATTTTTATGTAAAGTTAATGTAACAAATAAATCTTTGTAATAATGTCCATTCAATGTTTGCTTAATTTAATATCAATGTTTTGTATCAATCGTCGTATTTCGTAAAGTAGTAATTCTAGATCAAATAAATATAATAATAATGTCATTGTTTGAATATTTATGAACTAAGTTTAAATAAACAGAAAGGATGCGGTGAAGCATTCCTAATCATAACAGTAATTCATCAAGTTTCTTTGCATGCTGGCAGACGCCGCAAGTCTTTGGGATTGTCCAACAATCACGTGATTTTTATGCAATTTTTTTACCAACCCTTCCTCCTGTTGATGATCACATGGTGAAATTTTAGACTAACAAATACTCTAGCCCATCCAAAATCACGTCTAATTTTTTTGGTACCTTTTTGGTATCGCATATCGCTCGTTCAATGAAAGGATAAGTAAATGTGATATGTGACTACACCCCTTGTGATATTTCGTGATTTTTGTGAACCTCCATCCCTAGCCTTTTGAGCCTTACGTAATTAATGGACGATTCCTTACGTATGTTAATTAAATAAAATGGGTACATACAAATCATCGTCAAAGAATTATCGGTTGAAATAACAAATAATCATCAGTTCAGTGGTTATCGAGATTATATAAGAATAACTTATTACACATAGGTAGAAAAGATAGAAAAGTAAATTATGTAAACATCAATTTGGGTAATTTGCTAAAAACAAATAATTAATAATGATGAATTTTATGAAGTTTTTTTTATTAATCAGATTTCTGTTCATTAATTGGTCTATAACTATAGAAACTTGTATAACACAAAAAGCATCAATAAATGTCATTGTACCAGTCAAGGACAGCTAACCACAATAAATTACGAAAAAGACAAGAACCAAATTGAAATTGCGATCAGCGAAGTAATACAAGCTTTGGGAAACCTCAAAAATGACAAAAGTCCAGGTTCAGATCACATCACAAACGAATGCTTAAAAGTAGCCACCCCAATCTTAGCTCAACCTTTAACTGATTTATTTGACGACATAACAGTCGTTAACAGTCGTAATAACAGTGAAACTTCAAGTATAGGCCTCTCCATTGCCCTTTGAGCAACTTTGAGCTTTCTTATTAAGCCCATTGTAAGCGACCAAATCTTATTGCCGTATGTTAACATTGGAAACACACACTGGTCGAAGACTTTCGTCTTGATACACTGCGGTATCTCGGACGAGAAGATTTTGTGTAGTTTCCCGATCGCAGCCCAGCCGAGTTAAGTTCGACGATTAACCTCTTTCTCGAAGTTGGATCTACCTAACTGACGGTTTGTCCCTAGTGTACATAACTGTCAACAACTTCGAGCGTAGAGTTACCAATTTTATAGAAGTTGGCACAACATGGACATTAGACATTATTTTTGTCTTGTCCATGTCGACACACTCTCGATCTTCACCATGTTGTTTACAAGGGTCTTGCGGACGAGATACCCGACACCATTTGGGACTGTTGTTCGCCCTCCAAGAAATACGCCAAGTTACCGGATTTGAGATTATAGAGTCCTCCTCCTCTCTTCGGACTTCAGATAAACCCAATATATCCCATCGTAACTTGCTTACTTCTTTCTCTAGCTCAGCAATCTTCTCGTCATTGTTCGGGTGTTATACGTTACCAGGTCGATCCGTCGTTGGTTGAGGTAGCCGAATCTCTGCCGGAGATTCTTAGCACCCCTTGCCTCGCCGTTACCTTGGCCGCTACCACTATGACCAGGAATAGCCGGGCGCCGGGAACTAGGGGCTGGTTTATTAATATGTCGCTCATATAGGGGTGATTGCCATAATCACCACGCTCGGCAGGCGGGTTGGTGATCGCAGTCAGGTGTTCGTGGTACTCAGAGGATGCTGCTGACCATCCCCTGGTTTTATCCCTTAGTCATCATTTACGACATCCACGGGAACGATATGGATTGGTACTGTTCTTAGCCGGTATCACACGTTATTAAGGTTCTTATTAAGGTTAAATATAAAGAAGAAATTCTCCTGTCGAGCTATACTTGAATGAGATTCGATTCGAAGCTCCGCTAATGGACGCGCTTCATAGTAAATATATAGAAGGAGAATTTGTGCGATTCGATCAAGCTTGTGAACATTTTTGCGAACATACTTTAAGTTATCGAAGATGTATTGGGAGGGCGAAGATAATATATCATATTCTTGAGACTTGTTCTTTAGAGATTCGAGAGGTCCCATATTGTATATTGCTCGAACAGATCTCTTTTGTAACGTAAAAATGGTGTCTACCTCTGCAGTACCCCTCAGCAAAATACCGTAAGACATTAGGCTATGAAAGTTAGCAAAGTAGACTAACCTGTAGCAATATCTGTTAACTGGCTAATTTTTCTAAGCGTAATAACAGCGGGGCTAAGCCTTTCTGCTAAAGTTTTAATATGTGGAACCCATTATAACTTATCATCAAGTGTGACACGCAGAAACAGAGTTTTTTTTATCAACTAAGCCTACTACTTTCCTTTGTATCTCAATCCTACAATCAACATGTTGTACATTGGGCAACGTAAATTTTATACATTTCGTCTTAGTATTTAGAAATGTTTGCTAGTGTATTATTATTTAAGAGCCTAACCTTTTAATTATTTCTGTTCACTTTAAATATAACTGAAACGTATGCAAAAAAACATACTCGGCGAGTTTTTAACCATTTGCGGTAAGTCGTTAATATGAACCAGAAATAAAAACTGTCCCAAAATGAACCCCTGTGGAACACCGATTCGAATTAACGATACCATTTACATTTACTTTCTGACAGCGGTTTGTTAAATAAGAGACTAGTAAGTAAACAGAGGATTCAGAAACAGCATAATGTTTTAGTGTAAGCCCTTTGAGAGATCGCAGAACACACCTATTGCATCCTGCGAATCCTCCCAGGCTCCCAATATATGACTTATTAACGTTTGTACCAGCGTCATTGGTAGATTTGGATTTCGTGAAACTAAGCTGCCGATCATCTAAAATTGATTCTGCTTTAAAATATTCAACTAACTGATTTAGGACAATCTTCCCGAAAACTTTACTAATCGATGGAAGCACAGAAATTGATTACTTATTTTCATCAAATTTGGGAAAGTGCATGTTGCTATGCAACCGTTAAATGTGTTAGCCAAATATGTTAAAATATTAACAATCATTGATTGAAGTGCCATTATCGACATTCCTCATATGTCTTGAGTATGTTTTAAATTTAGTTGCCTAAGCTTTTATTATGTCACCTGCACTAATAGATGTAAAATATTTTTCTTATTGTTTTGCTCAAACAGTCTTTGACTCAAGAACTCTGTTTCCCAAAATTTTACTTTGGCAGCTATACAAACACGTTTAATTTTTTTTAATAATTCCTAACATAAGGATAAAAAGCTTCACTCGTTGATAATGATTTTTTTTATTATAGATCATAATTGATTCCTACTTTTTTTGTTCCTCTGGATGCCCAATCACTCAAAATAAGATTTTTTCTAACATTAATAAATTTTGTTGGGCAATGTTTATACAATTCATTGCTTATGACTTTAAACAAGCTGTCATAGTCAGTATTCGGATCTTGATTTATAAAATTAAAAGCGGACAATTTTTCTTGAACATTATCATTTAAACGATCTAATCTACTCTTAGATAAAAGTCTGATTGTCTTTTTGTAATCTTTATTAGGCTTTTCACTGTTACAAATACAAATTATCCTTTATGATCTGTCCGTATTCCAGATATAAATCCACCGCTAATGGTCTCAAAATTAGTGAAAAATACTGGAGGACGTAGGCCTAAAGATAAGTCAAAATATATGCTCTGCGACTTTGGCGGTATCTCTGGTGCTCAGCCGATAACACTGGCGAGAGTAGCCCTATTAGTCTGTTCCGACTTTCGATACCTCGGGTTACTCGTATAAAATGACGATGACATCAACCGAAAGTTGAGGCGGAGAATCAGCTCAGGTTGGATGAAATGGCGAAAAGTCTCAGGCATAACTTTAGGATGCCCGTTAAACTGAAAGGCAAAATAAATAAGCCCATTATAAAACCTGTCATACTGTATGGATCAGAATATTGGGTTAGTAAAAGAAGAGTTGTGAAAGAGGGGTTGTGAGTTATGGAAGAAGAAAACATACTGTGCCGACACCAAATTATGATAATAATGATGATGAGATATAGTGGACCAATTTTGAAATAAAAATTAGAATCCAAAATTGTTTTCAATATTCTTATGCCACAGGCGTGGCACAGAAGTGTGGTGGTTCTCTTTTTCAAAAAAGTTGATAACACGCTTTTGAATAATTATAGGACCCATCTCACTTCTGAGTCATATCTATAAGTTTTCGAGAGTTCTCACGAACCGACTAGCGCGCAAGATTGATGACTTCCAGTCTCCCGAACTGGCGTTAGACAGGGAGACGTTATTTTTCCGGAACTTCCCACTTCACTACTGTCCTCGAGGGTCTCTTCAAGGTTCTGGATTTGAAAGAACTTTGCATCAACATAAACAGCGAGTACCTAACAGACCTCCGATTTGCCTGGTGAAAGTCGCAGGAGTCCGCTGGATGTGGATGACGCAGGACCGGTCGTCATGGAGATCTTTCGAGGAGACCTATGTCCAGCAGTGAACGTCTTTCGGTTGAATGGACGGATTGATATTTAGTTACATATTTTTAGTCCTTTGCAATAATTATTTTCATAAAAATCGGAAATGTATAGACGCGTGAAATTTACAATTTTAGTATTAGTATCGTATTATTAGATATTGTAAACAAAATAAGGAAAAAGTAAAAAAATATATATAATTTAAGCGAATAATACTTGGTGGCGGGTAAGCCCAATGCGTTATCAATTTATGTAGTTATTATTAATACACAGTACAGAGAAACAGCTTCTGAGAGGAGCAACACTGCTCTTACACGTACACATTACACTGCAAAAGTAGCGATTAATATGTTTTATGTTTGCAGCCAGATTTCGCATCAATGGACGCGTCTTCAAACCCACCTATTCACTCTAAAGTCAATCTGAGTTTTCGGTGAAGGAAAACATCATGAGGAAACCATAGCTTGGTGGAAGGGCATTTTTTTAACAATGCCCGCCTGGATAACACCACCCTCAAGTTCGAAAACCTGTCGCCAAATACCAATAAGTATATGTAAATACTGCCGGAGCATTATTTAAGAACAAGTACCTAGACTTAGTACGTTTACCACACTGGACCATATCGTCATTTGACTTCAGGTAAGATTATAGTCAAAGCAATGAACCAATATAGTGGAAAAAAAAATCTTTCGAACGCTCTGAATGTACGCATAAAAAATACTCTGTGAGAGAGCTTCATTCGTAAGTGAACTACGAGGTCACTAATCTCTTACGGTACAGTCGCGTTCAGAAGACTTTCATTATTTTTAGTAAATTTTTTACTATACCTTTTTCTCGTGATCGTCTTTTTATGTCATAATGCTTCGCGGGCAGTATAATGTTTTATTACGTCATTAAGACTTAAGATCGGGGTAATCTGAGGAAAGTGAGGTGTGTATAAAAGTGTGTACAAGGCAAAATAACAAAAAAAAACACAAGTAATATTGTGACTGATACAAATGGGCTAAGTCCTACATGTACATACTAGAAAGGAAGAAACCCTATCTAAAAAATTAACAAAACGAATGTACTTTTTTAATTTTTATTTATTTGTTTTTGTGATTCGAGTCCAAAAATACTTATAATAATTTTTTTTTTTTTCGAATCGTTACTATTTGTTATCAACGCGCAATATTATATTCAAAACATTATTATCGTATATAATTAGTTAAAAAGATAACATGAAAAAAAAAAACAATTATAAATAATTTAACAAAACAACAAGTACTAGTGAGTCAAACTCGGGCAAACCGTCGTAGCGTTTTTAAAAAGACAAAAATTAAGTTATGAACTAACTTTTAATTTGACTTGTTACATAGGCGATTCACTTAAGACTAACTTTCTTATATTCTATTGATTAAATGTAGACTATGCTATGTCGTCATACATCATCCGATGGCCGGTGTGTGGTCGAGCGGCGACATGTCGTCAGCATAACAATCCTTGTTGTTATATTCCCAGGAATATAGGGCGGTCGGATGATGCTGTCGGTATAACTCCTCCCTCCGTAAGTTCGAGGTCATCCTCAGGATGGGGATTATTCTATTCCTACAAACTAACATAACGATACAAATAGTTATGATAATATAAAATATTAAATGCACTATGCTACCACTCTTATTATCTAACACACTGTAATATTTTTCACTTTTGTCATTATTAATTTCACTTTTACTTTTCTGTACTATATAGTTGAGAAACTGAATGTTGTCCAGATTGATTCCGTTGAGACTGATGGGTAGTCGCTGCATATCAGAAGGTTTCGGTAATATCTTAGGTAAATTGATTACTGGGAACTTTATATAGGTTACATCTTTTCCTTGAGTTTGGTGTTTCTGAAGATTTAGATTTTTTATTTGGACTCGGCAATCGTCATCCATTGATAGTAGGTAAGTACCACAGATGCTTTCTTGGGTAATGTCGTTTTCACAATGTTTGGTAAGTATGGTTTCAGTTTTTGCATAAATTGTCCATTGATTCGGTTGAGTTAGATCAATCTTCCCGTCTTCTATTATTATGGGTACCGGATGGCATGTTGTAATGTTTGTGGAAAATCGCATGAGTTCAGTGATGCAAAAGTCTTCAATAAGTGGGAATATGTTGTCCTCAAAACACAAAAAGCGGCCTTTATCAATCTCGCTGCATTGCTGGGAGAGCGGTTTGGTTTTCATACCTTTCGTTAGGAGGTAAGGGTATTTGGGTAGGATAAGGGTAGTAAGATCATTGTCGGCATTGTGGGTAGGCAATGGAATTAATTTGTAGTAATTAAAAATTTAATTACTTATTAAGGGGATATCCATTATAAATTTTATCTGATTTTGTTTAAAGTACGCTCTCATTTCTATACATTGTTCTATCTTCATAAGGTTATCTACATTCACAGGATATACTAATTTATCGGTTTTCTCGATATCTTTTAACAATGTCAATAGTTCAACCGTGTCTAAAATTGATTGATGTAACAATTTTATTTTAGCGAAGGCAATAGCTGTTTCAATTTCATTCAACTGGATATAAATAGTTTGAAAGTTATTTGTAAAAATGTTAAAAAGATGAATTATTTTATTACCAATTTGAAATAACCTTGTTTTATCTAAACTGTGATTTATGTCATTGATACTTTCATTAATTCGAATGAAATTGTAACGGGTAGTATTGGTTATATTTACGAAGTTACCCACCATTTCAGTGATAATCGTAATTTTATTGGCTATTCTATCTTGTCTATTTTTTAATTTATGGATTAAATTTTCGTATCTTATAGCGTCATCGTTATCCAGGTTGCCGGTAACAGTTTTAATTAATGTTCCGAGAGGATTAAGTAAACCACGCTTAGTTCTTACCAATGACGGAACAAGTTCCTTATATTTTTCTATAGTTATGTTCATAGAGTATTCCGTTTGTGATTGAACTTCAGAGTAATCGGAATCAAAAGCGTTGGCATCAAAACAACTATCAACATGTTTTTTTTTAGTTCTGAATAATCATTTTATACTTAATTTTAACTGATCGTAAATAAGTTTTAGGTGTAGGATTTTAATAACAGTCCATTTATCGTGGCTGACGACAGTTTGGCTTTCCTTTATGGGTAAAATTCCTGGATTCTTGTCAATCGGCTGCAGATGAAGGGCCTGGCCGTGGTTCACGAGTACCGCCAGGAGTTTTAGGGGTTTGGTTTCTCTATTTTGTGTAGTAACAGGCACAATATTTCTCTGTGGTCTGCCTGTAACCTCAGCTTTTTGATAGCGCGGTTTGTCCTTACTGCGCCTGGTGTTCACTCCTTTAATGAATACTGTATCTCCTACATCTATGTCAAGATCCGTTTCTCCACCACGCTTCTCTCGTATAGCCATCTTCTTATCAATCATCTAGTCTGTTAAATATTCATACAGGTACTTTGTTTTCCTAACATGTTCCTTTACTAGTTGCTGTGTGAATTGTTTGTTAAAATCTACATAAAACGCGCTCTTGGACTCTGTGTGTCCGAAAACGACTTCGAACGGCGTAAGGCCGGTGGTCGAATGGGTTGTATGGTTATATGACATTATGGCATAGGTCATAACAGATGCAGCATTCGTTATTTTTCGTTAATATTTCGCAATTCGGAAGATTTCTATAATAGTGGAATGAAACCTTTCTACAATTCCACTGAGTTGGGGTTATGTGGAGTACCTATGTGCAGTTGGATTTTATAAAATTCTAATAATTCCTTCATTAGTGAGTTGTTAAACCCTACGCCAGGATCACAGCTGATTCTATCTGGAGTGCCGTCATTGAGAAGAGATCATTGAGAAGTACTTCAGGAGAGCTCTTAATACTTCCGGGGTGAATTTTTAACTAAATCCGAGTTATTTATAGGTTAGTGTACTTCTAATACCCTTTGTTTCGTTTTCGATAAATCTTTAACCGTTAGTTCGTTTCTGTTCCAGGAATACACGAGTATTTGATTTGGCTTAGTATCTATGGCTTCTTGAAGAATAGGCATACCATTTGTATCCATGTCGCGGGCTGAGTGTACGGTATCAATACTTTCATTACTTGGTCGCTCAAATGCGGTTGCTGTGATACTACCAATAGAAGGAATCGAATAAGGTGATCTTCGACCGTTATCTACTGTCGATGAGATACTAGCAGTTTTTTCTGAATCCGATAAGATTTCGATCACAAATGGCGTATCTTGATATGATGTAGAGGCGTCGGGATCGTTGTCTTCGCCTTTACTTAGTCGTGTTGTTTCTTTAGTTACGGCAGTTTTATGGCGTTTTAGTCTTTTTTCTTTTTCGTGTATGTTAACCTTCATTGACACGTCATCATTTTCACCTAACATGTTAATTTTAATTCGCGATAACGCGTCTGCATTACAGTTTTGTTTTCCGTTTTTGAAAATTGTTACTTCCAACGGTTCCTTAAATACGATATCTACTTTTCTATCTGAAGTATTTTGTATAACCGTATCCGCAAAGAAGTTATCGCACTTAATAAGGGCAGTAGGCATTCGTACCCCTTCCTGAAACTGTAAGAAATATACGATTGCATCTCCGTGCTGAAGGTTCACCGGGACTTTAACTCGTTTCTCGGACCGCGGTGGTAGGTTTATCTCATAGGGGGGATTATATATAATTGGAATTTGTGCATTATGTGTACATAACATTTGATATCTCATATCGATATTTGCCGCTAATTTTTTTAAAAGATCAGCTCCAATCAATCCGTCATACCTTTTTTTTTTTTTTTTTTTTTTTTTTTTTGACGGGGGGAAATGCATTTACGCACTACCCTTATCTATTGTACTTAGGGGATCTAAGTCCCCCAGTACACTAGATAAGGGGCACGGAGTGACGAGCTCCGTGCAGTGTGGGACTCACCCGGGCGAGAGTCGCCCGGAAATACCCACTAAAACCCCCCGGGGCCGTCCGCTGCATTTGGGATGGGGGCGACACGGGGTGGCTTTCGCAAGCACCGCGTCGCCCCCTGCAGCGAACCCGCCGGGCCTCGTCGTGCAATGGCCCAGTGGGGATGGGGGAGTGTACACACTACTCAACCCCACCTCTTCGCCCGCCTCCCGTAGGAGGCATGACCAAGAAAGGTCAGTCATCCGGGGAGGCAGAAAAAGCTGCCCCCCCATAAGAAGGAAATTTGGGACAGTTCAGTGGCGGGCAAAGAGAAAGGGGAAGAAGCCCGCCACTGAGAAGAGAGATTCTGAGTCCCTCTCCTTCACTCATCTTGTCTCCAACGACAAGACATAGCGAGGAGAGGGATGCTCAGGAAGAGAAAGGGGAAAAGAGAAGAAGACAACAACACAAACACCAAACAAACAAACAAACATACGGACATAGTCCAGCAACAACCACCGGGGCTCCTATAACCGTAGGAAGCCCCGGACGTACCGAGCCCACCGCCCTCTCGGCCTCCTCCTCCGCTGAGGATGCGCCAACGGGTCCTCCTCCCTCAGCCTTTCGTCAGCCTCCTTCTGCATCAAGATGTTCTCGCAGAAGGAGGCGACGACCCTCCAGACCTCCTCGCTGCCGACCATGGCTCTAACGACGGTCGGCAGCGAGAGGTCCTCCCCCACAACCGCCACCACTTCGCGGCGCGGCACCTCCCACGCGGCGCACTCAGCCAGCGTGTGGTGCGCCGTATCCTCCGCCGCGCCGCAGTGGTGGCACACCGCCGACGGCTCCCTCCTGGCTATTTTGTGCAGGTACCATCCGAAACAGCCATGTCCGGACAGTACCTGCACAAGCCTAAATGTGAGGGAGCCGTGTCTCCTCCCCACCCACTCCCGGAGGACCGGACGGATGGCGTCTATGGTTGGTCGCCCATAGCGCGCATCCGCCAAGTCCTCCATCCACCGCACAAACTGTTCCTCCCTATACTCCATCCTCAATCTCCTCACTTCCCCCGGGTGTAAGCGGAGCCCACCACCATCCCTCCTCGCTGCTGCGCACCGGTACACAGCAGCGAGCACCTCCGCTTCTCGCTCCCACGGCAGGGAGCCGGCGAGCACGCAGGCCGCCGCTACGGACACCGTGCGGTATCCGCGTATCGCCCTCAACTCGACCGTGCGCTGCGCAGCTTGCAGCACACGGACATTGCGGGAGTTGAGGGCGTCCGCCCACACGGGTGCCCCATAGGCGGCCATGCTTCGCACGACCCCTGCGTGGAGCCGGCGGCACCTATGGCCAGGCCCCCCCACATTCGGGAGGAGCCGCCCCAGTGCCGCCGCGGCACCGGCGATGCGCGGTCCAAGTCCCTTAAAGTGGGACTCGAACCGCCATCTTCCGTCCAGGATAAGGCCCAGGTACTTCATCTGGGCCTTAACCCGGATCCGGTGCCCCCCCACCGAGATGCTCGCCCCAGGGGGCGGCCCATGCCGAGGCCCATGGAACAGCAGGGCCTCGGTCTTCTCGGCCGCAACCCTGAGCCCGAGCATCTCGATGCGCTTGACCACCAGGGCAACTCCCATCGTGGCCAAGCGCGCCACCTCCTCCCACCTCCCCCCCCGGGCTACGACAAGGGTATCGTCCGCGTAGCAGATTAGGCGCACCCCACTCGGAAGTGCGCCTCGGACGACCCAGTCGTAGCCCACGTTCCACAGGAGCGGTCCGAGCACCGACCCCTGTGGAACACCGCAGCCCGCCGGACGATCGACAACGACGCCTTGATTGTCCACGTAGGACACCTCCCTCCCTCGGAGATAGTCCTCCAACAGCCTCCTCAGATAGTGGGGCACTCCAAAGAACCGGAGCGCCTCCACTATCACTGAGTGCGGGAGGCTGTTGAAGGCGTTGGCGATATCGAGTGACACCGCCAACAGCCTATCTCCCTGAGAGGTGGCCTCGGCCGACCACCTCTTCAGCCTCATCAAGGCGTCCACCGTCGATCGTCCTGCTCGGAACCCGAACTGCGCGTCCGCAAAGTTCGGCCCCACTGAGCTCAGATGCGTGGTGATGCGGGAAGATATCACTCTCTCCAACATCTTCCCGACATCATCCAGGAGCACCAGGGGCCTATACGCGGACGGGCAGTCCGGGGGGCGGCCCTCCTTCCCCAGGAGGCACAGGCGGCCCTGCTTCCAGGGCTTCGGAAACTGTCCGACCATGAGACAGCGGTCGAACAGTTCCCTCACCTTGCCTCCCAGGTACCTCAGGGCCAAGCCCAAGACGCAGCCCGGGACCCCGTCTGGCCCTGGCGCCTTACGCCTCCCGCGTAGGCGACGTAGCACCATCTCCATCTCCCCGTCACTGGTACGGAGAGAGAGAGGCTCGTCGCCATCCTCCGCAGGAGCCAATGGCGCCATCCTCGGTGGGAGGAACCCTGAAGGGTCGCAGGGAAAAAGTGCCCCCACGACCCTCTCCAGTACTTCCGGCTGGAGAGTTTCCGTAATGGGGGACGCCAGGCCCCGGAATTTTTTCCGGGCAACCTTGAACGGGCGTCCCCACGGATTCCTCTCCAGCGTCTGGAGCAGTTCCTTCCAGGCCAGATCCTTGGCCCGACCAACCGCTGCCTTCAGGGACTCCCTAAGGTCCCCGTAGGCAACACACAGTCGGGCCTCCTCAGCGGGGTCCCTTCTGCGTCTTCTCCGAGCGCGGGCAAGCTCCCTCCTCGCCGCGGCGCAGGTCTCCCGGAGCCGAGCTAGCTCCGGAGACCACCAGTACACCGCCCGCTTATTCGGGCGGCGCACGCACCGCGGCATCGACGCGTCACATATCTCCGTCAGAGAGTGGCGTAGACGGAGAGCGGACGCGTCGACTCCCTCCTCCGGTGGCCATCGTCCACCCCAGTTTTGAACGATGGCCACCTCCTCAGCCAGCTCCCGGTCCAGCCGGCTGAGGACCCCCACCGGGGGAACGGCGCTCCCCTACGGGGATGGCGTGCCCTATCCTCCAACTCGGAGGTGGAGACCTCGAACCATATGTACTTATGGTCCGAGAGCGTCTCCACCTCCTCCCGCACACGCCACCCCCAGACGTGTCGTGCGATGACAGGTGATGCGAACGAGAGGTCTACAATGGACCCCCCATTCCATCGCACGCACGTCTGCGCCGTCCCGCGGTTGAGGAGGACTAGCCCCGCTTCGGCTGTCCACTCCTCAACCGCCCTCCCCCTTGGGTTCGTGGACACCTCGCCCCAGGCCCTAGACTTGGCGTTAAGATCGCCAAGCAGGACCACAGGACGAGGTGCAAGCCGTCTGACCGCCACCATCAGGGAACCGAGAAACGTCTCGAATTCCCCGAAGGGGCGGTTAGGGGAGAAGTACACGCCGACCAACGCGTACTTCCCCCAGACGGCTGCCACGAACCCATCACCCCTCTCCTGTACCGAGAGGGGCACCCTCGGGGAGTGGATCGCCACCAAGCCCGCTCTGTCCCCTGCCCAACTTGGCATATTGGGGACATGGTACGGCTCGGCGACGATCACTGCATCCGGCCCCCACTCCGCCACCGTCTGGACCAGCAGGTCCTGTGCGGCAGCGGAGTGGTTTAGGTTCCCTTGGAGGCAGCTAAAGCGGGACCTATCCATCAGTGTTCATAGCTGCCTCCCGTGTCGGGGCCGCCGGCCTAGTTCCCGGAGCTGGGGCAATCCGTCATACCTACCGTCTACGTCGTAGATGTAAAATTTATGAGGTAGAGTACTTTTGAACGTTTTTCAACAATGGAATGTAGATAACTTCATTATGGAGGCTATGAGCACTCATGTGCTTACAACTGTAAATGGTTCATAATATTTAAATTCATTGAAAAACTCATCGGCTTTTGCCGGGCTGATAAAAGATCGGCTACTTCCGGTATCAATGAGGAACTTTGAATTTATCTCAGGAATTTAAATATGGGGTAATTTTAAGATACTATTACAATAATTCAAGTTTATTACCTCGGTAGATTTTTCGAGGCCATGTCCTGAAAATTTTTAGCTTCCTGACCTTCATTTACGTCATGATTTTCTAAATAATAACAATCTCCTTCTGGTGGGTGATATGGCTGTTCCGTTTGTTCATTATATATATCATTCGAATTATAACAAGTATCGTAGTTGTTATCGGGTATGTTGTCTTGATAAGATATGGTTCATCCATATAATATAGGTCTTTTGCAATCATATTTTGTCTTACGGGGGCTGTGCGCATTAAGGCGCCTGCCGTTGGTTGGGTATGCCAAATTTAAACTGATTAGGGTGCGTATTACTTTGGTTTTGCATGCTAAACCTAGGACCTTGTTGAGCTATACCGAATTTAAACTGATTGGGGTACGTATTACTTTTGTTTTGCATGTTGAACCTAGGACCTTGTTGGGGGATGCCGAAATTAAATCCACTGTGTTGAAAAGGCGCGTGTGGCTGTCCAAATTGTGGTTGATTAAAATTACGTTGATACTGATTCGGGGGTGGCCTTTATTGAAAACCTAGGGGTTGTACCCAGTTGATTCGGTTGAACATAATTAGGTCTAAACCCTTGGTTTTGTGGTATACCAAACTAAAATTGTGGCGTCGTATTGTTATTATATGTAGGCTTAAAACCCTGGCTCATAGGTGATGGTTTCAACGAATTTTGTGTATTTCGTGGTTGTACTGTATAACGTTTAATCGTCTTACGTTTTGCGTTATACTGAGCTCGGAAATTCACTTCTTCCGTTACGATACTAAGAGCATCTTCCAAGTTGAAACACCCTTTCAATCGTACTATACGAATTAATTCTTCGGGTAAGTTGTATAAAAATATATTTAAAGCCATGTTGTTGTATATTATCATTTTAGACGCTTTGATTCCCTCATCGGTAAGTGTAACTTTCGAAAATAAGGAACTTCACGTGTTTTGTATTCTATGGCAGAGCTGGATATACGATTCACCGTTATTAAGTTTAATGACTCAAGTTCGAGTGCTACGCATTCTTCCGAACGTGGGTCACCGAAATGTTGAGTTAGAATCTCTTTTAAACGTTCCCAAGATGTTATATTTGGGTTATCACTAAGTAAAGTAGCAGCTTTTTTTCCGGTAAGCTTACTGCTAATTAAGTGAAATAAGTAAAGTTCTTGCGTCGCGTTTCCCGCAACTCAACTTCCGCTAAGTACATACTCACATTTAGATCTAAATAAATTTAATAATTTTTTTCGTCACCATCATACTTCGGTATTATACATAAAAATTCTTTTGGAACAGTTTGAACACCATTATTTTCTGCACGCCGTGCTGAAGCGAAGTTAGCTTCCATTTTACTCTAATTTACTTATACTACACAAATTAATCACGAGAATCAATAATTTACCGATATATGTGTAAACAAAACCAGATAAACGCAATCAATAAGATCAACGATTTAGGTTGATGGAAAAATATGGAAAAGACTGGGAAAATGAAAAACGGAAGTGAAAAGGTCTACTCACTAACCGCTCGATCCCATGTCCTCCTGAGCCTGGTTTATCGCCTGTCCGCGTACAGTCTGGTTTCCACAGGGAGACAAGATTTATTTGGTTCGTATTTTCGCGTTCACGTCACCACTCGCAAAACCGATTTCGGGGTTTCCGATAGTAGCGGTCGGAAAATTCGCGAAAAATTCACAAGGCTGCGCCAGTCGAACTTGCAATAGTCTCCATTTGAATATTTGTCTTCTCGCGCCATTCCCGCAAATATTTATTTACTAGCTGCGTAGCCGCTCATGCACCCGCGTTTCTTACGTTCTTTACTGCGTTTTCATTTTTTTATACGGGACCCTAGTTATTTTCCCAAAAATTATATTATATTTCTCATAATTTCAAGCACTTGCCCGTAAAACTGTGCATTGAATTGGATTGTATTCAATTTTTCTTTAACTTTTTTCGATAATTAAAAGTATCCTAAGTTACCCGGAGTAACATCAGCTACCTCCAAAAAAAAAAGTCCCGTCAAAATCCGTCCAGCCGTTCCGAAGATTACTCGGAATAAACAAACAGACAGAAAGATAAAATTAAAAAAAAAAAAATTTGGTATTAGTGTCGTAAATACATTCATATCTATTTAGTATAAAAAATTAATTTTGACATTACAAACAGACACTCTAATTTTATTTATTAGTACAGATTCGGGAAATACATTTGATAAAATACATATCGAAAATACCATATCAATATTACATGAACCCAATGATATATTATATATAGTTGCAAGAAACATTCAAATTTCTACTAAAATTAAAATTAATCAAAAGTAACTAGAATAATACCTAGCTGTGTACACAATCCCACCTGATGTTAAGTGACGATGTGGTCCAGGATGTAAACATACTAAGCATAGAGGCACTGGTTCTCTAGTGGTAATGCCGAAACTCACCTAGTGGTATTTGGCGATAGGTTTTCAATCTTGAGGGTGGTAGCTACCCAGGCGGGCTTCATTAGAGAATGACCTACCACCATGCTATGGTTTCCCCACGATGTTTTCTTTCACCGAAAGCTCAGGCCGTTTTTAGAGTCGGATAGGTTGGGGATTGAACCCGCTTCGATTAACGCGGAATCCGGCTGCACTACCCGCTGCGCCATCAAAATAATTTTGTTTACAATGTCATGAGTTTTAATTGTTTTATACGGAACCCTATTTTTTTATACTAACACAAAATCAAACATTTGCTAGTAAAACTATGAATTGAATCGGATTTTCTTTACAATAATAGTATCATAAGTTACCGCCCCTTAACTTCATCAGCTAAAAGTCAAGTTAAAATCGGTGTAACCCCGTTCCGGTGATTACCTGGAACAATCAGACAGATCAAAAAAATGAAAATTGTATTTTTCGTATAAGTTACGTATTCCTGCACATTCATATGTATTTAGTCGCGCCGCCAGCGCGATACAGTGACACTGCCCATGCATCAAGCATTACACGCACAACACTGCATACACACCTCTGCACATTACACGCAGGTACATAGGTCCTGTAAGGAACTTTTTTTTAATGTAAATAAAAATATTAAAAAATGTAGGGGTAGCTAGGACACAACTCGCGAGAGAGTTTTGAAAACTCAGGTGACGGCCAAGCCGAGGTTCGTACCACTTTGGTAGCCCTTGAGCTAGTCACCTTATTGCGGCTGAGTGCCTTCAGCACTCGCCCCCAAAGTTCGGTGAAGCTGTAAAGGCCCTCCCGGTCAACAGCATTAGCTAGGTCCAAAAAAAAAATTAGCGACAGCTAGTTGATTACGCACTGACGTTTATTCAGAAAGAACAGTGAGCGCAGTCACTGTATATACAAATATTAATATAGCTAACTATATTTAATTGCTATTTCGATATTATAAATATTACTTCAATTTTATTTATTTGAATAGATATATACCTACACATCAACATGTTATTGTCTGCAGAACTCCTATATCGTGTCTCCTGAGTGCGTACGAAATGCTTTGATTGTGGGACGTAAATCAATCAGTCAGGAGTTATGCCAAGATCACTCGACGCTTGCGCTAAAATGAATTCTTTGAAGCAAGATGGTATCTCAATTGAATAAATAAGTAATATTTTGATTTGGCTGTGAACCAAATATAGCCCTCGCAAAGGAGTTTGTCGTGTCTCATTCCATAACGCAAGATCCACAATCAATATAAATGAACATTATAATATCTTTTAATAACATTTGGTTATAATATGCTAATTTTAATAATGTTTTATTTATATAGAAATTAATCTAACCATATTACTTAGTTGAACTTACTTAAATGAATCGCATAAAAACAAGTTTTCAAAATATAGTATCTTAACTATGCAGTTCCGATATATTGTTGATAACTTGCTGTGTTATGGCGAACATACACTGGACGCATTTCGTCAATCAAATTCCATCAATCATCAATTACGAGTGTTCGATGGAAAATAGTGCAGAGCTTATTCAAAGTAAACGTCAGTCAAGAATTCTTAGAGAATAGACGTTTTCTGTATTTATTTTTAAAATGTATGGTTTCTTTCTAATATATTTAATATGCAGACTTTGTTTATTAACAATTTTATTACAAACTAACTGTGCCCGCGAATTCGCTCGCATGGAATTCAGATAATTATATTCTAATAGGCAGCGTAATGCTCATTACCAATATATTCTTATATATACTCTATCTATGTCCCGTTTCATCCAGATCCCTACCCGCGGAGAAATTCACCCCGGCTAGACCAGGCCACCTCCCAGATAGCCTTCCCAGTGCTATGGAGGGCTAAGCCCTGGTATGACAATACGGCAGAATCCAGAACCCGCCGAAACTATGCACTCAGCCATTTTTGTCCTAATAAGCCTGAATGGCGCCCTGCATTGCATACTACCCGCGTGGTAATGAGTGTCATCTCCCGCTTTAGCCCTATCAGCCCTACAATCAATAGCCTTATGGCTCTGCTCCCCACACCTGAAACTTGGCCTCTTCGTTCTACCCCCGAAAGACAGACTGGGTGAGTGTGACTCAGGCCTAAACGCCGGAAGCAACACAAGGGCATAGATTAAAGCAGCCAGCGCACGTCATTTTATACAAATTTTGTCGACTTCAATTCAATTATTGTGATTAATTATTGAAAATATTTATTTTAACATTGAAAAAAATTTCTAAATTAGATCAGTAGTACCGGATATTACCCCCGAACATCCAAACTCACAAACTTTAAATTTTTATATTTATTTACCGTCAACTTTGTATGTGGAGGTTCCTGATGAGGACCACTTGCGCTCCTGGCAGCGAACCAAAAACGAAAATTAAAAAAAAAAAAACCATCGAAAAGTGTTCTATTGTCTTCAACGTACAAACTTCTTCCCTCTAGCCTTTTATTATAAGTATAGAATTATAGATTTCATACATTTAATTTTTTCAATTAAAAAAAAAAATAATAATAATAATATAAAGAAAGAAGAAAGCAAATCTTTATTCATAAATGAGATATAAAAACACACACTGAAAAAAAATTTGAAAAATAATAATAACAATGAAGAAATGATACTCAAAAAAAAATCACATAATAGGGTAACTATGTGTCACCCACCAACGCATCTCATCAGATGAAAGAGTCTCCAGCTCAGCATATGCTGAAGTACCAAGAGATACTCAGAGCTGATTTTCAACTGGAGCCCAGACCGAGTCACGGAGCGTTAGTATGTAAAAAACTTTGCAAATATTACAAATTAAAATAAAAGTAAATTGTAAAATTTAACTCATACTTAGTCTATACGAGTATATATCATAAACACTTACCTACTAGGCCTAGGGGGACGCCCTAACAATCCCTAGGGCCGAGAACGTAACTCGGCTAACCGAGGTTACGCCCACACAGCACCCAAAGGCTGGAACTGAAGCGGGATCGGAGGGTGTTACAATAGGATATTCGGCGCGACGCAATATAGGCTGCTTATTAGAATATAATTATTTGAATTCCACGCGAGTGAAGTCGCAGGCATAGTTAGTGTATAATACAATAGTTGTTTGTAACGTACACAAGGCGGAGCTACTGCATCGAATATTTTAAATTACCAGTTATTACTCTTTGTTTATAAACATACCATTCATTTAGTGTACCGTATGCGCTCAGTAGTGTCCGACCGAAGGTCGATTTTTGGCCGAAGCCGAAGGTTTAATAACTCCAATAAATATGATTCATGATTGGCTATTCATATTTTGAAAAGGTTATGATGGCTATTACAGCTTAACGAGATGATTAAAATTACCTCGAACTGATTAAAAATAATAACAATGAAATAATATCATTTTTAATATTAATTTACTTAAAAATAATTTAACAATCACTGTCAGTCCCAGATCTGTAGTGTCAAACTACACTACAAACTGAGATAATATTTAATCACTGTTGAATAAACTTTGGTTAATTAATATTTATGAATCAGGTACTGGCTATTTTACTGATAATTCAAATACGCGCACGAACTTGTTTTGTTTTGGTTATATGTATTGACAATAGCGGACGGCGGACGGGTCGCGTTATTCAAAGCGTTCACGCGCATTCGTGTCGTAACAGATAATTTAATTTCAGTGCTTGCTAGAGACTTTTCACTTCGATTAAAACCTATGCGGATTTTAGCCGAAGGAGAATATTTGGCCGAACGTGGTATATTTGGTCGAAGGTGGCCGAAGCCGAAGACGGAGTCGAAGATTCGGTCGGCACTAGCGTTAATTAACCAGTAGGTAAGGCATCGGTGCGCGGTGGAGAGAGGAGCGATGCGTCAGCTGACCGATAAAGTAGTTTTTTATTGAGGTTGTTTAACGTTTGCGAGTTGCATTATAGGTCGCGATGTGGCCGCGCTCAGTGTTGTGTGTACTACTAGTGCTGTGGGTGCGTGTTATTGTGCGTGCGAACGTGGCACCGGAGATCGCAGAGCTCCGGCCCGTGTGTCTGCCGCACCTCGGGGATCGCTGCCAGGAGGGCGAGTGGTCCTCATCAGGAACCTCCACGTACAAAGTTGACGGTAAACACACGATCCCGGGCGGTATCTCCAGCAGACTGCATCACATAAACGCTTGCAAAAACAAAACAAATATCAATGTTTAAACTAAAATAATTTATTTATTCCCTGCGTAATATAATTTTTAAATAAGTATTGGAAAGTAATGTTTCGATAGTCAATATTTTTTGCCTTAAATTGTTTTTGTATTAACAGAAAGCAGACATTTCGCATAAATTCAATTACTTGCCAGTAAAGTTGTCCGTTGAATCGTATTTGTCCACAATTTCATGAGTTTTAATTTTTTACGCGGAATCCTAATATTCGAATAATAAAAGCGATGATGATGCAGTGGATAGTGCGGCCAGATTCCGCGTCAATGAACACGGATTCAAATCCTCCTTTCAACTCTAAAATCAGTCTGAGCTTTCGGTAAAGGAAAACACCGTGAGGAAACCATAGTTTGGGGATAGGGCATTTTCTAATAATGCCCGCCTGGGTTAGCTACCATTCTCAAGTTTGAAAACCTGTCGCCGAATACCAATAGATGTGTTCCGGCAGCATCACTTGTGTTCCTCTAGGCTTAGTGCGTTTACCATCCTGGACCACATCTTCACTTAAAATCAGTTGAGATTGCAATTAAAGCACTGAACATATATTGTGTAAAGAAAAGAAATAGTAATAATCATAGTGTCCAAACGCAAACTTTAGGACTTCTGAAAACGTCTGAAAGTTATGTCGTTGTGACTTTCGGCTTTGAGATGTAAATTATCATATCCTAAATGGTGAAGTAAAGCATCGTCAGAAGTTTGTAAATACGTGTGTCCTTCCACAGCCTACACTAAGCGAGTCTGATATGGCCTCAATATCTTTTACTTTGAAGAGGTTTGGGTCAGATATAGAAAAAACGAAAACAAATATTGTTACCGTATTGTAATTACGTAATGGTGCATGTGTGTAAAAACCAGTCGTCCTATTCAACGTTAGTTTGTTATTAATTGTTCAATACGATAACAGTGAACAGTGTAATAATTACTAGACTTTTTTTCCTTATTTTTGGGGAAAATTTTATTATAATATTATTCGCGCTTCCGTTTCTTTCTGGTTATAATGTAATTCCGTGTCGCTTACACACATTTTTGGCTACAATTATGAGGGATATTGTGTGAAACTATCTCTCTTTTGTAGTTATTAGCTGTGCCCGCGACTTCGATCGCGTGAAATTCAGATAATTATATTTCAATAAATAGCCTATATTTTCCCTCTAAGTCCAATCTATCTCACTATCAATATATTAGTATATATATATATACTCTATCTACTACGTCCCGTTCCGTCCAGGCCCCTATCCGCGGAGAGGGTCACCCCGACCAGACCGGGCCAACTCCCAGAGACTTCCAATCGCAATGGAAGGGCTAAACCCCCGTCCCTTCACTCCTTGATTTGGGAATACGGCAGAGTGCAGATCCCGCCGAAACTATGCATCCAGTCATTCTTGCCCTAATAGGTTTACTATAGACATGGTGATGAGCTTGTCAAAAACAAATGTATTCTAAATGTTACTAATACCATCATACCAAATTTTATCCAATTCGGTCCAGTAGTATTTTTCGTGATTGGCGAACAAATTTATAAACAGACAGACAGACAAAAATTTGAAAAATCATGTTGTTACCTGTTGTTTTTTCTGAAATATTATCAATGTACAGATTTCGTCCCTTCCAACCTTTTATTATAAGTATAGATTACTGTAGGGTTCTTAAATAATTATTGGTAAAGAATGGACCCTATTTTTTATACAGGTCTTAAATTATTTTTAGTCAAACAATTTGTGAATATTCTGTTGATAAATTTTCAACTAATTCTTTAGGTTTATTGAGTTAATTATGAATGATTAAAAATTCTACGAAATATCAAACCTGAGCCACAAAGTAACGATTAAGGAAAATCCGTTAAAAACGATGCGAAAAGGAAAAAAAAACCCGCTAACAATATTATTATTACACATATTATAACAGAAAAGTATATTTTGTGTAATCTATACAAATAAATAAAATTGAAGTGTCCGTTTATTTTATCAAATTAACAGCTTTTGAATAAATACATAATTATGAACGTATATGTGTACCTATTTTTCTTCTTTTATTTGTCAGTTTGTTCCAACTAATCTCCGGAATTGCTCTGAGTTTATAATTTATTCCATTTTATATATAATTGCTCCGGAAGTGTCTGAATTGTGACTAAGCAAAAAATATTTTTAAATTAAAGTACAGGGTGTGGTGGGGTGAGGGTAGGAGTAAATTTGCTTTCCTTTCTATTATTGACGATGGGTGAGGGATGAGGGGGCGTTGGTACAAATATCCAATATTGACTTACGTAATACTTGAGCATTCCCTAATTAAAAAATACAAAAGTAACTAATAGTGTATTTCTGTTTAGGAACCTAGGTCTGACCTCAAAAACCCCGTGTCGCCCCCATCACCCCGTGTCGCCCCCATCCCAAATGCAGCGGACAGCCCCGGGGGGTTTTAGTGGGTATTTCCGGGCGACTCTCGCCCGGGTGAGTCCCACACTGGCACGGAGCTCGTCACTCCGTGCCCCCTTATCTGTTGTATTTGGAGGACTTTGATCCTCCAAATACAACAGATAAGGGTAGTGCGTTAATGCATTTCCCCCCGTCAAAACAAAAAAAAAAAAAAAGGTCTGACCTCAAAAAAGGCTCTTTTGACTCGAAAGAGAAACCCTTCTGACCGATTCGGATGATGAAATCACGAGCATAAATAGGATCTTTCATTATTAACCGATTTAGTATGCGTGCCAGCGCCCACGCCCGCGTAACCGCCGTTCCCGCCGTCGGGGACAGGTGGCTAATTTTGCTCCCGCACACACCCCGGGTCTCCCTCAGGCGGCGACCCAAGACGTGCTTCGTTCCCCAACTGGGGAGGCTCTTGACGTCGCCGCCAGCGCGATATAGTGACACTGCCCATGCATTGAGCATTACACGAACAACACTGCATACACACTCCTGCACATTACACGCAGGTACATAGGACCTGTTAGGAACCTTTTTTTATGTTAAATAAAAAGTGTAGGTATTAGATAGGATTTAATTCGCGAGACAGTTTGTACACTCAGGTAACGGCCAAGCCGAGGTTCGTACCATTTTGGTGACCCTTGTGCTAGTTACCCTTTTGCAGCTAAGTGCCTTCAGCACTCGCCCCCAAAGTCAGGGTGAAGTTGTAGAGGCCCTTCCGGTCAACAGTGTTAGCTAGGTTAAAAAAAAATAGAAAGTGAATCTTTAAGAGGGTGATAAGATAGGATTTGATTGTTTGGGGAATAAATAATTTCTCATTTTATGAATATTGAAAGTCCTGATGCCTTTTTATGAATTATAGTGAAAAGCGTGATATGATAGAATATCGCTGTCGACTAATGTATTCGGTGACGGTGGCTATTGTTCGATCAACATCAAGTGATGGTTGTGATCGTCGTCATACAATAACAATTTATTGTGGTGATCATCGTACAACCCATTTTTACGGATGACAGTTGATCGTTCCTATCATTTAGTGGTTATGACCAGCTATAGAGTATGTCAAATGATGATGGTGACTGTTGATCTCTTTATATCCAATAACGCCGGTGACCGTCAGAAGTTAGAGTCATGATAATCTTAAAAAATTGTATGATGTCTAAATCTCTATACGGGACTCCTGGTTAAACAGTGAGATAACGTGTAAGAAAGGCAGCTTACTGTGGTTTACCGACGGGTCCAATATAGGACTTAACGTAGGTTGTGGAATATATGAAAAGGAGGCCAAAGAGAAAGCTCCCGACGTCAGGCAGATACGCTTGCCCTCGCGGCCCGACGCGTCTATTGCCACCGGAGAAACCAGCGACCTCAATGAGAGAGCGATGCGCAACCTGGACGCCATCTTCAATGTCGCGAAAAAGTCCGGCAACCTGAAGGGCACTTTTCAACGTGCCCTGAATGATGCCGCGGCGTCGCTAAAAGTGACGATTGAGGCGTTCCGAACCCGGACCGCCTCGGATGAGACAGCCCGCCTCGAGGCGGAAAATAATCGCCTCAAGGTGGAACTGTCAGCCCAACAAAAGATGTTGACCGATCTCCTGAGGGAGATGGTTGACCTGAAGGCGGAGGTGTTAGGGAGACGCCCTCAGAAGCAGCCAGCTCTTTCAGGACAATCTGTAAGAGAAGAATCGTTTTCCGAGCTACGGGAACTGCTTGGCGAACTACTGCGCTCTCAGACGGCGCAGGTGATGGAGATGGTGGATGCCCGATTCGCGGGCATCCAAGGGCGACTGCTACCGGAGGAGCGTCTGCGACCTCCCCTGGCCGCAGACAGCAGAGCCGCCCCACCACCACCACCACCATCTTCGTCAAATGCCGCCGCTCGAGGAGCGCAGTCCGCCCCTAAAAAGGCGGACAAGAAGAAGAAGACGCAGCAATTTTTTTTTTTTTTTTTTTTTTTTTTTTTTCGAACCTAGCTAACGCTGTTGACCGGAAGGGCCTTTACAGCTTCACCGAACTTTGGGGGCGAGTGCTGAAGGCACTCAGCCGCAATAAGGTGACTAGCTCAAGGGTTACCAAAGTGGTACGAACCTCGGCTTGGCCGTCACCTGAGTGTAAAACTCTCTCGCGAGTTTGAACCTAGCTATTCCCTACATTTTTTATTAATAATAATAATAAAATAAAAAAAAAAAAAAGGTTCCTTACAGGACCTATGTACCTGCATGTTATGTGCAAGAGTGTGTTTGCAGTGTTGTGCGTGTAATGCTCAATGCATGGGCAGTGTCACTGTATCGCGCTGGCGGCGACGTCAAGAGCCTCCCCAGTTGGGGAACGAAGCACGTCCTGGGCCGCCGCCTGAGGGGGACCCGGAGAGTGTGCGGGAGCAAAATTAGCCGCCTGTCCCCGGCGGCGGGAACGGCGGTTACGCGGGCGTGGGCGCTGGCACGCATACTGGATCGGTTGAAAAGGAAAGATCCTATTTTCGCACGTGATTTTATCATCGGGATCGGTGAGAATCAGAAGACGCAGCAAGCAGCGAAGGTGACAACTTATGCCAGTGCTGTCGCGAGTCCCGAACGTGACGAGCCGCCTGCCCCCAACCCTGCCACGGGTGAGTGGGTTCAGGTAGGAAGAAATGGTCGGCCGCAAAAGCCGGCCAAGGATAAGAAGAGGGCCCAGCCCAAAAAGAAGAAGAAGGCCTCCAAGAAAAAGAGGGCCGCCAAACTGCGCCCCCCGGCGACAACGGCAATGTCTTTAACGCTGCCGCCGGGGGCGCAGGAAGGGGGCCTCACTTACTTGGAGGTTTTGCGGAAGATGCGGGCCGACGTCCCATTGAAGGACGTCGGAATTAAAGAGGTGAAGTGGCGCAGAGCGGTGACCGGGGGGGGGTATATTTTCGAACTCCCCGGCACCGACTCTGAAAATAGAGAAAAGGCGGATGCCTTGGCCGCCAAATTAAAGGCGGCCCTACCGGCCGAGGTAAAAATCGCCCGACCAATGCGACGCGCTGATTTGCGTGTGTCGGGCCTAGACGAGTCGGTGACGGCGGAGGAACTGATCTCCGTCGTCGCCCAGACGACCGGCTGTCCACCGGAAGATGTAAGGACGGCTGGCGTACGCCCCGGTCTGCGAGGGTTGTACATGGCCGTCGTAATATGTCCAATGGACGCGGCCAAGAAGTTGGCTGATGGCCGCAAACTATTGGTAGGATGGGTCAGTGCGCGGGTGCAAGTCCTGCCGCCAAGGCCCAGGAGGTGCTACAGGTGCCTCCAACAGGGGCACCTGGGGGTCAACTGCAACTCCATGGTCGACGTAAGCACCTGGTGCTTCAGGTGCAGCCGGCCGGGCCACAAGGCGGGCGAGTGCACCAGTGAGGTCGCGTATTGTGGCCTCTGTGCTGGTGCGCTCAAGCCCGCCTTGCACAAGATGGGCGGCAAGACTTGCCCTTGCGTAAAGTCCGACCCGCCAGCCCGCAAAGGGGCTAACTGGAGGAAGATGAAACCTCCTGCTTCGTCGGTCACTCAAGCACCGACGTCGCAAGAGGTCGAAATGGAGGAGCTCCCACCTTACTCCTCCTCCGTCGCCGGATCGAGCAGCGGCCAACCATCGGCTGCAGCAGATCGGAGCCTGGGGACGCCGGGTGCGGGCACACCCGCCGTCTCAGCAGCAAGGTAGCTGCACAGGCAGGGAGGTTGAGGCGCACCTATGTGTCCCGGTGCGCCTCCCAATGGTCGACGTCAGAGGGGGTCTTACCACTCCTTGACCCCCCTCAGACCATAATGGCGACGGCTCGTCTGAGCCTATGCACGCCGGGGGAGCGGTAGTAATCCAGAGGGCAATCCCGCACCCCGGCATCACAAGTGCGCTCGAGAGGACACCTTGGGGTTTTAGCCGGTAGGAGTCCGGCACTGTTCCTCTCTCCTGCCCGGGTGAGTGGTTCGTCCATGAGGATTTCCCCAAGTAAAAAAAAAAAAAAGGCTGTGGAATATATGGAGAGCGACCTAAGTTTAGTCAAACAACTAAGCTTGGTAGTTTTGCCTCCATTTTCCAGGCAGAGGTGTACGGGATTCTAGAATGTTCTTGTATAAATCTGCAGAAAGCCTACGTAAACCATACAATATATATCCATTCGGATAGTCAAGCTGCTCTCTTGGCGCTGGCTTCGGACGTAGTTGAGTCGAAACTAGTTGCAAATTATGTGGCAATGCTAAACAGCCTGGGTAAGAATAACAGGCTGATTTTAAGATGGGTCCCAGACCATGCAGTAGTTCTCCGCAATGAAGCTGCAGATGAACTTGCTACAGGGACTATGGAAACACAAATTGGGCTTGAACCATTTTGTGGCATTCCAAAAAGCCTAGTTCGACTGACCATAAGGGACCAATATACATATAAGGCTATAGAATTCTGGAATAAATTGCCAGGACAAATTCATTCCAAAGAGCTCATCAGAGCATTCACTCAGCGCAAAGCTGAAGAAACCAGAGAAAAGAAAGAAACTCAGTAGGAATCAGCTACGAGTATTAGTGAGAGCACTAATCTGGGCACTGTTGTTTGGGCAAGCATATGCACAACATCGGTGTCCAGAACACAAGAGAGTGCAGGTTCTGTAAAATAGCAGACGAAACACCAAAGCACATCTTGTGTGAATGTGATCCATTAATACCCATACGTAACCGAATTCTGGGTAAGCATGTGTTGCTCCCGGAGGAGGTACAGACGCTCTATGCCAAAAAGATCCTACAGTATATTCAGGTTGTAGGTATAGGCAGTGAGCTTTAGTAAATATAGGGGCGATCGATCACAATAGATCTGACTAGGTCGCAATGATACAGGACTGTTTAAGCCTGCATAGCCCCTTTCTGAATAATAATATAATATACTCATGATCATCAGATGGTAGGGATCGATTGACTGTCACTGTTATCCCGTAGATATATTTATGAGACGTCAGCTACCTCTGGCTGTCTAGCCTTTTCACCCTAAAACAGATATCGACAGAACAGGATAAATTGCATCCAGACGAAGAATATTTTACTGCATATTGTGTGAGTCATGTGGGCGAAGCCTTTTCTCTTTTCAGAGAACCCATATATTTCGGGTATTGAAGATTAGATAACAATTCGTATTTCGTAGACACAATTTTTTGTCGTCCATATTAAATATCGTCTGTAGATTCATACACTTTTAAAATTTAAAAAATAAATACTCTTTATGTTTTCTTAAGTCTCGCCGAAATGTAGGGTAAATGCAGCTATAACCCGTTGCGTACGCGGCAACGGACCATACCGGCACATGCAAAATATTTTCGTCGGGAAATGCATGGCACGCTACGGTCCTGTTCGGTGACGGAACAGTTAGTAGTAGGCATAGTCTCATGGTAACTCTTACAAAGTATATTGTTTTTGGATATGCCGATACGGTTACGATCATGGTATGATACGTTCTATTAGGCAAAGTCCTTCATAATAAAGTTCCCTTATAGTTCTTTAGAGTATTTAAAGTGTGATTACTCCACCACCACCTCTCTCTCCCATAGGGCATGATGTGCTCATCAACTACGTGGTGGGAACCATATTCGAGATGCAGTGCGACAGCGTGACCCGGTCGGTGGAGCACCCCGCCCTGCCGCGGCTCCCGGAGAGCGTGCGTGTTGTTACTGTCAAACTGTGGTCGTGTTCACCGCCCTCGGTTACGTACGCGCAGGCACTCGCCGCCCTCAACATCACCGTTACCGAAGAACTGCAACTCGAAAACATTACCGCTTCCCCGGCGCTGCGCGACGATCACTTTGTAGGCTGCTGCCCTCACTGGTGGCTCTGGCGCTGCGCGGAACTGAGTCCAACGTCTCCGCCTCGCCCCGGCTGCCCCGTGACCTCCTCGCCCCACTGACGGCTCTGCACAATCTGATACTCCAACATGTGATACCGGGGACTACGCTTGAGTCCCTACCAGCTAGTCTCCACTCCCTCAAGCTCTTGTTCACGGGGCTAGAGCACATAACACCGGTAGATGCACCCAGGCTACGTGAGTTGTTAGTGAGAGAGGACGATGCCGTGACCTTAAACTTGACAGGTGCCCCGGCGCTCGAGTCACTTAAGTTAACATCGCCTAATTCGAACGTGACGGGATTGACAAGTCTCGGCAGTCTGCGCAAACTGGGCGTGGACTATTGGTGCGAAACGCGGCCTGAGCCCTGGGTGGAATGCGGCGCGCTTGAGCAGCTGCATTTGATGGACAGTGCGTTACCGAATCAAAAGATATTACCGAAGAGATGGGTGGCGCGTTGTCCGATGCTGTCAAAGTTGGAGATACAACGAGTACCGCTGGCGCCGCTGCCGGGACGTCTGTTGGAGAATGCGACGGCGCTGAAAGGGCTAACGCTGTCGGGGTGTCAGCTGGAGGTGCTGCCCTGGGACCTGTTCAATGACTCGGTACAACTAATTACGTTGAATCTATCGAACAATCGGCTAAAGGCGCTTCACCAGTGAGTTAAGCTTATGTACCTTATACTAATAAATAAAACTAAATTGTCTGTAATATCAAAATAACACCTTTTTTCCTAAATACGTATGAATACGTACTATATATACGATAACTAACTATACCAAAAATATATTTTTGTCGGTCCGTCCGTTCGTCTGTTTGTTTGTTCCAGCTGATCTTCGGAACGGCTCTACCGATTTAAAAAAAATATATACTGTAATATAAAAAAATATATACTGAAATCGAATTTGGCTTACTGCTTTGACCACAATCTCACCTTATATTAAGTGACGATGTGGTCAAGGATTGTAAACACAATAAGGCTAAAAGTACTGGTTCTGAAGTGATGCTGCTGGACCACAGCTATTGGTGATTGGTGACAACAGGTGGGCATTACAAGAAAATGCCCTAACACCATTCTATTGTTTTGCTTTACCAAAAGCACAAGCCGATTTTTAGAGTTGGATAGGTGGGTTCGAACCCGCGTCCATTGCCGCGGAATCCGGCCGC
Organism: Samia ricini; assembly: GCA_014132275.2. Lineage (NCBI taxonomy): Eukaryota > Metazoa > Arthropoda > Insecta > Lepidoptera > Saturniidae > Samia > Samia ricini. The sequence continues at coordinate 10,139,817 of AP028167.1, forward strand.
ACTACCCACTGCGTCATTGTCGCTTCTAATTTCGATTTCAAAGGGAATTCTTTGGTAGATAGCTGAAGTTACTTCAGGTACTTTTATTTTTCAAATATAATTATGGTTTCGCAAAAAAAAAAAACTCATTAAAATGTGAATAAAATGCAATTAAATTATCAGTTTTATTGGCAAGTGTTTGAATTTGTGAGAAATATCTTTTTATTTTTTATCTTTGCTTACTCTTTGTAAAAAAAAAAACAATCCATCCATTCAACTGAAAGACGTCCACAGCTGGTCATAGGTCTCCTCCAAAAAATCTCCATGACGACCGGTCTTGCGCCACCAGCATTCAGTAGATTCCGGTGCGTAGTAGCCATTCGAGAATCCATTGGCCTCATCGGGCATAGGTTCTACGAGCAATGTAGGCCCACTGCCACTTCATTTAGCAACTCTTCGAGCAATGTCGGTTACTTTGGTTCTTCTGTGGATCCCCTTTTTTTTTGACGGGAAAAATGCATTTTACGCACTACCCTTACTCTGTGGATCCCCTGGCAAACACTGGTAAAACACACTGGTCGAATACTTTCGTCTTAAGACCACAGACCCAGAGCATAGCGAAAATATATTATGTCTATGCTTGAGACACTGCTCTATTTTGGACGAGAATATTCTGCGTAGCTTTTCGAACGCGGCCCATCCGAGTTGAGTTCGATGATTAACCTATTTCTCGGAATTGGATCTACCTAACAGGACGGTTTGTCCCAGGTATACATAACTGTCAACAACTTCGAGCGTAGTCACCGATTTTTTATAGGAGTTGGCACAGCATGCACATTAGACATGACCTTCGTCTTATCCATATAATGAAGGCCATCTCTTTGGGAGGCTCTACTGAGGTCACCACAAACATCATACTTAAGTCTTTTGCGATCTCAGCCATGAATCATCATATCACGATATCATCAGCAAAGCGGAGGTGTGTTGTGTATTCACCGTTTATGTTAATGCCAAGTCCTTTCCAAGGTCTTGGACCTTGAAAACATCTCGAGCGAAGCGCTGAACAGTTTCGGAGAAACAAGATCTCCCTGTCTAACGCCACGCTACAAAGGTATAGGTTTCGAGGTATTGTCCTGTAAACAGACTGACATGGTGGCATTTTCATACAAATCCTTCAACGCTTTAATATACCGATAGTCTAATTGCCACCGCTGGAGAGACTGCAGTAAAGTCCAGGTCTCAATCGAATCGAAGGCTTTTTCGTATTCCACAAACACTAAACAAAGGAGTATGTTATACTCTTCGCTCTTCTGTATAACCTGTCGAAGCGTATGATTGTGGTCTACGACGCTAAAACCTTTTCGAAAGCTGGCTTGACTTTTGATAACAGCTTATAGACATGACTCAGAAGTGAGATAGGTCTATAATTTTTTAAAGGGATGTTATCAACTTGTTTGAAAAAGAGGACCACCACACTTCTGTGCCACGCCTATGGCGTCTTTCCCTAGAGTGTGATGAAATGACTGAGCCTCTAAAGGGCCTTAAGGATCGGTCTTTCACCCGCCTTCTGCTCAAGAAAATGTACGACAATAAATTAGAATGGGCGGTATTTAAGAGATGAAGGGAGAACCTGGCGGACGTAAGCTACGGAATCCGAATCAATGATTCTGCCCAGCGATAGAAGCTCATAACGAACAATGCCCTTCCAATCCCACCATACACGTAGCGTCACCTTATTGCAAGTTAACCCACAAGTTATACCGCATTCTGTGAAGTCTGATCGATCGTTGACCATTACCTTTTCACACATTCTTATTGTAGATGATCCGCTTCTCATCATCAGATATGAATCTCTTCAAAAATGGTTATTTTTCAATATGTCCCAATAATCGCAAATGAGTGTGTACGTCTCATTAGGTTTCTTTCAGTAAGCTCATGTGGCACCCAAATATCCAGCTTTTCTCACATTTATTAAAACTATTTTGATGCCAATTCACAGTTCTTCAGCTATGTCGTAAATACTGATATGCAGATCTTGCACCACTTTTTTTAAAAATAGCGTCCACTTTATCAGTATTATGGCGACCAAAGCGACGTGCAATTTTGTGTCATGTAGGTAACCTGTATTTTCTATCTTGTATCAGCGTTACCAAGCTCCAGCAAAACGGTGGCTCATCCTGCTCGAATATTCCATGGAGTACATGGAGTACACGAACTGCGCGCCTGCCTTCGGTCACATTAGGAGATCCCAGATGCACACCTTACAAAGGATTCAGAATCGCTTTTGAATTCGAATTTAAATCGAATTTGAACCTGGCTAATCCCTACATTTTTTATTCTTAAATAATTATAAAAAAAGGGTTACATGACCTATGTATCTGCGTGTTGTGTGCAGGAGTGTGTATGCAGTGTTGTGCGTGTAATGCTCAATGCATGTACCGGCGCCAATCTTCCTCTGTTTCAGACCGGCACAACTAAAATGTGCGTAATATACAACTTTTTCTCAGTTGTTTGATCACAGTGTTTGATACAGCGATATTCCTTACAATCGTTTCGGTTTTTTTTTGTTGCGCCCCTTATTCTTAGTACATTAAATATGGTTTCGCAATTTGATGCGATAACCATTTTAAGCAATGATGGCCCAGTTGCCAGTGCCCATATCAGCACCTCAGAATAAACGTTATGCTTTATTTTCCATAATACACAATAACCAAACTATATCACACAAAACGCCATCAAGATTACACTATATACAGTTAAATTCACAAGTTTAATGAATTAAAGAAAATAACTGCACAACACAACAGACTGAGATCCCGCCAAAAACTTCTATACTATACTCGAAAAATAATATTTCACTAATTTGTTTTCTTTTTAGTGTCATCAAAATCAGCCAGATACGAATAGTACAGCCAGATTTTTTATTTATTTATTTACAAGCTGTGTGGCTGCGAATGCGCCCGCGTTTCATATATTCTTCACTCCATTGTTTTTTATACGGAACCCTAATTTTTGCATAGTACTAAGATAAAGTAAAACTATTTCTAATAAATTTAAATTCTTGTCCGTAAAACTGTGCATTGAATCGGATTTTATTCAACTTTTTATGAGTTTTAATTTTGATTTCTTTATGCGGAACCCTAATTATTTGCGTTAATTAAAAGTACCCTAAGTTACCCGGAGAGTAACTATAGCTATCTACCAAAAAAGCCCTGTCACAATCCATCCTGCCTTTCCGGAGATTACCTGAAACAAACAGACAGGTGGGCAGACAAAATTTTAATAATTGAATTTTTGGTATAGGTATCGTGTATACATACATATATATGAATTTAGTAAAAAAAAAATATTTGCCATTACAAACAGACACTTCAATTTTATTTATTATAACATAATAATATGATTAATTTATTATTGTGGACGCTAACAGTAAAGTGACTTATGGCGTTAACACACGTACGGACCGGACCGCGGATATAGTACAGCGGGCGGCCGATGTTATCAGTCACCTAAGTAGGGATGGAATTCTTACCAAAAAAAAAAAACGATTTTTTTATCGGATCGAATCTAAGTTTGATGAATCGATTCTGAAAACATCGAAGCTCAAAAGATTCATCTTTCAAACTAATAAAGTATCGATTATTAGAGTGTCCTTTTTTTCTATGATTTGATGATCATCTGTCAATAGGCAAAAATAAAACAGTTCATTCTTTAGTTTCATTTTTCCTTAGTAGGTTAGGCATTCGGTTTATTTTGTTTAGTTGCTACTGGTGACCTTTAGTCTTATTAATAAATAAAAATTGGAAACAGTTTTTGCAATAAAACATAATTATAGTCTAATTTCGACCACTGGAAGAATACTATTAACGAATAAAAAGTCAAATAAAACAAATAGAAAAAACGTTGATCTCGTGGACATCTATGTTTTGTAAATCGAACAAAAAAAATCAATCTTTTTATAAAATCTTATTCCTCATCCCTAGTTAAGCGACTGATGACCTCGGCTGCTCGACACACCATGTCCGCGGTCCGGTTCGTACTTGTATGAACAGCATTAATATTATAATTATTATTATTATTATTATTTAATTTACTTTTATAAGTAAATAGTATAATAACATATTTAGCAACTTTCTTTTCTAACCTAGCTAATGCTGTTGATCGGAAGGGCCTTAACAGCTTCAACGAACTTTGGGGGCGAGTGCTGAAAGCACTCAGTCGCAAAAAGGTAACAAGCACAAGGGTTACCGAAATGGCACGAACCTCGTCTTGGCCATTACCGCCGTAGGTGCCCGGTGGTTCGAGAGGAATGTGGACATCCACAGAGACCTCAACCTACCATCCATTCCGTTATCAAGTCACAGTGTCGCACATTTTTCGACCGCGCAGAGACACACCCGAATCCGCTCATAGTGAAAGCCGTCGCGTACTCCTCCGACCCGCTAGCTCCGAAACCGTATCGGAGACCGAGTAACGTACTCGCCGATCCCGATGATGATATCACGCGCGAAAATAGGATCTTTCCTTTTCAACCGATTCAGTATGCGTGTCAGCGCCCACGCATGGAGCACTACACGCACAACACTCCAAACACACTCCTGCACACTAAACGCAGGTACATAGGTCCTGTAAGGAACCTTTTTTTATGTTAATAATAAATGTAGGGAATAGCTAGGTTCAAACTCGCGAGAGAGTTTTACACTCAGGTGACGGCCAAGCCGAGGTTCGTACCATTTTGGTAGCCCTTGTGCTAGTCACCTTTTGCGGCTGAGTGCCTTCAGCACTCGTCCCTAAAGTCACGGTGAAGCTGTAAAGGCCCGTCCGGTCAACAGTGTTAGTTACGTTCGAAAAAAAAAAAAAACTATACTGTTCATATCTTATCATTACTACAATTGATTTAGTTTCAAAGAACGAAGAAGCGAGTGATTACTGATTATTATGCATGCCAAACCACACCTTGTTATTGTTAACTTTTTTTTTACACATATGCTTTGTATAACCGTGCGTATCCTTATTGGGACAGACGTAACTATTTTATGTGAATTTGTTTTTTTTTTTATAGAAGGTGTAAGTTTAACAGTTAATTTTAAAAGAATAACTACACTTTACTATTTTCTATATTTTTATTTTTCAATCTCAAATAAAAAATGTTTTGTCAGAGGCCAGATCTGTGTAAACGAAGGCAAGGGCGCAATAGTTGAGAATGGGCCTAACTACCGTTTTATATAATGTAAGTTTATGGCGGACGGCCATCTTACTACGAGCGTTATAAAGAGGGAAAAGACGTCCCAAAACCGTGTTGGCACGATTTCTGACTTTCAAAACGTGAGGTTTGAAAGTCATGTGTGCGTCTAGTGTAACACCGAGGTACTTGACCTCGGTTGCCCATGGGATCTCTACTCCTAGGTAAGTAACTGGACGAGGAGGGTCAGATTTCTCTACGGAGAACATAATCGCGGTGCTCTTTCTCGGGTTAATCGCTATGCGCCACTTCATGTACCAAAGGCTTAAGATGTTAACAGCTTTTTGGACGCGGGATCTGAGAATGTCTCTACGTCTGTATGAAAAATAAATGACCGTGTCATCGGCGTAGAGACCTAAATGAACCTTACTAGCCGCCACTCCTTTGAGTGGTTCGTCTTTCGGGTTCGGATGTAGGTCTGGTAAGTTCGCTATGTAAAGGTTGAAGAGGACAGGCGCCAGAATGAAGCCCTGGGGGACTCCTGCGCTGATCGGACGGGCTGAAGAAAGAGCCGATTCTACTCTAAAGCGAAAACTACGATTTGCTTCTGATTCTGATTGACTTCCGGTCAACAGCGTTAGCTAGGTAATAAATAAAAAATATATATAGCAGAAGAAAGCTCGCAAAGCTATAAAAAAATCACGTGATTAATAGACGGGACGTTAAGAGTTACTCCTCAGTTATCTTACCTCGTGCTAAAGGCTTGCTCTCTTATTCATAGTGACATGTTCTTTTCGCTGCGGACCCTCAAGAAACTGGACTTGTCGCACAATCTGCTGACTGCGAGCATAGCGTTGGCGCTGCAGCCGCTCTCGAACCTCAGATTCCTATACCTGGCGCACAACACGCGCCTCTCGGACCTATGCGACGGTGACACTCACGCACTCAAAGTAATAGGTAAAGCCAATTTTCCTTCACTAGCTATACGATTTTGTGTTTATTCATTTATGACAAATGGTGACTGTTATAATACTTTTATTGTACATAACCATCATCAATGTTCTTTATTTGATATATATATATATAATTATTTATTTTTATATAGACTTATGTCATACTTTTACACTTTATATTTTTCTACTATTGTGCAGTGGTAGAGCGTTCAAATAACCCTATTCTTTGCAGCCTTATTAAAAAAATCTCAAAACACTTTGCACACATCAAGCATCCCATCATAATAACCGCACACTCGTACTCGAACCTGCCTAAACAATCCGGTAGAAAACTTCGGAATATTTCTTATTTGTATGTATATTCTTATTCGCGTATATTTTCGAAATATATAAGTAGTCTAAGTTACACGGAGTAGATAGTTACTTCAGCTATTTACCAAAAAAGTCCCGTCAAAATCGGTCCAGCCGTTCCGGAGATTATCCGGAACGAACACACAGACATACTTCATATGTATTTGATACTGCGCTATTGTATAGTGATCGCATGAATATTGTCAGTTTGTTTTTCATATACATACATAGATGTAGGCGCTTTAAATAATTATATTATTACACACTCGCCTTCGGCGCTCTTTTCGACTTGATTTTAATATTCTGTGTGATAAATGATACGATGTTCTATTGTCGTAGCCGGTCGGTCCAAGCTCCTGGCGATGACACATCTCAATAAGTTGGTTCTACGGAACACCAGCGTGTCTCGTGTGTGTCGGGACTGGCGCGAAGGTATGCCGTACCTCACGGAGCTCGATCTAACCGACACGAAGGTCACTTTCCTCAAGGTAGGCTCGTACCCTCTGCTGCGGCCTTACTCCCTCTCCCGCCTTTAACTGACCGATGTAATCTTTTGGTTCCAGTACGAAGATATTGTGCAGTGGCGCTCTACGCCAAACGCGAGGATGATACTCGGCGGTGACTATACTGTCCGGCTTGAATATACCGCTCAAGACTATGAGCGCGAGAAGAAGGCTCTCTACACCAAAAATGCTGTGAAAGTAAAAATTAAATCGCCAATTGTCTGCGACTGCAATGCATACTGGGCAGCGGTAGTTTTCCAGTACAAGAACCGGACTGAAACACCACACACTCGCCTAGACACCCTCCGCTGCACCGATATGAGGCATACTCTGCGTAGTGTGTTGCTTGACGACTTGACGTGCACTCGTCCGGACCTCTGCACGGGTCTGCAGGGATGTTCGTGTGTCTCCCGTAATGACACGTTGTTGTTGGACGGCGTTGCCACTGCACACTGTGAAAGCCACGGACTGACCACTATACCGGGCCCGCTGCCGTCCGGGCACGCCTGGCGCCTGCTGCTCTCCAACAATAGTATTAGCTCTGTGAACGCCGATGACTTACCGGCCCGACTGCTTGAGCTCGACCTCCGCAACAACACAATAAAAGAATTTGACGAGGTCGCAGACACTGCACTACATATGTGCAAAGTGCACCTCGAGAATAACCCGCTACGGTGTGACTGCGACAACTTGGGTCTGTTAGCGATCATTCGTCGCGACCTCATTCAAATGGAGAACGTTAGTTGTTCGAACCTGTCGAAGCTGGCGTCGCCGAAGCAGATGGCGTCCACCTGCCCACTGCAGCCCGCCGTGCCGATTTCCAGTGTACTAATCGCAGCGCTGGTGCTGGTTTGCCGTTGTCAGCCGTAGTTGTGCTGGTAGCACTACTGACGCGTTCGGAAACGCGATTGCGCATTAAAATATTGCTTGAGCGGGTCGGGTTGCTGCCGCCACGGGCGGAGGATCGCGATGCGAGAGACGGGTGGCTGTTCGATGCGTTCGTGTCGCATGCCCACGAGGACGAAGAGTGGGTGCGCGCAACGCTAGTGGATCGACTTGAGGGCAGGCCCACGCCGTACCGGTTGTGTGTGCACTACCGGGACTGGGCGCCGGGCGAGTGGATCCCCGCACAAATCGCAGCCTCGGTGCGCGCCTCACGCCGGACCCTCGCGGTCGTCTCGAGACACTTCCTTAAGTCGGACTGGGCGCGGCTTGAGTTCCGCGAAGCACATGCGCAAGCGCGCCGTGACGTCACGCCGCGGCTCGTTGTACTGCTGCTAGAGGATCCGGCGCTGCTGCCGTTGGATGCGGAGATGCGTGACTTTATTGAGAATAACACTTATGTACGTTGGGGTGATCCCTGGTTCTGGAGGAAGCTGGAGCGCGCGATGCCCCCGCGGCCCCGCAAGTTAGACAACGCTGTTCGAGCCGAGCGTTCCGAATTGTCACGCTCGTCTCCCCCACCTGCTGAGCTTCCTCAGCAATCCTTGAGAGCTACCAAGCCCTCCCAGACGTATTGTTCGGCATCACCTCGCGTACTCGCTCCACCGGGCCCCGCGCACCACGTTCTCGCGAGGTGACGAACTTCGATGCGTAAATATGTGAAAACAAGCGTTGTCATGATACAAGCGGTAGTAATATTGTCAGAAAATAATTTTAGGAGAGTTTTTATTATATTAATTTTTTGATTGTTAAATTATTTGTAAAATTAATATCATTTTAAAAGTTAAAAGAGATTAATAGTATCAAGAGAAAGCAAAGATATTTCTCACAAATTTGAACACTTTGAACTGAATTTTATTCACAATTTCGTGATTAGAGAACGCTCTCTCTATGGCGCATCCTATACGCGCAGGAGTCCCCCAAGGTTCCATTCTGGCACCTGTCCTCTTCAATCTCTACCTAGCAGACCTCCCTGATCTCGGAAGAGTTCAACTAGGTCTTTACGCGGACGACACCGTCATCTACTACGCCCACCGTATGACATATCTCATACGGGAACACGTCCAAAGAGCGGTCGACGACCTCAGCTCTTGGTACTCCAAGTGGCGTATCGCGATCAACCCGAGCAAGAGCACCGCGATACTATTTACCAGAGACCGTAAGGTTAGGAAAAATCCCCCCAGGTCCGTCCAGTACTCAGGCACTGTCATCCCCTACAGCACCGAAGTCAGGTACTTAGGAGTCCAATTAGACGACCAACTCTATTTCAAAGCCCACATAGAGAAAATCAGGCGCCAGACCTCCTTGGTGCTAGGCCGTCTCTACCCGCTCTACAACACCAAGAGCAAAATGGCTCTCCGCCATAAAGTTACCCTGTACAAGATGGTGATCAGACCCATCATCACGTACTGCGCACCTGTCTTCGGTCACATCTCTAACGAACAGATGCTAACCTTACAAAAGATTCAGAATCGTTTTATAAGGATAGCTGCAGATGTCTATCGGTTTCAGAGAAATGTGGACTTACACAAAGATCTGAACCTGCCCTCTATTAAGTCCGTCTTTAAAACCCAGTGTCGTGCCTTCTTCGAACGCGCAGAGACACACCCGAACCCACTCATAGTACGAGCCGTCTCGTACACACCAGTCCGTTCCGCCGTCCGGAAGCAGCAACGTCCGTCGCACACGTCAGTCAATTCCGCCGTCCGAAAGCGGCAACGTCCCTCGCACACGTCAGTCAGTTCCGCCGACCGAAACCGGCGACGTCCGCGTAATATACTAACCGACCGCGATGATAGCATCACGCGCGCGAATAGGCGGTTTCCTCATGTTCCTCGCACATTTGCGTGTCAGCGCCCACACCCGCGTAACCGCCGTTCCCGCCGCCGGGGACAGGCGGCTAACTTTGCTCCCGCACACACTCCGGGTCCCCCTCAGGCGGTGATCCAAGACGTGCCTCGTTCCCCAACTGGGGAGGCTCTTGTCGTCGCCGCCAGCGCGATACAGTAACACTGCCCACGCATTGAGCAATTACACGCACAACACTCCATACACACTCATGCATAACATGCAAGGTACATAGGTCCTGTAAGGAACCTTTTTTTTTATATATATTAATATAAAAAATGTAGGGATAGCTAGGACACAACTCGCGAGTGAGTTTTTGAATAACTCAGGTGACGGCCAAGCCGAGGTTCGTACCACTTTGGTAGCCCTTGAGCTAGTCACCTTTTTGCGGCTGAGTGCCTTCAGCACTCGCCCCCAAAGTTCGGTGAAGCTGTAAAGGCCCTTCCGGTCAACAGCATTAGCTAGGTCAAAAAAAAAAAAAAAAAAAGGGCCATATGGAATACCAGTGGAAGTATGGAAGACATTCAAATTGGATAAATGGGTGTGACTGACGTTATTCTTCAATAAATTGTTACAAGATTTAATTATACCCGATGAATAGTGCGTGAACTATCTCTCGTGTGCTCATTATTAAAAATAAGGAACATCAGCCTGTTGCAGTAGTTATCGGGGAATATAGTTAAAATCAAAATCAAAAAAATCTTTATTCAATTTAGGCCCTAAGAAGGCGCTTATGAACGTCTAAAACACTACCACCGGTTCGGAAAACAACCCAGTCGAGAAGAGCCGGCAAGAAACTCGAACTGGTTCTTTTTTTATAAATATAATATATATCATTTTTTACATATAAAAAACTATACAAATCATAGTCTTAGCTAATATTAGCGGAAGCACAGAGATGTGGGTTAATTCCAGTCATCACAATCGTTCACGTAATGATCCACCCTGTAATAACCTTTTGAGATTAAGACTTGCTTGACATAATACTTGAACTTATTGTGAGGTACATCGGTAACGTTACTTGGGATCTTATTGTTAAACCGTTATGTCTTATTGTTATTATCTATAAAGCTTTTATTAGACTTACTTGTCCTAAAGCGTGGGACGGACAACCTGTCTTTATTTCTAATATTAAAATTATGACGATCATTCACTAGAACGAGTTTGTCTAAATTTTGTATTGGGAGGGCAAAGTTAAGATATCATATTCTTGAAACTTGTTCTTTAGTGGTTCACGAGGTCCATATTGTATATTGCTCGAACAGCTCTCTTTTGTAATGTAAAAATGGTGTCTACCTCTGCTGCTGTACCCCACAGCAAAATACCGTAAGACATTAAGCTGTTAAAGTAAGCAATTAGACTAACCTAGCAGTAGCAATATCCGTCAACTGGCGAATTTTTCGAACGGCGAAAGTAGCGGAACTAAGCCTTGCTGCCAAAGATTTAATATGCGGACACCATTGTAACTTATTATCAAGTGTGATACCTAAAAACAGAGTTTTGTCAACTAAGCCTACTAAATTCCCTTCTATCTCCAACTTATAACCAATATGATGCACATTGGGCAACATAAATTTTATACATTTCGATTTCTTTCAAAAGAATGTTCAAAGAAAGTGCGAAAGGAATAGTATCAAAGAAAAAAATAGTAAATGAAGAGATAACGGCTGATAGGTTCATATGGAAAGAGAATTGGGAAGACCACATGAGAAGTTCACATGAGGAGTTCTCAGCGGGTTTGTTTATTTCATTAGGTAATGTAATTATTATCAACTTCGCATCGCGTTGTTATTAATACAATAGCATTAGTATAAATTAATAACGGAATAACAATGATTATTATAATTAACTATATTGTGAAAAACAACTCGTTAAATAAATATATAAAGCATGAATATTTTGTATTTAATTAACTTGTTATCACGAGACATTGTTTAGTAACTATTACTTCCTTCCAATTGTTCTAAATGCGCACTGCACGTTTGTAATTTACAAAAGTATACTTTTTTTTTTAATTATTTTGGTTGAATGGTTGGATAGAAGTCATATCGTGTCTTAAAGAGTTTTGAACCTGCTAGGCCGAAATCTTGACTCACTATATCGCGCTTAAAAAAACTTACATTTCAAAATATTACGTAATTGATTAGAACCCACTCACCCGATCTGAAAACCCCACCATAATGACTACTAGCACACGCTTTTCAATCAGTTCGTGTAGGTGGTGGTGGTGGTGTAGGTATATGAATCGTAGACTAAAGATGACTAAGCTGCTAATTTTTTTACATTGTATATATACTCAGTGCTTTGACCACAATCTCACCTGATGTTGTGAACTCACTCGGGAGTTCGCTGGATTGAAAAATAGCCTGCCAGGTCCGTCCGCCGCACTGCCACCACGGGTTAGGAAACCGGTAGCAAGCATCAACGCTTCGGAGCGTTCCCGCGCACGTACTCTCCCCGCGACGTATTCTGGGCGCGACTCGTCCTTTTCGGATTGCCGGTCGCGCTCTCGCGCTAGGTCCTCTTATAGTCCGCGCTCAGCGGAAATGATAAACATTAGCACGGGAATAGTTTCTCCCCGCTATCACCACAAAAACAGACAGACAGGCATCAGAGCCTGATGCCGAGGTTCGCCGATCCCTCCGTCCAGTCGTTCGGGTCTGATTCGGACGACATAGATGTCACGTTTCCTCCGCTGGGAGCGGTGAATCCATCACCCCCAGGCGGAAAAATAAAAGGAAGGCGCCGGTTTCTCCTCCGCCCTCCCAATCCGGCTCAAAGATCCTCGTGCTAGAGGATGTGTCGAGGCAGCCCACTCCGATGCCCGTCGCAGCATCGGCAGTACCCAAACCTGTGGCGAAACCTTCTCAGGTTCAGCCTAAGAAGGTTCACCCGCCACCACACGTCAGGTTCCAGGTTAAGGCATTCTGGACCAAGATTTGTGCGGCTCTGGCGAGCTACAAAATTCATTTTACCACCGCGACCAATGTGCCTGATGGCATATTGGTCAAGGTGCAGACCACCGACACCTTCCGCGCACTCACGAAATTTCTTCGTAAGGCGAAATACGCTCATTTTACCCACGCGTTGGAGGAAGAGAAGTCTCTCCGAGTAGTTATGAGGAGAGTTCCTAAGGAACTCACCCCAGATTGTCCCCGTCCGAAGGACTCCGTCGACTCCCCTTTTTTTTTTTTTGACGGGGGGGGGAAATGCATTTACGCACTACCCTTACCTATTGTATTAGTGAGACCGAAGTCCCACCAATACAACAGGTAAGGGGGCACGGAGTGACAAGTTCCGTGCCAGTGTGGGACTCGCCCGGGCGTGAATCGCCCGGAAATACCCACTAAAACCCCCCGGGGCCGTCCGCTGCATTTGGGATGGGGGCGACACGGGGTGGCTTTCGCAAGTACCGCGTCGCCCTCTGCAGCGAACCCACCGTGCAATGGCCCAGCGGGGATGGAGGAGTACCTCTCAACCCCACCTCTTCGCCCACCTCCCGTAGGAGGTATGACCTAGTTAGGTCAATCAGCCGGGGGCAGGATATACTTCCTGCCCCCCATAAAACGGAAAAAAAAGGGATAGTTCAGTGGCGGGCAAAGAAACAGGAGAAGAAACCCGCCATTGAAGAAAAAAATTTTGGGTCCCTCTCCTTTACTCATCTTGTCTACCTTGACAAGTCCGTCGACTCCCCTATCTGCGTCTTATGCAGACAGGAGGGTCACCCGGCAAATTACCGTGGGTGCCCATGTGCACCCAAGGTAAAGCGGAACCACTCTAGGAAGGGTGGTAGGCACGTTCCTCAAAAGAACGCTGCCCCCCTCCTCCTCCAACCTCAAGTGCCGCCTATGACACTGAGGACTTTCCCGTGCCTCCCGGCCCGTCGGCATCGCCTTCCGCGGTACCGACCCGTCCCTCCGCCCCCCGGCCCGCAGCCCCTCTGGCTCCGTGGGCACCTAGGCCCCAAGCGAAGGCGCAGCCGCGCATGGCTACCCCCCCTCAGGCCCCTCAGGCCAACCCCACTGGCGTTGACCGGGTTCTCTTCCTCCTGCGCGTTCATGACGTGCAGGATGTTGTCGCATTCAACGCTTTCTTGAATAGCGGCTCCGGAAACGCCGAGCTTGATGCCATCGCGCGCTTCCCCGCCATCGCCATGACCCTTCAAGGTCTGGCACGCGTTTCACTTAACCCATAATCGATGGCTAAGATCAAGCCTCGCGGTCTCTCCCTCTCATTTTTTAACGCGCGGAAATTAGCTCCGCAGCGTGAATTAATCGCTAACTTTCTCCGCGATCGTCAAATAGACGTATTTCTAGTCCAGGAAACCTTTTTAAAACCTAATGATCGCAATCTCGGGATTGCAAACTATAGTATAGTCCGAAATGATAGGACCCCGGAAAGGGGCGGTGGTACCCTTATTTATTAGAAACGGTCACTTTATTACTCGCCGTTGCAAGCCCCGGAGCTTACCAATATGGAAGTTTCGGTATGTAGAACCGGTATGACTGGCCATCCGTCAATCGTACTCGTGTCTGCATACCTCCCCCCCAGTAAACGACCCTTAAGGTCAGATCTAGAGAAGCTTTTCGCATTAGGCGACTCTATCATTATCGCCGGCGATCTCAATTGCGGGCATACTTCCTGGAACAGCTCGTGCGTTACGCCCAATGGGGCGGAACTCATGCGCTTAGTACGGAAGCTCGATTTTGAGGTCGTCGTGCCTTTAGAGCCCACCCACTTTCAACCGAACTGTCGCCCGTCGGCTCTAGATTTTGCTATTCTGAAAGGAGTCACGCTTCCTGTGCGTCTTATACAAGTCGTACACGAACTCGACTCCGACCACCGCCCAGTAGTTTTGTTGATAGGTCACACGGATGACTCTAATTCTAGCCCGCCAGTTGTAAAAGTCGCGGACTATTACAAGCTCGGCCGTTATTTAAAGGACCATCCGTCCACCCCCTCTCTCGATAGGATCCCAGATGTACTGGATACGTCTGCGGACGCGGACCTCGCGATCGATGCTCTGGTTGAGCACCTCAAGATCGGCATCGAGGAGACCTCGAAAGAGGTGCAAGCGGCGAACGATCGCCGCTTTGTACTCCCCGATGACGTGAGAGCTCCGCTCACACAGAAAAACGCCGCGACCCGCGCCCACGACACGTATCCGACTGAGGAGAATCGTGCGCGCTTGCGTTCTTTGCGTAGAGCGGTGAAAGGCCGCATAGATCAGATCCGTAATGATAGGTGCAACAGCCTCTTAGGAGAGCTGAAACCTTCCCACCTCGCGTACTGGAAGCTCGCACGATCCATGAAGATGGACCGTACCATCGTTAACATGCCCCCTCTGGACAGAAATACGCAGGGTCTTCAACCCGCATTTGACGATATCGAAAAAGCCGAGTGCTTAGCCGATAGCCTCGAGCATCAATGCGCTCCTGTCACCGACAACATTGATGTCGAACACATCTCTGTTGTCGAATTCTCTGTGAAGGACTCCCTCGCTCTTACTCCGGTTGTGCCCCTCTCACCTGTCACCTGTGACGAGGTTGCAACTGCCATCAAGGGCCTTAAGCCCAGAAAGTCCCCCGGTCCCGACGGAATCAGGAACGAAGTCATCAAACTTCTTCCTCCGCCTCTGGTCGCGTTGCTGGTCTGCATCTTCAATGCGGCCATCAAGAACAACCACTTTCCAGCCGCCTGGAAAGCAGCAATAGTTATAGGGATACACAATAGTTATAGTTATAGGGATTCCCGCCGCCGGGGACAGGCGGCTAACTTTGCTCCCGCACACTCTCCTGGTCCCCCTCAGGCGGCGACCCAAGACGTGCTTCGTTCCCTAACTGGGGAGGCTCTTGACGTCGCCGCCAGCACGATACAGTGACACTGCCCATGCATTGAGCATTACACGCACAACACTGCAAACACACTCTTGCACATAACATGCAGGTACATAGGTCCTGTATGGAGCCTTTTTTTTTTATTATATTAATAAAAAATGTAGGGAATAGCTAGGTTCAAACTCGCGAGAGAGTTTTACACTCAGGTGACGGCCAAGCCGAGGTTCGTACCATTTTGGTAGCCCTTGTGCTAGTCACCTTTTGCGGCTGAGTGCCTTCAGCACTCGCCCCCAAAGTCACGGTGAAGCTGTAAAGACCCCTCCGGTCAGCAGCGTTAGCTAGGTTCGAAAAAAAAAAAAAAAGAAAAAGGGAATCCCTGCTCCTTAAGGGAGGCAGCGATATCGTCACAAGAGAGTTCCTTGGGAACTCTCTAAATCACTACGCGGAGGGATTTCTCTTCCTCCATAGTTCCGTCGCGATCATTCGTCGCGGTGGTGAAATGGGTATGATGGCGGCTCGCGAGAGCCGCCGAGATTTTCGTCCAGGACGCTTTGTCCTGGATCGTGACAGGGAGGAAGGTGTCCCTCCATGGCTACTGTAAACTTAGCAGTATATACTTCACAGGCACGATAAAATATCGTTTGTGTGAGCTAATTGCTGGTATCGCCATCTTTTAGTGACATATGCACAGTATGATTTTGTAATGAATCTCAACATGTTCTTTTTTAATAATCTTTGATTCATTAATAATGTACTACATTTCTTTAGTAAAATTCTTCTTTATGAAATATGAGCTTTTAAATATCATATTTCAATTAATGGTTTGTTTTTTATTATACGTATATAATAAACATGTGTTAGGTACTTGCATTAACCAAATCTTTAGCGCCATCTATTGAGCGCTAAATGTGTTATAGTTTTGTTTTTTACAAATTCTTCAAGAGTCGGTGAACCTTGACTCAGTAACGCGAGATAATTATAAAATGTTATTGAACAATTTGTTAGATTTTTATACTTGGTTTCATTTTAACCTCTTGAGCACTAACCTGGCGTTTATACTAGCTTTCCATTGTTTTCCTATTGTCTTCATGTTGTCTCATTTTTCTGGGTAATCGATATATTAATGATTAAATTATTATTAATTTTATTTGGTCACAATGATGAATTTTTAAGTAACTGCTATTTATTATTAATTACTTATAGTACTATTAACTAATAATATAAAAAAGTTTTTTTATTTTTATTTTATGTTCTAAAATTATTTTGACTAATCCTATTAAAAAACTAAAATCTCGGGGACCGAGATTGTCTTGAACAGAAAATCTTGGATATAAGAATAAAACTTAAAAGGAATGATGCAATTCTAGATAGGTACTAGTACTTACATGGATATGTTGGTATATGAGCAATCGATTTTGGATCACTCACTTTAATAACCTATCTAATGCTCTTGACCGAAAGGGGCTTTACAGCTTCACTGTGACTTTGGGGGCGAGTGCTGAAGGCACTCAGCTACAAAAAGGTAACTAGCTCCCACAAGGCTCGATTTTATTGTGGTTGTTCATCTTGCAAATCAATGATCTCGTGGATATTTTATTTTATTGTAAAAAGCACTGATACAGGTATAAGATTAAATACAAAAACACCTTAATCCTAGATAACATTTTAAATTCCATACCCTATTACATTAGTGCACAACTTACACAGTTAGAAACTTTTATTATGAATGAAGAATACAGATTACATAAATTATATTTTTTACAAACATAATTTTTTTTAAGCATTTTAATTTTAAATACTCAACGGTGACACTGCGTCCAAAGGACTTTTTCTTGCCCTCATCTCATTATATATATCTCCTCAGAACCATTATATGGCCTCCGGTCGCGTCGGGAGTAGTGCACGCAAATCGCTTAAACCGTTAAGAGAGAGATCATAGATCAGGCAGAGAGATATCTTCTACTGCACACGAGAGTTCTACCGCCCTGTCTAGGGTGGTTGCGCTTTACCTTGGGTGCGCACGGGCACCCACGGTAATTCGCGGGATGACCCTCTTGTCTGCATATTACGCAGCTGGGAGGGTCGACTGTATCCCTGGGACGGGGACAGTCGGGGGTCAAATGATCCCCGAGACTCTTGACACATCTCGGAGCCATAAAACAGCTCCGAGAACTAGAGTTTAGAGTTTTACACTCAGGTGACGGCCAAGCCGAGGTTCGTACCATTTTGGTAGCCCTTGTGCTAGTCACGGTGAAGCTGTAAAGGCCCTTCCGGTCAAAAGAGTTAATTAGGTTCGAAAAAAAAAAAAAAAAAAGCTCCGAGAACTGTGCCCGTATACCTGACAGCGGTGACACTGCGTGGGTGGGGTAAAAGGGTGAGTATACGTTAAACGCGCGCGCACTGAAAAGTACGTTGGACGAAAATAAACGATGTTATAAATAAATTTATAACACCGAGTATTTTAAACTCGCTTCGAATTGACCGTGACACGGTCAGGTCTGCGTGACCCCGATATCTGATGAGAACAGATAACCGACGTCACGGAGACACACGACTATGACGTAGACCGTATACGAGAGACTCGAAAGAATTCGGAGCGAGCGACCTTAGCATGCGTGCGCACAACTCGTATGATGCCCATTTTTTTTTTTTTTTTTGACCTAGCTAATGCTGTTGACCGGAAGGGCCTTTACAGCTTCACCGAACTTTGGGGGCGAGTGCTGAAGGCACTCGCCGCAATAAGGTGACTAGCTCAAGGGCTACCAAAGTGGTACGAACCTCGGCTTGGCCGTCACCTGAGTACTCAAGACTCACTCGCGAGTTGTATCCTAGCTATCCCTACATTTTTTATATTAATATGAAAAAAAAAAAAAAAAGGTTCCTTACAGGACCTATGTACCTTGCATGTTATGCATGAGTGTGTATGGAGTGTTGTGCGTGTAATTGCTCAATGCGTGGGCAGTGGTTACTGTATCGCGCTGGCGGCGACGTCAAGAGCCTCCCCAGTTGGGGAACGAGACACGTCTTGGGTCGCCGCCTGAGGGGGACCCGGAGTGTTTTCGGGAGCAAAGTTAGCCTGTCCCCGGCGGCGGGAACGGCGGTTTCGCGGGCGTGGGCGCTGGCACGCATTCGTACGAGGTAAAGGAGGGAAGATCCTATTGCTACGAGTTATGGTATCGTCGCGGCACGATAAGATTCTTTGCGGCCGACGTATACGACGCGGCTTACGTCCTGGCAAGTACGAGACGGCTCGCACGATGAGGGGGTTCGAGTGTGTCTCTGCGCGTTCGAAGAATGCGCGACACTGGGTCTTAAAAACGGACCTAATGGAGGGCAGGTTGAGATCCCTGTGTAAATCCACAGTTCTCTCGAACCATTGGGCACCTACTGCCTTCCTTACAAAGCGATTCTGAATCCTTTGTAAGGCGTGCATACGTGAACGAGTGATGTGACCGAAGACAGGTGCGCCGCAATACGTGATGATGGGTCTGACCACCATCTTGTATAGGGTAATCTTATGGCGAAGTGCCATTTTGCTCTTGGCGGCTCATTTTATAGAGCGGATAGAGACGACCTAGCACCATGGAGGAGGTCTGGCGCTTCACTTTCTTAATGTGAGATTTGAAAGAGAGTCAGTCATCTAACTGAACTCCTAGGTACCTGACTTCGGAGCTATATGGGATTACAGTACCCGCATGATGCCCATTTTAAACTTAGCAGTATATATTTCACAAGCACGTTTACATATCGTTAGTGTGAGCTAATTACTAGTGTCGCCATCTTTTAGTAACATATGTGTAACAGTAGTATGATTATGTCATGAATCTTAACGTTTTTTTTTACTAAATAATAATGTAATACATTTCGTTTGTAAAATTCTTTTTAATGAAATATGACCTTTTAAAACATCATATTTAAATTAATGCTTTGTGTTTAATTATACGTATATAATAAACATACTTTATTTGAATTAAGCAAACTTTTAGCGCCATCTATTGTGTATAAATATTACTATAGTTTTGTTAAAATGCTTTTATAACTCTTACAGTAAAAATAGCCTTCCCTAAAATTTGGTCAACAGCACTAGCTAGGTTAGAAAAAAAAAGCTGTTCATATAAATATCATAGGTAGATATAGTGAATTCCCCAGATACGTGTTAGACGTCATAATGCTTTTGGCAAAATTGAATTTAAGAACAAGAAAATTCGAATGAGTAATGCATCATTATAAAAAAACAATTTTATCAAAACATGACCTGTCTACATACATAAACAATATATTGTAATATTAATTTATTTTTTTTATTCGAACCTAGCTAACACTTTTGACCGGCAGGGCCTTTACAGCTTCACCGTGACTTTTGGGGCAAGTGCTGAAGGCACTCACTCAGCAGCAAAAGGTGACTAGCACAAGAGTTACCAAAATAGTACGAACCTCGGCTTGGCCGTCACCTGAGTCTTCAAACTGACTCGTGAATTGAATCCTATCTAAACCTTACTTTTTTTATTTAGCATAAAAAAGGTTCCTTACAGGACCTATGTACCTTTTTTTGACGTCGTGATTAAAAAAAAAACCCATTGAGTTTTTTTCCTGACCCATCACGAAAGGTGTCAGCAGTACTAGGTATCGCCTGTCTCCGTTTTCAGAAGCGACCCCCTAACACCCTGTATAGTACTCCCGTGAAGTTGCAGCGGACGGTGCGGTCTGACGTTCAGCAAGTGATCGAAGCCGGAACTAGACCGGTGACTTATTAAATAACATACATACATACATAAGCTCACGCCTGTGATCCCCGAAGGGTTAGGCAGAGGTGAAGTAGCGAACTACACCACTCGTATTCCGCCGAGCTTAGTTCCGTCCCAGATGTGACAGGGGGCGAGCCTGTCGCCATATCGGCACTATTCCAAACTCCGGGATGATACTGAGTAGAAAAAACCCAATATCACTTGACCCGACCCGGGGATCGAACCCGAGACCTCAGAACGGCAGTCGTATGTAATACAACTGCGCCACCGAGGCAGAACAATAACATAGGGGAAAATTTATATGAATTATTAATTGTCTCACGTCTGATGATAATAAAAATGCAGTTTATCAAAATATATAATTTTTTTTTAATATAAAATTAACATACAACTATAATCATACACGCGGATTGTACGTGACAATCCGAAATATAAAAAAATGGTCGATTTATTACCCAGATTTATATTACATAACACTTGGACGACCCCCCAACAGCGTTTCGTTACGCTTACGCTTAAACACAAACATACGACGTTGAACGAGTTTTTTAGTATGAAACTATCGCTCTTAGTGTTATTATTCCGTAGTTAATAATCGCATATATCAAGGCTGCTAAGCCCTATATTATCTATGTGGCCACTATCCATTACGCGACCCGCTTACAACGTTTAAATGGCTCGCGGAAGCAAAATTTTTTTATCGCCAGGTTTAGTCTTACGTGCTTCACTTCAAGAAGGTTTTTTCTTTCATAAAGGCCTTTTTTTTAATTTTCTTTATTGTGGGTAATCGACATATTAATGCCCATAACTATAGCGACTTATAATTTTTCTATACTATTTAAAAAGACGTTTTAATTGTTGCGTTTCGGGGCCGTCCATAACGTACGTATCAATCTCGCCTATTTCCCCTATAAAACAATAATTACGTAATCAATATTTACTTATTACTCTTCGTTTTTGATCGTAATTATGCGAATGTTTACGTAATAATATTCCCCCCCCCCCCAAAACGAGCAAAATATTATTTACGTAATATCTAAATGAACCCTAACTGTAAAGTAGTGATCGCTAACGTTAACATTGCATCGGATATCAGTGTTCAAATATGCATCGCCTTAAGTGGGGGGGGGGGAGAGGCGGTTTGAAGGGAAATGAGGAGAGGCATTAGGGGCCATTCGTTAATTACGTAAGATCCAATCTCGTTTTAATATAATTATTATTTCATTATTTAATGTGTCGAGTAGCTACAAAAACGAAACAATAGAAAGACAATAGGAAAACAATGGAAAGCTGGCGTAAACGCCGTGAAGGTGCTCAAGGGATTAATTATAGAACTTTGTAAAATAAGCTATAAATTAAAGTGCACGCATCATGGAATGAGAGACAAAATCATTCAGCATCTGAAACGGAAATAGATTTTCGATAATAAATTTCGACTTGTAATATTTTCTTGTAAAATGTCCTTACGTAATTAATGAACGGCTCCTTACTATATAGAATTACCAGTGAATGTAGTGAACTTTAAATTTTCAAGGGGGCGGGTTGCCTCATAGGGAGGAGGGAGAGGACTAATCGGAGAAGTCGGAATCAGAGTGCACGCGACCGCGGATCATCTTTTTGGCCTCTGATTGCAAGAGCCTCTGCCTCCGCGCGTCCGCCGGCGGCGTCGAGAGGTCGCCCGAGTACTCGATCACTCCAGACCTGATTAAATCAACAACATGGAATCAAAATTAAAATCAAAATCATCTTTATTCAATTTAGGCCCTAAGAAGGCGCTTATGAACGTCTAAACCACTACCACCGGTTCGGAAAACAACCCAGCCGAGAAGAGCGCAGGCAAGAATCTTTTTTTTTTCATATAAAAAACTATACAAATCATAGTCTTAACTAATGTTAGCGAGTGCGCACAGAGATGTGGGTTAATTCCAGACATCACTATCGTTCACGTAATGATCCGTTCTGTAATAACCTTTTGAGATTAAGACTTGCTTGACATAATATTTGAACTTACTTATTGTCAGGTAAATCGGTAATGTTACTTGGGATCTTATTGTAAAACCGAATACTATTACCTATAAAGCTTTTATTACACTTACTTAGCCTAAAGCGTGGGACGGACAACTTGTCTTTACTTCTAATATTAATCAAATCGAATAACAAACATTATATATTATACAAAAAGTGTGTGTGTGTGTGTCCTTCTGTACGCACTTATTTGACCCGATAATAGCAAACATCTAAAACGTTGGCAGCTAACTTCAGGGTGTTTTACAGGGTCAAAATTTACTCCCAAACGTGCTACGAGAAGTATAACTTCAAAAAAAGCTCGTGTACATAGTACACGTGTCAGAAGTGAAACTCGTCTGTCAAAGTGTATGGGTGTGCCGTGTAGAGAGAATTTACTTATGTACAAGGCGACATGAATGTACTACACGTTTCAAATAAGTATGCGCGCGTCAACGACCTTGACCTGTCAAAGCTTGATAAAAAAAAACAACGTACGGACAACAACAAAAATATTTGGATAGTTTTTCTTTTTTTTTTGAGAATGATTTGCCTAATTATTAAGACTATTAATATGTGTCGTTTTAATGAACCACACACACCTATATTTTCCATTTGACAGCTATGACGTCACAATATGGCGCAGGTCCAGTTGACATTCTTATTTGATACGCATCGTATACGAATTAATGATGCCGTGAATATTCTGTATTCGGCAATTATTTTCCACTGAATATTCGGCCGAATATCGTAATAGTAAATCACGAACAAAATGCATGATATTTTACAAATAACTAATAAGTAATCTATACTTTAAAATCTAGCAGCGGTAAGTTATATTGAATAAAAAAATCATTTGTTCAGCATTTGTTGATATGAATGAAACAATTGCGCATTTCCTCATGAATTATATAGCAGCTTTTGAAAATAAGCGGTCAGTTTGTACATTGCTGACGGGAGATGCGGTGTCGGTATCTGTGTCTCGATGGCTGTGTCGGTGTCTGTGTCTGTGGCTGTGTCGGTGTCGGTGTCGGTGACGGTGACGGTGACGGTGTCGGTGTAGGTGTAGGTATTAGTGTCGGTGTCGGTGTTAGTGTTTACCTAGCGATCCTCCACTCGAGCACTTCGGTGGTGAAGTCGTCCCGGTTGCCGAGGTCAGTGAACCCGACTACGAAGTCCTTAGTCTTGTTTCCCTTCACGAGCGCAAGCGTCGGGATCACGCGGACATTCAGTCGCCCTGAAGCGCACAATTCATATGGTATGACGCAACACACGCACACTGAACACAGAGGAGACCTGTCGGCACTGACCTGTGAGGAAGGGCGCTCGTTCAACGTCCAGCTTGATGAATCTAGTCTCGATGTGTTTGGTCGCGAGCTGCTTCATGTGCATGTCGAGGATCTTGCAGCGCGGCGAGTCCGTCTTGTAGAA
Source organism: Samia ricini (assembly GCA_014132275.2). Classification (NCBI taxonomy): domain Eukaryota; kingdom Metazoa; phylum Arthropoda; class Insecta; order Lepidoptera; family Saturniidae; genus Samia; species Samia ricini. The sequence goes on from AP028167.1 coordinate 10,163,592, forward strand.
ATGGCAGACGAGGTTCTCGCTCGCGTTGCAAGCGGAGAAGAACTCCTTCTCGCCCTCGATCTCGGTGTACTCGCCGTGGCCCTGCGCATTACATCACAACTATGCCCGCGGCTTCCTTTGCTTATAATCTAACTTCTCAACGAGGACGATGACGCCCCCATTGAGAGCGTTTGACACTTCCACCGGAAGGGGGGGGGGGGGGGGGTGAGTGAGTCTCGGACAGATTTAAAATATAGTCAAAAAAGGTGAGTGAAAACCTCTAAAAAAACAAAATCCTCAATGTGAATGGTGAATGAAATAAGGTTAGGGAAACTGTGGCTTACAACATTATTCTTCATGCCCACTATTCTCCTCACATAGTGTCATTAAACAACTTATGTAACCGGATAATGGCGTCACTATGATCACCTACAATGTTGCCAGAAAATATTTTTCGGAATAAAGTGATACTATAATATTATTCCTTTACTATTATTAATTAAAAGAGTAAGTAACGATCATAAAGAAACATGAGTAAGGTGTTTATTTATTAACAACACCAATAAACACACGTAACTAAGATCCAACAGAGGAAATAGTTACCAAAACTCTTAAACACTTACCCCCCACTCCCATGATATCGTATATATTAGCATTATTATGATAAAAATTAAAGTAAAAAAGTATTTAACATATTTATTCCCTCCCAGACCCCGAGTCATTAAAAACAAGAAAAGCGTAGGCAGAGAAAAGTTGCTTTTTTCAATATAGGTCAACTGCATGACTCACGTTAGCGAGCCAGTCCTGTCTCTGTTTAGCGCGTTTCTTCATCTCCGCGAGCCGCTGCTGCCGGATCGCCTCGAGGTCGCCGCTGTCCAGCGCGTCCAGTCTGGATACAAATATTGTGCACTGCACTGAATACTTGTGCTTTGCACCCCATATCTACCCGTGGGTGTCGTAAAACGCAACTAAGGTATAAACTAGGGGATGGCAGCAGCATCCTTTGAGTATCACAAGTACTTACTGTGATAGTCAATCCGCCTGCCAAGTGTGGCGATTATGGCAACTCCCCATATTGGGGCAGAACTATGACCACAATGGATGTCTTTCGGTTAAATATATCACATATAAAATTAATAAAAAAACATTTACATACAGAAAGACAAATATTATACAAGTCAAGAGATTATGATTTCTAGATTATAAGATATAATTAAAAGTGAAATTTCAAGGACTCATAATTTTACATAACAGAGAGAAAGGAAGACACAATGTAGGGAGAAGGACAAATATGACCAGTGTATGTTAGTCGCTCTGATGTTAGTTTCTGCTAACTTTGGCACATGTCTTTGTAGAAAGAATGATATTAAATAGCATTTAGCAGTTATCTAAAGCATCTGTACAAATTTAAGTCTGGCCAAGTTTCTACGGCATATGTTTTAACATCTGCATCCTGTGATTAGTTTATGCTTACCCTTTAACTATATCCTTGAACATTTTTAAGATGTCTCACTTCTACAATGTGTTTGGTCCTTTTTTTTACACATATACTCCATCAAGCCCATCGTGGAGTGAGGGTCTCCTGAGACCATAAAGCTCTGGGGGAATACCCACTAAACCCCCGGGACCTCCCGTCACCTTGTTTGGAGCAATACTGGGTGGCAACGCATTCTACCGCGTTGCTCCGGTGGTTACATGAACACTTTCTAATCATTTATACATACAGTATGTTATGGTAATTTAGTTGTTAATATTTTTTGTAAGTTTTTTGAAAGAAATATATTTAATAAAAATTATTGCAGCTTGCCAGTTAAATTGAAAAAGTTGTTTAATGTTTTCCACTCTGCCGAAATGCCCATGACTATCAACTTTTTTATTGCAACAATAAGAGTTACCTTTCAATTTCATTGTCCAACTGTTTCTCAACAGTTTGAGCGACATGCTGCAACACTTGCTCCATGCTTGCTCCAGAACTTCCTGCAATTTTGAGAAATAATTCTTCAGAAGTGTCATAAAACCAGTGCATTTAAGCACACAAAAGGTATGATCAATAAATACTGGTAAATTCATAATGAGCAGTGTAAGTTTGACTAGCCCCAGATTGAATTGGTGAATTTTTGAGTAGCTATAGGCTGCTGTGATCACATCTGCCAAGTCCAACTAGTATGTTATATTAGTACAGACAAAGTATTGGAAGCAAAAATGCTGGTGGTCATTTTTTGTAAATTTAACTGTTAAATTTCTCTTTGATATATAATTTATATAAAACAAAATATACATACATGAGCTGTGAATACATGATTTGAAAAAGTATATAATTTTCAGGTGTTCTTGATTTAAGAGTTCTTAAAAAATGCCTTAACAGTTTTGATCATTTTAACACTTTTTTGTAATGTAAACAAACATTCAAGTAAAAAATTTTTAGTCTTGTTGCAAAGACAAAAATAAACTTGCATTAAACACGCTTTTGAAGTGATAACTTCTTATGGGAGAGTACACCACTTCCTTACATAACACATTACAGCACCAGTCTATCTCGCTTCCCTTTCTCTCACGCATATGGCAGCGGTAGGCATCAACTTAGATTAGTTTAAGTTACCATTTCTGTCTGTCAGGTGCCCAAGATGCAGACTATTTTTTAACTAACAATATCTAAACTAAACATGTGTTCAACAGCAGTTTATTTTTTTTTGTAATAACACCATTAGTGATCAAAAAAACTGTATTACTAAAAACATTGATAATAAATTAATTTTGTGAGAAGAGTAAAAACAATACAGGGCTTACTATCAAAATTTGAAACCTATAGAAAATTTTTATATAATATCACGCCTGTTATCCCCGAAGGGTTAGGCAGAGGTGAAATATTAACTATGCCACCCACATTTCACTAAGCTTAGTTCCAGTCCCAGATGTGACAGAGGGCGAGCCTGTCGCCATATCGGGCACAAATTCCAAACTCCGGGATGATACTGAGTAGAAAAAACCCAACACCACTTGACCCAACCCAGGGATTGAACCCAAGACCTCAGAATGGCAGTCGCACCGTAATACAACTGCGGCAGTTAACAGTTTTAACAGACTTGATATAAGTGTGTTGTAACTTTTTTCTCTTATTATAGACATCTTTTAGTATTACATGTTCAACTAAAAAGTCATTAAAATAACAAAGTATGCAGTTTATGAATGTAACAATAAACTTGTTAAAATTTTTGCCCATTAAACAAACGAATTAACATAACTATCAACATCCAACCACGCTTCTATTTGTAGTTTGTAACTTTACAGTTTGTTTTGTAACAACCACATATGGCACCTATGGTGAAGAAAGTTTTTGTAAAAATTCAAATTGAACTATTTATAAGGTTCTGGCGTGTACTTATTCTCAAAGAAGAACGCAGAGGTTTCCTGTTGTTTGCGGTGAAAGCTGATGACCTCATGCGGCACACATGATGATATATGTAGTGATTTTAATTAAACTAACCGATGTTAAGAAGTACCTGTGTGTTCAACTGATAAGTTAAACGACAAATTCGATGTCTCACTCACTGTAAAGTTACTTTAAAGCAAAATAGTTTTATATTTTTACCGAATTCACATAAGCCCAATAAAAAACAAATGCTGTTGTTGACGACTGTCAATTTTCAAACAGTCAAATGTCACTTTTTTTTCGTCTTAAATAATGGCAATCTGTGTACAGTTGTACACACAATTTGTGCCAGTGTTATGTGGTTAAGATGTATTTTCAATCTTGTATCATCGTTACCAAGCTCCAGTAAAACAGTGGCCCATACTGCTCGATCTTTCCATGAAGCTTTGTCAGCACCTCAGAATAAATGTTACACGTTATCTTCTATAATGAATTTAACTTGAACCCACTAAACAAACTTTATTACACAAAACACCACCAAGATTACATGATAAAGAGTCAAATACACAAGTTTAATGAATAAAAAAAACTGCTACATGTCAAACTGAGGTCCTGCCAAAAACTCTCGTTTTGTTTGGCGATATCATTTAATGTGACAGCTAGTGATGACATTCTAAGATGATAAATTGAAATATCGACTTTAGTAATAATTATTAAAATTTTCATTTAAAATTAATGTTTGGTTTTAAATCTTTTGATGTTTGTCGCCTCACTCTTTGATAATCGCCGCCGCTCGGCTTGCTCGACCAAATTCTTTGAGGTTTGCCGCCTCACGGGCGACACATCATAAGATTTATTGCTTCTCAATTATTCTAAATTAATTTATTCCATATTATTCCTCCATTTTGCCTATATACGCAGGTGGATGGCCCGATCGTTAGTTCAGTTCTACTTGAGCTACCCAGGTGATAACTTGAACAAGCGATATCCTAGCGAACTGCTCGAGCCGTCTACTTGCTTTGTGTCTTTGTGTGCATCTGGAGTGGTTACTAACTATAGTTTGTTATCAAGTTTATTGAACGAAAAGCAAACAAAAATTATGTCTGGTGGAAAGAAACGAAAAGTAAATATAGAGGATCACCAGTTTCAAGATAATGGTCCGTAGAATTATTTTTATCTTGCACAATGGTAAGCCTATTTGTTTGCTGTGTAATGAATCCATTTCAGTAATGAAAGAATTCAATATAAAGAGGGATTACTCAACTAAGCATGCTACGCTGCAATCACTGACAGGACAATTAAGAACAGACAAAATTCAGAAGCTTATCGCAGATTTGGAAAAACAACAACAAATGTTTCCTATACAAAGAATACAACTTGATAATGTTGTGGAAGCTAGTTTTATAGTTAGCTCAAAATTGGCAAAGGCATTAAAACCATTTGCCGAAAGAGAATTTATCAAGGAGTGTATATTAGAAGTTTGCGGTATCTTGTGTCCTGAAAAGAAAAATGAATGTGTTATTAGTTTGTCAAAATGAACTGTTTTTCGACGTATAGAAATGATATAAAAACAACATTGACTGACCGTATGGCTGGTTATGAATCATTATCCATAGCATCAGATGAGAGCACCGATTTGTCTGACACAGTTCAACTGGCTATATTTATTCGAGGTGTTGATAAGGAGTTCACTGTTGATAAGGAATTGCTTGCTTTACAGCCGCTAAAAGGAACCAATACAGGAGAGGATATTTTTATTGAAGTTCAAAAGGTATTCACAAGTTTTGGCTTGCCATGGTCAAAATTATTTGGAGTATGCACTGATGGGAAAATTCATAGGAATTTTGAATGAAAAAACAGCAGAATTAAATGTGCAAAAAGATGATTTGATAGTCCTTCATTGCATTATCTACCAACAGAACTTGTGTTCTAAGTACATTCGACTCCAGAATGTTATGAATGTGGTAGTAAAAACCATCAACTTTATTCGATCCCGAAGTCAGATAGTCGAGCAAAAGAAAAATGTTGAAACGGTTTTACGAGCTTAGAAATGAGATAGCAGAGTTTATAAAAATAAAAGATAAACCACTATCTGAATTAAGTGACCCAAAATGGATGTGACTTAGTATTTCTGGTCGATCTTACAGGCTATTTGAATGATTTAAATTTGAAACTTTGGGAGTACTACGCTTCTGGGAGTCACAGATGTTGTCTGGTAACAGTTTCCATGTTCACACGCTCTTGCGTATGAAAATATTGCTTATGCTCAATATGCTGAAGAACTGTAGTTATTGTCGAAACAATTTTCGAACAGATTTAGTGACTTCAAAAACATGGAAGACTTCAGTTTATTTGTTACTCCTACAAAACATAATATACAAAAACCTCCAATACGCTTACAAATTGAGTTAATCGAGATTCAAGAAAACTCACTCCTAAAATCCAAATTTGAAGACGTAGAGTTGTGCGCTTTCTACAAAAAAATACCTAGAAAAAGACAATTTTCCGCAGCTTAGAAAATTCGCAAGAAGATTGATTTGTGCGTTTGGCAATACTTATAAATGCGAACAGTTCTTTTCATTAATAAAGTTAATAAATCAACACATCTTACAAGAGAGTGACTGACGATAATTTGGAAAATTCTTTATTTTTTTTATATCAGTGGAATTAATCCAAATATCGATGGATTAGTTTCCCAAATTCAACCTCGTGTCTCATTGATTTCGGTGTATTTAACTTTCGTAGTTTGTAACAATTGCAAATTTAACGATTTAATTTTAATGTACCATTTTTTTTATTTCATTTTGTTATTTTAATAAATTGTACTATAATAACATTGTCGTATTATTTCATGTTAACATGAACATCTTAAAGGTTCCCCATACCTGATGTAAATGATGCTGTCTTTATCTATTTTATTCTATTTGATAACGATATTTTTAGTGTATCATTTTAAATACATTATAATGTAGCAGATTGATAGTTCAGGAATTATTACGAATAAAATTATTTCTAAAATGTACGTTATAATAATTGCTGTATGATATAAACCAGAGATTAATAATATCTATGCTATTAAAGTCTTATCAGAAATATGACGTTTTTGATAATGACAATTTCTTTTATTATTGATCAGCGATGACAATGACACTACGTTATGACAATTATTGACAGTTTACACTTGTGTAAATATAAACGCTGCTGGCGTTCAAAGTGCGGAGTTACGGACGTAATGTTTTTGAATTCTTTACTAAGTCATGAAAGAAAAAATAACTAAATAATAAAAATTACGCAATTTTATGATAAATACTTTTCTTCTCGTTAATTTATAGTGTATTTTTTACATTGCAGATCAAGTGTGTGTTACATTTCATTTGAATGAAGAAAAATATTTTAAAAGAACTAGTTGGTGGCGAACGAAACTACGTTTGGAAGTGAGTAAATAATTGGATGTTTATAATGTTTGAAAAGTTTTAGTGCCACAAATTAAAGATTGAGTCAGTCGGTGAGTGTGGTTGCGTTGTTCAATGTTGCCGTACAAACTACAAGGTTACTTCTACATCTTTTAGGACTTTGTACTTAGGGCACGGCGGTATGGTCTATAAATAACATTGTTTTCGTACATAATGGATCATTACGTTCAATAACATTTTATTTTTAGCTTGTTTCACAAACAGCGTGAGTTTCACTCGACTTTTTCCATTTAATGTTTGTTAAAAATACTATATGATAGGTACTTAAGATTGTTACTACATAGATAAGTGTGGAATTAGGTATTTGATAGAGATATTTCGTAGCTTGTACGTCACGGTCTACAAAGCAAGCTAATTATAATATCTAATTATTAAAATACTAAGAAATAGTGTTTTAAAATGTTTCTAAAAATCGTCATTTTATACAAGCTGCCAATGTTTCAGTAGAGGACAATAATTAATAACATATGGATAGTTATTAATTCTATAAAAAAGTGATTAAGTATTCATGAATAGTAAATATAATGATAAATATTCAAAATAAGAAACTATAAAAGATTTTCTTCAGTTAATCTAGCATTAAATGAACTTAAACAGTTTTCTGTGGAGTGTAGATTGTGTAGTCATTTTGCCTGTTACTAAATTTGCTTACTTGAGAACCACTGAACCCAATAAACATGGTATCTTATTTTAAATATAAATAAATTAATTGGTCAGGTTTTATTATAGATTTTCTAAAATTAAGTAATGTATAGAACAACTTGCATGTATAAATGCTAAATAGCTACTGTTCCTGGAGTAAGAGTGCTTTAAGGGAAATATATTTAGTTGCTATTCGTATTTCCTAATTAAAAGTCTAATAAGGTTTGTTTTGCTTTATTACATGTTTTTTATATCTAACAGTGTAGCCTAATATCTTTACATAGTATTTTTCTACATTAGAATTAAAAAAAAATCGGGGCAGGCTATGTTAGATGTGAACATATTAGGGCTGAACTGTAGATTTTTTGCACTTGAAAGCATTCTTAAAACTGTTTTGCATAAGAGAAAGTTCTAAAAATTTAGGATTTTAATAGGTATCAATTACTTAATCAATTAAGTATATATATAGATGAGAAATAGACATTAGTGGTTTTGTTTTTAAACACTTTGTTAATGAAATTGTTAAAACAATGTTCACCAACACATTCTCTTTACATCTAAACTACTAAATATTATGCTTAGAGGGATACAAAATGTTGTTATTTAAGAGTTGAATCATAGGGGTGACTAGTTGTTTTATAATAGTTGTTTATTTGATATTGTACTCAGTACTATGTTGATAAAAGATAATTAAGTTAATAATAATATAGTAGGTAGTAAAGTGCACTGTCTATTTGATAAGAGTTTATTGTCATAGTATTAAGATCACTGATAATATATTCAACATTTTTTTCTGTTGTTTACAACCTATCAGTGGGTGTTGTGTGCTGGGGCCCCATCTTGGGTATTGAAGTTATGCATTGAATATATAAAGAATAAAACACGGAAGCCATGGGGATTGCCAACAGAAGTGAAAACTCGAAAACTAGGAAAAACTGTTTTTTTAATGTTTCAAATTCATGAATTGTTAATTAAAATGAGAGATACCCAGGCGAGCATTATTTTTAATCAAATCAAAAACATCTTTATTCAATTTAGGCCCTAAGAAGGCGCTTATGAACGTCTAAAAACACTACCACCGGTTCGGAAAACAAGCCAGCTGAGAAGAGACGGCAAGAAACTCGATCGGTTCTTTTTTTAATAAATATTATATATATATCATTTTTTTTTTCATATAATAAACTATACAAATCATAGTCTTAGCTAATGTTAGCGGGTGCGCACAGAGATGTGGGTTAATTCCAGACATCACTATCGTTCATGTAATGATCCACTCTGTAATAAGTTTTTGATATTAAATTTGACACAATACTTGAACTTATTGTCAAGTAAATCGGTAATGTTACTTGGGATCTTATTGTAAAACCGAATACTATTACCTATAAAGCTTTTATTAGACTTAATTAGCCTAAAGCGTGGGACGGCCAACTTGTCTTTACTTCTAATAAATGTAAAATGTCTAATTTATTTAAAATGCCCTACCACCATGCTATGGTGAGGAAACCATGTTTTTCTTCACCGAAAGCTCAGGCTGATTTTAGAGTTGAATAGGTGGATTTGAACCCGCGTCCATTGGCAGGAAATACAACTGCACTACCACCTTATGCCATCATCCACGTTCTTGATACACACTCTTCGGTTACAACTACTTTTAACCACTGTCTTTTTTTACAAAGTCTTCGATCTGATCGAGATACCATCACCTACCTATTACCGGCTTACCCAATCACACTCCCCTTGTAATTTTGTTTTGTCAATATTCTCTCATTCATACTCTCTACGTGCCCAAACCGAAGTACCAAATTAGCTTTTAAATAAAATGATGTGATTATTCTAAGCACTGGGTAGTAAATTGTTTGGTTTGTAATTCCAGATGTCGCGGTGATATAACTGTCAGAGGCTGGTGAGGAAGGAGCAGTATGTCAGTCGGGGAGGCGACGGTCACCGTCTTGCGCGATGACCGTCACTCACACCATATTGGTTACTATTAATAGTTTATTTATATCTAGATCTAAATTTTTCTAAATATTTTATAAAGGTTTTCTCAATAACTATGGCGTTGCTTATGTTTTGCTTATTTTTGATGACAAGTGGCTATTGTTTACATAGTCATGGAGATAATACTTGAACGACCCTTGTCCTGTTCCATAATAAGCCTTAGGTTTCAGTGAAGGAAAATAGTGATGTTAATATTGTTTAAAGCTTTTTCCTACTGCCCAATTGACTAAACGTCTCAAGTTTGAAAAACTGCCGGCAAACACGCATATTTATTTTCAGTCAGCGTCATTTGTTCCACATTGTCACTGAAGACCATGTGGTCAAATCACTAAACCTAATATAATTCTTACTAATATTATATATACGAAAATAACTCTGTCTGTTTGTCTGACGCGCTTTCACGCTAAAACTACTGAACCGATTTATATGAATGCGGGGCCCGGTGTGGCGTGGTCGTGTAGGTGTGGCAAATGCCTAAGTGTGCCTACTCGAACCCGAACCCGAACCCGATCGGGCAGACACGTGAAGGCAGACGACTGCGTCACATGCATGCGAATACTGATGGCAAAAGACGGGAAAACATAAAACGTACTTTATAAAAATTGTACTCAGCTCATTAAAGTATTAATAAGTATGTGTCGTATTTGTAAAATAATTAAAAATGCTACTTAAAGACACTATGCCACGCAGACGAAGTCGCGGGCACAGCTAGTAAGTTATAAATAGTGAATTGAGTTGAAAACAATATACTACTATTCGAAAGAACCATTGAGTATTGAAACGACAGTTCATTGTAAAAGCGATGTCATTTCAAAATTGTAATTTTTTTATTTGCAAAATGGTATTTAAATGTTTGAGAGTTTAAATAAATTAAGAAAGACTTTGTAAAGTTAATGCGAATGCTTACGCGTACCATTTAAGAGCTCTGCTTACTATTTCTGATAAGGAATCAAAAATGTCCAAAAATTTGCTTACTTGAACTAAGTATCTTGGAGGCGAGTGTTATATGTGCGTGTGTGTTGTGTGTGTCAGAGCCGGGTAGACTCGGACACGCGACTGTGGTATGGACTTCACTGGTGTCGGGGGCGGCGGCCGGCGCGCTCGCCAAGACCGCTATAGCACCACTCGACCGCACTAAAATCAACTTCCAGATCTCGTGAGTGTTGACTCACGACTTACACCATACAAGCATAACATACAGCAACGATTTATCCGACAGCCCGTGTGTATAGGCGATCGGAATTAGTTGCATTTTCTATTCGATAATTCATGTTTGCACAGTATTACCTTAAATCCTCATACAAGGCATCACATGTTTTAGGGATTATTTGACAGAGAGCCTGTGGTGATATGCTCGTGAAACACATAGGAATGAAATGCAGCTGAAGATTTTAGTAAAGAATTGATTGTTCTATCGTCATAATGTTCTTTTTCTGCATTAACGTAGTGACCGAAGGCAATGGATCATACGTCTCCTCATTCAACTTTAAACGAGTTATGTCAAACTTATGATGCGAATTTTAAGTCGCATAATAAAACTATATGAGAGTATAAATCCGGGTCTTACAAAATATACCTTCTTTTCTTTAAAGCACATCGCCAAGCACAAAGATGCGAGTGCTTTTGCATCATTCTTCCTTATTCGCGATGTTGTTTTACGTGTAAGGTTCTGTGGAAAAGTGACAATCGACGCAGATTCACGATGACGTGTGGAAAATATAAGACAGTTGGATATAATTGTATAAATAAGAATCGTTACGATAAATCGTTTCTGTGTGTAGCCACCATAAGGATGAGGGCAAACGAGCGTAATATTGAGAGTTTTGTGAGTTGGGTAATCTGCACTGTATTCAGTTTCATATAAAAGTGTATTGTGTCACACGACGACACACAATGAGTCATGAGTGGTGCCGGCTAAGAATAGTACCACCCTATATTAATGCGATTAAGGCACATAAACCATGAGAAGGGCAGCAGCATACTCTGAGTACAAAAAACACCTTACTACGATCGCCAACTCGCTTGCTAAGCATGGCGATCATGGCAGTCACCCCCTTATTGGGAGAGACCCATGTCCAGAGTGGACATCTTATGGTTGAATGGATGGATGGATCATGTGGAATGTCCAGGTATGGAGGAGTGGGGATCAAGGGACGCGGACTCTTTAATACTGAATTCACAAGAATTAACACGTTCTTATCTTGAAAAATGTTCGATACGGAAAAATAATTTTTTAGAGAATTTTACCTATTATTAAACATTATTTAAAACGAAAAATATGAACTTGTCCATATTTCAGTATTTTCTTATTGAGTCTATGTATCCATCATCTTCTAATGCTGTATTGATGCGTATTTTTAAAACGTATACCTATGTAACACAAATATCCCGTAAAAGTATGGAATGTGAACTCAAATACGTCTGTTTGACGATATGACCAGGTAACAGTTGAACCTAAATTACGCGTCTAAAGTAACCCGACGCACTACTCATAAAAGTACGCTCGTTTGGCCTCACCCTAATCTCTTATTTTCAAGAGATGATGTCGTAGTTGGCAATGCGATCGTATACCGCATCGATGGACCTAAGAAGGCTATTTGGTGAAGAAATTATAGCATGGTGGTAGTTTATTATATAATAATGCCCACCTGGGTAGCTACCAACTCCTAATTTGAAAATCTGTCGCCAAACACCAATAAGTGTGTTCCGACAACATCACTTGAGTTTTTCTAAACTCAGTGTGCTTACCATACTGGAGCACATCGTCACTTAACACCTGATGAGATTGTGGTCAAAAACACAGCCTTTTCTCTGTAAAAAATTACTATGTATAAGTGATTGTGTATTATGTCATAACAGAAGGAGTACGTTTTTGTTCCAGCTCGGTAAAAGGACTGCATTTCATTTGATATTAATTAAAGACAGAGTAACGATATGAACTGACAGTCCCAGATACACATTGCACGTTAACATATACACTACTTAGCGGATTTTCCACACGTGTAGAGTGGTCGGGATCTAGTCGGAGCCTATCAACCCGCAAACTTTATAAGTAGGTGGTCGGTATAATGGTGTTTGTGCAGACAGACTCCGTACTCGTGGCGTGCGGCGGGTGAGTTCGCGATGCGGACTATACGGACGGAAGGTATGCTCGCGATGTGGCGCGGGAACAGCGCGACCATGGCGCGCATTGTTCCCTACGCGGCGATACAGTTCACAGCGCACGAGCAATGGAAACGCGTCCTCGGCGTCGACACGCCGCAGACAGCGCAGTCAGTATTAACCTCTACAATCCGCCGCTCCCTGTCCATCGTCTTTCCCCGCATTATTTGGAACGTATCACTTGCGCGATTCACGTCATTGTATCGTAATTATGAATTAACGCCATCTAGTGAATTTAAGTAACAAAAAATTAAGGATTTTAAGTTGTATTTTAATTTAGTAGTTTTTATTGCACTATTTAGTGCACAAGTATTGGTTATTGTGCACATGTGAAATGTAGGCACCTACTGAAAGTAATGTCACATGCAATATGAATTTTGAGACCTTACAAAACTTTTTCGGAAAGTTTTAACAGAGACGTCATTTTGTTAGTGGTCTAGTGATTATAAAAATACAGCGTTTGGCTAAAAGGATTTGTATTTAAAATTGTAAATTCTTTACTCAATTTAGGCCCTTGGGAAAGCGCGTTTATGAACGTCAAAATTTACCACTGGTTCGGAAAATAACCCAGTCGAGAAGAGCCGGTAAGAAAGTCGATCCAGTAGGCTTTTTAAATGTTTGTTCAGAGTGTAATTGAAATTAATATATATAAATTAGTTTCAACCATAATAACAATAAAGTGTTTTAGCGGGCGCGCACAAAGACGGGTGTAACTCCCAGACATCACTATCGTTTACGTAATGGTCCTCCCTGTAATTAAGTTTTGACATTAAAACCCGTGTGGCATAGTGCTTAAAGGTAAATCAGTGATGCCCGAACTGTGTTGTATTCAGAGTTGTAATGCATTTTATATATAAACAATGGTCCAAATTGTTCACGTGTCAGATGTCAATCGTAAGATGTAATTTGTGAGATAAACTATAACTAAAGTTTATACTAGAGATAAATAATTTCATATTAAAACAAGTATTGTGCTTATTATTTCTTACTCTAAATCGTAACGTATAAATATCTGTCGCGACCTTGAAATCTATACCATATAAATAATTATCGTTAATTTTAAGTCGAAGAAAGATTAAAGACTGGTTTTCCATTGTATCGTTTGCGTGTGTGTGTGTTGTGTAATGTGGTTTCGACACACAGCGGGCGGTCATCCCGTCCCGCCCCGCCCGCTGTGTGTGAGTGCATAATAGCGTTATCTCGTGCGTGCTGTCAGACAGCAGCCGGTGCGTCACCTGGTGGCGGGCTCGCTGGCCGGCGTGACGTCACAGAGCGCGACGTACCCGCTGGACGTGGCGCGCGCGCGCATGGCCGTCACGAACGCGACCGAGTACCGCACTCTGCGCGCTGTGTTCACGAAGGTCGTACGCGACGAGGGACTGCGCGCTCTGTACAGGTACGCAGCGCACTATCTCGCTCTCATGACGTCATAGGCATCTACTGTATAACTGCATACAAACGTATCATACTTTATAATTTTCAACAGTACAGAGCTGCTTAATGAAATAAATTTTTAAGCGGCACTCTTGTTTAAGTACAACTAGTTATCATATTTGGTTTTGCCCGGATTACTTTTATGTAAAAAAAAGGAAGGATTCCGCTGGATGCGGGCGCCGCAACACCGGTCGTTGTGGAGCCCTATGTCCAGTAGTGGTCGTCTTTCGGTTCAATGGATGGCACTCTATTTCCAATGTGGTAGTGTACTCTATGCTCAATATGAACGTCGTGTCCGTGTGTACATTGCAGGGGTTACCCGGCGACCGTGCTCGGCGTCATCCCGTACGCCGGAGTCTCATTCTTTACTTACGACACGCTCAAGCACAAATACTTACGTGAGTATACTCCAAACAAAACACCATTACATACACACAATCATAGAGTAATAAACGCTAAGAGTGATAGTCTATACAAAAACTCGTTTAACATGGACGCCAAAAAAAATATGTGTCTGTGGGTAAGCGACACGGAGTTCTTTTACGTAAGCAAGTAACGAGAGATGTACTTGGTCTTGAAAATTTAACTTTAAATGACTTCACTTCGCGTTTGACGACTGCCGTTCTGAGTGCTTTAAATCTATGCATAAAGTTCTGGCGGTCCCATGCCGTTGCGGATATTTTTATAATTTCGTTATTACAATTTTACAATGTTCTTAGTACTTTCTAGGGAGTTTTTGTCGCATATCGGGATTAATGTGTGCTCGTTCTGGTAGTAAGTAAGCATTATTCCAGGGGTTAGGTGGGGACTAATACAATAGGTAAGACTAATACAATAGGTAAGGGTAGTGCGTAAATGCATTTCCCCCGTCAACAAAAAAAAAAGGGGGTTAGGTGGGGGGGTTTGATCTTAGTTTTACTTATTTTTGATGGCATGGAATACGAAGTGTCTGATAAATATAATGTTTGTTTGTAAAATCAAAATAAAGGCCTACTTGGACAAAAAATAAAACACAATAAATTGTAAAATAATGATTCAATTGTCAGTTTTACTGGCAAGTACGGGAATTAAGAAGAAATATTTTTACCAAAACAAAAAAAAATTGCTACGGATTAGAATTTATTTAAACTCAGTTCAAACCGGAATCTTATTTTTGATATGTTTTCGCTCTCAAGAACCTTTATTATAAATCGCTGAGTTTGCATATATGTTAGTTTGATATTTTCAGGAAAACTAGATGCCCCCCATGACTATTTTTCGATCAAAATCAAAATCATCTTTATTCAATTTAGGCCCTAAGAAGGCGCTTATGAACGTCTAAACCACTACCACCGGTTCGGAAAACAACCCAGTCGAGAAGAGCGCAGGCAAGAATCTTTTTTTTTTTCATATAAAAAACTATACAAATCAGAGTCTTAACTAATGTTAGCGGGTGCGCACAGAGATGTGGGTTAATTCCAGACTTCACTATCGTTCACGTTATGATCCACCCTGTAATAATACTTGAACTTATTGTCAGGTAAATCGGTAATGTTACTTGGGATCTTATTGTAAAACCGAATACTATTACCTATAAAGCTTTTATTAGACATACTTAGCCTAAAGCGTGGGACGGACAACTTGTCTTTACTTCTAATATTAAAATTATGACGATCATTCACTAGAACTAGCTTGTCTAAATTTGTACGAATATGCATTAAGTTATCGAAGATCCTTCTTGTTTCACTGGTGCGTGTATCAATATGCTTACTTATATGATCGATGGCAAATTATATGATAAATTTATATCTTGATACACTGAAAATAACTAACTCAGACTAATCCAATCCTGAAGAATGTATTAAAAATATAGGCGATCTTATCGATAGCTGAACAATCATATTTTTAAATATATTACGAGTATTTATAAAAAAAAATTCTTACATGTGAGTCTTTTTTAATCGGTTACATTTTTCCGTATGTGACGTAATTATTCTAACAGAATGTTGTCTTCGTAAATATAAAAAAACCTCGTAATATGAAAGGCTTCACAAAGGCGACAAAACTGTAATAACGGACGGTAATGGCGGAGTAGTTATTTATGTTCGAGATTGTTTAAATCACAGTGTACTTGAACTAATATTTAATGGGGAGTAATTACCCCTTGTTTAGTTGTTCAATTAAAAAATTATACAAGTATTTGTTTAATCTTACATTCTTCTCTCAATCGCTTCTCTGTCACCTTCTCCCAGACTTTCATTCTATTCTATACTTTAATTACATATGAATGTACATACCAAATTAGAATTTTTTCCAATTTTTGCCTGTCCGTTTGTAATGGGTAATCTCCGGTACGCCTGGACCAATTTTGACGTGACTTTTTATCGTAGATAGCTGAAGTTACTCCGAACAACTTAGTGTACATTTAATTTACAAAAATAATTAAGGTTCCTCGTTAAAAAATTAAAACGCAGTGAAGAACGTATGAAACGCGGACGCAGCCGCAGGCATACAGCTAGTTTAACACATAAACGATTGTCTGGTTTTTGCACCTATTGGTGCTTCGAGGAATAATGATGTACATTTTCATACAGTTTATTCATAATCAGAACATATCTCTGAGCGTCAACACTAAACGCCATCTTATACGTTGACATAGTATAGCATGTTGACGGCTGACGTCATAGGATTGGCAACGGGAATAGTATAAGTATTTCCCGTACCGAGAATCGCTGAACGCTGCTTCTCACTTCATTGTTTTTGTTGTGTTTGACCCTCGAGTGTTAGTGTGTTTGTGTGTGCAGAGTACAGTGGGGGCGGTAAACAGGGCCCCCTCGTGAGTATGTGTTGTGGGGGCGCTGCGGGGGCGCTCGCTCAGACCGCTTCGTACCCGCTGGACATAGTGCGGCGACGCATGCAGACTGCGCGCTCCGGCCCCCGGCACGACCTCGACAGGCCTTACCGCACCATCAGGGACACGGTCACCAGGGTCTACAGGTAATCCATTTTATATTGGAATTCACAATACTAGTATTAGAAACTAGATTTTCAGAAATTTCCTCGCGCGTTGATAGAAAAATCTAAATCTAATTCACCTTTATATTAAAGTAACTTTCCTCGCGGCTTTACCCGCTTGGAATTCCGACAATTCTCATTCTATGATCTTCCCCTGGATGAAGTATATGTCATTGCCGATTTTCATCGACGAAGAAATTAATAAACGGACAGACATAATTTTTTTAAAGTATCGAAATGTGTTACAAAACATGTAGCCGATTCTGAAGATCCGTATAGTATTTTTGGAAAGAAGTTCCTTAACGCGCCTTACGAGTACTGCGATTTAGTAGAAATCGTATGCAGATTAGTACTTGAAGTAACGAGATGGCGCTTTATTATAATATTAAATCGGATTCTCACTGAAGTGATTTGTTAAACGTTCACAGTTTGAACACAAGATGGCGCCGCACGATGTTTCATTTTTAGTTATGAATGGTATAATAATAATTTAAGATATTTTTTTCACGAGTCATTGTCTAATTATAACACGTAGGCCTTATATAGTTTTTGTTTTTCGTTTTTTTATTTCTCTTTTAACTAATAACTTCGTTCTTGACGCGGGTTTCCCGATCGCATAAATTACTTTACTTTTTTATTTACGTATGTCTCTCAGCAGTGTAATAAGGGCCAATTTTTTGATCCGTAGTCAACTCGATATATGGTTAGATTTGTAACAAATGGTTAAAATAATGCCCCGATGCGTTTTTTGAAACATAGTTAAGGTAACCATTTGTCAAAAATGTGACTATTTGTTAAAAACTTTAACCATTCAGCCTTGTCGGGTTAGCAAGATGGCGGACGGTTAACTCTAGTACGAACAGCTGTTTCATTGCTTTTGTGTAACATTTGAAGTAGATAATTTGAAGTTTCATTATATAATATTAATTTGTATAAAATAATTTGTTAAATAATTACAACGTATTGCTATTTATTATCTTTTTCGTAATATTTTTGTTTATGAATTTTGTTTTTCATAAGAATTCAGTATTCCATTATGTATAGTATATCAAGTTCGTGCAAATATTTATTTGGCTTGTAAAATATATTTAATTCAAGAATTAAATTATGAAATCAAATAATATTTTAGACAAGACGAAATAAAAAAAAAACTAATATCATTACAAAACTACCACAAGAAATAATAATGGACACAGATGTTCGAGAGTAGCTGGACCCTTTGTTTTTTGTAATGTTTATTCGACAACTCGAATTATGGACCCTGGCACATTTTACTCGGAATGATCATACAAAAAAAAAAAATACCGGAATCAAAAGTATTCTATTATACAGTTCATTTTACTGGCAACATAAATAACTATTGCTAAATTTAACCATAGTAGATTTTGTCATCAAAAACGCATTGTGATTGTAACCATTGGTTTGTGTAATAGTAATAGTAAAATTGACAAATGCATATAGTAACTTTGACTATGGATCAAAAAATTGGCTCTAAGTTTTAAATGGTTAACTTATGTTAAACTTTCTAAACTTTAACGATTATTGAATTTATCTTTTGGATTAACTGTGCTCACCTATAGTTATGTGCTTGGCTCATAACGCGATAACCTAGCACAATGCAAAAGAATCCATAAAGAAGCGGTAAACGTTAAATATACTCGTATCCAGGGTCTATAATAATGGTTGGTAACGCGCAGGTTGGAAGGGTGGCGCGGCTTCTTCAAAGGGCTCAGCATGAACTGGTTGAAGGGTCCGATAGCGGTAGGTATCTCGTTCGCGACGTACGACGCCATCCGCGCGGCGCTGCGGGAGCTCGCGCTCTCGCTGCAGCGGTAGGGACTCGCTAGCGCGACGCAGCCGCTTGGCACGCGCCATCTGGCGGCGACGACCCGCGATAGAACGTTTCCTGTGCTAAGAACATGTTTAATTGATTTATAAGGAGAATCATTATTGTTTTAGCTATATTATACCCTGTTTAGAATATGTGTGTGAAGACGAGCAGAGCCGGGAACGAGTGTATGTGCAAATGTTTTCAATTCGCAGCTGTACAATTGTTATAATTGTTTATAGATTACATCGAACGAGTAGTGTCGTTAGGATGCTTCTCGTGTTGACTGAAGTGTTAAGAGGATATGTGAGCGACGTTTATTCCATACAAACCTATAACATCCCTGGATAATAGCATAATAATAATAGTAAATAACCGCCACCGCCACGTCCGTGAGTTAGGTTAGAGATTCTCGCTTGGTAAGCCGAGGTGTGCGCACGCATGCTAAGGTCGCTCGCTCCAAATTTTTTCGAGTCTTTCGTTTACGATCTGCTGTATAGTCGTGTGTCTTCGTGACGTCAGTATCTGTTCTCATCAGATATCGGGGTCACGCAGACCTGACTCGTGTCGCGGTCAATTCGTAGCGAGTTTAAAATACTCAGTGTTATAAATTTATTTATAACATCTTTTATTTTCGTCCAACGTACTTTTCAGTGCGCGCGCGTTTAACGTATACTTACCCATAAGGTGAGGATACGTGTCGCTTCACGACTTTGCTAGAACCCACTCTCTCTCGATTGTGGTCATCACCGGAAACCTAACGGTGCCAACCTAAGGTGGTGCAGGGTTCAGCAGGTTCCCTGGGGACCCCCTTCTGGGGTCGCCGCATACCGGAATTCGGCGCGTAATCACGCCGAATTTCCTTCTGTCTCACCCGTTGTCCGCTCCTGCTATAGATCCATCCCTTTTTTTTTTTTTTTTTGACGGGGGGAAATGCATTTACGCACTACCCTTATCTATTGTATCTGTAGGATCAGAGTCCCTCAGATACAATAGATAAGGGGGCACGGAGTGACGAGCTCCGCGCCAGTGTGGGACTCACCCGGGCGTGAAGCGCCCGGAAATACCCACTAAAACCCCCCGGAGCCGTCCGCCGCATTTGTGTTGGGGGCGATACGGGGTTGCTTCCCCCTAGGTTCCGTAGGATCCAAATTCCGTGAGTCATTGCACTTCGACTCAACGGTCATTTGCGAGACTCGCGAAGTCTCTTTAGATTTTTGGCGCGCCCCCCTGCCCCTCAGGCAGGGAGGTACTTCACCCCCCCCTGCCCTCTTGCCATCGCGGGATGGCCGAATCTAGCGGTGTGGAGCAAAAGCTCCTTAGATTTGTAAAACTACTATTAGAAAAGTCTCCCATACTTGCCCGGCAGTTTAAAATCGCGCGCGGATGTTTCATCGTTGGCCGTGCCCTCAATACGTGTTAGGAAACCGGTTCCTAACATTAACGCACCGGAGCGTTCTCGCGCGTCCACACCACCCGCAGTTAGGGATAGACGCGACTCGTCCTTTTCGGACTGTCGCTCGCGTTCGCAGTCGCGCTCGCGTTCCCGTTATCTTCGTCCGTACTCGGCGGAACAAATCAATGTTAGCGTAGAGAATAGCTTCTCCCCGCTTTCTCCGCAATGTCAGGCAGACAGGCATCCTAGCCTGATGCCCACGTTTGTCGCTCCCGCGGTCCAGTCGTCGTCCGGTTCAGACTCGGACGACATGGACGTCGCGTTTCCCCCCCGCTGAGTTTCCGGGCGACTCTCGCCCGTTACCGGGCGACTCTCGCCCGGGTGAGTCCCACACTGCACGGAGCTCGTCACTCCGTGCCCCTTATCTATTGTATTGGGGGACTTTGATCCCCTAAATACAATAGATAAGGGTAGTGCGTAAATGCATTTCCCCCCGTCAAAAAAAAAAAAAAAAAGGGGGTGGCGAGTTCGTCACCCCAAAGCGAAAAAGCAAGGGGAAGGCGCCGGCTTCCCCGCCGCCCTCCGAGTCAGTCCCGAAGGTCCTCGCCGTAGAGGATGCGTCGCGGCAGCCGACTCCGCTGCCCGTCGCTGAACCGACCGCCCCCAAGCTTTTTTTTTCGGTGAAGCTGTAAAGGCCCTTCCGGTCAACAGTCTTACATCTGTTGATAAATAAGAATTATCATACTTTATAATTAATATTATTTATTTCTCTTGGAAAATATTATTCATAATAAATATAATAATACTAGTATTAGGAGCAAATTAAATCGTTTAAACTAATTTCAAACTCGATCTTGTTCATCTAGTTTCATAGTTATTATTCGACTTACTGGCTCAACTGACGCGCAGTGACACTTAACTTACGTTTATCTTGTGGAAACTTTATTGAATCAATAACTAGTGAGAGTTTAACTGAGAACTCCAGAAACCGACATAAAAGAAAAACGAGCCTCATATCCTCTTAATAATATATGACAATAAAATAGTTTGTACGCATCGTCTGACTAAACTACTGACTGACCCGACCGACAGACAAACCGGTCAATCGTAACCTTATTTTGTTCACGACCCACGTTGGGAATATGTTTTTTCTCGAGCATTCACTATCTTGCCTTTTTACACTATATATTTAATCTGCCCATAACCCCTCTGCACTATCTCAGTGCCCCCTTATTTTCTCTGGGTCTTTTACTTCCACAAGGGGACGTTACAGCCACGTTGAGAACCTAGACCTTAAACGCTCATCTCAAGAAACTGTCGAAGTGAAAACAAAAATTGTTCGTCTAATCAGCCAAAAAAGATATGAAATAATCGATCGACCGACCGTTTTATTGTCAGATTAATTAACCAAAAACCTTGATGTGTATGTTTTTTTTCTATTCACTATTGTATTTTATAAATATATGCGCAAAATATTAACTAACGAATAAATCAGAAATTAGTGCATTCCGTATTTAGTGTTTATACGCAATTACTGAGATTTTTAATGTTACAAGCGCGAAGTCGCTCGCACTGACAATAATGTGTCGTCTAGATGTACATATGTATGGAGTTTATATGTAAATGTACTGAGTATTGTTTATAAAATCAAATGGTATTTTCAACCAAATAATATATTATTGTTTTGACTGTTACCTTCTCTTGTTTTATTTTGCAAACCTTCTCATGTATGACACAGCGGAATGATACGGAAAAACCTAAAAGTGTTCGGAGACAAATTTTGAACTTCTATAGTATCTATATCTATAGTATAGATAAGTAATCAAGCTCCTTCATCGAAAAAAAACTCGAGCACGCTCTATAGGGCCGGGTTAAGTCACCACGGGGGTCTTCTTTTTTTTTTCTCCCCGCCGCCTTATGCTGGACACCACGGTACCGAGCTTGCATTGACCGTGACGTCCAGCGGTTGGCCTATTATACGGGCCCCTCCCGAAAAAGCTGACTAAACATGACCAAATACCCCTCCCATGTGATGCATCGCATTCACTCCCAAATTTTTGCAAATTGCACACATCGATTTATTTGCCGTACATTCAGCAGACTTGTGGCCTGTTTCCCCACATCGAAAACTGTGTACCTCTGTATACTTCCGACGTGCATATCGAACGAGCGTGTCCCAGGCCCATGCACTTGAAACAGCGCAAAAGCGTCGTCTCAAGTATATGGACTCGAGCTGCACTCAACCCGATAAGAGTTCTCCCACACTTTACTAGCTGCATAGCATAGCAGCTGCAACCGGGAGGGCCAGGTAACTGATCCACCCCAGCCTCCCTCTATGTTCCTTGATAGGACCCACCTTCACGTCACTTTCCTGGCAGCCTAACACTATACTTATACCTAATGTGTGACACTCATACAATGCTTCGCTAATTTTCAATATCACCGTATATTTATTTTTGAACCTGAATGGGTTGGAACAGATAGCTTGTAGGCAACTGTAACTATCGGTGAAAATGATAGCCTCCTTTAGATTTTGAGACATATAGGATAGCTTCCCAGATGGCTATTTCTTCCCCAGTAAACACAGTGGGGGGAGGTATGGAAACTTAGAATAATCTTATAAATTGGTA
Organism: Samia ricini; assembly: GCA_014132275.2. Classification (NCBI taxonomy): domain Eukaryota; kingdom Metazoa; phylum Arthropoda; class Insecta; order Lepidoptera; family Saturniidae; genus Samia; species Samia ricini. The sequence goes on from AP028167.1 coordinate 10,186,498, forward strand.
TCCACACAGCAGCGTCAACAGGTGTTACCTCATCCAGTTTTGCAGCATCAGTAAAAATAGGGAATCCACCCTACCGTCTCTAGCTGCATGTTTACCAAATATAATAATACCAAACTTCAAAATAATAGTAGATTGGTAAATTAAATCAGTGTAATTTACACAAAATAAAAGGGCCATTGTCATTTTAAAAATCGGAAATGGAAGTCTCTACTGATTTTGGAAAAAAGCTGGAAGATACAAGGCAACTGTTTTTAAGGATTCGTAACTGGAAGGCTCATATAGTTGTAAAAAGTTTTTAAGTTTAGGTTTATAAGCGTTCTGGAAAACTTTGAGAACGAATTTATCTGATAAAAATCGCCTGCGAAGGTAAAGTGGAGAGTCTACACATGGAAAACTTATAAATTTGCGTTACCAACGCTACGATGTCAGCCGTCAACATGCTGCAGTATATCAACTATGAGATGGCGTTTAAGTGCTGGCGCTCAGAGATGTAATGTTTAAGCATTAAGAACAGTTTTTCCAAAGTTTCGAGTTTTCAATTACCTATATTGGCAGTGCCCATGCCTGCTTAGTTTTTTTTTTATTATCATAAAACACGTAGAGACCCCTTCCTCCTGTCAGGCGCCTTGGTTACATTTATCACATATGCCGAATCCACCTCGGCTGTTTAAAATGAATAAAATAACAGAAACAACGTAGATCTTGTTTTTAATGAGTTTTTTATTTTCTTATAACATATTTTTCTATTTAATTAATCACATGAGCATAGGAAGAAAATTCAATCAGGGTGATTTAATATTGCCGAATATAAACTATACAAAAAACGCATAACCCTCTAAACAGTAAAAATAATATGTTGATATTTAATTTACAAAAAAAAAACAATATCAGTTTTATAAATAAATACGTGAATAAAAGGTAGCGGCAATAATAGATGGCTGCGTGACGTCATTACATAGTAAATATCAACTTCGTCTCTATAGAAATCGCGCTGCAATTAAAGTAGTGGTAGTCGCTAATATTCGTTCAATAGTAGATACAAGCGAAGGAATTAATTCATACTGCCACTTCCAAAGTCCTTTTGATAGCAAAATAGTTGTCATTTTGGTAAGAAATTTCCATTGCGTTTTTGTAAAAGTTCATAATTAATGATCCGGTTTATTATTTCTTGTAACAAACTATGCTACTAAGAATGCTACCAAAATTACATAATTATGGTATAAAAAAGCGCCACGTACATGACGCACTAAAATCCCTGTTAAAATACTCTGTGCGATGTTGTTTACATACTATTCTTTTGGCCTATGTAGTGACGTCACGAATTATCCAATACAGGTGCTAGCGTAATTCGGGATTTTTTAGAGATTATACAAAATGAAGAAGAAAGTAACCTCTTATTATTATTACCTTATATAATTGACATTTAAAAATGCCCTTCAAACATTTACAACCCGCTAATCTATTAGTATTAAAACTAATTACTAAACTCTATTATTGCACAATAATATTGACTGTCTTTGGTTATTAATTTATTCTCTAATTACCTCACTAACTAACCGTACAGTTACTATTACTAACTTCGCCCCGCGATTTTTCTCGCGTTACGTTTAAATGTTCAGCTGCTTCACATATTTCGTTACTGTTTACAACTTGCCAAATCGATTCAAAGTTATAATCTCTAACTGAGCTCTTTACAGTCATGGCGTGAAGTTAGTTATTTAGCCTAGAAACTTCCTTCTTGAAAGGACTTCATATTAACGCGTTCAAACATAAAAGTGTTGGCCATCACGTGACGCTCGGTAGATTTGAAGCAATTTGTCAGAAACCGTCATACAATTCGACGTCAGCAGCGTTCCCTAGGGAGGGGGTCGTAGGAGTCATGACCCCCAATCGTACACGTGACTCGTCAATTTGACACACCTTTTAAAAATTGTTAATTTCCCAAAACCTTAAATTACTAACTTCTTTTAAAACATCTAAATAATCAAATCAAACACGATAAAAAATCAAAGATATGAGAAACCTGTGTTTGACTGCTACCGCTCCTGTTTGACGTCACAGTAGACTAAAAGCCCTACTGGCTTTTATGATTTAGCAGTACACTTTTAAATTGTATCTATATTAACGAACGAAGCCGCGGTGACTTGCTAGTAGTATAGTAATCAATTTAAAACCCTCCGAGTTTATATCATAATAGTAACAGGTATAATGATAAATGGTTTGTCAATTTGTTTAACGCAACAGAACGCGCCAAGTCACGTATGTGTCTACACGGACTTTATATACATACACTATTGCTATTACTGAATGTAGTGGGGTGTGGGAAAGGGGGAAGGGAATGGCTTCACTATAAATGTCTTTATTATTTATTATTCGAGATTATTTAAACAAAAATACTTCGCGATAAGAAGGAACTTAACTTCTTCATAATAGTTCCTTACATTATAATGAGTAGGTATGTATATCTGATCTAGGGTTCGTAGTGCGCGAGCTGGTTCACGTGGTGGTAGTAGCGGCGAGCCTGGTGCTCTGGTGGTGCGGGGGGCGGCGCGGGGGGCAGGTACTGCGGGTAGACAGCTGCACCCGCCGCCGCAGCCGCCGCGCACCCCGCGCCCCCGTACAGCTGCGAGAGCACGTGGTACGGGCCCGGGGCGGCGGGGTGCGGGTGCGGCGGGGACCGGGCACGGGGAGCCGCCATACTGAACAACGCTTCAGGGTCGCACACGAACTTGTACACATAGCGCTCACCTGTGAACAGTACCCTGGACTATATACCTTAATATAACTCACTGATTTAGAAGCGATAACAGCTCTGTGTTGAAATAAGTTGATATTTTTGAAAGACCTTTGATCGGGTCCCGGTCGCCGTTTTTTCGGCTTTCGCTATGAGCAGATTCGGGTGTGTCGCTGCACGGTCGAAAAATGCGTGACACTGGGATTTGATAACGGAATGGATGGATGGTAGGTTGAGATCTCTGTGCAAGCCCAAATTCCTCTCGTACCACCGGGCACCTACGGCTCTCATGGTGAAGCGGTTCTGAACCACTTAGAAGGAGGCCAGATCTGTGTAAGCGAAGGCAGGGGCGCAATAGGTTAATATTCGGGGGCATAGATGGGGTCGTGGAGGGGCGATATCAGTATCGCTTCCGGTAGCGGCGGCTAGGAGTCTATGCGAGAGGCGGCATCGCGCTTTCGATGCTTCCGGTGTATGGGCTTAGGGCACACCCGTCCGGTCTGACCCTCAGACACGGTTAGGGACCACCTGTGTTTCAGGTGTGGTAGTGAAGGCCATAAGGTCGCGGCTTGTATCGCCGATAAGCCGCACTGCGTCTTATGCGCAGGTGCGTGCCGGGACGCGGCCCATGAAATGGCAGGAGTCTTTTGTAGTCCGCCATTCAAACCGATTTTCGGGGAGAATGGCGGGGGAACTAGGCGCCGGTCGGCTTCGCGTAGGCTGAACGTTGACGGTGGCGGAGTCCGAGTGCCGTCCGTGCGATATCGGGAATTCTTCACATTGCTGACCCAAGGTGGGAAGGGGCGGGGTCCCTAACCTTCCATTGTACTGGGGAAGCCGTCGGGGCTCTTAGTCTTGGTTGACCGGGACCGGTTTCCGCAGAGGTCGCTCCACGATAGATGCGATCATATGGGTCAGGCGTCACGCGGAGGCGGCGGTCTCCGACGGTAAGGTCATCTTGGCGGTGTCTTTAGACATCGTCAACGCGTTCAACACCTTACCGTGGTACTGTACCCTAGAGGGTTTCCGGTATCACCGGGTTCCCTCGTACCTCAGGCGTGTCGTCGACGCCTACCTATCGCTTAGGTCGATCGTCTATCCCGCTCTGCGGGAACGGCATAGGCGCGAAATGGTGTGCGGTGTTCCCCAGGGGTCGGTGCCGGTCCGCTCCTGTGAAACATCGGATACGACTGGGTCTTACGGGGCTCGCTCATCTCTGGCGTCAGCGTCGTCTGCTATGCGGACGACACGCTGGTACTAGCGAGGGGCGAGTTGTGCAGAGACGCAGCCATTCGTATGAATGCAGGCGTCGCTCATGTGGTAGGAAGGATTACGCGTCTGGGTCTCGAGGTTGCATTGCACAAGTCGGAAGCTCTGTGTTTTCACGGGCCTAGGAACTCGCAGCCGAGAGACTTAGGCATCGTAGTCGCCGGAGTCCGGATTCCCGTCGGGAAAACGATGAGGTATCTCGGACTCGGTATCGACGGTCGTTGGGACTTTGGCGAACACTTCCGACAGTTATACCCTTGACTGATGGGCACGGTCGGCGCACTCACGCGGCTGTTGCCTAATGTCAGGGGCCCGAATACGGCTTGTCGGAAACTGTACCTAGGGGTCGTTCGGTCTATGGCTCTCTACGGGGCTCCGGTCTGGGCGGACAATCTGTCCAGACGGAATATCGCCGCTCTGCGGGCTCCGCAGAGGGTGATGTCTATTAGGTCGATACGGGGGTACTGTACGGTGTCGTTCGAAGCCGCGACCCTGCTTGCTGGCTTTCCTCCGTGGGACCTGGAGGCTAGGGCTCTCGCCGCCTTGTATAGGTGGTGCAGGGATCGTTCGGGTAGAACGCAACGCTTGACGCCTCGAGAGATCGAGGCGCAGCGGGCGGAGCTCAGTATCTCGATCGTCATAGAGGGTTGGGAAAGGCGCTTGGAGAATCCCGGCGCCGGGGTCGCTACAGTGGAGGCCGTTCGGCCCCACTTTAGGGACTGGTTAGGGCGGACTCACGGAGTTTTGAGTTACCGCCTTACACAAGTGCTGACGGGGCACGGGTGCTTTGGTAGCTACCTGAATCGTATAGGAAGGGAACTCTCTCCGTGTTGTCATCACTGTGCCGGCGGAGTCATCGACGACGTCGAGCACACGTTAGTCGTGTGTCCCGCGTGGAGGGAGTCCTTCAGGGACTTGACGACCGACGTGGGTAGGGTACTCTCCTTGCCGTTGCTCGTCAGAGCGATGGTCGGGAGCTCTAGGGTCTGGGCGGTTGTCTCTTCCTGTAGCGAGTCCGTTATGCTCGCAAAGGAGGAGGCAAAGAGGGAGAGGGAGCGGGCAGAGCTCCCGAGCCGAGTAAGGCGTGTCGCACGCCGGGGCACCGGACGCAGTCGTCCGGGAGCTCGCCGAGGTCGCCAAGCCTCGTAAAATAATTTAACGTCGGACCTCTCGCGAGGTATGGCGCTGTCAGGGCCTCCGCAGAATACATGTACAATGTGCTTCCGGAGGCCCTGACATCTTTGCGTCGGTTAGGGGCGTGGAAAGTGTAGTCAGTCTGTTTCAATAGGAGGCCAACCTGACACGCGGGTCATCACTACGAGAGATGGACTTGTCTGTCGCGCGGAGCAACGTCTGTAAAAATCGCGGTTCATGCACACGTCCGTGCGTTCAATGAGCAGATTAAAAGCACGTAAAAAAAAAAGGCCCACGGAGTCAGAATGGTATTCGCGGGCCGAGGGACGGACGAACGGAACGGCACCGCTGAAGGCGCCGCCGCTGAGCCTGGTAGGCACGGGAAAGCCTTAAGTGACATTGCTGGCACTTGAGGCTGTGTGAGAAGAGGAGCAGGCTTTCTCAGCGGAGCCTGCCTACCACCCTTTTCGGGGTGGTTCCTCTTATTCCTGGGTGCACACGGGCACCCACGGTAATTAGCCGGATGACCCTCTTGCCGACATAAGGCGCAGCTGGGAGGGGCAGAGGGCCGGAGCACTTACACGATTGAGTGAAAATATAAATGCCACATGGTTAGCTGATGCGAGCCATGAGCGCCAACACGTTGTCGTTGGCTGCTCTGTCGAGCGCCTTTCACTTTGTACCTACTCCGCGACCGGCTGTAATGCGACATGCGATATATGAACGAACAAAATATGAGGCGATGGAAAAAAGTTTTACTAAGTACTTACTACTGTTTAATATTAAAATCATATATTAATTCAGGACCATTTGTGAGCAGAAATTTAGATATGTGTTAGACCGGCCTAGTGCCCCTACGTAATCAAAAATAAACAAACTCCCCACCCTATTGATTTGATTGATTGAGTCGTCTAAAACAAACACCGTCACATACAATGCAGAAGTGACGGAGAAGGATATTATTGATTCGTTTAAAATGTACCTGATTTTGAAACTCACGTTTCGTTTTTAGGGTCAAATTCAATTATGTAACACTTGAACACTCGGAACACTTGAACGGGGAACTTGTTGGGTTTCCATATTATAATAACCTATAGGTTGAAAAACGACCTAAAAGTTAGGAAAATTTCAGTTATTGCCAAAAGTAAATGTGATGGCGCTCGATTTTAGACGACTTTTTTTTTTTAACAAATTAAATTTTTTAACAAATAGTCACATTTATGACAAATGGTTAGCTTAACTATGTTTGGAAAAACGCATCACGGCATTATTTTAACCATTTGTTACAAATCTGACCATTTCTCGAGTTGACTAAGGATCAAAAAATTGGCCCTTATATATTGTACCTGCAACTTTCTGCATGATTCCCTTCTCGTAGTAATAGCGGAGAGAACGTGACAGTTTGTCATAGTTCATAGCGGGACGATTCTTCTGCGCGCCCCAGCGACGCGCTACCTGCACCAATCGACCACCACACACATTAACAAATACTTTCAAAATAAATCTGTTACATCCATCCTCATTTATTAATTGTTCTGTTAGACAATAATTGATTAATATGTAACCAAATAGTTATTCACTGTAACACAATTGATTTTTTTTCTACAATATCACCTAAAATTTTCCATACACATCTATATAGAAATAAATAAAATTGAAGGGTCTGTTTGTAATATGAAAACAACACCTGAATATATATACGATACTTATACGAAAAAAAAAAAACAAAAAGCGAGCCACGATGGCGTCTATGGCCGCGGGTTTGAGTCATAACATGGCGGTAGGGCATTTTTAATGATGCCCGCCTGGGCACATACCACACACAAGTTTGAAAACCTGTCGCCAGTCACCAATAGGTGTGTTCCGGCAGCATCACTTGACAACCAGTACCACTAGGCTTAGGGTGTTTACTATCTTGGACCACATCGTCACTTAACAGCAAGTGAGATTGTCAAATCAGTGAGTATATACAATATTTAAAAAAAAAAGTCTGTTTTCTTTGTATGTTTGTTCCGGCCACAGATAATTGAATAATGGGGGTACGTCAAGAGAGCATGTTGGGTGCTAGCACACCTTGCCTGAAATGGACTTGATGTATGTTTTTGTCTTTAGTCGAAATTATACTGTGCGCCGTTTGATATGTCTCGATTTTTAACAAAATGTCACGTTGTTCTGTCTGTTTGCAAAAAAACTAGTTGTAATGTAAATTACGTGAAAGATGGTATATAATTTCACACGTAAGTATTAAAATATTATCATTATTCGTACAATATTCAATAAACATTATTTCGTGAAGTTCAAACATGGTAAAAATACTTAGTCACTTATTTTCCATAACACAAAAACAGTCGCTGGCCTAGTATAAAACGATTCGTGAACCATCTGGTCTAACCGTGCAATGGATGATTGGTTATACGATACTCTCAGTAACGCGATATATTCGTGGTGCGACGCTGCCGGCGCCCGTTAAATAGAGATGTGACATGATGAAAGCTGTTGATATGTTTTTACGACCATGTTTACTTTACATGGATTCATTACATTCATTTATTTGTGATATACAAATTTTGTAATTATTTTTTCGCTACTTAAATTGTTTATAAACATGCAAATATGTATTAAAATTGTACAGTCACTTTATATCAATAAATAACTAATAAATATCGAGAAGAATGAGAAATAATACGAGAAAATGTTATATCGGAACATCAAGATAACCAAGAAAACAAGGAAATAATCGAAACACCTCGAAACAAGAAACTATGCCAATTGATTTCTGCACAAGAAAATGTAATTAAACGGCAAAAATAACACATTTAAAAATGCAAAAGAAAACTAGCAGTTATTAAAAAAGAATAACTGATTTAAAAGAAATATTACAAAATCTTAATAAAAAATACAGCATTACATTTAGAAAACCTTGGAATATCGAACCTTGTGCAGACACATATTATTTTTATTTATTGAACCGTATTTGTAATATGGTATTTTTAATACAAATTGCTTTATTTCAACTTTTCGACTCGGTGGCGCAGTTGTATTACATTACGGTGTGACTACCGTTCTGAGGTCTCGGGTTCGATCCCCGGGTCGGGTCAAGTGGTATTGGGATTTTCTACTCAGTATCATTCCGGAGTTTGGAATTTGTGCCCGATATGGCGACAGGCTCGCTCCCTGTAACATCTGGAACGGAACTAAGCTCGGCGAAATGAGGGTGGTGTAGTTCGCTACATCACCTCTGCCTAACCCTTCGGGGATAACACGCGTGAGCTTATGTTATGTTAATAAAAATCTAAGCAGCAAATAATTAAATATAGTAAATTTTTACATCGATTATCACTATCACCTCTAGTTGTGTTCGTGTGCTCATTTAGACACTGTATGTACGGGCGTATTTTTTTGTACGTGTGCAGTTAGTTAGTTTATTAGTGTTTTTGTAACATACTAAGGGCCAATTTTTGTATCCGTAGTCAACTCGATAAATGTTCAGATTTGTAACAAATGGTTAAAATAATGCCCCGATGTGTTTTTTGAAACATAGTTAAGCTAACCATTTGTCAAAAATGTGACTATTTGTTAAGAAATTTAACCATTCAGCTCAGTCGGGTTAGCAAGATGGCGGATGGTTATCTCTAGTGCGAACAGCTGTTTCATTACTTTTGTGTAACATTTGAAGTAGACAATTTGAAGTTTCATTATATAACATTAATTTATATAAAATAATTTGTTAAATAATTACAACGTATTGCTATTTTATTATCTTTTTCGTAATATTTTTGTTTATGAATTTTGTTTTTCATAAGAATTCAGTATTGCATTATGTATAGTATATCAAGTTCGTACAAATATTTATTTGGCTTGTAAAATATATTAAATTCAAGAATTAAATTATAAAATGAAATAATATTTTAGACAAGACGAAATAAAAAAAAGCTAATATCATTACAGAACTATCACAAGAAATAATAATGGACACAGATGTTCGAGAGTAGCTCGACCCTTTGTTTTTTGTAATGTTTGTTCGACAACTCGAATTATGGACCCTGACACATTTTACTCGGAATGATCATACAAAAAAAATTACAGAGAATCAAAACTATTCTATTATACAGTTCATTTTACTGCCAACATAAATAACTATTGCTAAATTTAACCATAGTAGATTATGTCATCAAAAATCGCATTGTGATTGTAACCATTGGTTTGTGTAATAGTAATAGTAAAATTGACAAATGGATATAGTGACTTTGACTACGGATAAAAAAATTGGCTCTTTGAAGTGTGCGTGAGAAATATGAACTCGTGTCCCATACTTATAGTTTTTGTGTTTTCGTTAGCAAAATAGGTAGATGTACCGTGAAGATATTATTAAAACACGAACATTTATTATTTCAAGGCATATCTCCCTTACTCACTTAACTTTGGTTCTGGCTAATCCTCGGAACGGCTGGATTGATTATCACGATACTTCCTGCCAGATAGCGATACTTATAAGACGTAACTTATTATTTTTTTTATTTATTTCGAATCTAGCTAACGCTGTTGACCGGATGGGCCTATACAGCTTCACTGTGACTTTGGGGGCGAGTGCTGAAGGCACTCAGCCGCAAAAGGTGACTAGCACAAGGGCTACCAAAATGGCACGAACCTCGGCTTGGCCGTCACCTGAGTGTAAAACTCTCTCGCTAGCTTGAACCTAGCTATTCCCTACATTTTTTATTAATATAATAATAAAAAAAAGGTTCCTTACAGGACCTATGTACCTGCGTGTAGTGTGGAGGAGTGTGTTTGCAGTGTTGTGCGTGTAATGCTCAATGAATGTCCAGTGTCACTTGTATCGCGCTGGCGACGACGTCAAGAGCCTCCCCAGTTGGGGAACAAGACACATATAAGACGTAACTCAGGTTAGTTTTAGTACAGTAATGTTACCTCCTCTGGCTCGTGCAGTTTGAACTCTAGCCCTCGCCCGGTCCAGGCGACGCAGCGCGCGCCCTCCGCTAGTAGCGACACCAGGAACTGCCAGAGCTGCAGTGCGCCTCGCCGCCCTCCGCCTGCGCGCCCCCCCACACCGAACCCCATACACATGCACACGCAATACCTTCTAATTACCGCTCTTATATACTACTATATGTGGCCGCGACTCCGCTCGTGTCTACTAACAGACAGATAGACGTTGTCTTTTATATAATGTTCATAACTAAATACGCATCATTATGATTTACCTTCATAAAAATTTGCATCCCTTTTTCAACTTAATTTGGAGTGAGTTTTCAAAACAAAAAATAATAATCCTATATGTTACTTCCTTCTCTATCGAATGATATAAATGAATTCTGCCATTGATTTCAAAGTTTACCCATGTGATATTTATCAGAAATACATTATTTAAAATAGACATTATTATTTATTTAAAATAAAATAAGTTATAATAAGTTTTAAAAATAATAATTCAAATTAAATTCCATCAATCACTGGATTTTCCGCTAATTTTAATATTATATTTAAATTTTAAAGACACGAAACAATGTTTTTAAGTAGGACCTGTGAGTATTCAGGAAAAAATGTATTAAAAAAAACTGTTGGTGAGTAATTTTAGATACGTATTAAAATTATTATATTCAGCTTTGAGCATTTACCTCGTTAGAGTAAATTGAATGATTGATTGAATGAAATTGTCTTAAGAAAAGGAGGTATTTCAGGAATCGATTGGTATCGCGTTGCGCCCCAAAGAATAGGGCGAACTGCAGCGCGGGATGATTTTACCGTATGCACAATGGACGAAAACATCACTTCGTAATACCCTGTGCTGGCTCCTGGCTGCTTCCTCTTCCAAAACTAAACCGATTTTTAATTTTCTTTTAGTTTTAGAATAATAATTTTATCCGTCAAATTTTTTTGACGAATGTCTGATAATGACGGTAAAAATCGAGCATTTTTTTCCATTTTCAAAGTCTCCTAGCCTCTAGAATAACTAGTTTATGCTAAAAATCAAAACGTACGGGAATGGCGGTGGTAGATATATATTATTCAGAGGAAACAGGGGAATACGTTTGTATAGAATAAACGTCGCTAGGATATCCCCTTAAGAACTTTTGTATTACACAGTGAAATCACATAAAAATAATAAATGAAATAAGTTCATCGTTTTTAAGTTAGTAATTTCTGTGTTTATTAACAACCTGAATTGAATGACGAAATCCTCATTAACGCGAACGAAGCCGCGGGTAAAAAATATTACCGTATAAAAATATATACAGTTAATTGTTAGATATAAATAGTGTCTGTATGTAATATTTTAACTAAATACATTTAAACTAAAAAATTATGTGAGTAGGCATATACGCATATACGGTACTTGTTCCAAAACATAATTGTACAAATGTCTGTTTGGTTCTGCTAATTTGTATAATAAAAAAATAACAAAAGAAATAGGCTCTATTAGTTTCCAATGATTATTTAAAAACATTATTATTCAGTGAATAATAATAATACTTGTGTGGAATCTATACTAATAAATAAAACAGATGTGTCTGTTTGTAATGTCAAAACGTTTTTTTTTTCTAAATAGATATGAATGTATACAAGATACCTATACCAAAAATGCATTTTTTTAAAGTTTTTCTTTCTATCTGATTGTTCCGGGTAATCCCCGGAACGGCATGACGGATTTTGACGGGACTTTTTTTGATAGATAACTGAAGTTACTCCGGGTAACTTAGGGTACTTTTATTTTCGAAAAATATTAGGGTTATGTAAAAAAAATTAAAACACTGTGAAGAATAATGTAACGCGGGAGTAGCCGCGGGCACAACCATGGGCACACAGCTGCAAAACAAAATAAAAATAGATGACTGAAATGAAAATGGTGTATGAGTAGAGGTGCAGTTACCTGCGTGTGTGGTGGTGACGTGATGATGCGGTGAGGCGGCGTCACTCCTCGCGGAGGAGCAGGACACCTGACCAGAACTGCACAGGGAACTGCTTACTGTAACCACACACACATGCATAGAGCAGTGGTCATCAAACCGCGGCCCGAAGCCAGTATTTGTGCGGCCCGCAACATGCAACGTATCCGTAACGTACTCAACTAAGATGAGACGTGTTGACACGTCACGGCCGTCCTCTAGTGCCATATAATGGGTTCGCCATATAGCAGGCGGTGTTTTTTTTTTTAAATACTTTATACCAGAGGTCGGCAAGTAGCTTTAGGTGGGGTCCGGATATGAGTCCCAGAAAAAAAACTGATAATAATTAAGCACCTATTTATTGTACCTATTGTTTGAAATAAAATTCTGAATTGTAAAAACAAGAGCTAAAATTAATGTGAGGAACTGCACCGACGGTTTTGAGCCAGTTTTTATAGTTTAGTTCTCGATAAGAACAGAAAATTTGAAGTGTGTCTTCTAGAAGAGCGTCCGATAATCTAGAACGATATTTGTTGACATAATATGTCGAGCTAAACATATGAAATAAAAACTAGGTCGAGTTTCTTCTCGGCTCTTCTCGAAGGCCGGGGTTGTTTTCCGAGCCGGTGATAGCATTTTAACGTTCATAAACACTTTATCTAGACTTAAACTGATTTTTTTTTATTTGACTACTAAACAGATAAATTGGTGCGTATTAAAAATATGAATAAGTAGAGAGAGTAGAGAGTAAACTGAATAAAGTATTTCTAAGAATTTGAAGGAAAAATGTTATCGGCTGGCACAAAGATATCGATAAAGCATTACCTATGTATTATATAATGGCGTACCGATTTTCTCGTCCCAGTGTTGGTGCGTCTCCCCGGAGCTGGTGACCGGTTCCTCACGCTGCTCCCTCGTCTCCGACTCCGCGATACATTTAGTAAACCCTGCGCCGCATCTATTAACACAAGATGGATAACAATATTATGAGGTCCGCGACTCCGTTCGCGTCAAACTTCGAATTTAAATCGAATGTAAATCGATGATTAGAATAAAATGTACGAGACATATTGAAAGCTTTTTACGTGGGGCAATGCATTTACACCTACCCTTACTTAAACGGATTATGTGAGAAGTAGAAGGGTTATGTGGTTAAGTATATGGGTAGAAGGATTATGTGGTATTGTACCCGGCATGAAGCACTAAAAATATCCACTAAAACCCAATCCACACAGCCTCATCAAACCGTATATGGAACATGGTCACGTGATCCGCGCGAGCATACTCCGCAAGTTTGTCCGCGCGCTCGGGCCCTAGGATCAGGGGCGTCTTTACCTATAGTGCAGGGTGTACAGCGCACACGCCGCAGGGTTTTAGGGGACGCCGAGCGAACAGAGTGACACCAACATAGATGCTTCGCTCGGGCGCCATCGCTCTCTCGTGTTATGGCCGACATCGAGCGCGGTAATAGTTAAAATTGTATCCGAATTGTCGTTTGAAAATATACATACATACATATGCTCACGCCTGTTATCCCCGAAGGGTTAGGACAGAGGTGAAGTAGCGAACTACACCACCCACATTTCACCGAGCTTAGTTCCGTCCCAGATGTGACAGGGGGCGAGCCTGTCGCCATATCGGGCACAAATTCCAAACTCCGGGATGAATACTGAGTAGAAAAACCCAATATCACTTGACCCGACCCGGGGATCGAACCCGAGACCTCAGAACGGCAGTCGTATGTAATACAACTGCGCTACCGAGGCAGTTAAAATATAACTGTAAGTATTCCATTTTGACCGCGCGTATACTAGAGGGCGTCTGGATGTTGGTTGCACACGGACGTTACAAGGGCTAGAGCCGCCTCTGCCTAGGGTCCTCGTCTCTGGGGAGAAAATAGGCTTCTCCCCCCCAAATACTCCTAAATAGGAAGCAGCAGCAGATGTGCAGCGTGCTCCTCAATCACGGGGATCTGCTTACACAGCCATAAATTCAAAGCTCGGAGATACTAAACTCAACATAAATACGACTTACTTTAATACAAATTACAACAAAAACTCAATTATCATCCACTTGTTTTACACCTTTTAAGAAGAAATCTAGAAATTTCTTTAAAGCTTTCGTAAATTGCCTGTTTGTATAGATTTGTCGATTCGACGGGTTTCGCTCACGTATCTACTTCCAGTCTATATTTATTTCCTGTAATTTGACAGGGCAATATTATTTTGTTTCAAAAGTAGGAGTAGATAGTAAGAACAAGGGAAGAATAAACAGATAAAAAGAACTTGCCTGTGAGGATGATAGTCGCTGTAGTCCGCATGCGAATCTTCGGCTTCGCCTTTACACCTGGTAAGGAATTATACTATTACTTAAGAATTATACTTACGCATGCGATTATAGTTTTGCTGACTGTGGACGATAAGGGGAAGCATGGAGAAAAAAGTTTAAAATTCAGTTAACACTCAGAAATGTAACGCAAATATCACCTTGCTTGAAAATTAGTAAAGAACGGTCAGAACAGATCCGTCCGTTTGATCCCAGAAATCACTATAACATAGGTACTTAACACATGATTTCTGTAGAATATGACGGCGCGTGATTATAACCTTCTTTTGGATTACGTCGAAACCAGACTTAACAAGCGTCGTGTCGTGTCGATGGTCGGTGCAGCCGTAGCAGACTTCACTTCTTTATGAACGTCAACGGCGGCGCAGTTCGTGTCCGACGAATCGCCTACGCTCCTCGTAATCTTATTTCATTTTATATTTACAATAATTAGAACTGGTTCTGTAATTACTACGCTATTGATTTTACTGGTATTGATATGAATATGGATATGAATGTGGACGGTTACATGAGAAGGGGAAGACCAAAGAAAAGATGGATGGACTGTGTGAAAGATGATATGTGTAGAAAAGGAGTGAATGCGGAGATGACAACAAATAGAGAGGAATGGAAGAGGAAGACATGTTGCGCCGACCCCAAATAAAAATGGGAAAAGGGTAGGGAGATGATGATGATTTTACTGGTATTGTGCTTAGAATGTTATTCAACCAATAACTTCGCAGCCATTTGTAAATATACTAAGACGCTTGGGCTGATCCTGATAACCAGGCGAGGAAGGGCCTTTAAATATATCTCTGCAATGTTTTAATTTGTAATGACGGATATGGTAAGTGTACCCTTTTTTACGGAATTTGTGCGGTCGGAGGAGTATGGTGTGCAGAATGCTATTTTTTTTTTAATTATGCATAAAAATACATTGAATTAATAAAACAATACAGTTGACGCGCTACCATTATTTTGACACAGACACACCTCTATCATTATATCCCTTACGATTACCAATGAATTATCGATCACATGTCAATGTCAGACTTAAAATTTATTTACCATGTAGACAGAATATTGACTTTTGAGAAGTTTAAGAGGAGGTTAAGCAATTGACAATGAAAAGCAAACAATGCGAGTGGAAGACCTTGAGAACAATAATCACCAGCTGCACCAGATCAAGATTAGTGATCAGTTTTGTTTATACACTGATTGGTGATACTCACAGAATGTTCTGGGCGTGCTCCTCGAGTAATGCGTGCGTGTGTCGCGCGTACAGATGTGCGTGCGCTTGCTCGTATGGCACGGCTAGAGGTTCCCGGTCTCTGTCACGTCGAGCTGCTGCCGCCTCTCTAACGGTAACCACTTACAACTTGAACATATGAGGCCATTCACTTTAGAAAAATAACTACGATTCCGCGCAAAAAATTAACTTATAAAGTCGTAAAATTGTGACCAAAATCCGATTAAAAACTGTCAAGAATCTGCATCGGTGAGAAACATGTTTGCCCTCTGTTAGTACTAAAGTAATTTTGCGCCTGTATAAAAAAATAAAGTTTATTATTTTCTATTTATTATTTAAAACTATATTACGCAGTAAATTATTATGTGAATAGACTGGCTGAATGCCCGCGGCGTCGGCCGCGTTTCTCGTATTCTTTACTGCGATGGAACTGTATATTTGTTACTAAGCAATAATATTTCTTCTAACTTCAAGCAGTTGCCCGTAAAACTAAGCATTGAATCGGATTTTATTCACAATCTCATTAAGTTTATTTTTTACGCGAAACCTTAATTATTTTCGAAAATCAAAAGTACCCTAAGTTACCCGGAGTAACTTCAGCTATTTACCAAAAAAAGTCCCCCGTCAAAATCGGTCCCGCTGTTTTGGAGATTACCCGGAACAAATCGACGGACCGACAGACAGTTAATTTAAAAATTATGTTTTTGGTATAGGGATCGTATATACATTCATATATATTTAGTTTAGAAAAATATTTTAACATTACAAACAGACACTTTTTACGAATACATTTTACGTTACAATAATTACTGTGAATATATTAACCAGCATTAATAGTAAGGTACCTGTGTTGGTAGTGAAGCCCCCACGTGATGGGGAAGGAGTGCGGTTGTGACATCTCCCTCAGCAGACGCACTCCTCACCACCACTGTCCTCAAACACCGGCATCCTGTGCCACATCTGCAAACAATATTGCTCACTATAACTTCTTACCTGACTAATGAATGTACCAATATTTTTTAAAATAATTTCACTACAATTTCACCTCTATTTAAGTAACGATGTGTTCCAGGATAGTAAACACACTAAGCCTAGAGGATACTGGCTCTCAAATGATGCTGCCGGAACACACCTATTAGTATTTGGTGACAGGTTTTCAAACTTAAGGATGGTAGCTATCTAGGTAGGTAAATCCTTACGGAGTTTTCTTTCGCCAAAAGCTCCTGGGGCTCATTATAGAGTTGAATAGGATTTGAATCTGCAACCATCGATGCGAAATCCTAACATATCATTAAAATCATGAAGTGATTTAACTTGAAAAACCTTATATTAACTACAGACGAGATAATAATCGCGTTTTATTATATGTAAGGATAGGTTCATGAAAAAAGTTAGAGGCGCAAGGAATGTCGTCACGTAACCAATCAATCTCCGGATCTGACTCGACGAGAGAAAACCGAGTTAGGCGACGCGACGGGGAGTTTACCAGGTTCCCGTTTCGCCCACAAACCGTCTACTCTACCCTAAGTTGCGGTAATTACCCTAACGCATAGAGTAATAACGGTTAGATTGATAGATTCATATTAAAACTTGCTTAACATTGAAGTCAATAAATTTTAAATCTGTTGGTGTGTAAACCCGTACATCCTACGTGGAGTCTATGTCGGCAAATTTTAGGGGGGCGGCAAGTTAGGCTCACAATTTTATTTTGCTTTACAGAAATAAAATAAAAATCATTATTGTACACAAGGAGAAAAGTAGTCTCGAAAATTTTAAACAAAAAGTGTGTGTGTACTTATTTTACGCACGTAAGAAGTTATATTTCTTTGACGTAATAATAGAAAAAAAATTGAATTTAAGGTTGGTCATTTTTTAAATATTTTTATTGATTTCTTAATTTAATATTCACTTTTCATTTTATCAAAAAAAAATTCATTACATTTATTTAGTTATTTTTATAAATATTTATTATTTATTCAATTTAATAGCAAATATTAAAAATTAATATTATAATTTGATGTTCAATTTTAATTTTTATCACAAACTTTTTACTAAATTTATTTCTTTATTTTGTAAATATTAAATAACCAATAATAAGTATTTAACATTAATAATTTAATAATATTTAGTGTTAATTATATTAAATAAAA
This sequence comes from Samia ricini, assembly GCA_014132275.2. Lineage (NCBI taxonomy): Eukaryota > Metazoa > Arthropoda > Insecta > Lepidoptera > Saturniidae > Samia > Samia ricini. Next base: position 10,204,264 of record AP028167.1, read on the forward strand.
GTATTTTTAATTTATATCAATAAATAATACAGACGGATAGTTAACCTCAATTATATTGGAGCACTTGAAAAAGTATATAAGCACAATTTTTTTCACTAATATTAACAAATAGTAAGTGATATCAATCAAAATATTCAATTTAAATCACTACTGAATATAATTTATTAGCACATATATAATTCGCACTTGTATGAAACTAAAACACGTGTTGTGAATGTATAAACTAGAAACATGTTGATAAATATTATAAATATGAAAACAGTGATCAGAGGTGACGAGCGTACCAACATGCGCGACTAATATCGAGGTTCAATTTCTATTTTGTTGGTAGCTTTTTTTTCGAGACTTAATGAGCGGTTAAGCAGACAACTTCATACTGTTAATTTTGTGTCACAGATGCGCGCGCATCTTAAAATTTCACTCTCATCATTTTTTCATAACGCGCCTAAAGAAGTATAACTTCAAAAATTACAATATTTTAGTATGAGCTGTCAATAATAGATTGGAAAAGTAAGTTATAAGACCTTGACATCTCTGTGTCCGTGGCCAAATTTTATAAAACTTTAGAAGAAATTATTGCCGCTTATGTACCTGTTGAAACTTGAAAGGAAAATTCTCGATACCCTGTTAGGTATACGAAATCTTTAATTAAAATCATTTCTGAAAAATTAAAATTTCATAAAAAGTGGAAAAATTATCGACGATTTAGTGATTATAATACTTTTTGTGTTTTACGTGATCTTTAAAAACGTGTTCAACTTGAATGTTATGATCGGTATATACGTAACTGTGAGATGAGAATTAAATATAATAGTAAACTTTTCTGGTTATTTGTTAAGTCCAAAAAGATATCGGGTGTGTTACCAGATACTGTGTATTTTGAAAATTCGTATTCATCCTATGTTAGAGAAATAAGCAACTTATTTAATAATTATTTTCATTCTTCTTTTATTACTGATCCATTGGGTGTCAGTGGTAGTGCGAGTAATTTACAAAATAATTAGTCGAATACAAATAATAAAGGTTGTGGACCTGATGGACTACTGCCAATATTTTTAAAAGAATATCAGCAGCCTACCCGATATCATTTTTGTTTACTAAATCTTTTAGCTCCGGAATAATACCTTTCGTATGGAAGAGGTCTTATGTGGTGCCTGTATATAAATCAGGTAATAGACATAATATTAAAAATTATCTACCAATCTCAAAACTATGTACGATTGTTAAGTTGTTTGGAAAAAATATTTATGATAGTATCTTTCCTTCGGTTAGACCCTTCATTATTAGCCAACAACATGGTTTCTTAAATGGGAAGTCAGCGGATTCAAATTTATGTGAATTTGTACATCGCATCGCACTTGCTATGAACCAAGGATTCCAGGTAGACGCTGTGTATACCGATTATTCTAAGGCTTTCGATAAAATATCCCACCCGTTACTCATTTGCAAACTGGGACAGTTTGGTATACATGGTGACCTTCTTCGGTGGTTAACTTCTTTTTGCGAGAACGAAGCCAAGCTGTAGCAATTAAAGGTTACTGCTCTTCATTTGTTCCTGTTGCCTCAGGTGTACCTCAGGGTTCGCACCTTGGTCCTCTTCTGTTTAATCTATTCATTAATGATATTCTTCCTGTATTTGTTAACTCTGATATTGTCTTATATGCAGGCGATATGAAGATTTTTAGGATTGTCAAATCTCTTTCGGATTGCTTGTTACTTCAAAATGATCTGGATGATCTTTCTGTTTATTGTAGCAGGAATTATATATATGTTAACTTTGAGAAGTGTACTATAATATCTTTTTATTTATTTATGAATATTATCTCAATAACATCATTTTGAAACGACTGACCGGGGTGCGAGACCTGGGTATACGTCTCGATAATAAATTAAACTTCAGTGATAATGTCAATATTATAATTGGGAAAACTTATAAAATTCTTGGCTTCGTTCTTAGAACTGGGAGAAATTTTAAGCAACCAACGACTCTAATACTTCTTTATAATGCTTTGGATCGTTCTATATTGGAATATGGTTTAATAATTTGGAATCCAGAATATAACAGATACATTAACCTTATTGAAAGTGTACAAAATCGATTTATTAGGCATTTAACGTTTAAATATAAATTGTCAAATAAACCTTTGCCACATTTGCCTTCACTTACTAATCGTTGAATAGTGAGAGAGCAAATATATTTATTTAAACTTCTTAGAAATTTGATTGATTCCCCGTTTCTTGTAAGTGAAATTAACTTTAGGGTTCCTCGACCAAATGCCATAAACCACTTAATTTTTAAAATCCCTGTTGCACGAACGGGGTATGTGAAGAAAACATATTTATATCATTCGTGCGATATATATAATAAGATTTTTAATAAAATTGATATATTTGCATGCCCCATCAGTTTCTATAAAAAAATGATGAAAATAGGTTTAAACTTCTAATGTTTGCCAAAATATTATAGGTTGTAATGATATAGGTATTATATTTACTTTCATTAATTATAATTTTAGTGGAAACTTGACTGGTTTATGTAATATTGTTATGCAATTCCATATGTGTATTTTATTAGCTGTGTGTTTCCCAAAATAAATAAATAAATCAAATATTCCAATAGCGTTTCAATATTAAATTTAAATTTAGTCATTTTTATCTTCCCGCTTTAAAAATTAAAAGTAGGAATATTATCAGCATATCTTTAGGTTTTGAGGTCTCAGGAAATCGTCCCGTCTTGTCCCGGCTGGGATGTGTGTAAATAACATTTTGTCATACCTACGATATCTTTAGAATGAATCAACCGATTGGGATGAGCGACCTCGCGTTGGAAAGTGTTCATTATCACTTAGATGGGTTTGCATAGGTTTTGAAATCAACTGGTCGAGCCGTTTCAAAGATATTCGAAAAACAAAAAAATGTTCTGGTTTTTTCAAAATAATTTTGAAATGATTAGACTAATCAACTCAAGACTCGATAAACACTTTTTGTATTACTAAATAATTTGTTGTTTTTTTTTAGATAACTTTTAAATTCTTTGCACTGCTGAGAAAATGAAAATCGAAAGAAGCGTTTAAAAAATGTTGCTGATTAAAAATCTTAAAAAAATGTTGATCCAAAACAATCCTCATATTTTTGAGCTCGAAGAGCTAAAATATCAACCAATTGGTCAATTTTCGAGAGTTTCAAAAATAAACTCGAAAGAAGCAGGAAGTTTTAGGGATGGCCTTCAGGTCAACCGTTATCAGATTTTGTAAATTAAATATTACAATATTTTTTTCTCTATATACAGAAATGTTCTTAGGTCCACTCACACAATTTAGGATTTAATGACTGCATGAAAAAGCACGTCATAAATCTAGTGTCCTTAAATTGAAGACGAAGTGATGTTTTCGTCCTTTTTTGCATACGGTAAAATCAGCCGGAGCTGCAGTTGTCACTTTCCTGTTTTACAATTCTTTCTTTGGGGCGCAGCGCGATACTAACCTCTTAACTACATACATACACAACATCACGCCTCTCTCCATAAGAATAGCCAGAGACTCCATAATCCCACTGCTACGATCCTGACTAACATCTTTCTCAGTTACAGGATTCATCATCCTACTAGAGTGGTAAAACAGATTTCTAGTTTTTCGATAATTTAGGAAATTTTTCATAACCATTGTTTATTTGAATTGTGAGAAATAAAACACGTGTTTTGTAAAAAAAAAATTGTTTTTTTTTTGGGAAATTATTATTTTCAAAGTTACCTTAATATCTTTCAATTTCAGCATTAGAACATCACAAAAAAATGCATTTTATCATAATTCTGTTTCTAAATATTTATTGTCTATACTAGCTGGTCCCGCGGTTTGAACGTAAAACTCGAACAGAACCTTATATAAAAGGGAACGTCTGTCTGTCTGCGCGTTAGTATACGCAAGCGGAACAGAGCTTGCTTTCTATACCATCATCATAATATTAAGACGTGAAGCAAAGACTTTGTATCACTTTTTACGGAAATTGCGCGGACGGAGTATGAAATTTCGAACACTTATAATTTATGTACAGGAGTGCATAGTGCTAATATATATTTTTTTAATTTCGTAAATACATAAAATGAATTAAACAATACGGAGTGTGTTTTATTGATAACCTCTAATTATGTCATTCAAAAGAACAAAAAATGTGTCGTTTAAACCTAACAAGAAAAGATAAACACTAATGAATGTTATCAAAGACTATGAAGTAATAATAAAAAATGCCGAATGGTTATAAAAGGAAAAGAAAACATTATAGAACACACACATCTATCATAATCCCTTACGATTAGCAATGCATTAACGATCACATGCAAATGTCAGACTTGACAATTATTTACCGTGTAGACAGAATATTGACTTTTGAGAAGGTTTTACTTTAAGCAATTGACAAAGAAAAGCAAAAAAAATTGTTAGCGTTTTATGAATTATGGATATAATCGAATTTCGATCAGAAACGACGAGCACTAGTTTGTTTAGATTACTCGAGCATACATATATGATACGATATAGGTTATAAAGTTTTAATAATTCGTATTACAATTTTTTTTCTTGTGCTATCTTAGTGTACAGTAATACCCCGGACTTACGCGATAGGTGGGACCGAGCGATAAGCGTGTTAGCCTAATTCGCGTAAGTCGGGGTTTAACTTTCACACACATTCATTCATTCAACCATAAGACGTCCACTATTAAACATAGATCTCTCCATTAAAGGGGATATTGCCACGCTTGGCAGGCTAGTTGACGATCGCAGTATGTGTTAGTGATAATCAGAGGATGCTGCTGCCCATCTCCTGGTTTATATCCCTCAGTCGCTTTTTACAACACTTATGGGAAGATATGGAGTGGTACTATTCTTAGCCGGAACCACGCGAAGGCACTTTGCATATAAATACATATAAAGTAACCAGTCTTTTTTTACACGAATCTCACTTCAAGTTAAGTGACGATGTGGTCCAGGGTTGTAAACAGTTAAACACACTAAGCCTAGAGGTACTCTTTCTCAAGTGATGCTGCCGGAACACACCAATTGGTTTTTGGCGACAGGTTTTCAAACTTGATGGTGGTAGCTACCCAGGCGGGGATGATTAGAAAATGCCCTACCACCATGCAAACAATAATTTAGAAGTAATATGTTTAATAAAATGATGCTTGAATTCTAAGATTGAGAGTTTTTTACAGCTTCTATAATGTTTTCTTTTCCTTTTATAACCATTCGGCATTTTTTATTATTACTTCATAGTCTTTGATAACATTCATTAGTGTTTATCTTTTCTTGTTAGGTTTAAACGACACATTTTTTGTTCTTTTGAATGACATAATTAGAGGTTATCAATAAAACACACTCCGTATTAAAACAATTCGACTCGGAACAGTTCGAACATGTCTTAAATGGAACACTAACAGGACGGAGCGGGAGGGCTCATGCGCGCGACCATCAAGAAGTAAAACCGTGTATCTCCGAATTCGCGTAAAACGGAGTAGCGTAAGTCGGGGTATTACTGTACTCGTAAAAGAATAGCGTGTTGATAGACAGGTGTATTGATCCCGGATCAATTTGTTTAAATTCTTATAGAAATTTCCGCCTCAGGGCGCGGGCGTACTGTACAATATTTTTATGAATTAACATGAGACACGTGCCTAGCTCGAGTAACAACAGGGGGCTTCCGCGCTGCCCCACTGATTGTACGTGGAATCTCTACAGAATCGACTGTTGAATATCAAACAGATTTATCATTTACGTTATTTGTATTGAGAGAAAAAGAAACTTATCACCCATGGGGACTACCGACAGCAGTGACAACTCGAAACTTTGGTTAAAACTATTTTGTAATGTTTAAATTATAGTAAAAACTAGCTGTGTGCCCACGGCCGTCTGTTTGTTCCGAGTACTCTTCGGAACGGCTGGACCGATATGGCGGATTTTTTTTTTTGGTAGATAGCTGAAGTTACTCCACATAACTTAGGGTACTATTGTTTTTAGAAATAAGTTTCGCGGTTAAAAAATTAAAACTCATGAAATTGTGAATAAAATCCGACTTAATGGACAGTTTTACTGGCAGTTATTTGAATTTGTGAGAAATATATTTGCTTAATGTTAAAAGCAATTCAGAGGCAAAAACTGGTGACCAAGAAAATGTTATATTTTAATGTTTATTTAAAAACTATAATACGCGGTGATTAATTGTGCAGAATAGAAGATATAATACGCGGGCGAAGCCACGTGAACATAGCTAGTTTATAATATGAATGTAGAATAATAATACTGGCAAAGCTGATCTAGATGTATGCAAATGGAGGAGCGGTCGCTCGCGCGGTCGCTGGAGGCGCCGCCGCCTACAGCCGACACCTTCCAATCAATTTAACGGATATTGTTATAAAAAATTCAATCATTGCCTACATTGTTATACTTCGTGACGAGAATGGCGTGTGTTAAGTTCGCGCTGACAGATATTTCCACCTTACGTATTCTTACACTAGCAGTGTGCCCGCGGCTGCGCGTATATTATATTATATTCACATTTTGTTTTAATTGTTTTATTACGGAACCCTAATTATTTTCCAAAAGTAACGCGGAGTAACTACAGCTATCTACCAAACAAAATTGCTGTCAAAATTCGTTCAGCCATTCCGGGGATTACCAAAAACAAACTGACAGACAAAAATTGTATATTTGGTATAGGTATCGTATATACATTCATATGTATTTAGAAAAAAATAATTTATATTATAAACAGACACTTCAATTTTATTTATTAGTATAGATTATATAAAAGGCAACGTCTGTCTGTCCGTAAGTCAACATATAACCATTAAGCCGATTTACATGATAACAAAACTTCATTAAAATTAAATCATATATAAAAGCGCATCGACCAGATGTTCGTAAATTGTGAGCAGAACCACGGGAACAGTTAGTTATTGTATATAAAAATGTGTGTTTATATACTATGGGAGTCGTATAAATTAATTTTTGAACGACGTAATGAGGTGTAGAGTTTTACACTCAGGTGACGGCCAAGCCGAGGTTCGTACCACTTTGGTAACCCTTGAGCTAGTCACCTTATTGCGGCTGAGTGCCTTCAGCACTCGCCCCCAAAGTTCGGTGAAGCTGTAAAGGCCCTTCCGGTCAACAGCGTTAGCTAGGTTCGAAAAAAAAAAAAAAAAAAAAAAAAAAAGTAATGAGGTGTTTATGTTTTGTTGTCATGAGGGAGCGTGGGGTCTAAATGGAATTACGTAAGCAATATTTACTTTTTATCTATTTATTTTGGAAAAGCTGATTTTTCCATGTTTTAATTTCATAATTTAACAAAATATTAACATAACCTAATAACGTTTGCCTAGTTTTTTACATCTATTGACGCTCCGGGCAATAATTATGTACATTCCCATATAGTTTGCCCATTTGAAATTGGTGCCAACTTATGAATAACAAAGTGGTGTAAATGTACGACACGGAGAAATCGCGTAACAGACATACAAAAAAAAAACATACAGACGAATTGATAACCTCCTCCTTTTTGATGTCGGTTAAAAACACACGATGGGATGCGTAAGCATACATTTTATTATTTATCTCTGAGCGCCAGCACTTGAACGCCATCTTATACTTTGACGGCTGACGTCATAGCATTGATAACGCAATTCATTAAGAAATTTTCACTTCAATAGCTAAAAATTTGAAAGAAAACATACGTATATCGGAACACGCCGTACTCGAGTGTTAATTAACCCACACTAGAGACAAACATGCTACCGAATTCCGAACGAATATATCTCAGCTGAACCTCCGCTGTGCAAACAAACAACCGTAAACATATTATATATAATAATAATATAATAATAATAATTTATTAGACCAAAAAATCACACAATCTTATACATTATTAAAATAAACACAGAAGTTTAGTGAGCATAACTTAATGATTTTACACATCTGCCTGCCAAACTAGGATTCCCTGTATCTTGGCAGTAGGTTTCGCTCTGTTGACAAGTGCCCATCTGCTGCCTCAATATTCAACATAAGGATATTAATTAATAAGATGTGTAAGTGAGTGTAAGTGTAAATAAATTTAGGGTGAACCCAACAAATACAGTATGTATGTGATGTGTGTCAGAGTGTACGAGCGTGTATGTATATGTGTTTAGGATTAATGTAACTTAATTAAGACAATATCACATATATTTTAGCTATTTTAGTAACTGGTTTTACTTATGACTAGGTTTCCTATATACTTATTCAATAATCTTTAAGAATTCTTCAGTTTCGTTGAACGATTTATTCATAAGCCATTTTGTTATAATTTTTTTACATTGGTTGATTGTTTTATCATATATAAATACATCACGATTTATTTTATTGTATAAATAGTCCCCGAGAAAACAGAAAAATCTGTGGGAGAAAGCTGTATTAAACTGGCTGGATTTACATACAATATCTTTTCGACGTCTAGATATGTTTGCGTTGGGCTCATATATTATCGTCGAGTGTTTTTTTAATATAAGTTGCAAAAGAAACAATTGACGAATTGATAGAACTTCAGCAGTTTTATATACCTGGGTAGTTGGGAATTGATAAGGGAGAAAATGCATAACTTTTAATACTGCTCTTTGAGCTCTCTCAAGTATTATTAATTTTGATTTGGCTGCCCCTCCCCAAGAAGTAATACAGTAAATAATTAGTGATTGGCAAAGAGCATAATATATGGTTTTTAAAAGCATCGCATCCGCCACAAATCTAAGGTTTTTAAATATATAAATAAGTTTACGTACACGAGTAGTTAATATTTCGATATGAGAGCTGAATGAAAGATTTTTGTCTATTATTATACCAAGGTACTTAACAGTATCGGTGTGCAAAAGAAGGGGGCAATCATTGCAGTTATTAAGGAGGTTACAAGTGTGAGCGAATATGAAATGTTTATCAATTAAATTTAAATTTTGGTTACGAAGAGCGAATGTCATGTAATTGGTTTTCTTTGTGTTAAGTGTTAAAGAGTTAGCACTAAGCCATCGTGTTACTTTATTGAACCCTTCTTGCGCAATTTTGAATGTTTCTTCCCAAGTAGTCCCAGAAAACAGAAGTACAGTGTCATCCGCGTATGAAACTAGTTTACCATTCAAAAGTTCCAAAGTACACAAATCGTTAATATATATTAAAAATAGAGTCGGCCCCAAAATACTACCCTGAGGAACTCCATACTCTATTTCGGTTTCTTCGCTTACAATTTCATCAATTTTTATACATTGTTTTCTGTGGGAAAGATAGTCTCGTAACAACTGCAACTGTATTCCGCGGATACCCAGCCCTTCAAGTTTATTAACTAGTATGGGAATAGAAACTGTGTCAAATGCTTTAGCCAGGTCCAGAAATATTGCTAGACATTTCTTTTTATTATCTAAATTTGTTATTATAAAATCTGTTACTTCATGCACCGCATCATTTGTGGATTTTTGTGAGCGAAATCCGTACTGATTATTGCTAAGTAATTGATTATGTTCTAAATATCTAATAAGCCTGTTATTTATAAGACGCTCTAAGATTTTTGATAGTGATGATAAAACAGAAATTGGCCTAAAGTTTGTGACACAGTTTTTGTTTCCACTTTTGTGAATTGGATGTATTACTGCCTTCTTAAATGTTTTAGGAAAAATTCCACTTTTGAAAGACATATTACAGATATAAGTCAAATAAGGTATAATAATTTGTCTATATTTTTTAATTAACCACATAGGAATTCTATCCAACCCTACAGCACAATCAGACCTAGATGCCATAATAATACGCTCAACCTCTGCATCGTCGGTATCAATAAGTACGAAAGACTTTAAGGGAGGAAAAGCGTTAGAAGTGTTAAGATCAAAGATATTATTATTAATTTTCTCAGCTAGTAATCTTCCTACATTAGCAAAGTATTTATTAATTGTATTGACTGAATCTTCGGGAGATTTTTCTAACGATAATAATTCTTTAGCGCCTTCTTTTGGTTTTTCAGTGTATGTAATTCGCTTAATTACTTTCCATAGCATTTTTCCATTATTCTTAGCATTTATCAATTCTTGTTTTTCATATTTCCTTTTTGTATCTCTTAAAATATTATTACAAAAATTTCTATATCTATTATACGTTATTTTGACTATTAAGTTGTTAGGATCCTTTTTAGAATCTAAATGTAATTTATCTCTATGTCGAATGCAACGGAGGAGCCCTGGGGTGATCCACGGCTTAATAATTCTTTTACACCGAGGTAATTTTAGTGTTCTTGAATTCTTTACAACTATATTCTTTAGAGAATTAACTAATATATTAGTGGCATCATTTAAATCATTTGTATAGTATATGGGCGTGAGATATATATTTTTAAAATCCGTGTCGATTCCGACTTCATTTATTTTATTATAAAATCCGCTATCTGATTTTAAATTAGTCTTGTATTGAATGTTAAGTATTACAGCACAGTGGTCGGTAACAAATGAATTTAACACTACGGTTGTATTATTTAATTTATTTTTGACCAAAAAGTGATCCAGACAATTTTTATCTCGAGTGGGTAAATTGTGGGTTGGCAAAATTCCATGGAAATACATTAAGTTTAGGTAATTAGACTGGTTGTTATCGCAATGATCTGGTGCAATGTTGATATTAATGTCACCAACAACCACTATATTTTTAAAGCTAACCAAAGAATTCAGTATTATGTTCAATGATTCTAAAAATTGGTCACAATTTATATATGAGGGTGATCTATATATTCCAACGATCGCAATGTCCTGATTACTTTTAACTATTAAACAGTTTGAGTCATTTATATTAGGTTCTTCTACAACGATGTTTGTTAGAGAATTTTTAATATAAAAAACTACCCCATCATTTTGTAATCTATTTCTTTTCGTGTGAAACTGAGTATAACCAATTATATTTGGAATATATTCTGAATTAGTAATCCAACATTCTGTCAAAACAATCACATCACAAGATACTTGAATTCTGTAGAGAAGCGTGAAAAAATTATCAATATTACATTGAATACTACGAATGTTTTGAGTAATAATGTTAAAGGAATTAGGATAACTAATATACCTAATACATAACTCGGGATCACAACTGTATGCGTTTGAGTTGTAGATTTTGTCTATGGTTTCTATTGTATATTTTGTTTGATTATCGAATTTTATTATTTAAAATAACATAAGTTTAAGTTTATCCAGAAATTGTGGCCTAAGACTATCAAACAATTAACCATAAGCCTCATAAATAAACAACGAAGGTTTATTATATCAGAACAATAGCTAAGACACGCCGTATTGTTATTAATCTTTATGTGAAGAGTACATTTCCTGTGTGTGAATTTAATAAGGTGTGTATATAAGAAAGACGAGCAAGGGGTAGTTTTATATGGAGTATGTATATTGTAAGTAATTTGTGTAATAAAAGCGTATGTTAGGTATGTATGAAAATATAATAAAGCCCGGGAAATTTGTACAAACACGAGAGCGGAATGCAATATCGCGGCGGGACGCTTCCGGTTCCGGTGCTCCGGCCCCTCCCACTGAGAGCCGGAGGCCGCGGGGATCCGGGGGGGGGGGGGCGGGAGCTGGGGGTGCGTTGACTGGGATACGGCACGAGCCAGCGTAAATGTTTGATGGGACAAATCTCTGTTTGCACTGGCATGTAATGGCTAATCCCCAACGATTTGGGCATAAATACATTGACGCAACTTTAATACACACAATGAACTTTGGCATTCTCTTAAGAGGACATCCTAGCGACATTTATTCCATACAAACGTAGTCCCCTGTTTCCTCGCTGAATAATAGCATTATGGTAAATATTTTTTATACCAAATAATATAAATCCACCACCGCCATGTCCGTACGTTTTGATTTTTTCCATAAATTAGTCATTGTAAAAACCTTTCAAAATGGAAAAAAATGCTCGATTTTTACCGTCTTTTTCAGAAGATCGTCAAACAAATTTTAGGGATAAAATAAAAAGAAATTACAGGCATAGTCAAAGTCTTTATTATTCTAAAAATGAAAGAAAATTAAAAAACGGTTCAGTTTTGTAGGAGGAAACAGGGTACTTCGAAATTATGTTTTCGTCTATCTTGCATACAGTAAAAAACAGCTCGCGCTGCAGTTGTCTGTTGTCCTTTCGTGTTTTATAATTCTTTCATTGGGGCGCAACGTGATAGCAATAGATTTCTGAAATACCTACTTTTCCCACCGCATTGCCCTCTTAAATCGTACCATGATAAAGTAAGGAATACTGTGACAAGGTATAGTGATTGTGTAGAGGATGTAGTGACAAGCATAGAGACGGTTAGTTGGAGAGAGGATGGTAGAAAAGTCCTCTTAAGATTAGAAGAAACGAAAGACGTGTTTCAGAATCGTAGCAAAGGATGTAGTCTCTGCCTATGCTTTATGTGAGAAAGGCGTGATGTTATACTATGTACGTATGTATATTGGAAATGCATATAATAAGTACCAATCTGTACTAATAGATAAAATTGAAATGTCTGTTTGTAATACCGAAACAATAACTTCTTACTAAATACATATGAATGTATAAACGATACCTATACCAAAGATACAATTTGTAAAATGTTCGTCTGTTGACCTGTTTGTTCCGGGTAATCTCCGGTGCGGCTGGACCGATTTCGATGGTAGTGTGGCAGCTAGCTGAAGTTTTTCCACTTGGACTACTTTTATTTTTGAAATATAATTAGAGTTCGATATAAAAAAATTAATACTCATCTAATTCGATTTGATGCACAGTATACTTGCAAATAATATTTGACTTTGTGAGATATATGTAAATGAAGGGCATTTAAACCTTCATTTCAATGTCCCGTTTTCTTTCTAAACTCTATATTATCGATGGTTGACTAATAAACAATGTATATGTAACAAATGACTTATGAGATGTCATTACATTGAAAACCTAATAAGAAATAAATAAACATAACAATATAATATAGAGAAATAAAGTGTAGCAATCGCTTTAAATGTTTCTCTTTATTACAGGTGCGTACAATATTATATGTAATTAGTAAGTTTATTAAGAAGGAGTTATTTTGTGAATAGATATATTTGGATGTAACATTGTATTTAATATAATAAATTCTCTTTATAACAGAGCAACTGTCAAGCTTGTTGTTTCGACAAATACTTATTACCTCGACCACATAACTCAATACATATGTATATCTTTGCTTTTTGTTAGTAAGAAAAATAATTAAGGATCTGTACTTTTGTAAAGGGTCTATCTATTCTATTCCTAAGTTATAATATGAAGTGAATCAATCATCATAATGCTGAATAGAAAATATGATAGGCGAGCAGAGCAGCGAGAACAGCTAGTAATATTTAAAAAGCCTTAATTAATTTTATTAGTCTTTTGTGGTAGCTTTACAGTGATTTTAAAACATGAAATAATTTTGTTTAGATAAAAATTAGTCCCGCGTGAGACGTTACACTTCAAAACTACAAACAACACGGGCGAAAGTACAAAGGAGACTAGTGTGTGGTGTTAGAAGCAAAGTTTATAGGAAGCAGCGAATTAATAAATGTAATGCGGGTAAGTTGTAGACAGCTGTTTGTGCCCCTGGCGCCTCTACAACTCGTGTAACACAATAGCGTATTGTATCCACCGCGACGGTCACCGCTCGCTCGACTCATTAGCTAATTCAGCGGCGGACGAGCGCCGTCACCCCTCCGCTATGTCAATAACACCTGACAAACAAATACTCCATTACCTCAGCCTTCTATCTCCAGCGGCTTCACACATAATTAAACCATTTATACACGCAAATTATAATTTATTAGCTTGGAGTCATTTTTTGAATTTATATCCAACTTCTTTCGCTAAGGTCGAGAAGACATTTGAAGTCGCGTTACGTTACTGAAGTTACAAGAAAAGTGTAGTTTAACTGTGCCGGTTCAAAACCAAGGCGCCCGTGGGACATTAGACAAAGCTCATGAGCAAAAACATTAAACGAAACTGTCATGAAATGTAGTGTGAACAAAATGAGAAAACAAAGCGCACGCTCGATACTGTTTTGATAATTTGCGATATAATTGTTAGGTTCGATGGCTGTTGGCTTTATATGAGCTTTTGAGAGGGTAGTAGAGCATTTTCTAATAACGCCCGATTGAGTACCTACTACCGTCAAGTTTGAAAACCTGTCGTCAAGCACTAATACGTGCGTTCCGGTAGCATCACTTGAGAACTAGTGCCTCTAGGCTTTTAGTTTAAATGATCAGTCGATATGTGACAGCCGAGCTAGTTGTTTGTCTTAAACGTTTTCAAGTAAAACATCTAACGGTGACACGACAGTTGAACGATTCCTATCATCTGATGGTCGCGCCTAATTCATCTTCTTAAGAGTGTTTATTTCATGATTGTTACTTATTAAAAAATCACAAACTTTTCATGTAAATTTTGTAATGTTGTAATTTTCATATAAAAGGTAACATTTTGAAAAACCACGACACAAATGAAAAATACACATTTGTACGATTTTACAAAATTGGTTTGAAGGAGGTGCATAGTTTTTTTCTCAAAATGAATAATAATTGTATGTGTTAGTTGTCATATCGGACTGACTATGAATCGTGTATTTTAATGAAATTGCTGTTTTACAAATAAGAGATTACATGCGAACAGAGTCACGGTGCACAGATTACTTCTTGTGTGTTTATTTTAATTCCGAGGCTAAAAGGCGAGATAATTTGTGTAATTTAAAAAAAAATGTCTTTAAGAGGACAGAGGAGAGTGAGGGACAATATTTTCAGGGCCGTAAACATTGCTTACGTAAACACCACTGAGACCATTTTAGTCCCCCATGTCTGCAAAAATATTTCGTCACTTAAAAAGTCAGAAGTTTAGTAAAGTTTAAAATTAAAGAAAATGCCGAGTGAACCCGGGTTCCCAGCGACTATTGTTGTATTAGCAACAATGAAAACAAATAGTTACAAGTAAGAGGATTAACTAGGGTCCGGCCGCGGGCTCTCTCGCTATCCGGTCACCCCGGTGCTATGCGAATCGTTTACATTACAACCCTTCGCGAGGTAATCATCGCCCCTGCTGCTTCCTGTATATTCACGTTTTTACAACTAAGGGCTTGGCATATATACTAATAAATAAAATGGAATTGTCTGTTTGTAATGTCAAAATAACAATTTTTTACCAAATATATATGAACGTATATATGATACTTAAACCGGAAATGCCATTTATTAAATTATAGTCTGTTTGTTTATTCTGAGTAATCTTCCGAACGATCGACGACCGATTTTGACGAGACTTTTTTGGCAGATAGCTGAAGTTACTCCGCGTAACTTACTTTTAATATTTGAAAATAATTAGGGGTTCCGCGTAAAAAAAATAAACTCATGTAATTGTGAATAACATTACGGGCAAGTTTTATGAGAAATATTATGACTTTACCTTACCTTACCTTATTACAAAAAAAAAAATTAGGAAAATAATTAGGGTTCCGTATAAAAAAATGAAAATGTACTGTACTAAAAAAACATGAAACGCGAGCGAAACCGCCGGAACACAGCTATTTCTTAATAAAAATGTAGAGATGTTATTATCATTGTGGCAACCGAAATACGTCCACGGCTAGATATTTGCCTCCACAGTTACCGGTGTTTACATACTTTCTCCAAGTCGCCGATACATCTTATTGGTGGTCTGTCCGCACTGTGTAATCCTAACTTCCTTCGGTAAGTCTACAAGGTACTGGCTGTCAAGCGGTTCTATCAAAATGTAGAGTAAGCAATTTAATTTATATGAGAAGAGTATTAAACGTTTTGTATGCTCTTCACTGCGTTTTAATTTTTTTTATACGGAACCCTAATTATTTAGAAAATTAAAAGTGTCCTAAGTTATCCGAAGTAACTTCAGCTATCTACCAAAAAAAGTATTGTCCAAATCCGTCCAGCCGTTCCGGAGATTGCCGGCAACAAACAGACAGGCAAAAATTTAAAAAATTACATTTTTGGTATGGTTATCGTGTATACATTCATATCTATTTAGTAAAAAAAAAAAATTTGACATCACAAACAGACAAATCAATTTTATTTATTATATAAAATATAGATTAGTTAACTTTTTTTCTTTTTTTTTTTGACGGGGGAAATGCATTTACGCACTACTCTTATCTATTGTATTTGGAGGATCGAAGTCCCCCAAATACAATAGATAAGGGGGCACGGAGTGACGAGTTCCGTGCCAGTGTGGGACTCACCCGGGCGAGAGTCGCCCGGAAATACCCACTAAAACCCCCCGGGGCCGTCCGCTGCATTTGGGATGGGGGCGACACGGGGTGGCTTTCGCAAGCACCGCGTCGCCCCCTGCAGCGAACCCACCCGGCCCGTCAGTGCAATGGCCCGGTGGGGATGGAGGAGAAAAGTTCCCCTCCACCTCTTAGCCCGCCTCAGGAGAGGCATGACCTAACGGTCAGACATCCAGGGGGCGGGATAAGTTCCCGCCCCCCGTAAGAAGAAAAGGGAAGAATTGTAGAGAGCAGTGGCGGGACAAGAAGTCTTACCCCTCGCAGTGTCACCGCTGCCAGGGGTACGGGCACAGTTCTCGGAGCTGCTTTATGGCTCCGAGATGTGTCAAGTGTCTCGGGGGGGACCATCTCACCCCCGACTGTCCCCGTCCCAAGGACACTACCGACCCTCCGAGCTGCGTTTTGTGCAGGCAGGAGGGTCATCCCGCCAATTACCGAGGGTGCCCGTGTGCGCCCAAGGTAAGACGCAACCAGCCTAACAAAGGCGGTAGATGCGTTCCTCAGAGGAACGCTGCCCCCCTCCTCCTCCAACCTCAAGTGCCGCCTATGACACTGAGGTCTTTCCCGTGCCTCCCAGGCACGTCGGCGTCGCCTTCCGCGGTGCCGACCCGTCCCGCCGCCCCCCGCCCCGCAGCCCCTCTGGCTCCGTGGGCACCTAGGCCCCAAGCCAAGGCGCAGCCGCGCCTGGCTACCCCCCCCCAGGCCCCTCAGGCCAACTCCACCGGCTTAGACCGGGTTTTATTTCTCCTGCGCATCCATGATGTGCAGGAAGTAGTCGCGTTCAACGCATTGTTGAACAGCGGCTCGGGAAACGCCGAGCTCGAGGCTATCGCGCGTTTCCCTGCCATCGCCATGACCCTTCAAGGTCTGGCACGCGTCTCTCTTCACCCGTAATCGATGGCTAAGTTCAAGCCTCGCGGTCTCTCCCTCATTCTTTAACGCGCGGAAATTAGCTCCGCAGCGTGAATTAGTCGCTAACTTTCTCCGCGATCGTCAAATAGACGTATTTCTCGTCCAGGAAACCTTTTTGAAGCCTAGTGATCGCAATCCCGGGATTGCGAATTATAACATAGTACGAAATGATAGGACCCCTGAAAGGGGCGGTGGTACCCTTATTTATTATAAACGGTCACTCTATTGCTCGCCGTTACAAGCTCCGGAGCTTACCAATATGGAAGTTTCGGTATGTAGAATAGGTATGACTGGCCATCCGTCAATCGTACTCGTGTCTGCATACCTCCCCCCCAGTAAGCGACCCTTAAGGTCAGATTTAGAGAAGCTTTTCGCATTAGGCGAATCAGTCATTATCGCCGGCGATCTCAATTGCGGGCACACCTTCTGGAACAGCTCGTGCGTTACGCCCAATGGGGCGGAACTCATGCGCCTAGTACGGAAGCTCGATTTTGAGGTCGTCGCGCCGTTAGAGCCCACCCATTTTCAACCGAACTGTCGCCCGTCGGTTCTAGATTTTGCTGTTTTAAAAGGAGTCTCGCTTCCTGTGCGTCTTATACAAGTCGTACACGAACTCGACTCCGACCACCGCCCAGTAGTTTTGATGTTAGGTCACACGGATGACTCTAATTCTAGCCCGCCAGTTGTAAAAGTCGCGGACTATTACAAGCTCGGCCGTTATTTAAAGGACCATCCGTCCACCCCCTCTCTCGATAGGATCCCAGATGTACTGGATACGTCTGTGGACGCGGACCTCGCGATCGATGCTCTGGTTGAGCACCTCAAGATCGGCATCGAGGAGACTTCGAAAGAGGTGCAAGCGGCGAACGATCGCCGCTTTGTACTCCCCGATGACGTGAGAGCTCTGCTCACCCAAAAAACGCCGCGACCCGCGCCCACGACACGTATCCGACAGAGGAGAATCGTGCGCGCTTGCGTTCTTTGCGTAGAGCGGTGAAAAGCCGCATAGATCAGATTCGTAATGAAAGGTGGAACAGCCTCTTAGGAGAGTTGAAACCTTCCCACCTCGCGTACTGGAAGCTCGCACGATCTATGAAGATGGACCGTACCATCGTTAACATGCCCCCCCTGGACAGAAATACGCAGGGTCTTCAACCCGCATTTGACGATATCGAAAAAGCCGAGTGCTTAGCCGATAGCCTCGAGAATCAATGCGCTCCCGTCACCGACAACATTGATATCGAACACATCTCTGTTGTCGAATCCTCTGTGAAGGACTCCCTCGCTCTTACTCCGGTTGTCCCCCTCTCACCTGTCACCTGTGACGAGGTTACGACTGCCATCAAGGGCCTTAAGCCCAGAAAGTCCCCCGGTCCCGACGGAATCAGGAACGAAGTCATCAAACTTCTTCCTCCGCCTCTGGTCGCGTTGCTGGTCTGCATCTTCAATGCGGCCATCAAAAACAACCACTTTCCAGCCGCCTGGAAAGCAGCTATAGTTATAGGGATACACAAACCTGGCAAAGACGCCAGGCAACCCGATAGCTACCGTCCAATTAGCCTTCTTAACACCTTAGGCAAACTCTATGAGCGGATCCTTATGAACCGTCTCATAGAGGTGATAGAGGACAAAAATCTCTTGCCTCCCCAACAGTTTGGTTTCCGAGCCAGACACTCCTGTGCGCATCAGGTGCTCCGCCTCACGGAGTACGTACTCACCAATATTAATCACCCTGAATTTAATAAATCCTGGCATACGCTCGCAGTTTTCTTCGACGTTGCCAAAGCATTCGACAAGGTCTGGCACACGGGCCTCGTCTACAAACTCACTAGATTAGGTATCCCCGACACTCTGGTTAGAATCATACACGATTACCTCACCGATCGTAGTTTCCGCTATAGAGTAGAGAGCGCTCTCTCTATAGCCCACCCCATACGCGCAGGAGTCCCCCAAGGTTCCATTCTGGCGCCTGTCCTCTTTAACCTCTACTTAGCGGACCTCCCTGATCTCGGAAGAGTTCAGCTAGGTCTATACGCGGACGACACAGTCATCTATTTCGCTTTTCGTAAGAAAACGGTCTTGCGTAAATACGTCCAAGGCGCTGTCGACCAACTCAGCGCTTGGTATTTCAAATGGCGTCTCGCGATAAACCCGAGTAAGAGCGCCGCGTTATTATTCACTAGAAGCCGTAAACTTAGGGAAGACCCTCCCAAGCCCATACAGTACGCGGGTACTGAAATCCCATACTCCTCCGAAGTCAGGTACCTAGGAGTTCAATTAGATGACAGACTCTCTTTCAAATCTCACATAAAGAAAGTGAAGCGCCAGACCTCCATGGTGCTAGGTCGTCTCTATCCGCTCTACAACAGCAAGAGCAAAATGGCACTCCGCCATAAGATTACCCTATACAAGATGGTGGTCAGACCCATCATCACGTATTGCGCACCTGTCTTCGGTCACATCACTCGTTCACGTATGCACGCCTTACAAAGGATTCAGAATCGCTTTGTAAGGAAGGCAGTAGGTGCCCAATGGTTCGAGAGAACTGTGGATTTACACAGGGATCTCAACCTGCCCTCCATTAGGTCCGTTTTTAAGACCCAGAGTCGCGCATTCTTCGAACGCGCAGAGACACACTCGAACCCCCTCATCGTGCGAGCCGTCTCGTACTTGCCAGGTCGCAAGCCGCGTCGTATACGTCGGCCGCAGAGAATCTTATCGTGCCGCGACGATACCATAACCCGTAGTAATAGGATCTTTCCTCCTTTACCTCGTACGAATGCGTGCCAGCGCCCACGCCCGCGAAACCGCCGTTCCCGCCGCCGGGGACAAGCGGCTAACTTTGCTCCCGCACACACTCCGGGTCCCCCTCAGGCGGCGACCCAAGACGTGTCTCGTTCCCCAACTGGGGAGGCTCTTGACGTCGCCGCCAGCGCGATACAGTAACACTGCCCACGCATTGAGCAATTACACGCACAACACTCCATACACACTCATGCATAACATGCAAGGTACATAGGTCCTGTAAGGAACCTTTTTTTTTTTTTATATTAATATAAAAAATGTAGGGATAGCTAGGATACAACTCGCGAGTGAGTCTTGAGTACTCAGGTGACGGCCAAGCCGAGGTTCGTACCACTTTGGTAGCCCTTGAGCTAGTCACCTTATTGCGGCGAGTGCCTTCAGCACTCGCCCCCAAAGTTCGGTGAAGCTGTAAAGGCCCTTCCGGTCAACAGCATTAGCTAGGTCAAAAAAAAAAAAAAAAAAAAAGCAGTGGCGGGCAAAGAGAAAAATGGGGAAGAAACCCGCCACTGTTTTAAGGGAAGTAGGTCCCTCCCCTTCACTCGTCTTGTCTTAGTCGACAAGACGTAGGAAGGAGAGGGATACCTGAAGAGAAACGAAGGAAGAAAAAGAACCAAGAAAAGAGACAGAAGAATACGGCATAAGCCTCCACACACACAAACCCCCCCTTTACGGCACACGCCACCAACACCCCCCAACTTCTACGGCACACGCCACCAACACCCAACCCCCCCCGGGCACTTCTACATGCGGAAGAAGCTCCGCACGTAGCGTGCCTACCGCCTCCTGGGCTAGATTAGTTAACCTAACAACATCTTATAGTGACCAAGTCAATATTAAAAATCATTTATGTTTTAATAAAATACATTGGCTTGGCTATAGCACTAAACAAACTTATTTAATACTATCTGTGCACGCGAATTCACTCGCGTGGAATTCAGGCGTCCCGTCCCGTCCCATTGGTTTGCCGTCCAATTATGATTGCCGACAGACGTAAAAACTTAGAACGTTGAGAAAATTGATTTTTCTATTTAAATTAGCTGGATTTTTTAAGTGCGTGTACCTATTGATATTTTAACACGCTTCAATTTATACAAAAAACATTTTTGAAAATGATATTAATAATGCACGGACTTATTTAGACAACCAATTCGAACATTTTTTTCGGGCATTTATGGCAAAATATTTTAATTGTGGCAACCCAAAAACTTATGAATCTGCCATCATACTGAGCATTCCTGTAGCATATACTTGGCAGCTACTGTCATTTTCTTTTCTTTTTTTTTTTTTCGATCCTAGCTAACGCTGTTGTTGGCCGGAAGGGCCTTTACAGCTTCACCGTGACTTTGGGGGCGAGTGCTGAAGGCACTCAGCCGCAAAAGGTGACTAGCACAAGGGCTACCAAAATGGTACGAACCTCGGCTTGGCCGTCACTTGAGTGTGAAATTCTCTCGTGAGTTTGAACCTAGCGGCAGCTACGGTCACCTACCATTTTCTCTACCGAGAATCGCTCAACGCCGCTAAACAAGTTTTGACTTCAAAAAATCAATTCTAATAATTGTGTAAACATGCCACAGATTACATTAGTTAGTTTGAGTAGTTTGTTTATTCGCTAAAAGGCTCAAGGGAGTGAGAACGTTACTCCGTCACATGACGTCACGGCGCGCGCCGCGTATCGCTGTAGGGTGACTCCGGCCCACTGGGACGTATCGCATTATCTCCATATATTTTATTCATATTTAGTATTTATCAAACCCTCGGCTATTATCTCTCATGATCGGGGGTAGTTTTTCCAGTTCACAGGTCAATATCATCAATTCATCAATATTATTTTGATATATTCAAAAATAGTTTTAACACAAAACTAATTGTAAACGAATTCAATACTAAATTAGGCAAGAATAAAACTCCTTTTCATTCGTTTACGGATTACGATGAAAATGAGGAGAATATAAAATCACAAGTATGCTCGCCATAGAATTAAAGCAGTCAAGAACGGCAGTAGTGGCATGCGGTGTGAAACTATTTCCAACCGGCCTTAAAAGGGCACGTTGCATTCGGATAATTACGTAATTCCGTATCGTTTAAACACACGTATAAATTTTTTCGCCTTCAACGTTAAGCCATTTTATATGAAAGTATCGCTCTTAGGGTTATTACTCTATGATAGTCGCGTCCGGCGCTTGGACCAGCCGCGGCAGACCACCTGTGGAGTTGCTTTGGGGTTCCCTCCCGCGGTGACGTCACTCTCACTCCCACACACGCTACCAATGAATCGAATTCAAATACCTAAACTCGTCATGTCTTGTCTTCCATTGTGCGCTTTATAATTAAACTGTCTTATTCTTCTTAATGAATGGCAATCTAGGAGAATTTTTTCAAAATTTATATCGACGGTTCAACACTCTAGTAAAGCTGTAGCCATCATTTCAAAAAAAAATTAAGGTACATAAGTGTGTTTGTGGTGTGTCATACGGGGTCGTTTCATGACTGGCGGACGGGGACGACTAAATGGTGACCTTTTTTTTTTTTTGACGAGGGGAAATGCATTTACGCACTACCCAGGGGAAATGCATTTACGCACTACCCAGGGGAAATGCATTTACGCACTACCCGACTAAATGGTGACCTAGCCGTAACGCAACTACCCTAAGGTACTCCAGGACCTTTTTATCACGTACCCTAGCGTTGTAGAATGAATTACCCTGCACAGTTTTACCCCCCAAGGCCACGATATGGGACTTTTCAAAAATGTACTTAAAAACGCTCTCCAAGTTCGGCAACGCATCGGTAAACTCTGGTGTTGCAGTTGTCCATAGGCGACGGTAACCATTTACCATCAGATGGCCCATCCGCATATATTGCTACTGCTAAGTTAGTCTACTTTGCTTACTTTCACATCTTAATGTCTTACGGTATTTTGCTGTGGGGTACAGCAGCAGAGGTAGACACCATTTTTTTTACGTTACAAAAGAGAGCTGTTCGAGCAATATACAGTATGGGATCTCGCGAATCTCTAAAGAACAAGTTTCAAGAATATGATATCTTAACTTTGCCCTCCCAATACATCTTCGATAATATAATGAATTTTCGTAAAAATTTGGACAAACTCGAACTGGTATTTCGCCATATTTAATATGATATATTTTTTATATTAGAAATAAAGACAAGTTGTCCGTCCCACGCTTTAGGCTAAGTAAGTGTAATAAAAGTTTTATAAGTAATAGTATTCGGTTTTATAATAAGATTCAAAAGAACATTACCGATTTACCTGACAATAAGTTCAAGCACCATGTCAAGCATGTCTTAATCTCAAAAGGTTATTACAGGGTGGATCATTACGTGAACGATAGTGATGTCTGGAATTCACACCCCCCTCTGTGCTTCCGTTAATAATGGTTGTAACTATGATTTGTATAGTTTTTATTTAAAAATAGTATGTATATTTTATATTATATTTATGTATTATATTTATAATTTATAAAAATATAAAACCCGATCGACTTCCTCGCCGGCTCTTCTCGACTGTTTTTTTTTTCCAACCATTGATAATGTTTTGACGTTCATAGCCGCCTTATTAGGGCCTAAATTGAATAAGATTTTTTTTAATTGATTTTAATTTGATGTGATTGATATAAAAAAATAGTTTCATCAATTCGATTTTTATTCAAAATTATGCGAATGCTTTCGTAATCATGAAGGAGTTAAAATCTTTGCTTAATGCTGACAAGAGGGCAGGAGGGGAGGTCAAAACGAGCAACATTTTTTTTACATAATACTTGAAGTATCTTGTTATTATCCTTCTGTCTGTTTGTCCGTTGATCGGAGCCGCGGGTACGCAGCTAGTTATCAATATATTTCACTTGTGCTTAATAACCAGAACACTATATCAAGTAAAATGCCACCAAAATTACTTAATACTAGCTGTGCACCCGCGGCAGCGCCCGCGTCACATACATTCATGACTGCTTTTTAATTTTTGAAATCTTTTAAAAATTGAGCACTAAGATAAAGTCAAAATATTTCTCATAAATTATAATTGATGGGCACTTGTCCGTAAAAACTGCATTTAATCGGATTTTATTTAAAATTTTATGAGTTTTATTTTACGCGGAACCCTATTTATTTTTGAAAATTAAAAGTACCCTAAGTTACCAGGAGTAACTTCAGCTATATACCAAAAAAAATCCGTCAAAATCGGTGAAGCCGTTCAAGACAAAAGATTTAAATATTGTATTTTTGGTATAGGTAACGTAAAAACATTCTTTTTTTTGTATATGATATAGGTTCAGTGCTTTGACCACAATCTCACCAGATGTTAAGTGACGATGTAGTCCAGGATGGTAAACCCACTAAACGTAGGTATGTATATACTAAATATACATTCATATGTATTTAGTAAAAACATTGTCATTTCGACATTACAAACGGACACTAAGTATAGATAGAAACAGTTCAAATTACACAAATTAAGAACTTAATACACGAGAGAAATTGCTATAAAAATCTACAAATATCTTTACACATACGTGAACCACTGCACTGTGTCTAAGTTATATCATTTTTTTAAACTGCCTAACTTCAACGCTAGGACAAAAATCTCACCTGATATTAAGTGACGATGTGGTCCAGGATTCTGGCGACAGAGCCTAAGCTTCCGGTGAAGGAAAACTTTGTCCGGTAACCATAGCATGGTTGTATGGGATTCTCTAACCCCCCGTCTACCTAGCTAGTGCTACCGGATCGAAAACCGGTCGGCATGCACAAATATGTGTGTTCCGGCAGTATGACTTGAGAGCCAGTACTTAATTTGTTTACTATCATAGAACATATCGTAATAAATGTAAGTCGGGCAAAGCCGGGTACGGCAACTAGTGTGTTATAAGTTCGTTATTTTTTATCTATTTTAATTTAGTTTTCAGTGATCAGCCCTGATTAATGGACTATTTTTAATGAAATAAAAAATATTTCTCGACAATAATATTCTCAATAGTCCGGTTGGATCGTGATCAAAGTGTAGGTAGGTACATTGCGAAAAATTAGTTAATAAAACTCGCGTTGGAACGTCGAAAAATACGTCAGAAACCGAATGATTAGCTAGTAAATTAATTCGATAGGCGAATAGTAGTTTATTTTGAAAAAAAATCACTAGCCTGTGTTTATATATTTTTCATTGCCTAATATAGTTTTTAAATAATCATTGGTAAATAATATTTTGAGTTGCTGTTCATTGAATCGTATTATGTTCGTAATTTTATGAGTTTCAATTTTTAGACCGAAATTATTTTTTCAAAATTTTATTGGTGCAAACTGAAGGTAAAGATTTTTCTCACAAATTCTAATACCTGCCAGTAAAACTGTGCCATGAATTGAATTTTATTAATGATATTTAATATAAACAAAAGTATATCATTAGATTTTATTCACAGTTTCAAGAGATTTATTTTTTTAATTACCGGAGTAACTTCAGCTATCTGCCTGAAAAAGTCCCGTCAAAATCGGTTCAGCTGTTCCGGAGATTAGCCGGAATAAAACGACGAATTTTTGTATAGGTACCGTATATACAATCATATGTATTTAATAAAAAATCGTTACCTATTTTAACATTACAAACAAACACTTAAAATTTGTTTATTAGTGTAGATTATAGTGAAATGATAAATATTACCCGAGCGAAACCACGGACGCCAGTTAGTTCACAGGATAGGTAAACTAGTACCGCAAAGTCGATAACAGATGGCGCGTCTCCCGGCCGCGCGCTGCGGGGGACCTCCCGCGGCGGAAGTCAAAAATGTTACCGACGACTACCTTGAAATTATACAAACTTAACTATAGAGTTCAATAAACATGACCTTACGATAAAATTCAACTGTATTCCGTTAAGATAAGGTTAGCGTTATACTTGATTGATGGTAAACTTAAGTTTGTACAGCGATAACCGACTTCTTTGAACACTTTAAATTGATTACAGATCGAAAGAGATTTCCATTTCGCCAGATTGACAGATAATAGAATGAAGACGTTAATAATTTCGTTGCTCGTGACGTCACCTTCAAACTTGCTTTACTAATACTACGGCGGTAAAGTAGAAACACTATACTGTATGTTATTTTAACAGTTAATTTGTGTATCAAAACATCCGGAACACTGCCTGTGTTGCCACCCTTTCACCGTGATCAACTCGGTCATGCAATTGTAATTTTTTTGAAGTAAAAACTTCCTTAGCGGCGTTGAATTCTCTACTTGTAGATTCGCGTTACCATTCAAATGTGTCATTAGCCATCAACCTGCTGTCAATGACATGGAATTTTCCATAGAATTTTTATTCTTTTCTTGGCGTCGCAGAAGCATTTGCCAGAGTTTTATTATTTATCTCTAATGAAAAGGAATGTTAAGTTTGATGGTAGATTCCTAAGCTTTTGTGTTTCCACACGTAAGATATCATTTAAACAACAAAAAAAAAGTCTTTTTCAAAGTTCACTTCTGTCGACAGTTCCCATGGCTGCCTAGTTTTTTAAAGTAATTTATAACGGTTATGTATACATTATTTAAAAGCCAGCCAGCTGCCAGTTATAATTAATACGAAAGTTATGGATAGCTGCCTTCCTACCGTCACTCACATACGCTTGCCAAACATGGAAATTCACGCGCCTAGCAAGAAACAAAAAAATCTCTGGCCAATAGCATAGTGGTAGGGCACTTTCTAATGATGCCCGCCTGGGTAGCCAGGCCGCCATCCTCAATTTTGAAAAACCTGTCGCCAAATACCAATAGGTGTGTTCCGGCACTATCACTTGAGAACCGGTACTGTTCTGTCCCCACCTAAAGCCTCGGGAATATTATGTTGAGTGCAGCGGAAGGCTTAATCATCCGAGCTTATGATGAGGGCAAATGAGAAACCCTCGCCGGCGATGCCCAGGGCTAAACAAAATATAACTATGACTTACCTTGCTGGCGTTCGGGTGTACAGGATGGCCCTATATATCAATCATCAAAGGGATAGGAAGGAGAAGTCGTAGTCAAGTCAATGTCGGTCAAGTTCTACTAGAGCTTCTCACAAGCACTTCGCCGCATGCAGTATCACGTAGTACGCGTTAATATTATTAATACTAGATCCAAGTGATTTTACGATAGTACAAATAGCCTCAATATGGGGATCTCTCGTCCCGTAGCTCAAATATAGCGTAACACAATTAACATTATCAACAATTAGTCGTATGCGCAACAAAAACACCCGGTTCAAGCGAATGACAGCGCGGCAAGCGCCCAAATGTCAAAACCGATGTTTCCGTGTTTTGATTCCGTACATCTACCCACTCCGGACAGGCCGACATGTCTGTTAAATGACTGGGAGAAGTTACAAAGTTGCTTCCGCTCTCTTCAAAACGGAACCGTCCACCAAAACCTCCGCAAGCCTGGGCACGCCATCAGTGCCAATTATCAAATTGAGGATGCGCCCCCTGACACCAATACAATGGCGGTAGGTAAGCCTCCTTGATTAAAACGAGGTCTCCAATCTTGGGTGGATCGGTTCGATCAGTCCACTTAACGCGCTGCTGAGGACATGCAAATATTCTAAATTCCAACGTTTCCAAAAGCTCTGAGTGAGTTTTTGAATCAGCTCAAACCGCGAAAGACGAGGTCCAACATCAACAAAGGGGTACTCAGGCAGGGCGACAAGTGGCTCCCACTGGGCCATTGCACGGACGAGGCCCGGTGGGTTCGCTGCAGGGGGCGACGCGGTGCTTGCGAAAACCACCCCGTGTCGCCCCCATCTCAAATGCAGCGGACGGCCCCGGGGGTTTTTAGTGGGTATTTCCGGGCGCTTCACGCCCGGGTGAGTCCCAAACTGGCACGGAGTTCGTCCCTCCGTGCCCCCTTACCTATTGTATTGGGGGACTTCGGTCTCACTAATACAATAGGTAAGGGTAGTGCGTAAATGCATTTCCCCCTGTCAAAAAAAAAATCAATTTTACAAAACACATTTGCAAGCTCTTTAAATGTGAGTAAAGTTTGACCAATAACTCGTCACAAATGTGTCTTGACAGATTTTTACTACGGCTTCAAATATTCCGCCCCAGTGTGAACAAGCTGGTGGACCAAATCGCCAGGTTATCCCACGGTGGGCAAGTTGGTTACCAATATCAACTTGATTCTGCTCAAGGAAGGAACTTACTTCATTTAAATAATTGTTCGTGCCTCTGTAGTTAGTGCCATTATTTGATCTAATCAATGATGGCAATCCTCTTCTGGATACAAATCTATCTAGAGTGGCAACAAAAGCCTCCGTAGAGAGCACCGAAACTACTTCCAGATGAACTACCTTGGTCGACAAACAAACAAAGACACACAAATACACCTTGATCACCTTACTATTTCTTAGCTGAGACGTAGACTTAACCAAAAAGAGACCAGCAAAATCCATTCCGACGCCAGCAAAGGGCCGTGATTCCAAGACACAATCAGCAGGCAAATCTCCCATTACAGGCTGCGTCGTCGCAGCCTTGAGTTTATAACAAGGCATGGTGCGAAAGACTATGCTTCGAATTGTTCTACGAGCCGACAAGATCCAAAATTCTCGCTGCAGAATGGCCAGCAAAGCATTACAACCGGCGTGCGAGTTTTTAATGTGACGGCCAGTCACCAATAGCTGCACCAAATGACCTTCCTTGGACAACAAAAAAGGGAGTCGAACTCTATAGGGGAAGTTGACATTCTTCAGACACGCACAAGACCTAAATTGTCCAGGAAGGGACTCAGTTTGCAAAGAGCTCCAGACAATTTAGTTCGACCCTTCTTCAATGTATCAATCTTCTTCTTAAAATACACGGCTTGTGTTTCATAAATCCAATGCAAGAGAGCCCTCTGTCGTTCCTGAGGAGAGAGTGTCAATAACTAACATTTGTCTTGTGGATGTCTACAATTTTTACAAAAGCGCTTCATCCAAGCGGTGACATTCAACAATTTATCAAGCGAACTGTATCGGTTCAGCAAAAGGTCTGGATCAAACGCCCTGACCGATTTTTCAACCACAAGGGTTCGCAACCCAGGCCTTGAACTCATATCCAAGACCGGTGTTCGAGACCAATCAAACTCGGAACACTTTAACCAATCCGGTCCCCAAGGCAAAACCAAAAATAGTTGGGGTAGCGACCAAACCACCAGGCTGCAAAACCAGTCTGGTACCAAATAGTATCCCACCTAGAACATCAACACCGATCAACAAATCTATTTGACCGGGTGAATCAAAGTATACGTCAGCCAAATTCAAGCCTGACGTCAAGTCAACCACAGCTGTAAC
Organism: Samia ricini; assembly: GCA_014132275.2. Lineage (NCBI taxonomy): Eukaryota > Metazoa > Arthropoda > Insecta > Lepidoptera > Saturniidae > Samia > Samia ricini. Next base: position 10,233,608 of record AP028167.1, read on the forward strand.
TGTGGGTGCCTACCCAAAATATTCTCCATAACAATAGCCGAGGTGTCCAATCTATGGTTAGAAGAATCAACAGGAGTGAACGCAAGCCTAGCTAGTTCATCAACATTAGAGACTGCAGCGTTTCCAACTCCTCTCACAACATCTGAATGTTTCCTCACATTCAGGCCCAACTGTCCCACTACCCAAGTAGAAAGCATGCAACCTTAGGAACCTGTGTCCAATATGGCACGGACTACAACACAGGCACACTTCGGACCCCAAACCCTAATGGAAACTGTCGGTAGAAGAACGGTCTCGATCTGGGGACATATGTGGAGGGCAGTAGCCAACTTCCTATTGAGGTCTGGCGGGCGTTATAACGCCATATCCAGACCGGGGTCTGTCCAAAAGGGGGTAGAGTTCAAATTTCCCGAAAGCCCGATGGGTGGATCCACGCGCCATAGTTGGTGGGTCATACCGAGCCACCCGCCCATAGCGCGGTAGGCGCGACTCAAGTTGTGGACGCTCAACAGTCGGCGGCGACGACCTACAGTACTTCGCTGGTGGACGGCGTCGCTAAGAAGCCGCACAATCAGCGCCGCGATAAGATGGAGAGTGGTGCTTCAAAATAGATGATTCGTCCCGGTGTCCACTTTCGATATACCCGCTCTTGCGCGGCTAGTGTTCCAAAGAACAACCAGCGCCATTTGCGTTAGCACAAAATACACCAAGGTGGCGCCCTCTACAATGTTCACAAGGCCTTGGATTCGGACAGTCTCGTTGGAAGTGATTTCCTAAGCACGAGAAACAAGACTGCCGTGCGTTCGCGAACTGTTGGCGTGCACTCACATGTAAAGCCACAAATGCAGGGCAATCAACAATTTTATAATGTTTATAATATTATATAAAATTATAATCTTAAATTTTATAATTTAGTATGCTTGAGTGTGTCAACAACAACAGCAGAACCAGATGAGTTTTCTACCCTTCGACACTCATCCTCCAAGAATTGTATTAATTCTAAAAAGGAAGGCAAATGTGATGCCACGTCACCACCATAGGCCTGCTCAAAGCGAGTCTTCAAGTCAGAGATTAATTTTTTCAAGATTATATTGACCAAGAAATAAGGTCAACAGGCAAGTCCAATTGTCGCAAAGAATTTGTTGCAACCAACAGTGGATTCAACAATTTTGTCTGCAGCTCAGATACTGAGGTGATAATGGGCAAATTCAGAATATGATTAATGTGAGTATCAGCCAAGTTTCTCTTGTTTTGATATCTTCTATTCGACAGTTCATGGGCAATTTTATAACTGTTGTCATCAACTTACAAATGCTGAATCAAAGATCTAGCTTCTCCCTCAAGAACGGACAACAAATACGCCATCTTTTGGGCGTGTCCCAAATCTCGATGAGCATCAACTAAACTATCAAATAAATTTTTAAACTTAGCCATTGTGGCATACAACCTTCAAATCTTGGTTTATTCAATGTAGGCAATCTACTATCAAGTTGTGAAACCAATTCCTTTCGCTCAATCAGGGGCTGCTGCACGCTTTGTGCTTTCAAGATGGAGGTGGTCTTCTGAGTAATCAAATCAACTAACTCCCAAATTTGATCATAGTCGGCTACTACAATGTTTCGACGCCCCTCGGGAAAGTCCTGAGGTGTCAAATCTTCAATATTTGCCAAATATCTGTCATATGCTTCCCACACAGCTTCTAAAAGTGTGTTCATGTCATTGAAACAACTCAAAAGTGCCTCTTCACGGTCACTTTGATCAACCAATGCTCCTGCCGAAAAGAACCAACGAAGCTCAGATGTAATTTTGTGACTTGCAGCTCAAACCAATGATACGGCAGACATGATGATTTTAAAGAGGCACAAACAATTCATCTATTTACTTCTAATAACAAGTGAATAAGCCTTGTCAATGTCAAGCAATAATAATATTGTACAAATACAAAGAAAACAAAATATAATTTCTTAAAATAATAGTCTTCAGAAATATTAATTATAAACAAATATCAATATGAAATTTATGAAAAACCAAAACTAATAGTGAACTTGTTATGGTGTAACAATAAGAATTCAAATAGATTTTCCAATAACATCAATTCATATAAATATGAAGTTAATCAAGCAAGTTTTAATTTTAGTTATAAATTATCAATGTAGGTAAACCAATTTGTTTTTATAATTTATACCTAGTAACTTATATAAATTACGAAATATCCAAACAAATTATAATTTCAAAATTATACCAATATGCCAAGTTACAATATTTTATTGTTGACCAAACAAATAATTAAATAATACTGCAAGTTACAGGTACACTCAATATTAAATGAAGTTCAACCTGCCTACTTGTGTATTATACAATATATGGATTCAGTATGATACAAATATGTGTTATTAACTTGAAATCCTTCCAATTTACCAATTACAATATATTATATTGAGTTACAAAAGGGCACAAGGCCGTACTTTTATATATTTAGGGTGAATTACAAACTGGAGCATTCAATATGGTTATATAAACCACACTTCGCTACCAAAACAAGGGTGTTCTGTCCCCACCAATATATGGAATGGAATATATGTTGAGTGCAGTGGAAGACTTAATCATCCGAGCTTGTGATGAGGGCAAATCAGAAACCCCTGCCTGCGATGCGCAGGGCTAAACAAAATATAACTATGACTTACCTTGCTGGCGTCCGGGTGTACGGGAAGGCCCTATATATCAATCATCAAAGGGATAGGGAGGAGAAGTCGTAGTCAAGTTAATGTCGGTCAAGTTCTACTAGAGCTTCTCACAAGCACTTCGCCGCATGCAGTATCACGTAGTACGCGTTAATATTATTAATACTAGATCCAAGTAATTTTACGATAGTACAAATAGCCTCAATATGGGGATCTCTCGTCCCGTAGCCCAAATATAGCGTAACAATCCAACACAATTAACATTATCAACAATTAGTCGTATGCGCAACAAAAAACACACCCGGTTCAAGCGAATGACAGCGCGGTAAGCGCCCAAATGTCAAAACCGATGTTGCCGTGTTTTGGTTCCGAACAGATACCTCTGGACTTAGTGTGTGATCAAAACACTGAGCCTACACCGTGTAAAAAAAAAGGTTATGCAAGAAAATTAAAATGGCGCTGGGCGCGATGACCGCTGGACAAGTCGGTTGGCAGCATGGCCAGACCCTACTAGCAATAGAAAAAGGGGAACACCCAAAACCAGATGGGCAGACGACGTAATAGAAACTGCAGGCAAAATTAGGATGAAAAAAGCTATAGATAAGAACAACTGTAAATCTTTGGAGGAGACCATTACCCTAAATTGAGAGGGGTCCACGTTATATATATTTTTTTTAAAAGAACTATTTTTTGTTTTGTATATGATTGTTTAATTGTTAATATATTTTTTGTAGTTGTTTTTTCCCTTTTTGTACAAATAGTGCAAAATAAACAGGCTTTTTATTTTGATTTATTTACTAGCTGTGTGCACGCGGCTGCACCCGCGCTTGATTGCTTCACTGCTTTTTATTTTTTATATACGGAACCTTAATTATCTTCGAAAATTAAAGGTATCCGGAGTAACCTCAGCTATCTATCAAAAAGTCCCATCAAAATCCGTCCAGCCGTTCCGGAGATTACCCGCACAAACAGACAGATAAGACAAAAAAAAATTAAAATTGTATTTTGGGTAGATATATCGTATTCATATTCATATCTATTTAGTGAAAAAATTTAATGTTGACATTACAAACAGACGCTTCAATTTTATTTATCAGTATAGATTTATGTATACGTATACTTTAGGCCCAACTTTGTAATATTTTACTAATCTTCAGCGTTGTCTGTGTTAATATTACAAATAGGAAATATTTGTAATTTTTGTATGTAACGGATACACTTAAAAACTATTGAGCGATTTGAATGGTATGGATATAGTTTGAAATCCAGGGAGTAATATAGGATAATTTTTATTTCGAAAATCCCACGGCAACGGGAACTACGTGGGTAAAACCGCGAAGAGCAGCTAGTATGTTATAAAATGGCGTCACTTTGTTAAAGCTTTCCAGGGTGGAATTCTAGATGCGATTATGGACTGTGACATTGTAGTCCTTGTTTTTTATTAATTATCTTGTGTAGTATAATGTAATATTTTGGGCATTTTTATCTGATATAGTTTGGTAATTGTGTACAAATGATATATATTGAAAGTAATGACACTGAACGTGAATTCTGAAATCTCCAACTCCCTAGAAATACTTTACAAATGGCCACCATCACTTTGTTGGATATTGAAGAGAAAGATTAATAAAATAATACGGATATTATAAAATAACAACAGGCTCAAACGTTCTTGAATCCGGAATCGTTAAACAAGTAAAAAAAATAAAATTTCCATGGGAATAGTTGTGAAGTCTTTGAAACGTATTTGGTTCACAATTTTATGAGTTTTATTTTTTTCTATTATTTACGGATCCCTAATAATTTTCCCTATTTTTTTGTTCATACAAACGGATTTTATTTAGAATTTCATGAGTTTTAATTTTTTTTACGCGGTATAGATACTATTTATTTCCGAAAAATTTTACGCGGAGTAACTTCAATTATCTGAAAAAAAAGTCCCGTCAAAATGGGTTAAAACTCTATCGGACAATCAACAAATAAGTTTTAATTTGTAAAGATTATTATAGGTCCGAGAGCAAGCGAAGACATGGTTCAACATTCATTGAGAAATGCTCCGCATGGGTGGATGATCGACAGGTCCTCAGGTCTGTTATGAGCAGCAACCTATCACTCCCAAGCATCATTGCCGCGATGCTTGGTATAGTACATTAATGGTTTGTAGTATTAATATTCGTAAATAAAAGATCAAAGTAATTTTGTACGACGGATGCACGCAGTGTCACCGGTCGCACCGATTGCACCAGTCGGCTATCCGAGACGCACCGTATCACGTGTTTATTGCAGAAAACCGGTTTAGTGCCGCCCTGCTGCATAAGTCTGTACATACGAATTTATTGAAAATTATGAAAAATAAAATTATTACAATATATCTAATATTTTTTAAAATAGAATGAGATTACAATGTATTTGTACGCTACACTTGGCAGTGAGTGAGGATGGGAAGCCATGAGTGAGTTTTGCTAGACGGTAATGTTACGGATGTAGGCCGCTGAAATGGCCTGAAAAGAAGATCTGACAGCGACGAATGCGAAGACAGGTAGGTATAATGGGGCGGCGCAATTTGGTGGCCCTCTTTCCATAAGACGCCTACGTAAGGAACAAAATCGCTGCTAGTTTTACTGAGTCTTAGGGGAGTAGTCCGGAGGGACTCCTGTCCTATTATACCGGCTCTGTGTATGGCGGAGACAGTGGGGTTGTACGAAACTCTCTCCCGAAATGTCGGAGCCCGGCCGTAGAGCTGGCTAGTTCGCTGAGGTTTCGCGGTGAAATGCGAGTTCAGTCCCGCATAGCCTCCCAAAAAAGACGACGGACGGTGGTTTTAGAGAGTACGAGTCTCACTTAACCCAACTGTCCCCCAGACAGTACGGTACCCATAACGAGTATCCACACGTAAAAATAATGGACACCAATGGAATTTAAAAATAATTACATATATTTGCTAAGTATTTAAGTTTGAAGTAAATTATTGATAGTCAAGTCAAATAAGTTAAAAATGCTTGTTAAGTTGTTATTACGAATTAAAATACATACGTGCATAAAAATAAAAAGTATTAACAATAAAGGTCAAATTACAAGAATTGTTTTTTTAGAAATGCCCTCTTATTTTATCTATACTAATAAATAAAATTGAAGTGTATATTTGTAATATAAAGTACAACTTTTACTCAAATACATTTAAATGTAATATAAAAACACATTTTAAAAATTTATCTGCCTGAGTTTGTTTGTTCCAACTAATCATCGGAACGGTTGGACCAATTTTGAGGAGACTTTTTCTAGCAGACAACTGAAGCTATAAGACGAACTTAGGCAACTTTATATTTAAAATAAAATTTGAGTTCCGAAGAAAAAACAATTAAAAACTCATGAGAAAGAAACAACTCGATGGTCAGTTTAATTGGCAAGTGTTTGAATTTGTAAGAAATTACTTTCCGTTTGTACCAAAAATAATTTTACAAAATAAAATAGGGTCCAGTATTTATTTTAAAACTATATTACGCATCGAACAATTGTTCTTACAGAAAATATAGAAGAGAATCTATACTTATAATAAAAGGCTAACGAGACGAAATCTGTACATTGAAGATATTTAAGAAAAAATACAATGCGGCTCTTTAGAAACGATTACAGAACACATTTCGATAGTTGTAAAAAAAAAATTGTCTGTATGTTTATTAATTTATTCGCCGATCACGCAAAAACTACTGAATTGAATTCGATGAAAGTTGGTCAGTTGTTAAAATCATATATTGCATAAATGCCGAGAACATAGGCAAATTACAAATTGTTTCAATTCCAAGCGGGTAAAGCCGCGAGCACTGCTAGCAGAAAATATAACAGGCGTGCGGAGGTGCGGAAACAGCGAGGACAGGCAATTAGACCACTTTCGCCAAATATATTTTTTTACACGATATAGATATATCATATCATACGATTACACTTTGACCACAATCTCACCTGATGTTAAGTGACGATGTGGTCCAGGATGGTAAACATACTAAACCTAGGTATATACTAAATATACATTAATATGTATTTAGTAAAAACATTGTCATTTCGACATTACAAACGGATACTTTAGATAGATAGATAGAAACAGTTCAAATTACACAAATTAAGAACATAATACATGAGAGAAATTGCTATAAAAATCTCCAAATATCTTTATACACACGTGAACTTTACCACTGCACTGTGTCTAAGTTATATCATTTTTTTAAACTGCCTAACTTCAGCGCTAGGACAAAAATCTCACCTGATATTAATTGACGATGTGGTCCAGGATTCTGGCGACAGAGCCTAAGCTTCCGGTGAAGGAAAACTTTGTCCGGTAACCATAGCATGGTTGTATGGGATTCTCTAACCCCCCGTATACCTAGCTAGTGCTACCAGATCGAAAACCGGTCGGCATGCACAAATATGTGTGTTCCGGCAGTATGACTTGAGAGCCAGTACTTAATTTGTTTACTATCATAGAGCATATCGTACTGGTACTGGTACTGGTACCTAGGTACCGGTTCTCAAGTGTCGCTGCCGGAACACACCTATGTTCATCAGCGGATCAGTCGGATTCTAATAATGAAAGAATTTTTCAAATCGGTCAAGTAGTTACAGAGCTTATTAAATGGAAACAATCAAAACAATCCCGTTTATAACATTAGTTTAAATGTACAAACTTTTATGAATTTAATTTTAAGTATTGAAGGTGTTTGAATACCGTCCAAAAGAGGGAAGTAAGGAAAAAAATATACCCTTACTTGTAACAAACGCCGAAGCCAACGGTAAGTGAGCACTTATGTATACACCAAATTAAACACTTATGTAAACAAGACAAAGCATTTGTCGTGAACTCGTAGGCGGCGGAACATTGGGTTTTACAACGCGGATAGCGTGATCCTTGCCGCTTTCCGGACGTCGTACTGCCGGACGGGGTGTCCTCCCCCGGGGCGTGCCGTCACCGGTCCAACCTCCCGGATAAGGGGTGTGCGCTAACCACGCCCACTCACATTAAATATTTACCAAAGGAAAGGGTTGAAACCCGGGCCATTAATGTTTGATTTCGTTGTTGTGTTCTTAATTTCACACACTAATGATCTCGCTCCGGATTGTTTCATAACTAATTTGTAAGATAACTCGTGTTTATCATCGTGTACTAGCTGCGAGACCGCGGCTGTGCCCGCGTTTCATGTATTCTTCACTGCGTTTTAATTTTTTTTATAAGGTAGGTACCCTCTTTTTTTTTTTTTTGACGGAGGAAATGCATTTACGCACTACCCTTACCTATTGCATTAGTGAGACCGGAGTCCCCCAATGCAATAGGTAAGGGGGCACGGAGGGACGAGCTCCGTGCCAGTGTGGGACTCACCCGGGCGTGAAGCAAGGTAGGTACCCTAATTTTTTTCTCAAAAAAATATTTCTCATAAATTATCATTTGCCCTTAAAACTGTGCATTGAATCAGATTTTATTCAAATTTTTATGATTCGTTTACGCGGAATCTTAATTATTACCCAAAATTAAAAGAAGGTTCTCTAAGTTACTCGAAGTAACTTAGAGAAAGATGATTTTTTTTTTTTACCTGTTATTGGTATAGGTATGGTATAACCTATACATTCATATCTATTTAGTAAAAAGCATAATATTGACATTACTAACAGACACTCGAATTTTATTTACTAGTATAGACTAGCTATGCCCGCGACTTTGTCCGCGTGTAATTCCGTGTACATATTTACAGCTTCAGTGCTGAAGCTGGCGGAAGCCGGAACCAGAATGCTGGCGCCATTCCCACGTTGTATGGCAATGCTGGTCCTCTGACCGAGAAATAGGCCAGCCCTCTGGTCACTAGACGTCTCGACCAAACGACCCACGAGGTCCTCGTACATGCTACGAGCAGTGGGTCCCCACGACTCCAGAGTTACAAAACAAAATCAAAACATTCTTGATTCAGTTTGGGCCCTGAGATGGGCGCTAATGTACGTCAAAACACTACCAAAACACTACCCAGTCGAAAAGAGCCGGCAAGAAACTCTATCTGATTTTTATAAATGTTACATAACATAAGCTCACGCCTGTTATCCTCGAAGCGTTAGGCAGAGGAGAAATAGCGAACTACAGCACTCACATTTCGCCGAGCTTAGTTCCGTCCCAGATTTGACAGGGGAGGAGAAGCCTGTCGTCATATCGGACACAAATTCCAGACTCCGGGATGATACTGAGTAGAAAAACTCAATATCATTTCACCCGACTCGGGGATCGAACCCGAGACCTCAGAACGGCAGTCGCGCCGTAATACAACTGCGCCACTGAGGCAGTCTTTTAAAGTATAATTATACATTTAATGATACCAATAAACAATAAACATACAACAACTGTTTTAGCGGAGTACAGAGTGGCGTGTTGTGAATTCCAGACATCACTATCGTTCACATAATGATCCACCCTGTAAACCTGTATAACCTAATAACCTTTTGATATTAAAACCTGTTTGACATAGTGCTTGAACTTAATAATAAAAAATGTAGGGATAGCTAGGTTTAAACTCGCGTGAGAGTTTTACACTCAGGTGACGGCCAAGCCGAGGTTCGTACCATTTTGGTAGCCCTTGTGCTAGTCACCTTTTGCGGCTGAGTGCTCTCAGCGCTCGCCCCCAAAGTTCGGTGAAGCTGTTAAGGCCCTTCCGGTCAACAGCATTAGCTAGGTCAAAAAAAAATAAAAAAATCCGCCTCTTTTCAACTTTTCGACTCTATATGGATTTGAAAATATTTATGAGAATTTTTATTAAGTGTTACCAAAATAGATACATTTTCGTACATTACATCCATTTAGAATACATTTTTATGCACTATATAATACGTAAATAGCGTTTACTTACGTTTATATTAAAATAATAATTGTGTTTGCTTAATATAGTATGTGATTTGCGTAATATAGTGAAATGAGGAGAAATACTACTAAATGAAACCCACATAAATTATTTACATTTATATATGTGTGTAATTCTGATGATTATTCATAGCACTTTTAATTTTTTTTAATAAATTCAGGCCCTATTAGCTAATCGCAGACGGCGGTTCAGTCCGGGCACCGCACCGGTGGCGTCTGGACACTGCTGCATTGCCAAACCATGGGGGGAAGGGTCGGGGCCCTGATCTTCCGTTGCACTGGGAAAGTTGTCTGGGAGATGGCCTGGTCTAGCCGGTGTAACCTCCACCGCGTGCGACGGGATGGTACATAGTTAGAGAATATATTGGTGATGAAATAGATTGCATCTAGAGGGAGAATATAGTCAGTCTATTAGAATATACTTGTCTGAATTCCACGCGAACGAAGTCACGAGCACAGCTATAATAAATAATATTATGCTATAATAAATAATAACAAATTAATGAGTTTTCATTTTTTTTACGCAGAACCCTAATTACTTTCTAAAAATAAAAATACCCTAAGTTATCCGGAGTATTTCAGCTATCTACCAAAAAAAGTCCCGTCCAAATTGGTCTAGCCATTGCAGAGATTCGGTTCATCTCGATTTTTAAAATTTGTCTTTGTCTACCTTATCACCTACCTATATTACGAGATTTTTTTTTGGTAAATAGCTGAAGTTACTCCAGATAAATTAGGGTACTGTTATTTTTAGAAAATAATTGGGGTTACGCGTAAAAAAGGTAATTAAAACTCTTAATATTTAATGCAGAGTTTTACTGGCAAGCGTTTGAATTTATGAGAAATGTCTGCTTTCTCGTAGTATCAGAATCAATTTAGGGTTTAAAATAGTGACCATCAAAACGTTATTTTCCAATGATTATTTGTAAGCTATATCAACTATAAGTGTTTGACTTTGTGAGAACTATCTCTGCTGTCTAACAGAAGCAAAAATACAAATACCAAAAATAATTTAGAACCTATACACAAATTAGATCCATTCTGTTTCAATAATTGTTTAAAAACTATATTACGTCGTGAATAATAGAAAATATATTACACGAGCGGAGCCACGGGAACACAGCTAGTGTTATATATGAATTGAACTGCGATGCTTGATAAGTAAACAATTAGCGCCTACTAAACAGATATAGCAGACGCTCGACTCTGTAAATTAGTACGTCTCATAGAGAGAGGTGCCAATAAAACACAATTAAATGGTAAAAACGCTCTCTCTATATACATTTATTATGTGTATATTCGAGCATTTTGCAAAAATAACAGTAGCTTAAGTTACGCCTTATAACTTCATCTATCTGTCAAAAAAGTTTCGTCAAAATCAGATTAGCCGTTCCGGAGATTAGCCAGATCAAACAGACAGACAAAGATACATTTAAAAAATGGTGTCTTTGGTATAAGTTAATACATTCATATGTTCTTAGTAAGTAGCTGTTCCTGCGGCTCCGCTCGCGTATATTTTAACTACGAACTAATATAATTTTTTAAACAATGATTAAAAAAGAATAAATCCCATTTTATATAGGTTCTAAATTATTTTATATTGGATCTTTCTGTTTGAAAGCAAAGATATTTCTCACAAATTCGAACACTTGTCTGTATAACTTATCCATTAATCGCATTTTGCACATTTTCATGGGTATCATTTTTTTTTACCGGGGACCCAACAACTTTCGAAAAATAAAAGTAGCCTAAGTTATGGCGTGTAACTTCAACTATCCACCATTCCATCAAAAGCAATCCAGTCATTGTAAAAGTGTTTGTAAAAAGTTGTTATTTTGATGTTATAAACAGTCACTTCAGTTTTTTATTTGTTTGTGTAGATTTATTGTTAAAGCGGTGATGGATTAGTGGCAGTGTCATTTGATTGCGCATCATTGGACGTAGGTTTGAACACACCTATTTCGTAACAAGTCTGAGATTTCGGTGAAGGAAAACATCGTGAGGAAACCAGGTCATTATGGTTGCGCTGTTTCTATTGCCCGTCTGGGTAACTACCAGCCATGCCAATGGGTGTATTCCGGCAGCTATCACTTCAAAGCCAGTACCTCTCTATAAGTCGTCACTTATAGCTGGTGAGATCGAGGTCAAAGCCCTAAGCTTATACAGCATATAAAATTAAGAAGCATTAAAATTGTATCTCCTTTTTTTTTTTAAATCGATGGACTGCGTACAGGCTGACGAGTCATCTGATGATAAATGGTTACCGTCGCCTATAGATAACTGCAACACCAGACGTATTACGGATGCTTTTCCGACCTTGGAGAGCGTTTTTAAGTCCCTTTTGAAGAGTCTGACGTCGTAGCCATGGGGGAAGACGGTGTTGGGTACAACGCTAGCGTACATGATAAAAAGGTCCTGATCTTAGTGTAGTGGCGTTTAAGGGTATTGGGATTAGTGTCCAGCCAACGGCGGAGTGTACGGGTTTGGAATAGCGACGAGAGCACCATTTCGAAAAGTTCCTCTGAGCACTCCCCATTGTACATGCGGTACAAGACACATAGAGACATTAAGTCTTTGCGAAACCCTAAAGAATTTAGATCGCACGTTGATTCGGAATCATCAACAAACCTAATAGCACGTCTTTTGCACGGAGTCAAGAGGAGAAAGCTGGTAAGCAGGAGACCTGGTCCAAATATGTGAGCAGTACTCCATGTGAGGTCGGACTTGTGCTTTGAACAGCACAATTCGTTGTTTTGGTGTGAAGTGGACTCTAAGCAGTAGCTTAGACCGGTTGAGAATACCTAGCTTTTTAGCTGCCAATATGACTTTGCGTTCCTTAATAAATTTGTTAATATAAAACATTTTTTATTTGAGATTGAAAAATAAAAATACAGAAAATAGTAAAATATAGTTATTCTTTTAAAACCAACTATATTTATTATCCAACTTACACCTTGTATTAAAAAAAAACAAATTCACATAAAATAGTTACGTCTGTCCTAATAAGGATACGCACGGTTATACAAAGCATATGTGTAAAAAAAAAGTTAACAATAACAAGGTGTGGTTTGGCATGCATAATAATCAGTAATCACTCGCTTCTTCGTTCTTTGAAACTAAATCAATTCTAGCAATGATAAGATATGAACAGTATAGTGACTTTGCATCGTCGGATGTACGGCGGGGTTGTTGAGATATGGCTGACACACACTACATCTTATTGCTGACTCAGACGATTACCAACGAAATGGCAAGCGCGGTATCAGATAAGAAATGACTACAATCAGTTGAAGGAAAATGTTTTATTTAAAATTGTATGTGATGATATTTCTGTTCTGTAAAAATTGTGTTGGAACGAAATTTTCGCAATGTTTTATCTGTACAATGTTTCTATAACTAACAAATAATACAACGAAATAACCGTAAAAGTAATTTATATTAAGTAATCGTAACTAAAATAGTTACTAACTAACTAAACAAGTTACGTTATGACTTTTACCCTCTCTTCCAGGCTTTTTGTTTATTATTATAATGAAGTTTAATAAGGCAAGGTCCTAACAAGATTATCAGACAAATGATGATTGAAATATTCGTATTTCAATATGATTCTACTAACTACGTACTGAAAAATACCCAAATAGATAACTAATGTTTATGCATGTTAAAAAGAAAAATACTAATGTACTATCTTTTTTTCAATAAATATATATTATGTTTTCACATTCATTCTCATTCGTGCGTTGCTAATATGCAATTAGATAGTTGACACCACGAACTAATAATTCCAACTTCTCTAGCAACTATTTCATTTTAGCTCTGTTAACTCAATTAATAGATGGTGTCAGCTACCCAATCAATAAAAGTTTGGTTCGCAGTAGTACCTCACTTATTAAACCACTTCAGTTTTGAAACTCAACTTAATACTATGGTACCCACAGATTGCTTATTGTTTTTATAAATCACACCAAATACCTATATTTATAGAGAATCTTTTGAAGACCTAGACTGAATAAAGAATTTTTTTACTCAGTGAATAGTGAATATTATATAACTTCAGCTACATTTTTGGAGTTACAATTAAAAAAAACTTAAAATACCATGTTATCCGTGGAAGCTAAGAAGCTAACAACCTCGAAACTATACAGATATTCAGAGATATATAATAACAATGTGGGCACAGAATTGGAACTAGTTTTCCAGCACTTCTGTTGAAGGAAACCTATCATGAGGGTGAGGGTATCAAGCCACGAAAGTCAGCAGACGGGTTATTCGAGACTGTACCCAGTTGTACCTATAGTATTGGGACTCAAGGTCTCAACCAAAGGCCACGGGTATCCCTCTCCTATTCTTCTGTGAATCCCGACAAGGGGCCTTATCCACTGAGGTGCCCAACTTTTAACCGCTACTTCAACCTCCGTAGTAATTTTTTAACAAGGTGCTTTTCCTCGCTAAATTTTTTACTATTTTTTCCTTCTCGTGGTTCATCGCTTACCCTCTCCGGACCCCCGCCCGGTGATTTTCTCAAGAATTTTTGTCCTTTCACCCTTCTAACGGGATTTAATTCCGCAATAGCTCTCAACTCATGTACATAAATATAGTATTAGTAATTAAAAATCTAGACAGCCGTGGGGACTACCGACAGAAGTGAAAACTTGAAACTTTAGAAAAACTGTTTTTTTTTAAATGTTTAAACTTATCGTAAGTATGCTACGTTAATAATTTATCTCTGAGTCCCAACACTTTAACGTCATTTTATACTTGACATACTGTAGCATGTTGACAGCTAACTAACGTATAAAGTATAATGATTGACGTCATAGCATTGATCTATAGTTGTATCCCATACCGAGGAGTCGCTTAACGCCTCTAAAGAAGTTTTCACAATTTTATTTTATTTTTGGACGTAATAGGAGGTCATGCAAGTATTACGTAAGCATCAATGAAAGGGAGGGCCTATGCACTCCTTATTTTTTGATGACATGTGGTCAAAATGGCGATGACTTAAGTAAATATTTACTTCTTTTTTTTATTATGCTAACGCTTACTTAATAATAGGGGAATGGTAAAAGCTTTATTGCTAACAAGAGGGAATCAAAATGTCAAAAAATCTCTTGCGTAATACTTTAACGGCCTCTAGGTAGTAACACTGGAAAATATCATACCGTCGTGTCTTGTAATAAATTACTTTTAATAATATAACTAATGATAATGAACTATATTAAAAACCGAAATAATTTAATAAATGAAAACCCAATCATTTAAAAATAGAAAAAAAAAACCGGTATTTAATCGTCACACATTACGTACTGATTGATCGACGTAACGTCATTATAGTAAGCGACAGTTACGTGTGCGCAGAATGCCAAAACCAAATCCGCGCTCATCTCTGTTAGTGTAAGCGAGATAGCGCATACTATCTCTACTGCGACACGCTTGTTTGTATAGACAGCATTATGCTTTTGCAAGGGAATGTAGACTTTGGAGCTTTGCAATAAGAAGTATGTTTACACTTTAATTGTATAGGGTTCCAAACAAATATACTTTTTGCAGTTTCAAAAATGACTTTACGTTATTGAATTATAAAGAATTCCAGTTCAAAATCTGTTAATAATGGTTTGTAGGCATCTGATATCCGTGTATTTATTATTAGTTATATTGCCAGGTACTTCGATTAATGCGTTCTGTGTACTTTTTTTTGAGAATATAGTACCTTTAATAAAATACTGTGCCATACCGTCCGAGTGGACGGCACGAGTATAAAAAAAATAAAATCATAACAATGTAAGATATTTATGATCAATTGGATGATCTTGGAGTTTGGAAACCACTTTTTGGGAGGTCCCTCATACAGGTCAATTGACATAGTGCCTACGGAGTGCTCAAATACATGTGATGTTTTCTCCAAGTGGCGTTTGATTAACCTTTTGGTATGTGCCTCGTGCCTTTTAATTGACATTTATGTGGAAGTAATTCTAACAACTTTTCGTTTTAGTTTCTAATTTTTTTTTCTTAATGTACTTAGTAATTACAGTTTTATTTTAAATAGTTTAAAATACATATATATATTTTTATTATTAAGGAATTTAGTTTTTACATTATATCAGTGATTTATATTGTAATCATTTTATTTGATCGTAATAAATTAGTTTATTTTAATATAATAATACTTTAATTTAATTATACTTTTCTTTTTTTTTTTGTTTTTGTTTGTTTGGTTTTTTTTTTTCAATATTAAGGGGTTTAGTTTTAGATGATATTTGTAATTATTGTTGCAAGTCTTAATTTATTATTATTATTACTATTTCTCTGCTTTCATGAATACTAACATTCTCACGGACAGCGTGGAAGTAGATTCCTCTTCAGCTAACGAGTCACTATGCTGCTGTTTGTTCCCGGTACTTTAAAAGTTATAAAGGATTAAAAATCATTTCAAACGTATATATAAAAATTATGAACCTTTATCTTCTTCTGGACATGAACCTTGTGTTGTTTCTAGTTTTAATAACACTGTCCAATTTATTAGACCAAATATACTACGTATGCTACTATTTCACGCTGGTGCAGCCGCAGTGGCGGGGCAAGACTGTAATTTTATGTGAGGGAAGTACATTTCACAAGGCCGACCTTTTTCATACTTGTTGGGTTAAGCTTTAAAAAAAAAAACTTTTACGTTACTCCGGAATATATACTACTTCTGGCATAACTGAGACCTTTAATACAAAAACTGAAGTAATTTCTGTATAAATTTTCAACCCCTTTTTCACCCACTTCAGGGTCAGTTATCAAACTTTTGTAATATTATATTTTATTTCGGTATAAAGACTAAGTACTAATTTTATAGCTCTTACTTTAAAACTGATTTAATCATTTACATGTAAATTTCGCCATATTATAAATATATATATTCTTCCGTTGTGCTGGACTATTTTTTTATGTCATAGCGATAACTGGTGATCTCGACGTGATTATAAATAAAGATAACAATAATAAACTTTACTATGTGGCCTTTAAGAAATCTCAAGTAAGTAACGTACGTAAGGTAAGTGAACGTCGCAATAATACACACGGAAAGTTACAAAAAAAAAGTTACTACAAAATCAGCCATAATTTAAAATAGTTATTTGGCAACACCATAATCCTACATCCAGAACGGGAGTACGATGACGTCTATTGTTCCATTACGAAAACCAGTTTACAAAGCGCTTGTTACGGCGCAAACACGTAGTTGTGGAGTAAATGTTATTAAAAAAAACTGTGTTTTGTTATGAATCAATATCACACAATTAGTATATGATATTGTGTATTTTTGAAATTATATATCACGTGTCTTTGAGGGATTTAAGAAAAGTAAGTTTGTGATTTTATTAATTTAAAAGAAGTTGGGGGCCAAGAATGGGACTGAAGTGAGAAATTACGATTCTTAACAGATTAATCGTTGTTTTGACGCTTCACCGGATCCTATCATCACGGTGTGTACTTTAGAACATGTATAAAAAGATTGTCACTGTTGAAATGTACCACTTAATTTATTTCAGAAGCAATAAATATTATGTAAATTTGAAAACAAGGTTTTATGTTTTGAGTTGCAAACAACTTTTAACTTGTACATAGACTTGCAAAATAAGCTATTAGTGATATATTGTGCAAATCGTACTGTCAGGGGCCGCAATGTAGTCAAGGCTTTCTTTTGGTTCGGTGAGCGAGATTTATAATGTAACTAGCTGCCCTACCCGACGTTGCAATTATTAAATACTAGCTGTGTGTCCACGGTTCCGTCCGCGATTCATATTTCCTTCACTGCGATAAAAACGTTTTGATGATAAATTAAATGAAAGAATGAATTTTGTTACATGGAACCCTAATAATTTCCGAAAAAAAAGGAGTCTGAGTGACACCTAAATCCTTACAAAATCGGTCCAACCGTTCCGGAAATTAGCAGAAACAAACAGACAGATAAAAAGTTTTAGCTATTCGTACATACATATATGTATTTAGTAAAAAGTTATTATTTTAATATTACAAAACACACATCAGTTTTATTTATTAGTATAGAATGTAAAATGTAAAATTATTTCAGAGTTTTTACAGTTATAGACGGTTACTCGCTACGACTTTTTTTATTTTATAAAAATTTGAATGCCAATTAATAATAAAAAAAATAGTCTATGACCTTCCTAGCAATGAAGACTTCTATAATGAGTTTTCGATGAAGGAAAACATTGTGAGGAAACCATAGTATGATGATAGAGCAGTGGTTCTCTAACTTTTTTGATGACGGAACCCTTTTGAAAAGCGAAATATTTGACAAAGCTCTAAAATTAACAAAAATTTGTTTATGAACATTCTGTATTAATAATTGTGTTAAAATATAACAGTTGCACAATAATTAACCCCTTGAGCACTAACCTGGCGTTTACGCCAGCTTTCCATTGTTTTCCTATTGTCTCATTTTTATGGGTAATTGACGTATAAAATATCTAATCGGAGGTATGAAAGTGTTTATTTTTTATTTTTCATCGATTAGTTGATATCAACTTTCTCATTATAATCATTCCATCAGTATTGTCGTCGAGCCCCCACGGAGGCTTTGCGGAACACACTTTGAGTATGGCTGATATAGAACATTTTGTAATAATGCCCGCCTGTGTACCTACCACACTCAAGCAGAGGGGTCTTTACCTATAGTGCAGTGTGTGCAGCGCACACTGGGGCAGGGTTTTAGGTGGCACATAGCGAAACCTGCAAAGATGCGTCGCTCGGGGCGCCAACGCTCTAATAAAACCCTGCGGCCGTGTTATGGCCAACACCGAGCGACTAGTCTAAGGAGTAGCGACTAGTTAATTAACGGGTAAAAAACCTCACGAAAATGAGGTCGCTCCACGAAGCCTATAGGATAGATAGAAGGATAGCCCCCGGAGGCTTCTGAGCTTCTTGAAGGAACTGGGCTGGTTCGATTAGCTGGCTAATGCAGCAAGCAAAACGGACCGCAAATGTGTCTAGTTGCGGAAACAGGAGCCCACCAACAATTTGCCGACCTATTAATTAATTTGTGGAGTGTAAGACAGTTTACGATCATTTGTTAAAAGGGGTAATTTATACTAATAAATAACATTGAAGTGTCTGTTCGTAATATCAAAATAACTATTGTTTACTAAATCGATATGAATATATAGGTATACGGTACCTATAGCAAAAAACATATTTTTGTAAATTTGTTTGTGGAATAAAAAATATTTTAGTCGAAGTCAGTTTTACTGGCAAGCGTTTGAAATTATGAGAAATATATTTTGTTTCTCTTAGTATCAAAAATTTGTAAGGAAAATAATTAGGGTAAAAAAAAATTAAAACTCATGAAATTGTGAACAAAATACGATTCAATGGACAGCACAGTCAAAACATTATTTTGTAATGATTATTTAAAAACTATACTACTCAGTGAAAAATGTATAAACACACAGGCGGAAACGCAGGCACATATCTAGTTAGAAATAAAATTTCATACAAAACACATCGGAATATAATCGATTTTTGACAAATCGTTGTTTCCAACCTAGATAAGGTTTGGATTCGAATCGATTCACAAATAATTACTTTTCAAAAGAATCACGACCCTTCGATTATAGTACGAGCACGGCTAAGAGAGACGATTTTTTGATCCGTAGTCAAAGTCACTATATCCATTTGTCAATTTTACTATTGCGTTTTTTGATGACAAAATCTACTATGGTTAAATTTAGCAATAGTTATTTATGTTGCCAGTAAAATGAACCGTATAATAGAATACTTTTGATTCCGGTAATTTTTTTTTGTATGATCATTCCGAGTAAAATGTGTCAGGGTCCATAATTCGAGTTGTCGAACAAACATTACTAAAAACAAAGGGTCGAGCTACTCTCGAACATCTGTGTCGAATATTTAATTTTATAATTTAATTCTTGAATTTAATATATTTTACAACCCAAATAAATATTTGTACGAACTTGATATACTATACATAATGGATACTGAATTCTTATGAAAAACAAAATTTATAAACAAAAATATTACGAAAAAGATAATAAATAGCAATACGTTGTAATTATTTAACAAATTATTTTATATAAATTAATGTTATATAATGAAACTTCAAATTGTCTACTTCAAATGTTACACAAAAGCAATGAAACAGTTGTTCGTACTAGAGTTAACCATCCGCCATCTTGCTAACCCGACTAGGCTGAATGGTTAAATTTTTTAACAAATAGTCACATTTTTGACAAACGGTTAGCTTAACTATATTTCAAAAAACGCATCACGGCATTATTTTAACCATTTGTTACAAATCTGACCATTTCTCGAGTTGAATATGGATCAAAAAATTGGCCCTTACTCATATACTCAAAATGCCATCTGTGGGCATAATAAATAATTATCATATTATGATGTTTGTGACGAATTGTAGTTACTTTGGGAACGTTTAGATGTTAATAAGATTGTCATTTTTGTTTTTCCTCATATAAATAAAACTGAACACTGCCTTACTATATTAGTTGATGGTGTTTTTTTAAGGTAGAGCATTGGGATTTTAAGGTACGGCATTGCCCTACAATGCCCCCTGTAGCTACGGCCCTGAATGTCAGACTTGACATTTATTTACCGTGTAGACAGAGTATTGACTTTTGTGATGGTTTTACTTTAAGCAATTGACAATGAAAAACAAACAAGAATGTTCACGTTTCTACGAATTATGGTCGAAATTTGATCACCGGCGGGCACTAGTTCAAATAAAAATAAAATTGATGAGATTTTTTTTTTTTTTTTTTTTTTTTTTTTTTCGAACCTAGCTAACGCTGTTGACCGGAAGGGCCTAAAATTGAAGAGTCTTTTTATGATATCAAAATAATAACTTTTTACTAAATAGTACCACCCCATATCGTTCCCGCGGGGTGTCGTAAAATAAGACTAAGGAATAAACCAGGGGATGGGCAGAAGCATCCTCTGAGTATCAAAAACCCTTACTGCGATCGCCAACCCGCCTGACATGCGTGGCAACTATGGCAATCCCTTCCTTATTGGGGGAGAGCTTACCCAACAGTGGACGTCTATCGGTTGACTGATGATGACGAATGTTTATGAGTATCGTATAGTATCGTATAAAATCAAAAGTTGTTATCTACACTTTAACTAATTTTTGGCAAAGTGAAAAAAAATGTGTTTTTTTTTCTCTAAAGTATAGCGAAATGATGATTGATGTATAAACTGTATTTGAATGTGTACTTAGCTCACTTATATGGTAACGTGAAATTAGTAGCAAAAAGTTTAAAAATAAACCAATATTAACATTTTTTGTCGGCGATTGTACATAGCTAAATTATAGATAGCCGATACGTAGATACGACTCTTACATGGTATTAATAGTACTGATACCAAAACAACATTTTTTTTTTATATTTGTCTGAGTCTTTTACATTTAAACATTTTTTTAAATTGTTATTTTGACATTAGCAACCAAACACTTTAATTTTATTTATTAGTACAGATATACTATAATAAAAATACATCGTAAATATGATTAGGTATTCTGTGGCGACGCGGTGACTGCGAAAGCCACCCCGTGTCGCCCCCATCCCAAATGCGGCGGACGGCCCCGGGGGGTTTTAGTGGGTCTTTCCGGGCGCTTCACGCCCGGGCGAGTCCCACACTGGTGCGGAGACGTCCCTCCGCCCCCCCCTTACCCATTGCATTGGGGGACTTCGGTCTCACTAATGCAATGGGTAAGGGTAGTGCGTAAATGCATTTCCCCCCGTCAAAAAAAAAAAAAAAGGTATTCTGTGAAAACCAATTACGCACTCGTTTTATATATTTTATTAATAACTGTTAGGTTTATTATCTCTCTGCGCTATCGCGAATTATTTGTCGGACAATGTTGATAACTTTTAATATACCTAACATACTGTTTATCACATACTCGGGGACTTTTGTTGTGTGGTTTTTTTGTCAATAACATTTACATTTATATATGTACTAGCTGTACCCCCGCGGGTGCGCTCGCGTTTCCTGTATTTTTTTTATGTATTTTTTTTTTATACGGAACCCTAATTATTTTCCTTAAAAAAAATGTAGTACTAAGATAAAGTAAAAGTATTTTTCATAAATTAAAGCACTTACCCGTGCAACTGCGCATTGAATCGGATTTTATTCAAATATTGATGAGATTTTTTTTTACCCATTACAAACAGACAGACTGACCAATATTTTTTTTATTGTATGTTGGTATAGGTATCTTACATATATTCATATCTATTTAGTAAAACAATTTCATTTTGACATACAAACAGACCGGTCGAAGTGGGAGATATTTGGGGGAGACCTATGTCCAGCAGTGGAGTCTTTCGGTTGAATGGCTGGATGGATGGATGGTTAGATTACAAACAGACCCTTCAATTTTATATGAATATAATTTTAATTAGTATAAATAAAAAAAAAAATAGAATTAGTATAAATGTATGTCTTATAATGTTATTCGTTTTTTGACTGACGGCTTTTTTTATTTCTACCCTAGTTACGTCAGCATAATCAAGGCTTCAGTAATGGTTAAATGGAAACACTATCAGTAGTGTCTCACTTAACCATAATTAGATATCTTAAGTACCTCCGTATTTAGATTAACATAATAAAGACAACCATATCCGTTGTAATGAAATGCATGTATATTGTTATTGTTTCACCGTACTTGTAAAACCGTATTTTAAACAAGTTTACCTTTGTAGAATAATTATATTAATAAAGTAGTCTTCACTTGCTCTTCAAGCTGCAAACACATATTGTATTTTTTAAAAAACCTCGATACCTCGCCCCAATCCCTAACTCCCTTCTAGTCTATGTTTCTGACTCTCCAGGATACATTTTCTCTAGATATTGAAAACGAATCTTTGAAAGTTTAAGCTTTTGCAATTTTAAATTTCTCCCGTGGAATTTTGTATTTTGTCTTTTAAAATTATTCCCTTTCATCCCCCTGCCCTCTTGTGCAAATACTCGAGGTGTGAACATAGCAATATGATAGCTTTTGTAAATAAATGATAATAGAACGTAGGTCATAACCTACGCTCGGGTCACGCGCGTTCTCGGGTTTTTTTTCGTATGATATACCTATGTTTTCAACGAAATAAAAAAAACCATTTATCCGTATAACACTAGATATGACCGTGGCTCTGCTTGCGCATAACAATTTCTTTTACTTTGCTTATATATTATAATAAAATTCAATTCGATTCAATGCACAGTTTTACGGGCAAGCGCTTGAATTTATGAGATATATTTTTACTATATCTTAATACTAAAAAAATATTAGGTTTTTATAGACGGCCTCCTCAATGAATCAATAAAAAACTCATGTTAGATTGGGAGAGCGCACGCGTAAGATACGAGTATTGGATTAAGTTGACATGAATAAACTAACACATGTATACACAGCATACGGCATTTCGTTACGTGACTATTTTTACTAAATCAGACTACCCGTAAGCCGCGTTAAAGAACTTCGTTCCAAAAAAATGCAGTGAAGAATATATGACACGCGGACGCAGCCGCGGGCACACGGCTAGTTTATAATATATTATGCCACTTTATAATATTTATATTCTATTATTTACCTAAATATTATATTAGTTTGACACGAAACTGTGGAAAAGTCTCAAAAAAAAGAACATTATATTACACGTTTTGAAATAAAAATATAACCATATATTACAATGTGGTAGATGCCGAGGTCGCGTATCTGCACACGATTGTAACTTTAATTCGCACGTCGATATGATACATAATCGTGTGAAATTATCGCTTATGGAAATCGGTAAATAAGTTTTATTATTTCTTAGAAGCGCACGAAATGATTTTTAAAAGGACGTAATTCACAGATATGGTTTTAACAGTATGACAGTTGTTTTCGAACTAAATAAACG
Organism: Samia ricini; assembly: GCA_014132275.2. Classification (NCBI taxonomy): domain Eukaryota; kingdom Metazoa; phylum Arthropoda; class Insecta; order Lepidoptera; family Saturniidae; genus Samia; species Samia ricini. The sequence continues at coordinate 10,257,115 of AP028167.1, forward strand.
CTGTTGATTTGAATGATCTTGACTATTTCAATGGACTTTGAGACGAACGTTTAAAAAGACGGCTTAGACTGCGTAACTTATGCGGAATTTGCCCTATTTTTCATGGGAAATGCATTTACGGATCCTGCCTGTCGTCTCTAATCCGAGAGATTTTACTCCCGGTATGTGTACTTGCTACCAGGGAGGTATATGGGACTCGTCCGGCGTGAAGCGCTAGGAATATCCACTAAAACCCAAGGTACCATCCGTCGCCTTTATGGGAGGCGACAGGATTAGTCTAGCACACTCCGTGTCGTCTTAGTCGCAAGTCCCAAGACCGGGCCAGTACCTTTGTCTTCCGTCCAAGAGGGTCAGCCTAGTACCAGCTGCCTCCACCCCCCACCTTCTCCAACCGCTAATCAACGAGCCCCTATCCCTCTGCATTCTTGTCTTTTGACAAGAAGTCAAGAGGAAACGGACTTGCCCTAACTAACCATACGGTAAATAAAGAAATGACCCGAAAACGGTTGTATATAATAATTTTTATACGGAACCCCAATTATTTTCATTAATATTTTCGGTACTAAGATTAAACACTTGTCAGTAAAAATGTGTGGTGAATTGGGTTTTATTCGAAATTTTATGAGCGTTAATTTTTACACGCGGAACCCTTATTATTTTCGAAAATTAATGTACCAAAAAGAGTCCCGTCAAAATCGGTCAAAACTGTTCCGGATATTACTCGCTACAAACAGATAGACAAAAATTTTAACAATCGTGTTTTTGGTATAGGTTTCGTATATACATTCATCTATTTAGTAAAAATAATAATTGTACGTTACAAACAGACACTTCAATTTTATTTATTAGGATAGATTAAGTAGACATACTGTCATATCACTATATATGGTAACAGATGTGCTATTGATATTTTACCCAGATGGTAATATTATACGATATATCATGTAATGTACCAGTTTGTAAATCTTTTATACTAATTTAATTCAGTTACTGACAAATATTCTGTTTTTTTTTACACGGAATAGGCTCAGTGCTTTGACCACAATATCACTTGATGTTAAGTGACCATGTGGTCTAGGATGGTATACAAACTAAGTCTAGGCGCGACACTGGGCTTTGATAACAGAATGGATGGATGGGAGGTTGAGGTCTCTGTGTACGTCCACATTCCTCTCGTACCACCGGGCACCTACGGCTCTCCTGGTGAAGCGGTTCAAAATCACTTGGAAGGAGGCCAGAAATGTGTAAGCGAAGGCAGGGGCGCAATAGATGAGAATGGGCTTAACTACCGTTTTATACAAAGTAAGTTTATGGCGGATGGCCATCTTACTCCGAGCGTTATATAGAGGGAAGAGATGTCCCATAACCATGTTGGCGCGGTTTCTGACTTTCAAAACATGAGGTTTTTAAGTCATATGGGCGTCTAGTGTGACACTGAGGTACTTGACCTCGGTCGCCCATGGAATCTCTACTCCTAGGTAACTGACTGGACGAGGAGGGTCAGATTTCTCTACGGAGAACATAATCGCGGTGCTCTTTCCCGGGTTAATCGCTATGCGCCACTTCTTAAGATTTTAACAGCCTTTTGGATGCGGGCTCTGAGAATGTCTCTACGTCTGTATGAAAAATATATGACCGTGTCATCGGCATAGAGACCTAAATGAACCTTACTAGCCGCCACTCCTTCGAGCGGGTCGTCTTTCGGGTTCGGATTTAGGTCTGGTAAGTCCGCTATGTAAAGGTTGAAGAGGACAAGCACAACTCTGAAGTTATACATAGATTTTTTCTAATATATTCAATGTACATATTTCGTCTCGTTAGCCGTTTATTATAAGTATAGATTACAGACAGACACTTGTATTTATTTTTATAGATATTTTGAATTGAAACTTAATGATGGTAAATTATTACTTCATAGCTAGGTACCTGTTTGTATTAAGTGACCTCTCATTTTTGCCTGTTACAAGGTAGACAACAACCTTACTTTCATGCCAGTACTTTCGACTTTTATGTGAAGTTTTTCTGTTTGTAGAAAAACATTAATACTTATTAATCCGGTCGATAAAAAAAAACCAATTTTCATTACTTACCTAGACTAAAAACCTACACTAAATCAAAAGTGTTACATCAAATAATTTACAAGAGAATTGTGATTTATCTGGTATGATTGATTCATTATATTATATTATAAAACACAGTGTCTCTCTGATTCGAAAATCAACGCAACCGCGGGTAAAAGCTAGTTTAAATGTGTAAGAACAATTTTTAATCTATACTAATAAATAAAATTGAGTGTCTCTTTGTAATATAAAAATACTAGCTGACCCGGCGAACTTCGTACCGCCATATTTTATTTCTCTAATCGCAACTGAGGAAATAAAACCCTTGCGGTAAAATCGAATTAGCTAAATTGAAAATAAAACTGGAGTACTCAATTGAAAAATTCATATTGTGTACAAAATACGTGGGATGCTTATTATAGTTACTACAGGCTAAACTATCGTTAAAATATTTACAGCAATGAAAATCAAGCCCCGCTCGCTTTTTGTACAACAATATGAATTTTTCAATTGAGTGTTTATTTTAAAATTTTTTGTACAATTAGTTTCAAAAGCGTGTTTTTTAGTTTTTTCAAACTATAATTTATTAAACGTAGATTTTATTTTTCTTATCTTTAATCGCTGACCCGGCGAACTCTGTTTCGCCTTAAAGGCAATAAATAAGCAGATTTTCGAGTTTATTAAATTAATTTTTTTATTAGAAAAAAAAATGAAATACGTTAATCACATTTATTATTGTTTCTGCATTTTAGTACATAGGTTGCTCTTCACTTAAGTACCTTGTGATACACGACATTTTTTGTTTTATTATCAGGCGCAAAACCAAACAACGTAGATGGTCTTCCGACCCGTGAACATGCCACATATAATTGACCATGGGAAAAACATGGATGTTCTAGATTCAAACCACAAACTTTTAATGATTGGCCTTGTGATTTGTTGATGGTCATGGCAAATACAAGACGGATCGGAAATTGAAGTTTTATAAATTTAAACGGCATATCGGTTGGGATCATCGGGATCCTCGGAATAAGAACTTCCTCACCTTTGAATTTTCCTTTCAGTATCGTCACGTAAATTACACTGTTCATCAATTTTCTAACCACCAAACGCGTACCGTTGCATAGTTTTGGTTGGTTTATGTTTCGAAGCATGATTACAATGGAGCCAACCTTTAGGCGTAAATTGTGCGGTGGTATGCCAGGCACATCCAAGGAGTTTAAAACTTCAATTGGATAGTTGGTGGCTTCATCTTCATTTGTGACGCAGTCAATAGATTTGAATGAATTCATTGTTCCAATGATCTTATTTTGAATTATATAGTTCAGGTCGTCTATATCTTTATTCTTAGCCGCTAAAATTGCTCGCTCACTCGACCATTCATTATTTTTGTAGTTAGAAATAATGTCTGGAAATACATTGTCGATAAGTTCGTCTTTTGATGAGACAAAATTACAGGAATTATTTGGAAATGATATCAATCCGCTCGATTCATCGACAGGTACCTGACTATTACCGATAGTCAGCAATTCCTCAGAGAAATCTTCAGTAGATGTATCATTAAGCAATGTAACTCTCATGTTTGGTGTCAGCTGCAATTTCTTCACATAGCGCCATAGATTCGACGATTTGAGGCAAGCGTTTATTTCGTTGGCAGCCGTAGATCTTGGAATTACTGGTAGTGTTTGACGGAAATCGCCAGACAGTAAAATCATTGCTCCTCCAAAACATCTCGAGTCATTCCGTAAATCTTTCAATGTTCGGTTAAGTGCTTCTAATGCACGTTTATGCGCCATTGTGCATTCGTCCCAGATGATGATTTTCGATGCCGATAAAACTTTGGCCATTGCTGAATTTTTTGTAATATTACACGTTGGTTCTTCAATAGTTTGAAGATTTAACGGTAATTTGAATGCTGAATGAGCCGTACGGCATCATTCTAACAATGTGGCTGCTATTCCATAAGAAGCAACTGCAACCGCTATGTTGGATCTCGCACGGACAGTGGCTAAAACTACTGACATGAGGAATGTCTTACCTGTTCCACCAGGGGCACTTAGGAAATATAAACCACCATTTCCATCATCGATTGCCTTCATTAAAGTATCATAAACTTCCTTTTGTTGGGAATTCAACAGGGGTTCATTCGTTTGAACTACTAAATCTAATTCCTGGTGATCATATTCACGTTCCCGTTCCAATATTCTCGATTAAATGCGTCATTCATTTCACGATTGGGCGCTGGCATTCCTAACCTGATTAATAAACTACCGCACATGAGGTAACACATATCTTCAATCAAGAGTAAAGCACGATAACGTATCTCCTCATTCATCTCAACATCGTGATTTCTGGAAGTGACACGAATTTGATGTAAAATATCTTCTGACATATTATCCTTGTAATTGTGCCACAGGTTACATGGGTTTGATGGAAAGCATGTCGAAATTATAATAGCGAATAATGTGCGTATCTGACTTGGAGATGCAAAAGGCAAGTGCTTGAATTTATGAGAAATATTTTTAATTTATCTGAAGACTAAATACTTTTAGGGAAATAATTAGGGTTCCGAATAAAAAAAAATTAAAACGCAGTAAAGAACATATGAAACACTGGCGCAGCCGCGGCCGCACGACTAGTTTTCAATATGTATAGTACGGCTGTGTCGGTAAATTTCGTTTGTTCAATGAAACAATTCCTATGAGAGTAATTACTTTAGTAGATGCATGTGTCTCGTGACGTCACTACCTTGAGGATAACTTATCATTTCTTCTCCGAAACACTTCACAGTTGATTAAATAGCTGAGCGAACTCATACATAGTCTAACCTTTTAACATATTTGTTATATTGTAATCTATATAATTAAATACAATTCAAGTGTTTGTTTGTAATATTAAAATAACAACTTTTTATTGAAAACTAGCTGACCCCGATAGACTTTGTCTTGTCTTTACTATGAATATTGACTTCGAATTGTATAATTCTTAAAAATAAATATTAAGTATTCCAAGTATGTGCACCAAGAAATAATAAATTAATTATTTATATAATTCCAACCGATGCATCAGTTCTAAACGATATTTGCAACGCGCATTCTGTCAATCACGCCAACTGTCAAACAACAGTTATGTCGAACGCCATAAGGTTTACGTTAGGAGAGTTATTAAAAATAGTCGGTTGGTTTTCTTAAATATTGTAAGTTTATGATCAATTTTCTTTCTTTTTTTTTAATGTAAGAACCTTCTACGAAGCATTAGAAAACATTTTAAAAAAAAAGATGAAAGTAATCGGTAAAGCCTTTCTCAAATTATAGCATGACTATGAGAAATAGGGGTTATTAGTATTAGTAGACGTATGAATCTGTATAATACAATATTCATACAAAAAAAAAATATATTTATTTCTGTTTGTTTGTCCGCCTGTCTATCTATCTGTTCCGAGTAATCTCTGGAACGGCTGGACCGATTCTGACGGTACTTTTTTTTGGTAGATAACTGAGGTTCTTCCGCGTAAGTTAGGGTAGGATTAGGATTTTCGTAAATAATTAGGATTCAATGCACACGTTTGCACCACAAGTGTTTGAATTTATGTGAAATATTTTTACTTTATCTTAGTACTAAAAAGGCTTTGAGAAAATAATTAAGGTTCCGTATAAAAAAAACGCAGTGAGAAACCTATGAAACTCGGGGGTGCAGCCGCGGATACATAGCTGGTAATAAAATAATGAATAAAAAGCGTATATAACAATGTATATTATGCAAGGAAAACATAATACCCCTAAATATTCGATTGATAAAGGCAAATTCATCATAAATATATGGCTGATTTTTTACTTTGCTGACGTGATAGCTGAAAACCAACCATATATTTATAAAACCCATTAATAAAACATTACGCACGTCAACGAATAACGCAGCAAATTTTTTTTTTTTTTTTTTTTTTTTTTTTTTTTTTTTTTTTTTTTCGAACCTAGCTAACGCTGTTGACCGGAAGGGCCTTTACAGCTTCACCGAACTTTGGGGGCGAGTGCTGAAGGCACTCAGCCGCAAAAAGGTGACTAGCTCAAGGGCTACCAAAGTGGTACGAACCTCGGCTTGGCCGTCACCTGAGTGTAAAACTCTCTCGCGAGTTTGAACCTAGCTATTCCCTACATTTTTTATTAATAATAAAAAAAAAAAAAAAAAAGGTTCCTTACAGGACCTATGTACCTGCATGTTATGTGCAAGAGTGTGTTTGCAGTGTTGTGCGTGTAATGCTCAATGCATGGGCAGTGTCACTGTATCGCGCTGGCGGCGACGTCAAGAGCCTCCCCAGTTGGGGAACGAAGCACGTCCTGGGCCGCCGCCTGAGGGGGACCCGGAGAGTGTGCGGGAGCAAAATTAGCCGCCTGTCCCCGGCGCCGGGAACGGCGGTTACGCGGGCGTGGGCGCTGGCACGCATACTGAATCGGTTGGAAAGGAAAGATCCTATTTTCGCACGTGATTTTATCATCGGGATCGGTGAGAACGTTACGCGGTCTCCGAAGCGGTTTCGGAGCTAGCGGGTCGGAGGAGTACGCGACGGCTTTCGCTATGAGCGGATTCGGGTGTGTCTCTGCGCGATCGAAAAATGCGCGACACAGGGATTTGATAACAGAGTGAATGGATGGTAGATTGAGGTCTCTGTGGATGTCCACATCCCTCTCGTACCACCGGGCACCTACGGCTCTCCTGGTGAAGCGGTTCTGAACCACTTGGAAGGAGGCCAGATCTGTATAAGCGAAGGCAGGGGCGCAATAAGTGAGAATGGGCCTAACTACCGTTTTATATAATGTAATTTTATGGCGGACGGCCATCTTACTACAAGCGTTGTAAAGAGGGAAAAGACGTCCCATAACCATGTTGGCACGGTTTCTGACTTTCAAAACGTGAGATTTGAAAGTCATGTGGGCGTCTAGTGTGACACCGAGGTACTTGACCTCGGTCGCCCATGGGATCTCTACTCCTAGATAAGTGACTGGACGAGGAGGGTCAGATTTCTCTACGGAGAACATAATCGCGGTGCTCTTTCCCGGGTTAATCGCTATGCGCCACTTCATGTACCAAAGGCTTAAGATGTTAACAGCCTTTTGGACGCGGGATCTGAGAGTGTCTCTTTGTCTGTACGAATAATAGATGACCGTGTCATCGGCATAGAGACCTAAATGAACCTTACTAGCCGCCACTCCTTCGAGCGGGTCGTCTTTCAGGTTCGGATTTAGGTCTGGTAAGTCCGCTATGTAAAGGTTGAAGAGGACAGGCGCCAGAATGGAGCCCTGGGGGACTCCTGCGCGGATCGGGCGGGCTGAAGAGAGAGCGGACTCTACTCTAAAGCGGAAACTACGATTCGAAAGGTAATCGCGTAGGATGTGTACTAATGTGTCAGGGACGCCTAACCTAACTAGTTTAAATACAAGGCCGGCATGCCAGACCTTGTCGAATGCCTTAGCGACGTCGAAGAAGACAGCAAGCGTACGCCAGGGTGTGTTTGGGGTTCGATGAAAATTTGACAGGATGTGCTCCGTGAGGCGTTGCACTTGGTGCGCGCAAGAGTGTCTGGCTCTGAAACCAAACTGTTCGGGAGGCAAGAGATTTTTGTCCTCTATCACTACAAGGAGTCGGTTCAGAAGGATCCGCTCGTAGAGTTTACCTATTGAGCTTAGCAAGCTGATTGGGCGGTAACTATCGGGTGACTTGGCATCTTTGCCATGCTTGTGTATACCTATCACTATCGCTTCTTTCCAGGCGGCTGGAAAGTGGTGGTTTTTGATGGCCGCATTGAAGATGCAGACCAGTAGCGCGATGAGACGGGGCGGAAGAAGCTTAAGCACTTCATTCCTGATCCCGTCCGGACCGGGAGATTTTCTAGGCTTAAGGCCCTTAATGGTTGTAATGACCTCATCACAGGTGACAGGTGTGAGGGGAACAACCGGGGAAAGAGCGTCTAGGTCCTGTACCGAGGACTCTACTTCGGAGACGTGGAGGACGTCAACGTTGTCAATGACGGGGGAACATTGCACGCAGCAAATCTGAAGTGTGATATTTTTAAAAACCTAGTCAGCCTAACATTGGTCTTCTATTATATCTATATGTTAGACATATGCTCTTCTATAAACATGTGTCGGATCGCTTCGTGCGATACGAGTCATCTACCGGATGCGGCATACCTAACTACATAGGGTCGCCAACAGTCACGTGAGAGTCTGGACGTCCTGCGATTGGTCTGAAGAACAGTTGTAGCTTCATAGAGTGGTGAATACTGAACGCACTCAACCTGTAAATAGTACAAACCTTTTTATAGTGGGAAATGTCTTTACGTATCCTCCCCTGCCATCTCTAATCCGATAGTAGAGTCTCCCGGGTTAGAGATGGCAGGATGTATGTGGGACTCGCCCGGTGTGAAGTGCCGGGAATACCTACTAAACCCACTTCACCTACTGCCGTCTTCCTGGGGTGACACGGGATTCATTGAGAACACTCCGCATCGCCCCGACGGGTGGCCGGAATCGGAGCGCTTTCCTTGTTTCCCCTAATGAGAGGGGGGCCTTTGAACCAGCCTCCCTCCTCCCACCTCCTTAGCCAAGTGGTCCAGAACTTCTCCTCCTTTTCCGTGTAAATATATGTCCCCGGAAGTAAAATATGTTTAACGTCACTATTACGATTTAATTGAATTAAAAAAAAAAACAGTTTTTCTCTGCTTCCGCTATTTCGATACCTTTCGATATTTCTGTTAAGATTTTTAGGTACATAACCTTCTCCGTCTTTAAAGTTGTTTAATTCCGTGTAGTCCGTGAGTAGTCTTGGCAACCCTCGACGTAACTGATAAAAATGTACCAGAACGATGTTATTTCGCAGTAACAATTATTGATAGCTTATAGCATAATATCAAATTAGGGATCTGGTAGTTCATACTATAAAAATATCGTAGAATATTTCATTAAAATTCATATGCTAATAATTTTACACGATAATATTGCGCATCACCCAGATATTTTCATTGCTGTTTATACATGGCTACTTATAAATAAAATTCAACTGTCTGTTTGTAATATTAAAATAACAACTTTTTACTAAATACATATTAATGCATATACGATACTTATAACAAAAAAATAGAATTTTTTACAATTTTGCCTGTCTGTCTCCGGCGCGACTAATCTCCGGAACGGTTGAATCTATTTTGACGGGACTTGTTTTTGGTAGATAACTGAAGTTACTCCGGGTAGTTTAGGGTACTTTTCATTTTCAAAAATAATTAGGAAAATAAAAAAAATAAAACTCATGAAATTGTGAATAAAATCTGATTCAATGCACAGTTTTACTCGCTGGTATTTGAACCTGTAAGAATATATTTACATAGTGTTTGTAACAAAAAAAATTATGGAATATAAATAGGATTTCGTATAAAAAAAATGCAGTGAAGAATATATGAATCGCGGGTGCAGCCGCAGGTACACAGCTAGCTTACAAATAAAACATTAACAAATCCTTCGCAGTAATGCCTGTTGACTCTGAGAAAAGCTAACAGGATGGCAGCGCTGCTGGCGACAGTCCTGGTGGCGGCGGTCGCCGTGACCGTCTCAGCCAAAGACCTGTGCCCTGCAAACTGCTACTGCACGAACGGTGATGAGCTCGAGTTCACCTGCAAGCGACCGTCCGCAAACCTCACAATCACCGCCATTCGCACGAACTATGTCAAAATAGATTGCCAGGTAAATGCTACTGTTATCATATCTGATGGGTTAATTTTCTTTCTACTTAACTTAAGTAGGTTAAGTAGATTAATAAGGTAATAATTTTAATTACAAAACAGTTTTTCAAAGTTTCGAGATTTCACTTCTGTCGACAGTACCCATTGCTGTTTCTCTTTTATCTTATTTCCTCGTGGCATTGCAATGTTTGCCAGGCACAGCTAGGTGGAAATTAAAATATGGATCGATTATTCTGAGATGCCACAGAAACTCCGTGACAAGTTCTAGCACGATGACCACCATTTTGGTAGAGTGTTGAAGCATTGAGCCTATACTAATAAATAAAATTAGATTGTCTGTTTATAATGTCAAAAATACTGTTTCTACTAAAGTGGTATGAATGTATATATGTTACTTATACCAAAAATACAATTTTTAAATTTAGGGTTCCGTATAAAAAAATTAAAACGCAGTGAAAAACATCACATCAAACGCGGGCTCAGCTGCGGGCACAGTGCCAGTATTAATATAAAACTCGAAAAACATCTTTATCCTCATATAGAAGATGAAGACGCATTATAAAGCTCCTCTTAGTGGCACAGATTAAATAAATTAAATAAATACCTGACGTTGACACCGTCGGTCGACGTCACCAGGCGGATATGCGATTTTTCAAATACATGATTTATGGTTGCTAGCGTGGTCGCCAAGCAAGAAGATGGAGGATGACTTGAAAATAACCTTAGGACCCCTTTGGATAAGAGTGGCGGCACATACAAACCACTGGAAACAGTTGGCGGAGGCCTTTGCCTTTAGGCACATCGAAATAACATACATCTAATACTATACTAATAAACTAGCTGTGTTACCGCGGCTGCGCCCGCGTTTCATATATTATTCACTGCGTTTTAATTTTTTTTTAACGAACCATAATTATTTTCCTAAAAAAAAAAATTAGTACTAAGATAAAGTAAAGATATTTCTCATAAATTATAGCACTTGCCCGTAAATCTGTGTGTTGAATCGGATTTTTATTCAAATTTTGTATGAGTTTTTTTTAAGCGGTACCCTAATTATTTTCGAAATTAAAAGTCCCGTCAAAATCGCTTCAGCCGTTCCGGAGATTACCCATTACAAACAGGCAGAGAGACAAAATTTTGAAATATTGTATTTTTGGTATAGGTATCGTAGACACAATCATATCTATTTAGTAAAATTAGTTTTGACATTACAAACAGACACTTCAATTTTATTTATTAGTACAGTAATACCCCCCGCTTTACGCGAGGGATACGTTCCGAAGAAAATCACGTTAACTGAAATTCGCGTATATCGAGGTTTATGATTAAACATAGTCAAAATTTAATACAAAAAAATACAAATCATTTTAATCAATCACTTTAATTCTAAGAACACTTTATGCAATACATACTCTTATTTTTTACGGAAAAATACATCTATTGTCTTTACGTTATGTTTACACGCACTCTTTCGCGTAATGCGACGCATTTGAGCGCGAAATTTGACATTCGCGTTATAGTGAAACCGCGCGTAACGGGGTCGCGCTAAACGGGGTATTACTGTATAGACATTTTTTTTCATTAATATTTATTTTACTCTTAAATATTTAGAAACAAATTTAAAATGCTCTGGAAATAAAGGCTTTATTATTTTATTTATTATTATTATTATTAATGCTTTGTTTAAATATTAAAACTCTTGACTTCCAGGGTGGCGAATTGTCATGTGAGGAGTTTCCAGAGATAGCGTTGGGCGACAACAAGACGATGCCCAGCATTGGGATCAGAGAGTGTTATCTGCCGACCGATATCAACTGTATATTGCGGAAATTACACGCGACTGATGTAGGTGAGGTGACTCACCCTCTCGGGATTTAATCTTTTCAGTTATAGTCAGATCCGCAGTTTATTTCATTTCCCGAATTACTCATATGTTTAGTACGTACACGACTAACTGAGTCTATATCTATACTAATAAATAAATAAAATTCTTTTTTTTTTTTTTTTGACCGGGGGAAATGCATTTACGCACTACCCTATGGCAAACACACCTAGCTTACAGGTACAGGTTCTCAAGTGATGCTGCCGGAATACACCAATTTTGGGGACATTTTTAAAAAATTCCCTACCATCATGCTATAGTTTCCTCACGCTGTTTTCCTTCACCGAAATCTCAGTCTGATTTTATGGTTGTATGGTGGATACGAACTCGCGTCCATTACCACGGAATCCGACCGCACTACCAACTGCGCCATCGTCGCTTCAATTACATATGAATGCATGTATATACAAAATATATACTAAAACAATTTTTAAAATTGTTACCTGTCCGTCTGGTTGTACTGTCTAATCTTCGGAACGGCTGGACCGTTTTTAACTAGACTTTTTCTGGTGAATAGTTAAACTTGGGTTACTTTGACTTTTTCAAAATGATTAGGATTTCGCGTAGAAAAATTAAAACTCATAAAGCTATGAACAAAATTCGATTCAATCAAAATTAGTTAGAAGTGTTCGAATTTTTGAGAAATATATTTACTTTCTGTTAGTACGAAAAATAATTTAGGGTTTGTACAAAAAAATACGGACCATTTATTTTTCAATGATTATTTAAAATCTATATTGCGCAGTGAATAATTCTACCGAATAGAGCATGTAATACCCGAACGAAGCCGCGAGAACAACTAGTCTGAAATTAACCAGCGGCTCGTTAGTATATAATTTCTGACGGTACATGAACTCCATCAATTAGCGCTAATAAGTTCAAACGATAATGCACAGTATTATTTATGGAGATTTCAATCCTTTATTATAAGCTCTTTTTTATACTAGCCATTCCTGCGGTTACGTTCTCGTGTTCTATGAAATATTATTGTCTCGTTTCTTCCCGCGACTTTGTCCGCGTTGTGCTTAAAATTAGGTCCAAATAGAAACAGTTTTATTGTGAGTTAAGTGATGTTATAGCAAAGATTTCGTTAGGCTTTTTGAAGAACTAAAATTCTCTAGTTACATTCGACAAGGTCTGTCATGCCGGCCTTGTATTTAAACTAGTTAGGTTAGGCGTCCCTGACACAGGGTAGTGCGTAAATGCATTTCCCCCCGTCAAAAAAAAGGGCTTCCTTGACACGTTAGTATACATCCTACGCGATTACCTTTCGAATCGTAGTTTCCGCTTTAGAATAGAGTCTGCTCTCTCTTCAGCCCGCCCGATCCGCGCAGGAGTCCCCCAGGGCTCCATTCTGGCGCCTGTCTTCTTCAACCTTTACATAGCGGACTTACGAGACCTAAATCCGAACCCGAAAGACGATCCACTCAAAGGAGTGGCGGCTAGTAAGGTTCATTTAGGTCTCTATGGTGATGACACGGTCATCTATTTTTTTTATAGACGTAGAGACATTCGCAGATCCCGCGTCCAAAAGGCTGTTAACATCTTAACCTCACGTTTTGAAAGTCAGAAACCGCGCCAACATAGTTATGGGACGTCTATTCCCTATTTATAACACTCGGAGTAAGATGGCCATCCGCCATAAACTTGCTTTGTATAAAACGGTAGTTAGGCCCATTTTCACCTATTGCGCCCCTGCCTTCGCTTACACAGATCTGGCCTCCTTCCAAGTGGTTCAGAACCGCTTCGCCAGGAGAGCCGTAGGTGCCCGGTGGTACGACAGGAATGTGGAGTTTCACAAAGACTTCAACCTACCGTCCATCCATTTCGTTATCAAGTCCCAGTGTCGCGCATTTTTTCGACCCGCGCAGAGACAACCGAATCCGCTCATAGCGAAAAGCCGTCGCGTACTCCTCCGACTCGCTAGCTCTGAAACCGTTTCGAAATCTTTCCTTTTCAACCGATTCAGTATGCTTGCCAGCGCCCACGCCTGCGTAACCGCCGTTCCCGCCGCCGGGGACAGGCGGCTAATTTTGCTCCCGCACACTCTCTAGGTTCCCCTCAGGCGGCGACCCAAGTCGTGTCTCGTTCCCCAACTGGGGAGGCTCTTGACGTCGCCGCCAACGCGATACAGTAACACTGCCCATACATTGAGCATTACACGCACAACACTTCAAACACACTCCTGCACACTACACGCAGGTACATAGGTCCTGTAAGGAACCTATTTTTGTGTTAAATAAAAAAAAGTGTAGAGGTAGCTAGGATACAATTCGCGAGAGAGTTTGCAGACTCAGGTGACGGTCAAGCCGAGGTTCGTACCATTTTGGTAGCCCTTGTGCTCGTCACCTTTTGCGGTTGAGTGCCTTCTGCACTCGCCCCGAAAGTCACGGTGAAGCTGTAAAGGCCCTTCGGGTCAACAGCGTTAGCTAGGTTCGAAAAAAAAAAAAAAAAAACTGCGTGTTAGTTATTTTATACGGAACCCAATTTTTTTTGGTTCTATGATAAAGTAAAAATATTTCTCATAAATTCATGCACTTTCCCGTAAAACTGTGGATTATATCGGATTTTTTATTTAAATTGTTAAGAGTTTTAATTATTTTAAGCGGTACACTAATTAATTTCGAAAATTAAAGGTAGCCTAAGTTACCCGGAGTCATTTCGGGTATCCACCAAAAAACGTCCCGTCAAAATCCGTTCAGCCGTTCCGGAGATTACACGGAACAAACAGACAGACAGACAAAAAAAATTAAGGATTGTATTTATGGAATAGATATGTTATATATGTACATTCATGAGGGCTATGCTTGGAGTTTTACTACGTGATCGAATCAGGAGTGAGGAGATCCGCAGAAGAACTAAAGTAACCGACATTACCCGAAGAATAGCTAAACTCAAGTGGCAGTGGGCTGGGCACATTGCTCGCAGAACCGATGCCCGATGGGGCCAACGGGTTTTCGAATGGCTACCACGCACAGGAAAACGTAGCGTAGGTGTGCGCCCCCCACAAGGTGGACCGACGACCTGGTGAAGGTCGCGGGAGTCCGCTGGATGCGGGTGACGCAAGACCGGTCATTGTGGAGGTCTTTGCGGGAGACCGATGCCCAGCGGTGGATGTCTTTCGGTTGAATGGATGGATGGAATATATATTTACTATAGCCATGCCCGTACGTTTTGGTTTTTCTATAGTTATTGTAGAAACTAGGAGCCTTTGAAAATCAAAATGCTCGATTTTACCGTTATTTTCAGACGTTCGTCAAACAAAATTAAACTAATTAAATTAAAACTCTAGAAAAAACTGCGTTGTTAAATGGATAGAAAAATATTTTGCCATCAAACTAACCAACAGTGACATCCAAGAAGTTAAAAGTATTGAGAAGAAAGAAGAAGAAAAGACCTCGCCCAATAGTAGTAACCTTACAAAAAGGAGCGCTACAGGATACTCATTTCTATATCAAAGAAGACTTTCCAAAATATGTGCTAGAAAAGAGGAAGGAACTGCAGTTGAAATTAGAGAGGAAAAAAGGAAATACACCAGTGATTAAATACGACAAACTAGTAATATATAAAAACAACACCAAACGGAAATTAGATTACGCCACTGCACCGGATATTGAGAGAAATAGACAAATAAGTAAAAAGAATAAAACACAGCAACCCAGGTCGCTGGTCATAAGGTCAAACAGCGTCTCAGAAGGAGTCCTGAAACCAGGAAGTCTAAACTACCTAGTACAGAAAAACACAGATAACAAGGACAATAACCCAAAGAAAAAAAGCACCTCTTCCAACACAGATCTCATTCAAATAAGAAACAAACAAACAATAAAAAAAAACATTAAACATCTTCCAATCCGGCTGGTCACCGTGGAAGAGTATGACCTAAACCCTCCAAAGAATAAGAAACAAATCATAAAAACAAACAAAAAACTAAATCAAATACAAATAGTAACATATAATGTTAGAACCTTATCGACATACGACCGCTTATTAGAACTAGAAGAATCAATAAAAGAAATTAAATACGATGTAATTGGGATATCAGAAAATAAGACGCCAAGGTACGAAAGTAGAGGAGTATGAAAACTTCATATTATGCTACATAGGCCAAACACCAGGAAAGTACGGAGTAGGATTTATAATAAATAAATCACATACAAACGATATACAAAGCTTTACTGGCATAACTGAGCGTGTCGCAGTACTGAACATGAATTTACAAGGCTACATGGTAACTATCATACAAGTTTATGCACCAACTGAGTCGGAAAGTGAAAACGATATAGACGAATTTTATAAAACAATCGACAAAGCTTTAGAAACCACACATAAAAATATTATAGTCATGGGAGATTTTATTCCAAAGATTGCAGTATCAAGCAAAGAAGAACACTTGGTTGCAAAACAGTTTAGCTACGGCAAAAGAAACGATAGAGGACAAAGATTGGTAGACTTTGCATTAGAAAACAAGCTATCTATAATTAATACTTGTTTTAAAAAGAAACCAAATAGAAGGTGGACATGGAAATCTCCGAATGGCACAACAAAAAACGAAATAGACTACATATTATCTAATCAACCTAGAGTATTTTAAGATATAGGTACTATAAACCTAAATTTACTCATCGGATCACAGGATGACCAGAGCAACAGTAAGTTTAATCAAGCAAAAGAAAAGCAGAGTCAAATTCGCAAATAAACAAACAAGCCAACTAAAAAAACCAAAAAGAAATATTAGAATACACAAAAAAGTATATGGAAAGGACCGCAAAGGAAAAGAAGTAGGGGAAGACCATTAACACGATGGGAAGACGACATTAAAAGAACAGCCGGCTCAAATTGAATTCTAGTAGCACAAGACAGAGAAAAATGGGCATCTTCGGAGGAGGCCTTTACCCAATCTGGGGTTCTTGCTATTAATCGTGCAAGAAATAAATAGAAAAAAAAAACTCGTATTAATTTGTACTTAGATATAAAAAAATAAGATTACTTGTGTATAATGTATAAGCAATAAATAAAAGGCTTTTTTATTTTATTTTATTTACTTATAATAAAGAGATAAATATCAATAAGAAGATAATAAAGAATAAAATTATTACAAGATTATAAAAAAAGAAGTTTTGCTTCTGACACGTACACTTTGCCTGTAATATACATTCTTTTTATGCGTAAATCATTGTAATAGTAAATTAAGTTGACAGTTCGAAATGGTCCGTAATCCAGGAACGCATAATTTCAGGTAATGACATTGAAAAAAGTCCTGTCTAGACTTGAGGTGACAACCCTGAGCGGTCTGCGCGCGCTTCGCGCACTCATGCTGTTCGATGCTCGTAAGTTTTAACAATTTCAATCATTTAGCGCCATGTTGTCTGTACTAGTAAATAAAATTGAAGTGTCTGTATGTACATTCATATGTATTTAGTAAAAAAAAAAAAAATATTTTGACATTACAAACAGACACTTCAATTTGATGTGTTAGTATCGAAGTATAGATAATTAATTTCGACCTCTGTTTGATTTATAACCTCAATAACCACTCAAGTACTATGTTAAGAAAATTTTGTTCATTCTTGACAAAAGCCTTCCCCCCTCCCTCCGCCCTCCCATGATTAGGTAAGCACTGGCATAAATTTGAACAAAAACACGCAGATAAATGAGTAAATATTGTGTACGTAATCACCATTCAGCCCCCTCCGTCTACAACATCCAACAACACTAATTTATACATTAAAAAAAATCTAAGCAGCCCGAGGGGACCGCCGACAGAAGTGAAAACATTGAAAAAGACTATTTTTTTTTTGTTGTTGTTTAAATTCTAACACGAATAATTATTTGCAATTGACTAATTAAGTATTCTAAGTCCTGCATTTATATTGTTTATTCATTTAACTTGTTTTTAATACAATGGTTAAATCAGCAACATTACTTAGAGATATTTGAAACAAAACATCGTGACTGGCAAATGCTTCTGCGATACCAAGATAAGAAAAGAAAAAAAAAAAAACAATAAAAAATAATAAAACTTGCCGTGTCGTTGACAGCCGATGTCACATTCCATTAGTAACGCGAATCTGTATGTTTCCATCTACAGAGAATTGCTAAACGCCGCTAACGAATTTCACTTAAAAACAAAATACGATCGTGTGGCCCTTGACAAGGGGTAATTCACTGTCTAGAATCTACCCAAGTAAATCTATAAGCAAGGATATAACATAATTTTTATAACAAACTCTCTGTAACTGAGCCATTGAACTGTATATATTACTTTCGCAATGTTAAAATACCTGTTTATATGATAAAGGTTATAGGATATAGGTTATATAGGTTACACGTCTCACATGTCAGCAAAAATAAGCAAATTATCAAAACTCCATGTAACAGATGTGGAGACATCTGTTCCGGTGGGCGTGCTGACGTCACTGCCGGCGTTACGTCACTTCAGGTTGTGCGGCGGGAACTTGACCCTCGCGCGGGGAGGGTTCTCGCCGGGCGCTGCTCTCACTTACCTCGAACTGTCCACGGATCAGATCGAGGAGTTGCCGGAAGACGCCTTCCTCGGGCTGCGAGACTTGAAAGTACTCAACTTCTGGGGGAACAGAATCGCCAACGTCAGCGGACACACTTTCAGAGGTGAGAAACAGACTACAGGCATATTAAAAAAAATTGGGAAAATATGAACTAACATAGGTTCGGAAAAAACAATCCAGTCGAGAAAGACTCGATCTGGTTTTATTGAAGTACTAGCTGTGTGCCCGCGGCTGCGCCCGCGTTTCATATATTTTTCACAGTGTTTTAATTGTTAACAAAAAAAAAAATGTAATACTAAAATAAAGTAAAAATATTTCTTATAGATTATAGCACTTGCCCGTAAAACTGCACGGAATCGGATTTTATTCAAATTTGTATGGTTATTTTTACAATGCACCCGAGTTATTTTCTAAAATTAAAAGTATCCTAAGTTACCCGGAGTAACTTCTGTTATCTATCAAAAAAAGTCCTCTCAAAATCGATCCAGCCGTTCCGGAGATTACCCATTACAATATAGACAATAATTTGAAAAATTATATTTTCGGTATAGGCATCGTATATACGTTCTTATCTATTTAGTAAAGAAAATAAATTTAAACATTACAGACATTTAAATGTAGTTAAGTTTAACGGGTTTTCACGCGTTACCTTTGCTTTTCTATCCCGACGTTTCGGGATAGAAAAGCAAAGGTAACGCGTGAAAACCCGTTAAACTTAACTACATTTAAATATGGAACGCGAAAACTTAAAAAATTACATTACAGACATTTTTTTTTACTAAATAGATAGATTGGTACAAAGCTGAAGTCTCCGGGTAACTTCGGGTACTTTTAATTTTCGAAAATAATTAGGGTTCCTAAAAAAAAAAATTATAACGCAGTGAGGATTATATGAAATGTGGACGCAGCCGCGGGCACACAGCTAGTGTTTTCATAAAGCGTATAAGTTGTATAGTGACTCGAGTAAAACATTTAGGATTCAAGTTAATTCGATTCCCAGGTCTAGATCAGCTGCAGGAGCTGTCGCTGGACACTAACGGGCTCCAGCAGTTGCCACCGGAGCTGTTCTCGCACACTCCAGCACTGAAGAAGTTGTATATGAACAGGAATGTCCTCACCGAACTCCACTCAGACCTCTTTCAAGGCCTTGAAAAACTTGAGGAGGTAAAACTGAAATCCTCCATAAGTTGTATCTATATACATCCAAAAAAAAAATGTTATAACCCTTTTAAAGAAAATTACGTGGACAAAGGAGTATGATATTTAACAACTTATAGACCCCCTCCCCCCATTACCATTATAATTAACGGGCCCTTAATATAAAATCAGTTGACATCCGTATTAATTCCCAGGTTATAATATCGAATGACATCGAGCTGGTGGTCCACCCGAAGGTGTTCGCGAACCTGCCCGCTCTGCAAACCCTGAAGCTGGACAGAAGCAGTATCCGGAGCCTCCCCCCGGACCTGGTCGCTAACTCCACGGCGCTGGTCACGCTGTCCGTGGCCCAGAACGACCTGACAGAGATACCGGACGGGTTCCTCGAGGGTCAGCACTCGCTCCACACTTTGGACTTGAGCTATAACGGTATCCGAGTAGTGACGGCGGACATGTTCGCCAGCTTGAAGAGTTTGCACGAGTTAGCTTTGGACAGGAACAAAATCGAAGCGCTGCCCGAGTGAGTAAACAAACACCATCACCTGTAGGGATTATATAAGAAACGGAACGCGACGACACGTGCGTGCGTGCGTGCGTGCGTGCGTGCGTGCGTGCGTGCGTGCGTGCGTGCAGGCGTGTACGTGCGTGCGCGTGCGTGTATGCGAGTGTGTTGTGTGTGCGTGTATGCATGCAGTGTGTTTGCGTACGAGTATGCGTGCGTGTGCAAGAGCTTCTCTCACAGGGTAAAAAATTAAGATGGCTGAAAGTAATGTAAAGACTGTTGGAATTAAATATTTCAGTTATGATTGTTGTTCTAGCTCGTGGTGGGATACCGATTGGGTCGTGACCACCGTTTTTTTTTATTATTTGACAAACTGATTACAATTCCATACAATTCTCATTGTGATACAAACGTGTACATGAAATGAGAGCGTTTTAGGAATGTAGACGCTTTTAAAACTATTATATAAACTTTACAAGTTTTAAATAAGTTTAAAATTAATTGGAAAATTAAATGCTAATATTTTTTTTTATTGTGTCCAAAAAATGGTGCAAGAGATTAAAAAAAGGAGTCACAGATCGATAGATCTACCTAAATAATAATTTAAGTGGATCGCTTTCCTGAATCAGACGGTGTATATATCAAACGAGTTGATATGATTATCTAACTAATTAATAAAATTAAAATGTCTGTTTGTAATGTCAAAATTGAATTTTTTTACCAGATAGATATTAATCTATACTAAAACTACAATTTTTAAAATTGTTCTCTGTCTGTCTGTTTCTTCCGGGTGATTTCCAGAACGGCTGGACGGATTTTGACGGGACTTTTTTTGGTAGACAGCTGACGTTACTCCGTGTAACTTAGAGCAGAGCACCTTTAATTTTCGAGAATAATTAGGGTTCCGTAAAAAAATTAAAACCAGGGAAAAATATACAAAACGCGGGTTCAGCCGCGGGCACACAGCTAGTCATAAATATGGTGACAAAACCGCCATAGGGACTCGCTTCGATATGTCATATTTTACGTTTAGTATTCAAAACACTTCTGTAGCCGACGTGACGGCGATAACAGATGCTAGGTTCTCAAATGTGGTGACGCGGTGCTTGCGAAAGCCACCCCGTACCGCCCCCATCCCAAATGCGGCGGACGGCCCCGGGGGGTTTTAGTGGGTATTTCCGGGCGCTTCAGGCCCGGGTGAGTCCCATACTGGCAGGGAGTTCGTCCCTCCGTGCCCCCTTACCTATTGCATTGGGGGGACTCCGGCCTCACTAATGCAATAGGTAAGGATAGTGCGTAAATGCATTTACCCCCGTCAAAAAAAAAAAGAGATTCTCAATGTGTAGGTAAACACTAACCGCCTAAACCTACAGCAATCTGAAAGCGGTAACTACTCGTTCCGGGGTTAGAACAGTGTCGTCACTTACCATAGACGAGTTTCTGTAACAACATTTGCCTAGAGGTCCCTCTGCCCGAATAGAGAACAAAGCAGATTTGCCACAATAGAATTAATTACAATCTGAAATTAATATTACTTACAACTAGCAAGTTAGCTAAACGACTAAAATGCTATGGAACTTAATTATTACAAGTAGTAAGTTCTTCTTCTTCTTCTTCTTAGTTAATGGCAATCTGTGTGTACACACAATTTGTGCCAATGTCATGTAGGTAAGATTTTCAATCTTGTATCAGCGTTACCAAGCTCCAACAGAACGGTGGCCTATCCTGCTCGAACTTTCCATGGAGCTTTGTCGGCACCTCAGAATGTATGCTACGCGTTGTCTTCTATAATAAACTTAACTTGAACACAATAACTAAACTATTTCACACAAAACGCCACCAAGATTACATGATATAGAGTCAAGTACACAAGTTTAATGAATTAAAGAAAACAATTGCTACATGTCAGACTGAGATCCCGCCAAAAAACCCCCAAGTAGTAAGTTAAGAGATAATTTAATTTAGTTGTTTTTTTTTTATTATTGCTATGCTGGCACACACTAATGTGTAAAAGCCCTGTTTAAATAAATGATAAAAAATTAAATCTTAGTTGAAGATTATTTTAAATATCGTTAAGGTTTAACTTCCTCGCGTTTGAAAACTTTTCACGGGGCATCAATATATGTGTGTCAGCGGTATTAATTGAGGGTTAGAGTGTTTACCATCTTGTCGTCACTAAATATAAGGTGAGATAGCGGTCAAAGAACTGAGCGCAAACATGTATAAAGGTCTGTAGCTTCGATGGTCCTATATCATTGATACGACGGTAGTTACGACCCTGCAAAAGAATTTCTTCTATTTGAAGTAACTATGGTGATTTCCTCACACAATAATGATATCTTCAAAAGGTGTAACAGTTAATTTAGCACCAAACAGTCTAGAATGTACCACTTATCTGAATGTGTTCCTATCCACAGCCAACTCTTTAGCGGCATGAGGAATCTCAAATCGGTCTCGATCTCCCAGCAACGGACTAAAGACGATACACACGAACAGTTTCCAAGGAGCGACCGCTCTCGAGAGACTCGTTCTGTCCCGGAACCAGCTCTCCCTGCAGCCGCCGCCGCCGGGGCCGCAACAGGGGAACTACTACAACAACCTGGAGCTGTACTCCCCCTTCAACACACTTCTCAGGCTGAAACACCTCGACCTGAAGATGAACAACATCAGCTGCATCTTCGACGACTGGAAGAACGTACTTCTGTTCTTGGAAACTTTGGATCTGTCTTGGAACCAGTTCGTTGAATTAACGGTGAGTACAATCTTGACTTTGCTCAGCGAATTAACAGCAAAAAGTGTATTTTTTTTTTATGCTGATATCCTCATTGCTGAGGATCGTGTCTCTGTAAGTCACTATGACAAAGATGATTCCATCAATTTCGATGCAGAGCTGAACTAAAGGTTGCTTAGAGACTTGATCCAACCACCGTTTATGTGTATTTTCTTCTGCCGCTTTCCTTTAAACTTTAGACTGAGCAATTCGTGACATAATCTCACTTTATGTTAAGTGACGATGTAGTCCAGGATGGTAAACACTAATCCTAGAAGTATTGGCTCTCAAGCGATGCTGCGGGAACTCACTTTTTCGATCTAGTTACCCAGGTGGATATCATTTGACAGTTAAAACTAAAATATTTTTCTTTCCCTTATATAAATGTTGCGAAATAGGAAGATTAGGGCCTGGTCTAATTAGAAAACTTATTTGATTTCCCTTGTTGTCTCAGTTTGCGGATGTACATTTCCTGAGCGCGAACGTCCGTGTGAACCTCCGCCACAACAACATCTCCACCGTGTACCTCAGCGACGGGCACCAGCTGGAGACCCGACCCCGACAGGGCACCGAATCAGTGATCCTTCTCGAAGACAATCCGCTCACTTGCGACTGCTTCCTCTACACCTTTGTGTCCAGGCTCCGGGAAGCGAAACCCATCACCGATGAAACCAGGCTTCAGTATCGGAGACACTTATTGTTCCGGACCTCACAGCTTAGAGTCAACTCGTATCAAAGATGTGAGGGCTGACGAGCTCTACTGCAGCACCAACTGCACCGACACGTGCTCTTGCAACATAAGACCAGCTTCCAGAACCTTGGAGCTGTACTGCGACACAATCCCCTCAATACCCTCTCCGTTTGAATACGGCCTCGAACGAACTTCCATGAAATTGCTGGACATTCCACCTGGCTTCAAGAGCATCCCCGACAACGTATCCTCTGTTGACTTGTCAGGGTTAGGGCTCAAGGAGTTGCCGTTCGATGGAGTACCTCAGTCGTTGAAGATGCTGGATCTGAGGAATAATGGATTAACCGAGCTGCCTCCAAGCCTTCTCACCGGCAACTTGAGCTTAAAGTTATCCGGGAACAAATTCACGTGCGACTGCTGGCAAGCTGATCTCATATCCTCGCTGATGATGCACAGGAACTTTATATTAGACTTTGATAGGTTGATGTGTACAGACGGGAATTACATATCGCAGGTGGACGCGAGTCGGTTGTGTGAGGGGGTGCGTACGGTCGCCATTGGCGCCATGTTGGCAATACTCGGTGTTGCCATCGCGCTTGCCGCCGCGGTGCTCTACCGGTACTCGCTGGAGGTGCGCGTCTACCTCTACGCCAAGGACTGGTTCCGGTGGCTGATGCCGGAGGAGGAACTCGACGACTCTAAGAAGTACGACGTCTTCATCTCATTCTCGCATAAAGACGAGGACTTCGTAAGAGACGAGCTGTTGATGAAGCTGGAACCGGAGTTTAAAATCTGTGTGCACTTCAGAGACTGGGTGGTGGGGGACATGATACCGACGCAGATCGCTACCTCGGTGGAGCAGTCGCGGAGGACCGTCGTGGTGGTGTCGGGGAACTTCCTCAGCTCACAGTGGGCGATGAACGAGTTCCGCGCTGCCCACACCCTCGCGGTCAAGGAGAAGAGGACGAGGGTCATCGTGATCCTCCTCGAGGACTGCTTGAACCTCGACGAGGACCACGAGGAGCTAAAGGCGTATCTGTCCACGAACACTTACATCAAGTGGCAGGACCCGATGTTCTGGGAGAGGCTGAGGTACGCCCTCCCGCGGAAGAACACGACCAAAGAACGTATTAAAGACGAGAACAAAAAGAAACTGGGGGGGTTAAACGTACACCTGAACAGTCGGGGGCAGCTTATGAACGCAGCTTACAAAGAATCCGTCTGAAACCAGCACAAGCAGGCAGCACTTGTGACTGTCACACGCCATATTTGATCCGTAAACTCTATATATCTCATCACATTACGCTTTAAAATCATATATATATATATACCAATTTTTTATAATAAGTATAAAAAAAAACATATAAACGATTTAAGGTTTTATTATATGATAGGGTTGTCAAACTTTTTTTTTTTTATATATTTGCAATGAGTTATTTTTTTTTAAAGAAGGTGGTAGAAATTATAATATGACACACGAATTAAACGAGAGTGGGGTCTGTTTGTATTCGCTACGCCGAAGGGTGTCAAAAAAACAGTGAATAAATTGCAATAAATTAATTTATTTATTATAAATAACTCGTATATCCCTCGAGTTGTTTAAACGGTATCTCAGTCGAGAGTGTATTTCATAAATAAAACTTTGCATTGATTTGACAGCAGCTGTCAACTTGCTGTCAACGACATGGAATTTTCGGAAAGTTTTGCGTCGCAGAAGCATTTGCCAGAGTTTTATTATTTATCTCTGATGGAAAGGAAGGTGAAGTATTATGGGAGATTCCTAAGCTTCTGTGTTGCAACATCTAAAATAATAACAAAAAAACTTTTACTTCTGTCGGCAGTCCCCATGGCTGCGCAGTTTTTATTTTATGTTTGAAGACAATCTCACATGATATTAAGTGACCTCACCTTCAGTGTAGCTTTAAAAAAAAATAACTCAATTCTTTATTAAACGCACATACTATTTGTTTGAGATTAGTTTTTTATCTTTTTAACAAGTTTGCCAACACCTATCTATAAATAGGGTATAGATTTTATTATATTTTTACGATATTAAACGAGTCTCGAATATATCTTGATGTTGTTACATACCTGATAAAGGGTTTGGTTTTGGGGGGATTACAGAAGTAAGGAGGGGGATGTTATTACATGTTGGAATCTCTAACGAACGGTTCATTTTAGTTTATAAGTTATGTTTTTAAAGCAATACTATATACAATTACGTTAAAATTATATAGAAAGATTAACCAATAATTTTATTTAATCTGTTACTTTTTGTTATTCTCTATACATATAGATATATAATATTCTATGTACGAACGCTCGTGGTTTGAAAATGGCTTAACCGATTTGAATCCAGTTTTCAGAGTAATATAGAAATTAACCTTAGCGATAATTTATACGAGGGTAATTACAAGTTTTAAGATTATGTATGACACGTACATGATTTCCATGAAACGTCGAATTCTGTTTACGTGAACGAAGTTTAGGGAGTAAGTTAGTATTTGAATCCCGTACGCAGCTACCCATAAACGTTACATAACCAATTATTTATATAATTAAAATGGCAACAACTGCTTAATTAAGCAGTTGCTTAACTAAAATAATTATTTTAGTTTGTTGACGCGTGAAAAATTTTTAATTTGGTCACATTTAACATGGAACCATTAAGTACAGTACCTGAATAATTTTCCCTCTCAATTCGATTATTTTCAAAGTCCGTTCATTGTATTTTTGTTTTATAAACGTTAAAAAGAATTAATTCAGTTCCTCAATGAATCATCCATCATTAAAATGTATAAATAAGTTTGTCAATACACTCGCGATAAAAGAACCAATAAAATAACAAAAAACGTACATTGTTTATGAAAAATGGCGGGAGATTGAGCGAATTTCTCGCGCCGCGATCGTATAGGGAAGGCATTGGCGGTCGAATGTGTTTGTATTTGCTGGAATTAATGTTATTTTCTTAAATAAAAATTAATAAAATCATGAAATGAACTGTTTGTTTATCATATTATAATTATTTAAATTATAATATAATTCTATTATATCATATTGAATAACGAAGTTTAAGTATTTATTCACAAAAATGAAAAAAAAAAAATTACACGTAAAAACTTTTTGATGCAGCTTAACAAAGTGTAAACAATAGAATACGTTTGTTTTAAACTTGTATTATAGAACACAAAAGCGTTGGAGTAAGAACGAATTCGAGCAACAGTGTGAAATAGTTTCAGCCGCAAAAGGCAACTAGCACAAGGATTTGAACCTCGGCTTGGCCGCTTCCTGTATTATAAAATTCCCGCGAAATTTGAACCTAGCTAATCCCTACATGTTTTATTTCTTAATAATAATAAAAAAAGGTTCCTTACAGGACCTATGTACCTGCGTGTTATGTGCAGGAGTGTGTATGGAGTGTTGTGCGTGTAATGCTCAATGCATGGACAGTGTCACTGTATCGCGCTGGCGGCGACGTCAAGAATCTCCCCAGTTGGGGAATGCGGCACGTCTTGGGTGGATTTTTTATTCTCTGTAATTTATTTTAAATGTAAAGAGAACCTTTTTTTTTTTTTTTTTTGACGGGGGAAATGCATTTACGCACTACCCTTACCCATTGCATTAGTGAGACCGAAGTCTCCCAATGTAATGGGTAAGGGGGCATTAAAATGTACAGAGAACCTACGGATTTTATGTAATTATATTATCCTCATATATGTATTTATTTCGTTTAATTTAACTGCTCTCGCGACACCATCTTGGTTTATGACATATTTACTAAATAGTACTTTTTATTTGCTAATCATAATTTTGCAATAACTTCATATTTTTTCGCATTTTACGTGATATCATTTGATGATTGTGCCACAAAACTACCTCGAAGGTTCTATTAAGATTTCTACCGGTTTACAAGAGCGTTGAGATACATAAAATTGGAAAAAAAAGTTTATCCATTTTATAAATATACAAATAAATCTATGTAATAATAATAATAATAATGTAATTATAAATTTTATATTTAAAAAAATGACATGTAACGTAACTACTGGTTTATATAATATTTTACATAAAATGTCTCGATCCAAGTCGGTCTAGTCAAGTGTATGTTTTATTTTTTTAAACAATAAAATATTGTATCATTTATTAATCTTTTTTTTTTTTTTTTTGTTTCATTTATAAACATACAAGTTTATTTATGTGTTCCTTGCGTGCATGAGTGTGAGAATAGCTGTGTACACACGCCATTACATAGATTCATTATTGGTATTTGCAAGAGGTCTCTACATAAATAAATAAGAAAGTATTATGTCCTACTTACTATATTATAGAATGGCTCTTAGTTTGTCCGTTAGTCTGTTGACTTATAAACACGAGTATCATTGATGCGATGCGATAAGTACATTTACTAGAATCTAGGTATACTAATAAATAAAATTGAAGTGTCTGTTTGAAATGTTATTTTTTTTTACTGTATAGATTTGAATGTATACACGATACCTATACCAAAATAATACAGGATGGGCCAGAAAGAAGTACACTTTTCAGAATTCGGTTTTAAAATAATTTTTCAGTTTTTAACCGATTTCAAAAAGAAGGAGGTTATCAGTGTTTTTTTTTGTATGTTTTTTACTCGATTTCTCTGTCATTTGTGGAGCGTTTTGCAAATTTTGTTTTTATCGAATGAGTACACTTCCGAGGTGGTCCTATTTCCACCAGATCGGAATCTGATCAGTGGTACTGAGCGAAATTGAGAAAAACCCTCGACATTTACACGTATTTCATATATTCATTTCCAAAGCTATGAAGTAGGTTTCACAGCTATACCTAAAAGTACATAATTACAAACAAAACCGACTTGAAAAGAATAAACTATAAAAATGCACTAAAAAGTCAATAAATATTTATTTTATTAATTTGCTTCGTTAATTTTGAAGTCGGTGCCAACTAGCTATCACAATTACATATAACCTTAATAAAGGTCTAGGGTGATTTTAAAGAACAAGTAATCAAAATTTAATATAATGGTGTTAACACACGTTCGGAGCGGACCGCGGAAATAATACGGCGGGCGGCCGATTTTATCAGTCCCCTAAATAGGGATAGGAATCCTATCCGAATAAGATCGATTTTTGAATCGATTAGATTCTAAGTTTGATGAATCGATTCACATCAGAGAAGTAACTATTAAAACACGTACTGATTTATCTATAGACTAAAATATATTTCCATTTGACATGCTACAGACAGTACAGGTTTATTATATTAAGTACACACATAC
Source organism: Samia ricini (assembly GCA_014132275.2). Lineage (NCBI taxonomy): Eukaryota > Metazoa > Arthropoda > Insecta > Lepidoptera > Saturniidae > Samia > Samia ricini. Next base: position 10,285,709 of record AP028167.1, read on the forward strand.
CTACTAGATGTTACTACTTATACAGATATTTTGTTACACAATATTAAATTAATTTAACAGTAACTCCATCAACCAATCGCTGTTGTCTGCAGTCTACAAGTAAATTGTAGTAACTGAGAAAGTCTATAATGATAGGTTTAGAGACGTCAGCAATCGTGAAATGCCAGACAAAGTTGCGTCGTAGACCTATCTGCAGCTGGATAAGACCATAGGTGTTAATGATAGGATTGTTGGCAGCAGTAAGTTCGAATTCAGATTTTGTGCAGAGCGTCTTTACAGATGTACGCTGGAAAACACATAAATCGGATCCAGTATCAATAAGAAACTGTATTATCGAAGTGCGGTCTGTCACAAATAGACGGCCTGTTGAGGTTGGGCAGCCGTTACACGATATTCGCGATTGCCCTGGAGGTTTTCCGATGAAAAACTACATGGCTATGTACATTTTTGTGCTATAGCACCAAAAGTGAAGTCATAGTAGCAATGCGGGTGGTTCGAAGGAGGTTGTCTTGGACGCGAGCGAGATCTGGAACGATGAAATCGTCTACTCCTGTTGCACGAATCTGATCTTCCTCGTGCCACTTACTCAGACAACTTTGCAACTAGCATCGACAGCTTGTTCACCTGCTTAACCAAGTCGTCATACTGTTGTGACGATAATGGATTAGGCTTGGATGAACTACCCACTTGTGAAGTAGGAGGAACAATCTCAAGGACTTTGTCTGCTAAATCTGCTAGTTTCTCCAACGGTAAGTCGTCTTGTGAAGCAATCACTGCCTCGATGTTGGTTGGCAGACGACTTGTCCAGATGGTGGACAAAAAATTCTTAGTAACGGATGTACCTGCGAGGTTCTGTAAGTGGCGCAGAAATTGCGACGGTATTCTATCGCCAAGCTCCTCATGTATTGAAAGTTGTTTGACGCGTTTTTCTTGCGAAGCAGACAATCTTTTAATCAGTTCAGTTTTTAACTTATTGTACTTGTCAGACGTGGAAGGGCTAATAATGACATCTTTCACTTCAGCGGCGTGTTGGTGGTCGAGTTGAGCGATCAAATAATAAAATTTAGTCTCGTCACATGTAATTTTGGACAACATGAATTGACTCTCTACTTGAGCGAACCATAGCGCGGGTTCTTCAGGCCAATTCGGTAGAATTTTTACACCCACTCTAAGAATCTCAGAAGCTTCTGTAGAATCACTTCTAGTAGTCATATTAATAAAATATTTAAAACGCTCACCAATCTTCACTTGGACCACCGCCTTATATCCACGCGTTCCAAAGTGCACGTAATGCGTATGTATGCAATTCCAGAAGTTCACCATTATTCATACCAAATATTATTCCTCATGTGATGTATGACGATCACGTCGGATTCATCACTTATCTGGGGGTGCGTGTTGGTAGTATCTTCGGAAAGCAATAGAAATATATTTGCAGTATTAAGATGAAGTGTGAAAAAGAAGAAACGAATAGTAAAGAGAATAAATAATATACTTTTAAACCAAAAATAACAAAACTTAAATTAATTAGTAAAACAACATGTAATACGCGCCGCGGTCCGTCCGTGAGTGTCCGTGGAGACTGCGCAGGCTCCGGTCAAGTGAAGGACGATCGCGCGAGGGTGGAGCAACTTAACCGCCGGTCTAGGCTTACTAGCGTCGGCGATATAATGAAATTGTTATTATTGTGGCATGTTATGCCACAATCTAAATATTGTTTTATTATTTACTTCGTCTTAGATATTTTTGTTATTTATATCCTATACATATGTCATTTTGTTCAATTGCAATCAATCCATCAATTGTTATTACAATTACAATAATTCTTTTCACAAAAATCGAAATATTATAGACACACGTAAAATTTACAATTTTATTATTAGTCTTGATATGTTATTATTTACAACGTCGAACCAACATCCGTCGACGTGGTATGCGACGGAGCTGTCTCCCAGACAACATTGCTTCATCAGAACGAGATGTTCGGCATTTTTATCTTTCTAATTTCATTACTATCTAAATAACTTTTCACATATATTGGCTTATGTAACAGAATCCTCACATTATATTATAAGGTATCGTCTATCTGTCTATCAGTTGCCTTGTAACTCGTAAAACCACTGAATCGATTTACATTAAGCTTTTCTTAAAATCGTATACGACCTGACGAGTAATACCTAACCTTTTTTTTTTTTTTTGACGGGAGGAAATGCATTTACGCACTACCCTTACCTATTGTATTAGTGAGACCGAAGTCCCCCAATACAATAGGTAAGGGGGAACGGAGTGACGAGTTCCGTGCCAGTGTGGGACTCACCCGGGCGTGAAGCGCCCGGAAATACTCACTAAAACCCCCCGGGGCCGTCCGCTGCATTTGGGATGGGGGCGACACGGGGTGAGAGTAATACCTAACCTAACCAAGCGGTTAGGTTTTAGTATATTCGTAACGTTAAATGTATCAGTATATATAACAAAAGTACTCTGAATAATAAATTTTTTTTTTTTCGTTGAAATCACAATTACCTTCTTTCTTCTTTTTAGATCCTTATCATTAGATTACATAAAAGATATTTCGAAAGTCTGGCTTTATTTTATAATTCACGCGAGCAGAGCCGCGGACACAGCAAGCACTTACTAAAACGTACGTAACATACACAGCAGCATCCTCTGAGCACCACAAACACCTGACTGCAATCGCCAACTCGCCTGCGAAGCGTGCCGATTATGACTATGGCAATTCCTCCGTAATTGGAGCCTATGCCCAGCAGTGGACGTCAACCAGTTGAATGGAAAACTTGATCAGAGAATACATCTGTAAGTAAAATAACAAACATGTAAATCAATTTAGTTGCATTCCAGTTATAACGGTCAGAAAGAAAGAAAGAATGGTATGATCTATGTTAGGTAAAAATCGCAGGTGAGTACGCGCGGTCACCTGCCGTGTTTATAATGCATAGTGCGTACAATACCTAAGTACCGTTTTAAGTATTTGTTCAAATGATAATACAGATATAAACCGAGTACTTAACATTAATAATAGATTATTAGTAAAACTATCATACCAGTGGAAAACGCATACGTAAAATATTTGCTGTAAGTTACAACTTTTTTACTTAAATTTTCAGAAAATAATGAATGTATGTGAAAATTAAACAATGATAGTGGAGTCGGATTTCGCGAACGTAGGTTCAAACCCATCCGTGTAACTCACATAATGAGCCTGAGCTTTCGGTGAAGGAAAACATTGTGATTTTTTTTTTTTAACCTAGCTAATGTTGTTGACCGGAAGGGCCTTTACAGTTTCACTGTAACTTTGTAGGCTAATACTCGCCGCAACAGGTAACTAGCACAAGGGCGCCAAAGTGGTACGAACCTCGGCTTGGCCGTTACCTGTGTAGACAAATTCCCGCGAAATTTTGATCCTAGCTAATCCCTACATATTTTATTAACTAATAAAAAAATTTAAAAAAGGTTCCTCACTGGAACCTGCGTTCCTCTAAGTTTTGTGTGCAAGTGTGTGTGCGCAGTGTAGTGCGGGTAATGCTCAGTGTATGGTCAGTGTAACGGTATCGCGCTGGCGGCGACGTCAAGAGCCTCGCCAGTTTGAGAACGAGACACGTATTGGGTGCAGCCCGAGGGGAACCCAGAGAGTGTGCGGGAGCAAAGTTAGCCGCCTGTCCCCGGCGGTGAGAACGGCGGTAAGGCGGGTGCGGGCGCTGGCACGCATATTTAATCGGTTGATAGGGAAAGATCCTATTCTCGCACGTGATTTTATATTCGGGGTCGGTGAGCACATTTCGCGGTCTCCGAAACAATTTTGGAGCTAACATGTCGGTGGAGTATCCGACGGGTCTCACTATGAGCGGATTCGGGTGTGTCTCTGCGCGATCGAAGAAGGTGCGAGACTGGGACTTGATTTCGCAATGGATGGATGGCAGGTTCAGATCTCTGTGTAAATCCACATCCCTCTGATACCATCGCGCACCTACGGCTCTCCTTGTGAAGCGGTTCTGAACCACTTGGAAGGAGGCCAGATCCTTGTATGATGCGAAGGCAGGGGCGCATTAAGTCAGAATGGGCCTAACTACCGTTTTGTACATAGTAATCTTATGGCGGAGGGCTATATTACTCCGGGAGTTATAAAGGGAGAAAAGACATCCCAGAATCATGTTGGCCCGGTTCCTGACTTTCAAGATGTGAGGTTTTTTTTTTTTAAATAACATAAAACATATTCTGTGGACTCTAGTCCCACACCTTTTTTATGTTGACGGTTTAATTTGACTTGCGTCAGAAAAAATTGCCTATAATATTTCATGCCGCTATGGAGTTAGTTACCTTCTTTCATAACTAATTAAGTGAGCTTAAATCTACTTATATTTTACATCTAAACTAAGACTATATGTTAAATAATTGTTTTTTTTTTGTAAGTATTGTTAAACGCGAGTGTTAAAAATGTGAGGTTTGAAAGTCATATGGCCATCTAGTGAGATACCGAGGTACTTGACCTTGGTGGCCCATGGGATCTCTCAACGAAGAGGTTCATCGTTCCTTAACGCAGAACATAATCGCGGTGTTCTTTCCCGGATTTATCGCTATGTGTCACTTTTTGCACCAAAGGCTTAAGACATTTTAATGTCCACAGCGTTTTGGGTGCGGGTTCTAAGGACGTCTCTACGTCTGTAAAAGAAATAGCATCAGCATAAAGACCTAAATGAACCTTACTAGCCGCCACTCCTTCGAGCGGGTCGTCTTTCGAGTTCGGATTTAGGTCGGGCAAATCCGCTAAGTAGAGGTTGAATGGACAGGCGCTAGAATGGAGCCCTGAGGATATCTGCGCAGATCGGATGTGCTAAGAAATTGTTTGCGACATCGCGGGCCGCACAAATACCATCCATGGGCTGCATGCATGCATGTCGACAACTGATCTAATCTCTACAAAATCTTCCTCGTGATTCGTCGATATGTCTGAATGATCGCGTAATGTCTCGCCGGGATACTTCTTTTTCCATCAGTTAATTGTAATTAACGATTGATGGAATTGACTGAAGTCGTGTAATGTCTGCCATGTAGTAACTACGCATTTAAAAAAGGCTCAGTTACTAAACGCAAAAAAGAACGTTGTCTGTTTTACGCGAAACATAAAAAGCGATTTGTCACCCCATTAATTAATACGCGTAACTACGAAAGAGAGAAGACGGGGATGGGTGTTTGTGTTAAATCACTAGAAAATTGTACAGGGCTTTTAGTATCCCATTTAAGTAGTATAGAAAGCTGGTTATGATTTGAGAGTCGATTCTCGCTTATCAATGCTGATAACAGCCATCGACGCGTAACTGTGTTTAATCGAAACTAAATGGGGAAATTATATATAGTTATTATTACATACAAGCTGCGTCATGTGGCATCACTCGCAATTACCCATTTCTGAAATTAATCACAAGGTGTGATTTACATACGTACGTTGAGTAAGTATTTATCGAACGCTTATCGTATTTAAGGCTTGAATAAAACGATAGGCAACTTCTCTGTGCTATCCATTGAATCGTATTTTATTTACAATTTCATGAGTTTTAATTTTTTAAGGATAACCCTAATCATTTTCGAAAAATTAAAAATGCGAAGTTGCGCGGAGTTGCTTCTTTTTTTTTGTAACCTAGTTAATGCTGTTGACCGGAAGGGGCTTTACAGCTTCACTGTAACTTTGGGGGCGAGTACAGAAGGCACTCGCCTCAAAAAGGTAACTAGCACAAGGGCAATGATACGAATCTCGACTTGGCCGTTACCTGAGTGTAATAACTCCCGCGGAATTTTTATATACTCATATGTATGTAATAGGAGAAACGACCTGACATCTATTACATCCAGATTAAGAGTTAAGATAGATATGTTTATAGAAGGCTTAACATATGATATTAATCAGGGTAGTAACGATCCATGCAAGACAAGATGATAAGCTTTACGACAGTGTATGATGTGGTCCACTTTATCAAAGAGTCTATTTGTATTCGCTTGTTAAATGCGCTGCTTAGATGATTGGTATAAGTTAATAAATTTGAGGTCGTTGAACCCCCTTTAACAAAGCCGTGTCGTATATGACTGATGATATGCTTTAAGTGAAAATCAATATCTGTGTAAATTATACTTTCTTAAATCTTGGCAAAGCAACAGAGAATACTTATAAGTCTGTAGTTAGTGACGTCCATTTTGTTTCCCGATATGTAAATGGGTGCTATTTTTGTTATTTTCCATAATTCTGGAAACTCACCATCACTGATGCTTTTATTAAAAATTAATACCAGAGGCTTCACTAAAGCATTTGCACAATTTCGAATAATTATCTGCGGTAAACCATCAGAACCTGCTCCCTTATTGATTTAAGTGCCAATTCAACGTTTTGTTTTAATATTGTAATTGTGTGAATACTGTTGCTTAATGTAAGAAAAACGGATTTATATGCGTTACAAGTGGATGTGTTATAAACGGACCCAAAATGTTTTGCAAACAAATCAGCTATGCCTTTACCGTCTTCAGCTACAATTGCGTAGAACATTTTTCTTGGTAAATCATTACTTGCTTTTTTTGATTTTGAGAAGCTCCAAAACTACTAAACATCTGTTTTTAAGTTTTCTTCGATCCAGTCGATGTATGATCTAGAAAAAGAATTAAATAAATCTTTACCTCTACACCGTAGCATTGAAAATGTATCAAAATCTCTAGGATTTCCATACTCCATTACTTTTTTTTTTTTTTTTTGACCTAGCTAATGCTGTTGACCGGAGGGGCCTTTACAGCTTCACCGAACTTTGGGGGCGATTCTATTCCATACTTATTATGATATTCGTTTTATTTTTTCTATAATAATTCCCAAAAAAGATTATAAAAGATTTGTAAAGAACTCGTCTGAATTATATTCACTGTATTGTAACCCCTGGTTCAGATAGTTCTTAATTGCAAGCGGCAAAATCAGTGTCTCGGAATCTGTACCTAACAATATTATTCTCTTTGAGTAATATATTTAATTAATATATTTTACATTAATATCTAGAGGAGGGGTGGTAACAATCTCGACGACTCACCGCTTGAGTTTCAGAAACTTCCAGCGATATAGTTGAACTATGAAGAACTAGATCTAGAGTTTTTCCAAGCTTATTGAGTACAGAATTTGCCTGAATTACATCACATCTAGCCATAAATTCTATTAATGCCTGAGCATTGTTCTTGGCACTAAAACCCATTGGAGACGACGACCAATCTACCTTACGTAAGTTAAAATCACCAATTAATATCGTTTGCGTTGGAGAGGATAACTTATCAGGTTTCGTTGGGGCCCCAATTTCCTCAAAATTATTGCCGACTATATTCTAAAACATAACCAAATAATACTTATAATTAACTTAAATTAATTATAACAATAATTATATAATCGGTTCAGTGTTTCTACTCTTATAAGCGAACTAACGAACAAACAGACAGATTGACGTTGCCTTTTATAATGTGTAATACCCGTGACAATACGTAATTAAACGCATATTGTAACCGCTTAGATAAACAACGATACTTATCAACGGCCATGACAATTTCACAGTTATTTTACCTCTGAAGTCTCACTTTTGGTATGTTGGCATTACTAGCTGTCACGTAGTCAAAATATTTTGTCAATCGTTTTGGATTTTGCTTTTTATAGTAAATTTAAACAGTAAACCACGCCAAAATAAATTCAAAGTAGTGCTACAAATATTTTTCTAGCAATACGTACATTCTCTGAAAAAGAAAGATCAAACAAAGCTCAGTTAATTCCACTCGTCCACGATTTTCCGTCATGACTCGTACATAAAAGTACGTTCGTACGTACGAACCTCGGCTTGGCCGTCACCTGAGTGTGCAAACTCTCTCGCGAATTGAATCCTATCTAAACCCTACATTTTTTATTTAGCATAAAAAAAGGTTCCTTACAGGACCTATGAACCTGCGTGTTATGTGCAGGAGTGTGTATGCAGTGTTGTGCGTGTAATGTCAATGCATGGGCAGTGTCACTGTATCGCGCTGGCGGCGACTTCAAGAGCCTCCCCAGTTGGGGAACGAGGCACGTCTTGGATCGCCGCCTGAGGGGGACCCGGAGAGTGTGCGGGAGAAAAATTAGCCGCCTGTCCCCGACGGCGGGATCGGCGGTTTCGCGGGCGTGGGCGCTGGCACGTATATGTACGAGGAAAGAGCCTATTTTCGCGCGTGATGTTATCGTCGCGGTCGATTAGTATGTTGCGCGGACGTCGCCGCTTTCGGTCGGCGAAACGGACTGGCGAGTACGAGACGGCTCGTACTATGAGTGGGTTCGGGTGTGTCTCTGCGCGTTCAAAGAAAGCGCGACACTGGGTTTTAAAAACGGACCACCATTAGGTGGGTAGGTTCAGATCGCTGTAAATCCACATTTCTCTGAAACCAATGGACATCTGCAGCTTTCCTTACAAAGCGATTCTGAATCCTTTGTAAGGATAGCATCTGTTCGCTAGTGGTGTGACCGAAGGCAGGTGCGCAGTACGTGATGATGGGTCTGACCACGATCTTGTACAGGGTAATTTTATGACGGAGGGCCATTTTGCTCTTGCTGTTATAGAGCGATTAGAGACGGCCTAGCACCATGGAGGTCTGGCGCTTGACTTCCTTTAAGTGTTCTTGGAAAGTCAGTTTGTCATCTAATTGGACTCCTAAGTACCTGACTTCGGTGCTAAGTACCTGCGTACTGGACGGGGACTGGGAGGAGTTTTCCTAACTTCACGGTCTCTACTGAATAATATCGCGGTACTCTTACTCGGGTTTATCGCAATATGTTACTTGAAGTACCAAGAGCTGAGATCGTCGACGGCTCTTTGGACGTATTTCCGTATGAGATGTGTCTTGCGGTGGGATTAGTAAATGACTGTGTCATCCGCGTATAGACCTAACTGAACTCTTCCGAGATCAGGGAGGTCTGCTAAGTAGAGATTAAAGAGGACAACAGGAGCTCACAAACAAGATACCTCTTTTATAGTAAAAGCGCGCTGGCGTCGCGACCCGCTAGTAGTGTGGCGAAACCATTACCTAGAGGTTTAACCTGTGCTAGATGTCCGAGATAGATTCACATCTATTGATTGTCGTCATTGTTAATGTGTTATATTTTATTTACCACTAGCTGTGAGACCACGGCTGCGCCCACATTTCATATATTCTTCACTGTATAATATAGTATTTAAATATTCATTGGAAAAATAATGTGTTGATAGAGCTGTCCATTTAATCGTATTTTTTTACAATTTCATGACATTTCATTATTTTATACGTAATCTTAAATATTATCTAAAAATAAAAGTAACATAAGTTACGCGGAGTAAGTTGACTATCTGCCAAAATAATACCAGTGAAAATTGGTCAAGCCGTTTTATATATCAGATGAAGTGCGATCATTTTGACCATCTCCAATTAAAAAAAGATTAGTAGTAAATTATTTACGAGCGGACGAACGGAAGCTGCAAATAATTAAAACTGACGGAAGACAGTAATCGCTGTTATACACCAAATTTTAAAAATGCATACCAGAATATTACATATCCAGTCGAAAAGGCCTAGAAACTAGGTAAGGTTACGTCAAGTAATAAGTAGGCAAGTAAAAGTCTAGACGTCTACTAAAGATAGTCCATAATAGCTAGACTTTTGGGAGGAGAGATCGTGGGTTCTATTCACGCTACGCTGTAGCTACGGTCGTATCAATTATATGGCCCTATCCTTCAGGAACTTTACTATATGTAAGCAAACATTCGTAAAGTTTTATCCATGATATTGTTGATATCAAGTTTTAAACCCTCCACTTGGGTTTGGCTATGGTCGAGTTAAAAGCCCTCTACAAATTTTTGATACAGAGACTGTCTAAGGCAAGCAACACTATTGTTACTATGTTTCATGTCAAGGACTAAATCTAAAGGAAAAGTTACCCCAGTGTAAGGATGTAGGTTAAACCGCGTCGTATACGTCGGCCGCGTCGGATCTTATCGTGTCGCGACGATACCATAACTCGTAGTAATAGGATCTTTCCTCCCTTACCTCGTACAAATGCGTGCCAGCGCCCACGCCCGCGAAACCGCCGTTCCCGCCGCCGGGGACAGGCGGCTAATTTTGCTCCCACACACACTCTGGGTCCCCCTCAGGCGGCGACTCAAGACGTGTCTCGTTCCCCAACTGGGGAGGCTCTTGACATCGCCGCCAGCGCGATACAGTAACACTGCTCATGCATTGAGCATTACACGCACAACACTCCATACACACTCCTGCAGATAACACGCAGGTACATAGGTCCTGTAAGGAACCTTTTTTTTTAATTATTATTAATAATAAAAAATGTAGGGTCAGCTAGGACACAACTCGCGAGAGAGATTTGAAAACTCAGGTGACGGCCAAGCCGAGGTTTGTACCACTTTGGTGCCCTTGTGCTAGTCACCTTTTTGCGGCTGAGTGCCTTCAGAACTCGCCCCCAAAGTTCGGTGAAGCTGTTAAGGCCCTTCCGGTCAACAGCATTAGCTAGGTCAAAAAAATAAGTGTAAGGATGTAGAAACACTTCAACTTATCCAAATATTATAATATTTACCCAGCTTACGGTTGTTGCTATCAATCAGACGTATTACTCTGCTCCTATACATATTTTGAGTAAATAATTCAAAAGAATTTATAGGTACCATAGTGTTAAAAAATGACGCTTTTGTTTCAGACTATGAGATTACCGAACAACCGTTGGATTGTTATCCTCGCGATAGGCGTCCTAGCCTTAACCTTACTCTTCCTGCGTCTCCCTCCTTCATATAAGCAACCCCTATTCCTAAACCTAACTAATGTACGCCAAGCAGAGCCTTACTTGGACATCACACCTCCATTACGACTTCTCCCCTACAGATACTGGAGAGACAGACAAGAAAGACCAGAGACATACCGGCAACTATCCTGCACTCGATTGCCGAGAAAGGACGACATACATTACGCAGCCGCTTCGTGGCAGTTAATGAAAGCGGAGAACACTAGCATCTATATATATGGAGCGTATTGGGATGATCGGTTCGAGGAGCCGCTGGTGAGGGTGTTGGTGTACGGGGACGTCGCTCCTTTGCCGATGATCTATTGCCAGTTGTGGTAAAATTCAATAAAGTCATTTTATAACATAAATAAGTGCTGAAAAGTTAACGTAGATACTATGGTTTACATAATCTTTTCCTTATGAAGTATACTTAATAGCGTGTCTAACTAACCACCAATCACTCTTCATTTTTTCTTCATATTCATCTACTTTTGATGAATATATTATAGGGAGTTTGAAAGTTGCGCCAGAGATAGAAAAGTTGAAAGGTTCCCTTTTGTCGTGGTATGGACATGTTATGAGAAGAGAGGAAGCGCTTGTGGGTAAAATAGTAATGAATATAAATGTGGAAGTATGGAAAAGTAGAGGAAGACCAGAGAAAGTGTGGATGGAGTGTGTAAGAAATGATATGAAAGAAAAAGGAGTGAATTAAGAGATGGCGACTGATAGGGATGTATGGAAGAAGAAAACATACTGCGCCGACCCCAAATGAGTTGGTAAAAGGCTGAAGAATGATGATGATTCATCTACTTTTGAAGTGCCAAGAAGAGTAGATGCAATATTTTATCTGATATATCTACGAGATCTACGTCAGTGTGTCCCATCATAAACAAAACTTGAAACGGCTGTAGTCGCACGCGGAGTGGAGTCATTTTAAATTAGCCTCAAAATTGTTAGTGATTACGTAATTCCATGTCAATTACACATGCAGATATTATATTATTTTGACTTCAATATTAAGCGAGTTTTGAAACTTTTGCTTTTAGCGTTATCACTCTATAGTAGTAACATTATCGGAATTTACTTATAATCGAATAAAATTTGCGGGATATTAGAACATTCGTGCCAGACTATAGTCACTGACTAACACCATGCCCACGGTAAAAAAAAACCGCCATGGTGCCATGTTAAGCCGTATCGCGTATCGGAGATATTGGGAAGCTACCTACCTAGAGCCTTCACTCGCCATAGATCTCGACTAGATAGATTCAAATCAGATGAAATGAAAAAAATAGGTAACTATCTAGGTAACTAAATAGGTAAATAATGGTAAATGTTTATTATAGTGATATTCGTTAGATTTACATTCCTCGAATTCTCGATGCTTCTTGCATTTTGATTAGATATATGTACGTTCGCTCCTTGAAAAGTTATGTAAATGATATCAGATTCTGATCACAAGGTATCCAGAAGATAATGCACCTCTAACGATATCATCGGAGGCGACGTACGGGTGGAGGTCGGAATGGGGGGGCCCCACGACGGGGGTCAACGAGCCATACATCCTCACATGCCGCGCTTGGAGACACCGTCCTGATCCACAAACAGCGCCCCTCGCGATCAGCCTCGTTAGCGATGCATGTGAGGAGGCAACTAATGTTCTCAACGTTCAGGTTTGTAATTAACGACAACATGTGGGCAGAATTTACAATATTCCTAAATTTCTCCAGCCGTTGCTAATTGGTAGTTAATCGACGTCGTTTTTTCACAGTATCAGTTGCATTATTAGTACTAGAAGGATATCATAGGATATATCTAAACACATCATTGGTTCATAATTTATTCAACGAACTGTTTAGAAGCAGTGTGTTATTTCAACTCCAAATCCATTCATCAATTAGACCAAAAGTCCACTGCTGGACATAAGTCTCCCAAAGATCTTCACGATGACTGATTTTGTGCCACCCACATCCAGCGGCCTACCGCGACCTTCACCAAGTCGTCGGACCACCTTGTTGGGGGCGCACACCTCCGCTACGTCTTCTAGTGCATGGTAGCCATTCTAGAATCCGTTAGCCCCAACGATCATCGGTTCTAGGAGCAACGTGCCCAGCCCACTGTCACTTAAGTTTAGCAATACTTTAGGCAATGTCCATTACTTTGGTTTTTCTGAGGCTCTCCTCATTTCTGAATCGATCACGCAGTGAAACTCTGAGCATAGTCCTCTTCATTGCCCTTTATTTATTTTTTCTTTGTTTGTTTTTCTAACCTAGCTAATGCTGTTGACCGGAAGGGCCTTTAACGCCTCACCGAACTTTGTGGGCGAGTGCTGAAAGCACTCAGCCGCAATAGGTAACTATCATAAGAGCTCGAACCTCGGCTTGGCCGCTACCTAAGTGTGAAAACTCCCGCGGAATTTTGATCCTTACTAATCCCTACCCACCATTGCCCTTTAAGCAACTTTGAGCTTTTTTATTTGGCCAATTGCAGCGACCAACTCCAAATTAAAGATAATAAACTGATATTTTTCAATTATTCCCTTATTTACTATTATTATTATTAACTTGAAATAAGTATTTTCGAATGAGTACAAACTTTATGAAACAAATTATTTATAAAGAACAATTTATAAAGACAATATGCGGTTATGTCATTGTTTCAAAAAGACTAAAGTTTTACTTGATATGTTAATACATGTAACTTCTAATTTTAAAAATAGTACGTTATGTGTCAATCTAAGAGAATAAAAGAAGTAATAAAAAATATACAAGTCGATTATAAGAAGCTTTTAATTTATAATGTAAAATGACCGTAAATATTTAAACAATAAACGTTCCCAAAGTCCCACAACGTGGCGACCGTGATAATAAAAGTGCCTGAAAATCAGTTTTAAGAGGTCAGTTTACAAAGAAAGCAAATATATTGGAGACATTATTAATCGCATAAAAGAATTCTCCAACTGAAATTGAATTGAAAGCAACATATAAAGAACTCATCAATATTAAAGAAAAAAATGATAAATTAGACGAGGAAATTAAAAACAAAATATTACTCGAAGAATTAAAAAGAATTTGACGAAATTGAAAAATATAAGCGTAGATGGCTCCTCTTAGTTGAGAAATATAATTATAGTTGAGAAATATAAATTCCCTATTAAAATAAAATATAAAAGATGAAAAGAAAGAAGATCAAAATAACTTACAATTAATGAGATTGCCAAAAATTGAAATTCCCAAATTCGACGGCAATATTAAAAATTGGTTACCATTTTGGGGGCAGTTCCAGAAAATTCACGAAAATGTCAATTTGGACACAAGATAAATTTATTTATTTATTACAGTCCATCACACCCAATATTGAGGCTCGCACAATCTAGTTGAAAGCTATCCGATAAATGGAGATAATTATCATAAGTGTATCGACCATCTAAAATCAAGGTATACGCGAGAAGATCTTTTAATACAATTGTGTGTTCGAGAACTGTTGTCGTTAATTTTACAACAAGCCAACGGCGAGGACTTAGTTTTAGCAACGTTATATGATAAGGTTAGTGGACATTTACGCGTTCTTGAAACACTTGGTGTTACTAAAAAACATGCAGCATTCATCCTTCCGATGGTTGAATCAGCTTTGCCTCGACAAGTACTAAAAACTTGGCAGCGTACAGGTGCACATAGTAATAAGATGGAAGATGAGCTCGGAAACCTACTCATATTTTTACAAAAAGAAGTAGAAAGTGACCAGCGTATTAAAATAGCGAGTACCACATTTTCTACGAAAGCCCCAGAACAAAAAATAGAAACAATGTCACCATCTACAGCTACGTCTAGTAAAAAAGATTTTAAGAAATCATATATCTGGTGTGATAAAGATAATCATACTAGTTTAGAGTGTTACAAGCTAAACATATTGTCTATAAAAGAAAGAAAGGGTGTATTAACTAAAAAGAAAGCGTGTACAATTTGTTTAGGAAAAGGCCATAACTATAAAATATATAGAGCCTACAACATCAAATGCTTAATATGTGAGAAAAGTCATTCTACCACAATATGGTACGGCCAAAGCTTACTACCAAAAACCATGGAGGCTACAAAGGAAATCACCACTACCACAGAATCTTCAACACATAGCTGGAATTCTAAAAACTATACTACTCTTCTACAAACAGCATTTGTTCAAGTAGAGTACAAAGGGAAGAAAAACTACCTATTAGAGCTCTATTTGACAGCGGCTCATAAAGATCATATATTAGGAAGCAAATTATAGAAGAGTTAAATATTCCAGAAGCTGATGAACAGATATTAACAATAGTTTGTTCGGTGGTACTGAAACCAATTCTCAAGCATACAAACTATTTAATGTCAATATTTTTAGTTTAGATAGTTCGTATACTACAAATTTATTAGCATTAGGACAAAGTGTTATTTGTAAAAATGTTCCTAGATTTAGACCTAATAATGTATTAAGACAGGTTTTGAAAAATAACCAAATATCTCTGACAGATCAACAACATTACGAAAATAAAATATCTCTACTAATTGGTGCTGATTATTTAGGCTTTTATTTGACAGTAGAGGTAAAACAACTGCAGAATGGGTTAGTAGCCATAAACACTAAATTTGGATGGACCTTACAAGGAAAATAAATAAGTGAAAATTTCAATTTGACCACTTCTTTATTTATCTATCAGAATGACAATTTAAGTTTAACGGATTATTGGTCACTGGAGATGATGATGATACAGGATCCAACAGAAACAAAGTCAAAATAAGAAAAAAACAGCTCAAATAATGGCAGCTTTTCAGGAGAATATCGAGTGCAGTGAAGAAGGCGGGTATGAAGTAAAACTTCCTTTCAAAGTAGGCCATGAAGATTTACTATCAAATTACGAAAAGGCAAAAGTAAGACTTTATTCAACTACAAATAAATTCATTCTAATGGCAAGTTTCGAGAGTATCATGAATGCATTCAAAAGGCATAGTTTAGGTATTATTAAATCATGAAAAGCTTTAGGCATTATTGAAAAGTTATTCAGAGGTAAGGACGGAATAGAGAGAACAGCACAAGTGAAGACCTATATATAAACTGGAGGGTTCTACAGATCCAACAGGTAATAGTTTTCCATCATTATTAAACACTGAACTTTCAAATCCTAAGAATTTAGGGCAATTATCAACGGGAAAGAATCTTCTGATAGGAACCGTGACACCAGAGCCGAATGTTAGACCTGAAAAATTTACTCGCAGTGGTAGAAAGGTAAAAATGCCGAGTAAATATGATGTTTATATATAATTTATTTCATACGGCTTTGCTTAGAAATATGGCAGAGAAATCGTAACAATTTTTTTAAATTTAATTTATGTGCATGTTTGTTGTTTCGTGTCTGGTTTGGAGGATGTTCCAAAGAGACTAAGGTTTTACTTGATATGTTAATATATGTAACTTCTAATTTTAAAAATAGTACGTTATGTGTCAATCTAAGAGAATAAAAGAAGTAAAAAAAAAAATATATACAAGTCGATTATGCAAATTTTACAACTTTTATCATACTTGCTTTTTCCATAAATCCATTGGAAGCGAGGTATTTACAAAAAAGCTCCTATGAAATTTTTAAAACTAAAATGTCAAAATAAAAGTTGTAACAACTTTGAAGCTTATTATCTTTTATTCCGAAGTTGATAAACGTAAGTGACTGTGTCTTTTATCTACTCTTTTGGATTGACTGTAGAAGCAGATAAGTTACAAAGTCAGAACGTTAGGTCTGAATCTTTTCTTCCAATACTTTGACGTTAATCATGAAAGACAGTAAATCTAGTTTATTACGTGGGCAGGACGCACCGGGTGCCGGTGAGCTGATCCGTAAGAGATCTCTCTACACGTCTCGAGTAAACGCATCTATCGGTGTGTGCCTCAAATGGCTTGACTACAGGAGCGACGTGGCCGCTCAGCTCGTCGAGTGGATCCAACTCATCCGCCATTTTGGAGCCAACGCACTTTACGTCTACATTGTGCATGTTAGTTATGACTTTAACTGGACGCTGATAAGGAATACAATGCTAACTATCAACAACAAAAAAACTAGATTTATGTTTCAAATACAAGATCACACAAAATATCGTACATTTTACAAACTAGTGTTGTGTGACATGTGATTTAATATTTATATTAACAAAACTAGACAGCCATGGAGACTGCCGACAGAAGTGAAAATTCGAAATTTTGGAATAACTGTATTTTTTTTTTGTTTAAATTTCACAATTTGTTATAACCTAACATATGTCTAGTTTTTACATATATTGCCGCTCCGAGCAATAGTTATGTACGTTT
This sequence comes from Samia ricini, assembly GCA_014132275.2. Lineage (NCBI taxonomy): Eukaryota > Metazoa > Arthropoda > Insecta > Lepidoptera > Saturniidae > Samia > Samia ricini. The sequence goes on from AP028167.1 coordinate 10,302,849, forward strand.
TTGATATAATTTATTCATAATCAAAACATATGATAGACTCCACAAGTATACATTTTATTATTTATCTCTGAGCGCTAGCACAATGTCATCTTGTATTTGACATACTGTAGCATGTTGACGGCTAACATTATAAGCATTGGTAACGCGAGTCTATACTATAGATTTTCCCCTACCGAGAATCGCTCAAGTCCGCTAAAGGGGTTTTCACTTAAAAAAGAAACCAGATCGAGTTTATTGCCTGCACTCTTCTCGACCGGATTGTTCTTTCGAACCGGTGGTAGTGTTTTGACGTTCACAAGCGCCTTATCAGGGCCCAAATTGAACTATAATTGTTAAAAATTCTGCAGACTCATCCGAACGTACGCAAAGTCCTGGATTATTACAGTCGTCGTGGGTTCGTGGATGTAACAGAGCTGGCGCATCCGCCGCATCTATCCCCAACCCACTTCTCCCCGGGTTCAAACGAGTTCCACGACTTGAGACGCGAGCTGCTCCCGTTGAACGACTGTTTGTACCGCGCTACGCACCGGCATGCGCTCATAGCCGCCATCGACATGGATGAAATTATTGTTCCAGTAAGGTATACGCAGCTAACATCCACATGAAACCTTTAGGATATAACAAACACCACAAAAACCTAATCAAATCAAATCAAATCAAAAAATACTTTATTCGATTTATGTTTTCTTGATTCGATGCGATCTCAATTTATTTTTACCTACTGATGATTACGATGACTGATTGATGAGAACGAGATTGATTCGTCAGAGAAAAAAACCCGTTTTTTTTTTGTTTTGATCTTAGTCTCAAAGTTATCAGTTGATATTAAAACCGGCCGTTAGACGTTATGAACATCAAAACACTACCATCGGTTCGGGAAAACAACTCAGTCGAGAAGATCGCCTAGGCAACAAACTCGATCTCATTTATTATACTTAATTCAAAACACAAAGCGTTTTAGCGTCTACACAGAGATACTTCTAACGATAATAGCGCAGTTGTTGGTGCGGTTGTAATTAGCCTGAGCTTTTGATGAAAGAAAACATCCTGAGGAAACAAAGTTGCTTACTTTGGTACTTCTGCAGATCTACTCATTTCTGATTCGATCACGCAGAGAAACTCCGCGCATTGCCCTTTGGGTAACTTTGAGCTTCCTAATAAGGCCTATTGTTAGTGACCACGTCTCATTGTCATAAGTCAATACCGGCAACACACACTGGTCAAAGACTTTTGTCTTGAGATACTGCGGTATCTCGGACGATAATATTCTGCGTAGCTTCCCAAACGCGGCTCAGCTGAGTTGAATTCGACGATTAACCTCTTTTTCCGAAGTTGAACCTACCTAACTGGACAGTTTGTCCCAGGTCAACAACTTCGAGCGTAGAGTCACCGATATTTATAGGAGTTGGCACAACATGGGTTTTGACATGGTTTTTGTCTTGTCCATGTTCATTTTAAGGCCAACTGGTTCGGAGGCTCTACTGAGGTCATCGAGCATCGTACTTAGGTCTTCTGCGGTCTCAGCCATAACTACTGTACCATCGGCAAAGCGATACATCATATGTATTTAGTAACAAGTTGTTATTTCCTTCCATTTTATTTTCTGTAATCAGAGACGGACGGTACATGGCAGAAATTAGTGGAAAATGACGCTGAAGAGAATAAAGAGCCGGTAGACGCATTGGTGTTCGCTAACTACTACCTGTTGGACGATGCGCAGAAAGAAAATGATGCTCCTCCACCAGCCAGAATATTGGCACACATGTGGCGCGCCAGGGAACCTAACCCACCCGGTGAGATGTGCATATAGGTTTCTGAAAATTTTCCAATCAAAAATATTTCGTATTAGTATGTTACAGGCCGGTCCGCCTGATGGTAAGTGGTCATGGTAGCCTATGGACGCCTGCAACACCAGAGGTAAACAGTGCGTGTTCCCAACTCTTTTAAAAAAACTTTAGAAGAATCCCATACTGTATTCCGCGGGAAACACGGCCGCTGGGAGCTTATTCCACATCCGGATATTTCGCGGGAGGAAACTCCTCTGGAACCGCACTGTCTGGGACCATTTTGGCTTGGTGAGGGTGAACTTCCTGCCGATGGCGAGCCGTATGATGGTAGAGATTAGGTGTCAGCATTATGTCGAACAATTCATCAAAACACAGCTCATTATACAAACGGTAGAACACACATAAGAAGGCAAAGTCTCTCCCTCCTTAGACTTAAAGGTTCTAAACCGTTTGCGAGATTGAGAACGTCAACAATTCTCGCAGCACGTCTTTGAATCGAGTTTTCATTATATAGATTTAAATTTAAAATAAATAATTAACTAATAAGCCACGAGGACCGCCGATGAAGTGAAAACATCGAACAAACTTATTTTTAATAGTGTAATTAACAATACTCCGACTACAGCTCTGAGTCTAATCGATTACTCAATATTCGTGATCTTTACACAACCAAAAGAATAATTTAGTGGCAATCGTTTTTCTCGAACGTTTTATTCGGGAATTTATTGGAAAATATTTTGTTGACTGTAGCATGTCACTAAAAGCTGACGTAATAGGTAACGCGAATCTATTAGTTTTTCCCCTATCGAAAATCGTTCAACGCGACTAAAAAAGTTTTCTCTTGAAGATACGTTTCGCCTGCCCTATTAAACGAATATTTCTTAATTAAAATATAAGTAGGCATTTTACTTATTTAACTGGCATTTTCTGAATATTATTTATCAGTGTTCATACATATGAAAAATAGAATATAGTTATAGTTTTAGAACAAAATCAAATATTCGAGTATAAAAATCTTAAAACACAATATGAACCTTTTTTTTTGACCAGGGGAATACATTTACGCACTACCCTTACCCATTGCATTAGTGAAACCGATTGCATTAGTGAAACCGAAGTCCCCCAAGGCAATGGGTAAGGGGGAGCGGACCACAATATGAACCTAACTCGCAATGTTATAACCTCAGGCTACAACGTGAAATCATTCCACAACACATCGACTGTGATCAGCATGCACAATCATCTGCCGATATCCTGCAGACAGTATTGCCGTTCCAGAGACGTCAACACTACCATCGCGAGACTCCACCATTACAGGTCTTTGAAATTTTCTCGTCAACTATATGATGTGATGTGATGAAAACCTCATTCATTACTAAAGCTCAGGCGAGAAACAGTGACTTACTTTAACATCAGGATGGTGGTGATGGCGCGGTCGGCAGTGCAGTCGGATTCCGCGTCGATACGAACCCACATGATTATATAACTCTTGATTTTTCGGTGAAGGAAAATAACGAGAGGAAACTATACCATGGCGGTAGGGCCATAGGGCCATTTTCTAGTTATGCCCGCCTTAATACCTACCACATTCAGGTTTATCAAACACCAATAGGTGTATTCCGGCAACATCTGCACTGGACAATCATTATCTCTAGGTTATTGTGTTTACCATTCTGGAACACATCATCACTTAACAGTAGATAAGATTGTGCTCAAAGTACTTATGAACCTATTACAATAAAATACACAATTATATTTAAGTTGCCACACTGGTTAAACCAGTTTCTTTCATCGTGCACTTAAATCGAGTTCGCTAAGGAAATAAAATGAAACTCCACCTTGACTTTGGACGAATTTCGACTAGTTTAGCATGGCAACACCACCACGTCCTCCGCCCCTATGTTCTGGTTACCCACCACATTACGCTCGCACATAATCAATTCAAAAGTCAAAGTAAGTCCATGTATGTTCTAACCAAGCCGGCTGCCAGTAGAACTATTTTATAAATGTCCACGACCTTAGTAACGCGGCAATTAGGACTAGCCCATTGGATCCTAACCCATTAGATTCCTGGTGACATCACATATCATAATATTTAGAACTAACCGCAACACTGCATAATGTAGTTTTTAAATAATCATTGGGAAATAATGTTTTAATAGTGCCTGTCCATTGAATCGTATTTTTTTTTAATTTCTTGAGTTTTAATATTTTCACACGGTACCCTAATAATTTTCCTGAAATTATTTTTATCAATAACAGAAAGCAAAGATATATGTCACAAATTCAAATGCGGCAGGTGAAACAATGCATTAAAACATATTTTATTTCCAGCTAGTTGTTTCATATATTCTTCACTGCTTTTTATTTTTTTTATACTGAACCCTAATTACTTTCCTTAATATTTTTCGGTACTAAGATAAACTAAAAACTATTTTTCACAAATTCAAAAACTTGCACGAGAAATTTTGCGTTGCACAAGTTACGCGGAGTAACTTCAGTTATCTACCAAAAAAGTCCCGTTTTATTCGGTCCAGCCGTTCCGGAGATAAGCCAGAACAGATAAAAATTGAAAACAATTGTTCTTGGCATATTTGCCGTACATAACACATGTGACATGTGTACATATTTAGAAAAAAAGTTATTTTGATATTACTTCTATATTATTTATTTGTAATAGATAAGGTATTTTCCAGGGAAAAGTGTGCGGACGATGTACCAGACTGCGAGGCTCTCCGCGACGTCGTTAGAGATCTTACAATGAGGAAATGGCGGACAGTCCTCAACGAAACCAAACACATACTCGACGAGATCGGCATCCCGTACTAACGCACTAATCCACCTAGGTAACTCTTGTACTTAGACTGTGAGCTAGTCAGGTTTAGACAAAAATTTAATATCATTTTAAGAGGATATTCTAGAGGCATTTATTCCATACAAACGTAGTCCCCTGTTTCCTCCCTGGATAATGTACTATGTTAAATATTTTTATACGAAATAATATTGTATATATAATAACTGTCAGAAAATTAAAAATCGGTTGTTTTGAAAGAGGAAACAGGGTACTAAGAAGTGATGTTTTCGTCCAATTTGCATACAGTAAAATCAGCACGCGTTGCAGTTGCCCCTATTCTTTCTTCGGAGCGCAACGCGATAGCAATAGATTACTGAAATACCTACTTTTAAAATCTGTTGCCGACCGCATGTCCTCTTAAGTTAGATTTTTCGTATAAATCCGAGTATTAGGAATAAAACACAACATCCGATATAGATTATTCATTTATATATAATATTTACAATCACTATACATTATGTAATAATACAATTTACAAAATTATTTCATTAGTAACAATTCACAAATACCCTCGGATTTATTATTATAACGCAGAGACGGCATCTCACACTTACCGTTAGGGGTATCACGTTATGCCCACACGGTCCTATTGCTGTCATACAGTTCGTTAAGTGTAAAGGCCAATAATTAATTATATAAGGATGATTTTAACGAATTTAGACACCCCTACTCCCATATAAGAATACATAAGATTTCCCGAAACCCCCCTTCCTCTTCTTACGTGAGATTCAACCTCCTTTTTTTAAATAATAAAACGTTGTTAGAAAATGTTCAGTTACACTAAAACTCACAGTTTGAAGTAAATCAAAGATTTTTTTTTAGCTTTTAGATAAGTTAGATTATACTTTATAAAGTTAATTTAATGCAAGAGTATGCTGTAGAGACCATAATTATTATTGTATTAAAAACTAATCACTCAACGCTATTTGAATTGCTTGAAAAAAAAAAAAAACCCTTTTTATTTTCCAAATTATTATAATAAAAATTAATACGCGGGAAGAATTCACTGAAATATAATTATTTTTTATGACATTTAAAATTTTATTGAACAGTAAAGAATTGTAAAATATATCGATGCGCACATTCCAATACATACAACGCAGTAAAGAATATAAACGGTTGAATGCGATCAAAGCCGCGGGGCTCAAAGAGTATCGAATGAAAAAATCTCCCCCTCCCCGGCCCCCTAAACAGTGAGCTCGTCTAGTGAAACTATTAACATCCAATATCAGGTATTTGTGTAATGTATTACTTATATAATTAATTTACAATATATAACAACAATATACCATATGGTTCGTTGAACCGGAGCGCCGAGGGCGGAGCACCCGCTACAGCGGCCACGCGGGGTCTCGTGTTACTACATGTCTCCCATTTGAAATCATACAACTCGGGCTCATTAGGGTCGTTCAAGTATTACGTAAGTACAATTTTATACATTTTCGACTCCCCCTCCCCAGCCATTTTGTCAGCAATAGTAAACAAAGCGCTTACCCCTCACTCTCATGACAACGTAATGAAAAGCAAGTACACATGGCTTACGCAATCGCCATTTAGAACCCCCCCCCCGATCCCCACGTCTTCAAAAATAAGTAAAACATAGATCCCACCCTCCACCCTCAATATAATACTTAAACACCTATCATAGGAATCGGAACCACCGACTCACAACGCAGTATCCGACTACCATCATCGCTTCTTTACTCAAGAACTTATTTACTTGAAAGTGATGTAAAAAAAACTGCACAGTTTGAATTTAGCCGTTAACCCCTTGAGCACTAACCTGGCGTTTACGCCAGCTCTCCATTGTCTCCCTATTGTCTCATTTTTATGGGTAATCGACACATTAAAGATCACTTGCATGCATAAAACGCCACCTGTTTCTGATAACGCCATCTATCGCGTTACATCTTATATTCCTATGGAATGTTTCACAATTGTATTTTTCTCTTAGTCTTTAAAATTTATATATTTGGTAATTGTTTTCATTATTCGTACGAAGTTACTCAAGACCATACTATGATATGCTTTCTTCTGATGACATGGGGGACTTAATGGCGATTACGTAATCATTATTTACTGTTAATTAAGCGGAATTTGTGAAAAAAAAAATAAAGCATGCTCTTTCCCCCCCCCCCCCCCCCCCCGGCCTCCCCCCCTCCCCCAACACCATTATAACAGCTTTGCTCATTATTACTGACAAGGGAGGGTGTAGTAAAAAATTAGTAAAATTCTCCTTACGTTATAATAAACGGCCCATAACTTTGTGACTTTGTAGGTGGTGCATAACCATAGATTTTCAACTTGAAAGTGGTAGGTGGCCAAGTGAATGCTAGGAAATGTTTCAACGATTTTATGTGATTGCTTCCCTCACCAAAAATGAACTGTGAGGATACGAACCCAAATGTACGCAGGTGTACACAATTGTATCTGGCCGAGTACATGAAAATGTACGTAGTGTAACACAAGTGTCCGAATTCGAGTATAATAAGATTTTAGATACAATTCTACGTGTACGCAAGTAAACAAATCCGAGAGTACGAACCCAAGTGTAGCCTATTATACGAACTTAGGTGTATCCAAGTAATCAAATCCTAGTGTACGAATCCAAATGTACCCTACTGTACGAACCCAAGTGTAGCCTAGTATACGAACTTAGGTGTATCCGCGTGCCGCAGGGGGCGACGCGGTGGCATGCCTTGCAATCCCGTATCGCCCCCATCCTAAATGCGGCGGACGGGCCCGGGGGGTTTTAGTAGGTATTTCCGGGCGACTCTCGCCTGGGTGAGCCCCACACTGGCACCGAGTTCATCCCTCCGTGCCCCCTTACCCATTGCATTTACTTCGGGGGGACTTCGGTCTCACTAATGCAATGGGTAAGGATAGTGCGTAAATGCATTTCCCCCCGACAAAAAAAAAAGGTGTATCCGCGTAATCAAATCCTAGTGTACGTACGAATCCAAATGTTCCCTACTGTACGAACCCAATTGTACCCCAGTGTACGAACTTACGTGTACGCAAGTAAACAAATCCTAGATTACGAACCCAATTGTACCGTAGTATACGGGCCCAAGTTTTGAGACATGTTACGTATCACGAGACACCGCGTGTTAGATATATCCGGCTTTACATACACTCCTGAGATCATCTTGTTCGTTCCGTGTCATTTTTTATTTGTGATGTTTTGTAAATTTACTTAAGACTTCGTCGTTAGTGCGTCCAGGTAAACCCGACAGACTTTTATCCTGGGTCCTATTAATGCGCATATAGATGACCCTGGACACACATTTTAAAACATGACAAATATTTGTAAAAAAAATCATATAATTGAGATATTATCTTGCGATTGGTTAAGTGCAGACATGCTTTGTAACTTTAGTGGATTGACTAGTTATTAGATATTACAAAAAGACAACGCCTGTCCCCTATTCGGCTTATTCGTTTAAAAACAATTTATACAATTCATTTTTTTTATTTATAAATTAATTCTTTAATCAGGTATTATATATTATAAGATATGAGGACATTAGTGAATTAACCACGTTAATTTTCACCGGAACGTTATCTTGCAGCATTTTATCTTAACCCCTTGAGCACCTTCCCGGCGTTTACGCCAGCTTTCCATTGTTTTCCTATTGTCTTTCTATTGTTTCATTTTTATGGGTACTCGACACATTAATTTGCATTTGTGAGTTACAAAAATTATAAATGCTCGCACGAGTACAAAATAATGGTGTTTTATTGCCAACTTCAAACGAACACGCAAATATGTCTACACTCTTGTCCGGTGCCTTGAAAAAGTGAGTTTAGATGGAAACAAAGAGAGAGATAGAGAGAGAGTGTGTGTATTAATGTATTGTAGGTTCATAATATTTTTCTGTAATTATACTACAATTAAAAGTAATAAATTATTGATTTAATGACACTTTCATCTTTGCATCACGCGTCATTTTATTGAGGTCGTGTCAAGTTTTCTGCGAGTACTATTTGGGGGACCCCCCGAAAACGGCTCGATTACGGTCCTGGCGAAACCATGTCGTCTTAACGCATATTTCCGTATTCAAGTATGTCGTCAAGTTCCTCGTCAAGAGTAGTGCGTTCTCGTCCCCTCTTGAACCTCGCGAGGGGAGTAAGAGATTTCAATACTCCATTTAGACAGAGCGAGTGTGCGCGGGGCGGTGCATCAGCCCGCTGGTCGGTCCGCCCTCACGCGTAGTTGTTAGGGCTATGCCCTCGGCTCGTGGAGCCCGACCCGCCGTACGTCGGCTCCAACCTGTCACTGGATCAGATAATAATCTTATATAGGCTTCGGTAACACGACAAGACATTACATTGTATAAAATGCAATGGGTCTACCGTTTACATATAAACTAACTTCTGACCGCGACTTCGTTCGGATTATTTGTACAAATTATTTCAAAAAAGTCATTAGTAAAGAACTCTTACACATAACACCAGGTTGAGATTAGGTAACAAACCTAACGCCATCAGGGGGCAGGAGTAAACATGGAAACTGACTCAAATATACCTCTTGTCTATTTTGTGTTTGTTTTAAAAATATTTTTTTTTTCAAAACTATATAAGTACCTACGTTATCATCGGGGGTAAGGATTATGCTTACTTATACTAACAAGAAGGGGGTAATTCAAAAATATATAACATTTTGCTCATTTAAGGCTCCTAAACAGTAAAGATCACGTATAATTGTTCTTACGTATAGTCATGCCGCGCGTAGAGCGAGTAATGATGCCGGCGCGGACTGTGCCCAGCGCTGGGCGTCGGGCTGTGGGACTCTACCGCGGCCTGACGGACTGTACGCGCTGGAACCAATTGAATATACCATATCACCTTCAAGTTTTAAACTCGACACAAAAAAAAAATCATCACACCTCCCACTTCTGATATCAACCGGCTGATCGTATTTCTCGAGGCTATTTTTTTTTTTAAAGATTAGTAACGTAGGTTACAGTGACAGTAGTTACGTCAAAGCTTTGAAATATACATAACATTTGAAGAGTAGCATCAAATTCTTTACTGGGTAGTTATCTTTGTAAATTCTACTCAGGGGAGGTCGGGTAACAGTTTTATTAACAAGTGGTTTGAGTAATGCCATACTGTCCCTATTTTCTATCCCCCTCCGTCCAGTATTGTAGTAGAATAAAATGAAATAAACCCACGTGTGAGGTGTAGGGGCGGCGTGTGCAGCTCCCTCAGCGGCATCGAACCCGCAACCCCGGACCCGCCACCGACACCGCCAGCACCCGGCTGCATCGCCGGGGCGGACGTTCTCGCACCAACTGCAATAGCAGATATTCAACCTCCTTCCCAGGTGTCGTGTTTGCAAAATTATTACTTTACACAGTATAATTTCACTTATTAATACGGCCTTAAAAGTTATAACTTCCACCACCAGTTTTAGATAACTTTATAAAAACATCATAATTTTATAGGTAACATAAAACTAGTTATCCAAACGTATGAATAAAGAATGTCTTTATATAAACAACAGAAACGAAAAATGACCTTAAACTGTTTCATTTTTTAATCCAATATATATTTTCTGTCGCCACAAGATAGGGGTTGACTAAATATTTAATTGATTTGTACAAGTATCTAATAAATTAATTTGCTTCTGTTTAAATTCATCAAAGTCTGTCAAGACCATGCTGTCCGTTCATTTATGTATTTGAAAATATCAACAATTTCACTTGATTTTGTAAGTATCAATAGTTTGTTGCTGGGAATCTATTTTGACGTAAATTCACTATTACATTCATAACTTGTTCCACATATATCATAACGAGCGGGTCGGGAGGCTATCCCTACCATATTTTACTAGAAAAGAGGTCGTGCTCGTTTCTATAGAGAAACATTGCGCTGGTGTCCCGGCCCGACCGCTGTGTGGCGAAACCATTACCCTATTACATGATGTCATTATTTTAGAATTCCATTTACACATCAGACGGAATACAGTCATTTAGTGGAGTTTAATTAAAACAATATGTATGTATGAATGAGTGAGATGGAGATAGTGTATTGAGGGAAAGAGACCTTGCAAGTCAGGACGGTGCCTGTGCGGGAGCGTGCTGAGGGCGCTCGTTGCCGGCAGGTGTGCGGACCGCCACGTAGAGGTAGCCCCCCCACTCCCGCCGCCGCCACTACCACCCGCAACCGCCGCACCCCCACCACCACTCCCACCACCTTCCAGCGAGGAGTACGCTGCCGGGACAACCGCGGGCTCACTTATACATCCTGCGCACTACATCACTCTATAGTGTAATTTTAACACGCCAGGAAACTCGATCCCTACTATTCGGTATCAATCAACCACAGTACATAAAAACCTTTCACACGTATTACAAAAGTTCCAGTCGTAAACAAATATACTACGCGATCTATTTTTTACGGTGTCGCCATCTCTTGATTCTTTCTGCGTAACTCTATATCACATAAGCTCTAAGCTGAATCGTGGGATATCCCTTATTATTTTCATACTAGATGAAAACCCGGCTTCGTTCGAGTGAAACGTGACTCATAATACACAATCTTTTAAAAAATTAGGTAGATACGAACTGTAACTTCAGTGATACGTGTGAATCGGCACTCATACGTGTGAATCGGCCTTAACGAACTCAAGTCAATATGGCGACTCCCTTTTGTACCATTAGAATTTAATAAAATACTCGACAATCCGAATTTTGCAGATATATGTTGTAGACTAGAAATATTTTTTTTTATTATTCAGGTAACGTTGCAATCGAGTCTACCGTACCTTTTGACCGAATAATTAATATAGATTATTGACTTGAAATAATACCAAAAATTGACTCTGATAATTGCTACATTGATAAAACTAGATGTTTAATGGCGAGAGAATATTTATGGTTAAAACTTGAAAAATATAGAAGCAGTATTCTAGCCGATTGGCTAATTCCCGTTGTTCGTTAAATTAACAATACTTTAAAGTTAACGTAATAATTTATTAGATCTATCAAGCAATTGAAATATATAGACTAGTTTTTTGAGATTCGTGCACAACAGCAGACCATCTTAATTTTAAAAAGTTAAGAAGAGTTACTTTTTTAAAAGGATTTGACCACAATCTGATCTGATGTTAAGTGACGATGTGGTCCAGGATGGTAACTAAGTCTAGATGTACTCATTCTCAAGTGATGCTGCCGGAACACACTTATTGGTATTTGGCGACAAGTTTTCAAACTTGAGGGTGGTATCTAACCAGGCGGGGATTATTAGAAAATGCCCTGGTTTTCCATCATCGCAAGTTCAGGCTGATTTTTAGAGTTGGATAGGTGGGTTTGAACCCGCGTGAGTTAACGCGAAATCCAACTACGCCATCATCGTTTCCCGTGGTGTTAGTGTTAGTGATGGTGATGGTGAAGAAGAAGAGGTACTGACCTCTCATGAGGGAGAGCTCGATGGCGGCGCGCAGCTCGTCCTCCTCCTGGCGGCCGCGGACGCAGGACATACCACCTCCCGACTGTAACCCCAGGGCAAGCTCTGATTAGCTCTCACCTTCCTACCACTTTACTCTTGTACCAGCACTGAACAGTACTTCATACAATTTCATACCACCAGATAGAATTTTTGCCTTGTATATTAGAGTGACGCGAAACAAAAGTTTCTTTTTGTTGGTCCTAGGCCGGGGTTAAATATGTAGCTAATATAAAATTACATTTTTTTAATTATTTCTTTTAATTATTCAACATCTGGAGGTGGTCCACTGACTTGGAACATTAATAATAAATTTTGAAAACATCTAACGATTGATAAATATGACTGTTTTCAGCTAAAATCCCACTCCAATACCAGAAAATGTTATCTTTTATTTAAAATTTTTTTACAATTACAATAATAGTGACAATTTTTTTTTTGTTATTTTTTTTTTGTAAGACATACATTCTTTTTGGCTTTAAAGAGGATATTTCACAGTTTCACGACTACATTTGTATATAACAAAGCAAAATTGCGCGTCAAGCAATTCCCGTAATCAGTTACTATTGTACTTTTGTCTTATTGGAAATTAATGTTAACTGCATGTTTGTCTGTTTGAAAGTTTGTATTGTCTGTGTATGTGTTGTGAGGCGTTGTTAGAGACGTACCTGAGTGTGGTTCGTGTGCCGCGCTGTGTGTGCGAGCGCGTTGGCTCGCTGTGCGCGGGATCCTGTCGGCAATGTCGCACTTATCAACTAATATAACCTTACACTATGACTGCAATTAGTGTCAAAAAATATTACACACCCTCTCAATACACTATATCATATTACAGGCTTTATTCAATCAAAATACAAGAAAAGTTGGAGTTTATCATATGTGTTGATAACTTAGTAAATCAATCTTACACAATATACATACATAAAACTTAACGCCTCTCTAAGATTAGGGTAGGCAGAGACTACATCCCCCCACTTAGCTACGATCCTGACACACGTCTTTCGCTTCTTCTACTTTTATAAACACTTTCAGACATGCTGTTCTGTTACGTGCATTTTTTAACGGTCTTTCTTCGGAACATTCTCCAACTGGTCGAGACACGGTCGCCTTGTTCTTTACGTGGGGGGTATGTCAGAGTCGTCCGGCGTGAAGCACCACGGTACCATCCGTCAACCTAGTACTAGCTACCCTCACACATTTCGCCTGCTAAACCAAGGAGCTCCCATCCCTCCCCTCACTGCACACTTCGTCTTTCGACAAGAAGTCATGAGATACAGTCGCCTAGGCCGACCCTTACCCCCTCTTGTCCACTCACGCTCGCCTTGCATCCTCTAACACTCCACAACGTTTCCTTATTTTATTTATCATTCTCAAGCCAGCTATACTTCTTACGACTTCTCATCTCTACTGCATTACTCTTGCTTTAATGTTTCTTCTGCCAGAGCCAACACTCACTACCATACATAAGTGTAGGCACTAGTACACCCCGATGCACATACAAACGCACCTTGTCACACACACACACACATTCTGATTGCACACACATTCTGATTGCACACAAAGTTACGCATGGCCCCGTTCACTCAATAGATATTGAACATGTTGAGGGGTTATTTTTGTACATTGTAACAAAGATGTTAAATACACTTTTTTTTACACAATATAGGATATACACAATATACACTAATGCTTTGGCCACAATCTCACCTGATGTTAAATGACGATATGGTCTAGAATGGTAACACGCACTGAACCTAGAGGTGCTGATTCTTAAATGATGCTGCCGAAACACACCTATTGGTATTTCGCTACAGGTTTTGAAACTTGAGGGTGGTAGGTACCCAGGCGCTACCACCATGCTATGGTTTCCTCATGAGGATTTTAAAGTAGGATAGGTGGATTCGAACCCGCGTCAATTGACGCGGAATACGGGCGCGCAATCCACTAACATGTTGATTCCCAAGCGATACCGCCGCAACACACTTACAGGTGGCATTTATAAACTCGAGAACAATATTATTTAACTAAGATGGTACGATATCGATGAGGCAAATGTGATAAGGTAGAGTAGAGAGTGAGACAAGTGATCGGAATGTGTAACTGACCGGGTCTAGGCGTGTGCGTCGCTCCGTCGCCCAGGTCCAGCTGCAGGACGAGTCCGCAGTAATCTAACAACGACAACACAGATATATACATGTTATTAAATACTCTATAGGCTCACCGATCTGACCACGAACTCACCTGATGTCAAGTGACGCTGTGCCAAGAGAAAAACAGCAGGTGTGTTCGGCGACAGGTTTTCAAACTTGAGGGTTGTCGGTACCCCCCACCCATGCGGGCAATGGCATGGTTTATGGTTCACTTTTACTTTATAAGGGAGATAAGTTTGAATAAACTTGACTGTGTGACCCTGTCTCCATTAACTCAGTATCCATTTGTACTACCAACTTACTGCACCATCATCGCTTCTAAATGATGTCTTGATCACAATTGACTAAAGACTAAACCAACAATATAAATGCCCGGGATTCACGGGGATCACGGGATCCACGTAAATGTCTTTATAATATAATATATATTTGTATTCGTTTAAGGCAGTTCAATACTCGACAAGTAATGGCGTAACTATATCATCTGAGGCCCTGGAGGGGGGGGGGGGGGGTGTAACATTCATTGTATGGGCTCCCAATAAAAATCGTCACGTTGTAAAATTGTATTTATAATTTTTACTAAATTTAGTTAAAAATGTTAGAATAGTTCTGAGGTCGCAGGTTCGTGGGTCGGGGCCCCGTCAGACCGGGGCCCGTGGTATTTTGCCAGCTCTGCCACCTATAGTTACGCCACTGCCAACACAGATCTATTCAAGTGAAATCATTTCAAAAATTAATAATTCACTTTGGACCCAGAGAAATATAAGAACGGATTAGAGTCCAATGTGTGTGTGGGGTTACGCACAAAGACACGGTGAAGCTGTAAAGGCCCTTCCGGTCAACGGCAAGAGATAGTTAGGAAAAGAAATGTGTGGGCTTGTAGTATAGTGCATGCGTGTGTGACCTGAATGCAGCTGATGTCGGAAGTAGTCCCGCGAGGTGAGGAGATGGGTGTTCGCGTTCGGCGCCATCGCGACGTCCGGCACCGCCGCCGACAGACGCGCCCCCACCACCACTACCACCGCCCCTCCCGCCACCCGACCACTCTGCGCCAAAACCCGCCCTCGCCCTGCCGACAGATATCCATGTCTCTCAAATTATATTTTCTACTAACTCTGGCCGTGACTTCGCTCGCGTGGAATCATCATATTCTAATAGACAGTCTATATTCTCCTTCTAGATGCAATCTATGTCATTACCAATATATTCATTTATACACTCTATGTTCCGTCCTGTTGCAACCCTTCTAGGCCCCTACCCGTGGAGAAGGTCACCCAGGCTAGACCAGACCACCTCCCAGGAAGGCTTCCCAGTGGGATGGAAGATCTAGGCCCCTGCTCCTTTCGCCCTTGATTTGTCAATACGGCAGAATCAGACCCGGCCGAAACTATGCACCCAGCCACTCTTGCCTTAATAGGCCTGAATGTCGGCCTGCATAGCATACTATCCATATTGTGATGAGTGTCACCTACCGCCTCAGCCCTCATAGCCCTGTTCCCCATACCTAAAACATTGGTCTCATCCTTCTACTTCCGAATGGCAGACTGCGCGTGCGCAAACACCGGAAGCAACGCAGGGATATAGATCAAACCGTTCAGACAGCGCACACCATATTATATAATTATGGCCAATTTCAATAACATTTATTGTGATTAATCCATGAAAATATAATATATATTTACCAAAATATACTTTACGAGTACCGGAGATTACCCCGAACATACAAACTCACAAACATTACCTCTTCATTATAATAGTATACAGTAATACCCCGTTTAGCGCGACCCCGTTACGCGCGGTTTCACTATAACGCGAATGTCAAATTTTGCGCTCAAATGCCTCGCATTACGCGAAAGAGTGCGTATAAACATAACGTAAAGACAATAGATGTATTTTTCCGTAAAAAAAAAATAAGAGTATGTATTGCATAAAGTGTTCTTAGAATTAAAGTGATTGATTAAAATGATTTGTATTTTTTTGTATCAAATTTTGACTATGTTTAATCATAAACCTCGATATACGCGAATTTCAGTTAACGCGATTTTTTTCGGAACGTATCCCTCGCGTTAAGCGGGGTATTACTGTAGATGTTATTATGGTTTTTCTAATGAATCCAGATAAACACTGATCGTACATTGTATAAATACATACATTTTACTATAAAGTTACCATACGAAACCACTACCATACGAAATTTCATCGAAATCGATTTCGTAGTTTTTATACAAATTAATAAACTGACAGACAGATAGACAGAAGATTTTTTTTTCAAAACCATTGAAATGTGTTCTGTTGTCCATTCCGAAACTCCTCATGGTATTTTTTCTGAAATATCTTCAATGTACAGGTTTCGTCTCTCTGGCCTTTTATTATATGTATAGATTACCGCACCGTTATATTTCACGCTTGTGATATTTGAACTGGTTCGAGTCGACGCGGGCGCAGCCGACACTCGGACTCGGATACACATAACAAATGGAGCAAAATGATTACAGATCGGTATCCCAGAGATGGGAAGCGTAAAAGAGACCGTCAGCTGACAAGGTGGGAAGAGGATTCAAAGCTTACAAGCCGGATATCACTGGACAGGGCCTAGTGGAAAATGTTGGAGGAGGCCTGTGCCAAGAGGCACACTGAACTACGGGATGTATTAACATTAAAACGAATTTCCTACTTATGTTCAACGTAAAAAGTACAAAATAAAGTGCTTGTAAATAAATAAAAAATTGAATTTGTGAGCAATATCTTTGCTTAATGTTAATTAGCAAAAAAAATTGTCTTAAATAATTAGGGTTCCGTATAAAATAAATTACAAACTATATTACGCAGTGAAAAATATAAGAATTGCGGGCACAATTGCTGCGCCGATATGCACTACTGCGAAATGGAAATGTGAGACACTATGACGTCTGTAATGACGTCATTTAGAATCAATTTTCGGAATACACTAACTAAGTACCGCATCAAACGGAATGTACATACCGATTCCTAGAGCGTGTCGAATCCGGCGGCCGACCGGACAGCTCCCTCCTGCAGGAACCAGCGCGGGAACCCTCTGACAACACACAAACAGACAAACAAACATCAACAACCGATTGTATATACACTAGTCATAAACCATACGACATAGCATAAATTAGAAGGTCGATATAATAACTCCTCGGAGCTAATTAGAGCTATATATTATATTATTAACATTCTATGTTTATTGTCTTGATAAAGTGTACTCGTATGTAAATTTTCATCCTAATCGATCCAATAATTTTTGAGTTATTGAACAACAAAGAAACAAACAGACAAACAAGCAAGCTGCAAAGCTATCACAATACATAGTTAAAAACAAGGTTCGTTCAATATATATTACATTCAAAGTATGTTCCTGAATTTCTACGGTCAGTATTATTATTTTATAAGAAATATTATATGAATCCTCGTCACTATTATAAGGGTCACCATTACCAATCCGAACATAGATTAATAGATAACAGGTTTTATTTTTTACAAGTTTTTTCCGTGAACGCGTAGTTCGTTTAACGTCTACGAAACATTAAGCGGGGTGAGGGGAGATGCGAAAAAACAGTGAGTCCAGTAAAATAGTGAGGGTACGTACCAGTGGCGAGGTGATTAGAGTGTCCGGAGCGAGAGCTAGTGCCTGCAGTCCCGCCTGACGCGCTGCAGCCGCTGCCGCTTCTGTATCAGACCGAGATATTAGTCACTATGTCGACACTGCTTCGAAAACTTTCTTCATTATAACCTTTATTATATTATTATTTTCTCTCTTGCGGTACATTATAATAACATCAGAAGTGGGACCCTGGTTTATCTATTAGAATAAGCTAATCATGTTGAAATGTACCGATATATAATTAAACTGATGGAATAAGTGTTCACCTGCAGCAGTCTGGGGGTGGGTCGGAGCGATCTCCCCTCTCCCCCCTTCCGACGTCCAGGGGGGGAGTCTGCCAACCCTCACAGCCGCGCTCCCTACACAAACATACGTCAACTATAGAATTGGAGATTTCACTTCTTACACCTTCACTAATTGGTCATACTGAAAGCGGGAAGGAGATCGATCAATCTCTTTCTGATTCTACTTAATTGAAGCGAAAAACTCGGCCTCCGGTAATAATTAAGTTTATTTTTATTTACAAGATCGAACTGACATCGTCCATTATAAGAGAAGGCCGCCATTTTGTTATCGCGTTTATGAAGTGTTCCTAATGTCAGACTTGGCTGCATGGTTTAGAACCTTTGCCTTTTTTTAAACGAATAAATAAAGCTTTAAAAAGGTTTTAATATATGTTCTCACCGTTCGTTCTCGACGTCGGCGAGCAAGAGCTCAGCGCACGAGTCCGGTAGCGACATCTCGCGGACGGCGCGCAACGCTATCTGAAACGATTTGGGAGGAAGGAAGAGTTGAACTGATGTTTCAAATAATGCATAACACCAACAGAAATGTGAATTGATTACTTTTCTATTGTCACACCAATAGAAAAACCAAGACCACTGGATACAAAGTTAAAATACGTTCAATAATGAGCAAAGACTTCCCCTTGCTATTGATGCTTACGTTGTTGTTTTATGATAAATTTTATGCGTGGAAGTTTAAATGTCCAAGAAAAACAAACGTGTCATAGAACACGGTTTTTATTTATATGAAGCTGTGTCACAGAGCACTTGTATGTTAATATGCCACAGAGTACAAAAGTTATGATAAAATAATATAATACAAAAATTATGATACATTTTAGTTCTCTCATTGACATACGTAAAAGCATTACAAATGGTCTCTAATGAGTGGAGTAAATAAAAGCGGCATTGTCGACAATCGTCGTTCATCCCCGTTAGAATGTATCTGTGGTATCTATAATAGGGTGAAAATACTGTTTCTTCAATAAACATATAGACTTCTATACCGATTCGAGTATTACTTGGTACAATTAAAAAATTTAATTAAATGTTGGACAATTTTATGTAGAATTCTATGTATATTCCTATATATTACCGAACGTAACTAATTATGTACATAAGTAAAACCTGGCCAGATAATGTGAATGGGTGTTGCGGTTGTGGATACCTGCGTGTAGACGGGCAGCGGGTCGGCGCGGTGCAGCGCGAGTGCCCGCAGCTGCGGTTGCGCGGCGCACAGCTCGCGCACGCGCACGCGCAGCGCACGCACCGTGCGCGCGCTCACGCACCACCGCTCCGCGCACGCCGTGCCCCCCCCCCCGCCGCCGCCGCCGCCGCCGCTCCTGCACTCGCCGCCACCCCGCGCCGCCGCCACCTACACACACAAACACAAATACCATATATACTTAATAACTCGATTTCTGCTAAAAAAAGATATTTCTCACGAATAAATTTAATCGGTTTTTTTTTTTTCATAATGTCATTACTTTTTTTTATGCCGTATTTATTTTCAACCGGCCCAGACAGAGGTATAACTTTTATTATCTATACTAATAAATAAAATTGGAGTGTCTGTTTGTAATGTCAATTGGTTTTTTTTTACTAAATAGGCATGAATGTTTATTTACCAAAATTACAATTTTTAATTTTTTGACTGTCTGTTTATTCTGGGATAGCTGGACCGATTAAACTAATAGAATTAGACAAAAATACGATTCAATAGACAGCACCATCGGAACATTACTTTCCAATGATTATATAAAAGCTATATTATCCAGTGAAGAAAGCTAGTCAGAAACACGTTATGTAATATTAAATACTTGAAGACTCACCATGTAGAGGGTGTCAGGTATCCGGTGCAGGTACCTCTCCCTCCTCATCCGCGCTATCTCCGCTTCGGGAACGGCTTGGTCCTCTAACAGCGCCTATAAATCAACCATTGCCTTTATAAATATACCCGCCCTACACGAGCTTCTGTTATTATTTACGTTAAATAAGGAATATTAAATAATACTTTTATACATTATGGACGGAATTTCCCGCATACAATTAGTGTATATTTATTAAATTTATAAAATGTCTAAAAACAACAATAAAAAAACATGTCGTTCTCTCACGTCCATTATAACAAACATGGCAAAAAAATATCCGTATTCCGTATTCAATCAAGTATTAATACATAAACAAAATTTTATACATCATACACTCCCCTTTCCCTTTGTTACCAATAGTACACAAGACACCTACTCCCGGCTTCCTCCGCTCCTAATTGATACGTAAGCATAATTTGCAACGAGAAAAAACAAACAATAAGAAAATACAGTACACGTTATCGCCACTCAGACACTCTGTCATCAAAAACAAACAAAGTATAACCCCCCCCCCCCCTCCAGCAAGAATGCTTACGTTGTATCTGAACGGTCCCTAAAGCGTATTGTTGACAGGTGATAGTAGCGATCTCTAGGGAAATTTTTTTTTTTTTTTTTTTTTTTTTTTTTTTTTCGAACCTAGCTAACGCTGTTGACCGGAAGGGCCTTTACAGCTTCACCGAACTTTGGGGGCGAGTGCTGAAGGCACTCAGCCGCAATAAGGTGACTAGCTCAAGGGTTACCAAAATGGTACGAACCTCGGCTTGGCCGTCACCTGAGTGTAAAACTCTCTCGCGAGTTTGAACCTAGCTATTCCCTACATTTTTTATTAATAATAAAATAAAAAAAAAAAAGGTTCCTTACAGGACCTATGTACCTGCATGTTATGTGCAAGAGTGTGTTTGCAGTGTTGTGCGTGTAATGCTCAATGCATGGGCAGTGTCACTGTATCGCGCTGGCGGCGACGTCAAGAGCCTCCCCAGTTGGGGAACGAAGCACGTCCTGGGCCGCCGCCTGAGGGGGACCCGGAGAGTGTGCGGGAGCAAAATTAGCCGCCTGTCCCCGGCGGCGGGAACGGCGGTTACGCGGGCGTGGGCGCTGGCACGCATACTGGATCGGTTGGAAAGGAAAGATCCTATTTTCGCACGTGATTTTATCATCGGGATCGGTGAGAACGTTACGCGGTCTCCGAAGCGGTTTCGGAGCTAGCGGGTCGGAGGAGTACGCGACGGCTTTCGCTATGAGCGGATTCGGGTGTGTCTCTGCGCGATCGAAAAATGCGCGACACAGGGATTTGATAACAGAGTGAATGGATGGTAGATTGAGGTCTCTGTGGATGTCCACATCCCTCTCGTACCACCGGGCACCTACGGCTCTCCTGGTGAAGCGGTTCTGAACCACTTGGAAGGAGGCCAGATCTGTATAAGCGAAGGCAGGGGCGCAATAAGTGAGAATGGGCCTAACTACCGTTTTATATAATGTAATTTTATGGCGGACGGCCATCTTACTACGAGCGTTGTAAAGAGGGAAAAGACGTCCCATAACCATGTTGGCACGGTTTCTGACTTTCAAAACGTGAGATTTGAAAGTCATGTGGGCGTCTAGTGTGACACCGAGGTACTTGACCTCGGTCGCCCATGGGATCTCTACTCCTAGGTAAGTGACTGGACGAGGAGGGTCAGATTTCTCTACGGAGAACATAATCGCGGTGCTCTTTCCCGGGTTAATCGCTATGCGCCACTTCAAGTACCAAAAGCTTAAGATGTTAACAGCCTTTTGGACGCGGGATCTGAGAGTGTCTCTTTGTCTGTACGAATAATAGATGACCGTGTCATCGGCATAGAGACCTAAATGAACCTTACTAGCCGCCACTCCTTCGAGCGGGTCGTCTTTCAGGTTCGGATTTAGGTCTGGTAAGTCCGCTATGTAAAGGTTGAAGAGGACAGGCGCCAGAATGGAGCCCTGGGGGACTCCTGCGCGGATCGGGCGGGCTGAAGAGAGAGCGGACTCTACTCTAAAGCGGAAACTACGATTCGAAAGGTAATCGCGTAGGATGTGTACTAATGTGTCAGGGACGCCTAACCTAACTAGTTTAAATACAAGGCCGGCATGCCAGACCTTGTCGAATGCCTTAGCGACGTCCGAAGAAGACAGCGAGCGTACGCCAGGGTGTGTTTGGGGTTCGGTGAAAATTTGACAGGATGTGCTCCGTGAGGCGTTGCACTTGGTGCGCGCAAGAGTGTCTGGCTCTGAAACCAAACTGTTCGGGAGGCAAGAGATTTTTGTCCTCTATCACTACGAGGAGTCGGTTCAGAAGGATCCGCTCGTAGAGTTTACCTATTGTGCTTAGCAAGCTGATTTGGGCGGTAACTATCGGGTGACCTGGCATCTTTGCCAGACTTGTGTATACCTATCACTATCGCTTCTTTCCAGGCGGCTGGAAAGTGGTGGTTTTTGATGGCCGCATTGAAGATGCAGACCAGTAGCGCGATGAGACGGGGCGGAAGAAGCTTAAGCACTTCATTCCTGATCCCGTCCGGACCGGGAGATTTTCTAGGCTTAAGGCCCTTAATGGTTGTAATGACCTCATCACAGGTGACAGGTGTGAGGGGAACAACCGGGGAAAGAGCGTCTAGGTCCTGTACCGAGGACTCTACATCGGAGACGTGGAGGACGTCAACGTTGTCAATGACGGGGGAACATTGCTGCTCGAGGCTATCGGCTAAGCACTCGGCTTTGTCGTCATCGTCAAATGCGGGTGGAAGACCCTGAGTGTTTCTGTCCAGGGGGGGCATACTAGCGACGGAGCGGTCCGTCTTCATCGATCGTGCAAGCTTCCAGTAAGCGAGGTGGGAAGGTACCAGCTCCTCTAGGAGACTGTTCCACCTGTTATCACGGAGCTGATCTATGCGGTCTTTCACCGCTCTACGCAAGGAACGTAAGCGTGCACGATTTTCCTCGGTCGGATACGCGTCGTGGGCACGGGTCGCGGCGTTCTTCTGGGTGAGCAGAGCTCTCACGTCATCAGGGAGTATAAAGCGGCGATCGTTCGCCGCTTGTACCTCTTTCGAGGTCTCCCTGATTCCGGTGTTGAGATGCTCAACCAGAGAAGCGATCGCGAGATCCGTGTCCGCAGGCGTATCCAGTACGTCGGGGATCAAGTCGAGCGGGGGGGAGGACTGATGGTCCTTGAGATATCTGCCGAGTTTGTAATAGTCCGCGACCTTTACAACTGGCGGGCTAGAGTCGTCCGAATGACCTAACTGTAAAATGACTGGGCGGTGGTCGGAGTCGAGTTCGTGTACGACTTGTATGAGACGCACAGGAAGCCGGACCCCTTTGAAAATAGCTACGTCTAGCACTGTCGGGCGGCAATGCGGCATGAAGTGGGTAGGCTCTAAAGGAGCGATGACCTCAAAATCGAGCTCATCCATCAGCACAGTAAGAGCAATCCCATTACTGGTATTACTCGAACTGTTCCAAAGGGTGTGCCCGCAATTGAGATCACCCGCGATAATGACGGAGTCTCCGAGAGAGAAAAGTTTCCCTAAGTCGGAAGCTAAGATGCGCTTATTGGGCGAGAGATATACAGACACCAGAACGATCGACTGATGGCCGGTCATTCCGATTCTGCATATAGAACCTCTAAGTTTTCTAGCTCAGGAGGGTCTAGCGGCGTGCAATACAGAGACCGCTTATAATAAATTAAGGTACCACCGCCCCTAGTTGGGGGCAATCTATCGTTCCGAACGATATTATAATTCGCGATCTTAGGATCGCGATCTTTGGGCTTCAGTAGGGTTTCCTGGACAAGAAACACGTCTATTTGACGATCGCGGAGGAAATTCGCGACGAGTTCACGCTGCGGAACTAGTTTCCGCGCGTTAAAGAACGAAAGGGACAAACCGCGTGGCTTTATCTTAGCCATTGATTACGGGTGTTGGGAAGCGCGTGCCAGCCCTTGGAGGGTCATGGCAATGGCGGGAAACCGAGTTATAGCGTCTAACTCGGCGTTTCCGGCGCCGCTGTTCAACAGAGTGTTGAACGCGACGACATCCTGCACGTCGTGGACGCGCAGGAGGAAGAGAACCCGGTCTAGGCCGGTGGAGTGGGCCTGAGGGGCCTGAGGGGGGGTAGCCAGGCGCGGCTGCGCCTTGGCTTGGGGCCTAGGTGCCCACGGAGCCAGAGGGGCTGCGGGGCGGGGGGCGGCGGGACGGGTCGGCACCGCGGAAGGCGACGCCGACGTGCCTGGGAGGCACGGGAAAGACCTCAGTGTCATAGGCGGCACTTGAGGTTGGAGGAGGAGGGGAGCGGCGTTCCTCTGAGGAACATACCTACCACCCTTTTTTGGGTGATTGCGCCTTACCTTGGGTGCACAAGGGCACCCACGGTAATTTGCAGGATGACCCTCCTGCCTGCACAGAACGCAGCTTGGAGGGTCGGTAGTGTCCTTGGGACGGGGACAGTCGGGGGTGAGATGATCCCCGAGACACTTGACACATCTCGGAGCCATATAACAGCTCCGAGAACTGTGTCCGTACCCCTGGCAACGGTGACATTGCGAGGGGTAAGACTGTTTGTGTGGGACTTCCACAGATATCCGGGAGAGGCCGCAGAGGGTCTTCAGACCGAAGACCTTCTTGCTAACCTCGTTGGCGGGGAGTGATACAAGGACCATGTTATATGGTCTCCTGCCTCGCTGATCGTGCATCCGATGCACTTCAGCGTCGGGGAAACCCTGCTCCTTAAGGGAGGCAGCGATGTCGTTACAGGAGAGTTCCTTCGGAACTCTCTTGATCACAACGCGGAGGGACTTCTCTTCCTCCAGCGCGTGAGTGAAGTGGGCATATTTCGCCTCACGGAGAAACCGCGTGAGGTCGCGGAAGGTGTCCGTGGTCGACACCTTCACCATGATTCCATCGCGAACATTCGTCGCGCTGGAGAAATGTATTTTGCGGCTCGCTAACGCCGCAGAGATTTTTGTCCAGGACGCTTTGTCCTGGATCGTGACAGGGGGGGGGGGACGCACTTTCCTGGGCTGCACCTGAGACGGGTCAGCTGCAGGCTTGGGAACTCTCGGTGCCGCTACTGGCACCGGAGTGGGCTGTTGGGCCGAATCCTCCGCAGCGAGGACCTTGGTATTTGTCTGAGGGAGCGGCGGAGAAGCCGTCGCCTTCCTCTTTATCTTCCGCTTGGCGGTGACAAAACCGTCACTGCCGAGCGGCGGGTACTCCAACTCCATGTCGTCCGACTCTGACCCGGACGACTGGGCGGGGGGGGTGGCAAACTTCGGCATCAGGCTCGGACGCCTGTCAGCCATATTCTGAGGGGATAGAGGGGAGAAACTATTCCCCGTGCTGACGTTTATAATGTCCGCAGAATGCGGACGGTAAGGAGAGCGCGACCTAGAACGCGATCGCGAGCGCGACAACGACGAGTCACGCTTAAAGCTACTCGCGGGTGGAGTACGCGCGCGGGAACGCTCCGGTGCGTTTATATTAATAACCGGCTTCCTAACACGTTGAGGGAGCGCGGCGGACGGACCCGGGGCTGATTTTTTTATAGTTAGCGAACTCCCGAGCGAGTTCGGGGGATTTGGCTAGCAATTCCCTTACAAAATTAAGGAGCTGACGCTCCGCAAAAGCGAGTCGGCCATCCCGAGACGGCGAGAGGGCGGGGGGGGTGAACTACCTCCCTGCCTGAGGGGCAGGGGGGCGCGCCAAAAATCTATGAGACTACGCGAGTCTCGCAAGTGACCGTTGAGTCAAAGTGCAATGACTCAAGGTAGTTGGGAGCCTACGGAGCCTAGGGGGAAGCCCTATCAAGCCCTAGGGCCGAGGACGTGGGTCAGACGCCCAAACAGCACCCAGGGGATGGATTTTGTCGCAGGAGCGGATAGTAAGGTAAGACCAAAGGAAACCCGGTGTGATCACACACCAGATTCCGGTATTCGGTGACCCCTGAAGGGGGTCCCCAGGGAACCTGCTAAACCCTGCACCACCTTACGTTGGCACCGTTAGGTCTCCGGTGATGACCACAATCAAGAGAGAGTGGGTTTCAGCAACGTCGTGAAGCGACACGTATCCTCACCTTAAGGGTGAGTATACGTTAAACGCGCGCGTACTGAAAAGTACGTTTTTCGAAAAATACACGAAGTTATAAATGAGATTTATAAAATCGAGTATTTAACGCTCGCAAAAATACCTCAGCGCGGGAAACCCACACCGGGTACACGACGCGGCGCGCGCGCTTGCGTCACCTCAACCGTTAAATAAATTTAACGGCTGTTGCTACGCAAGCGAACGAACTTCGAAGGCGGCGATAACGAGATCGAACACGTGAAACGTATTTGTGCGAGCGACCTTAGCGTGCGTGCGCACACTTCGGCTTACCAAACGGGAATCCTCTCTAGGGAAATGTGTCGGCACCGTCTGATGAGCAACTTTAGTACCGCGCGCTCTTATTGGTCTAATCAAATAACGTGTTCTCATTGGTCGAATCAAATACCGTGCTCTCATTGGTCGAATCAAATAGCGCGCGCTTCCGGTTACACACTTCCATCGCTTTACATTGAATCACTGGCACAGATTGTAAGGAAACATGTTAGATTTGAACAGACCTTCATCTCATCGAGGTAGGGGAGGAAGCAGCGCGCCGGGCGACACGCGCCGCGCCCTAGCCACGCGTCCGCTGTGCCGGCCTCCGGTCTCTCGCACACCTCGCTCGGCAGGATCCCGCGACGCACCAGCTGCACAGTGCCACCACACAACTCAGGTTACTACCCCACCGCCACAATCAACACCAGCTTTTTACTTCAAAAACAACCTACTTCCCATGTAAAATTACAACACATCAATTTCAAATTCACCCCCTTAACTTTTTGCATAACTCTGATAAACGTGTAAATTTATTTCTAACCAGAAGTAAGTATATTTAACCTTGTGGTTATAAGTTTTAAAAACGACGGAATTTGATACAACGGTTTATCCCTTATTTAAACCGCTTAGGGGTGGAGTTGTCAACAAACATTTCTTAGTGGATGCTTTCATCATTCGAGTTACCAAATTTTAAATTTATAGGCTCAGCGGTTTATGCTCTTTTTTTAAAGGATAAATCGGATAGTCTCCGAGCTTTGACCACAATCTCTCACCTGATGTTAAGTGACGATGTATTCCAGGATAGTCTAAGCCTAAAGGTACTGCTTCTCAAGTGATGCTGTAGGAAGACACCTATTGGTATTTGGCGACAGGTTTTCAAACTTCAGGGTGGTAGCATCATTAAAAAATGCCGTACCACCCTGCTATGGTTTCCTTACGATGTTTTCCTTCACCGAAAGCTCAGGCTGATTTTATAGTCGGATAGGTGGATTTGAACCCGCGTCCACTGCACCATCATCACTTTTAATGAATCTGCTCTGTGGGTCAACGAGAGTGGGGAGGCCACGATATACCGCACTAAGAGTGAAACTATGAACATAACACACACTACAAATGTATTCTATCTCATTCTCTCACACGTTAAATTTAGACGTGTATATATTTGTCTCTTTTTCATGTCACGTTTTCGTTTCATCAAGTTTCAAATAACAAAGGTACTAAAGAAGTTAAATTAGTTAAGAAGTTATTATTAGGATAGTTAACAATGCAACCTGAGGGGCCTTTTCAAATATTAACATTGTTTATTTTTTGTTGACATGAGGGATCTGGGTCTGAATGAGGTTTACTTTTTTGTTGTTCAAAACTATGCCGATACTTGGACAATGCTGGGGATGTCAGAGCTTTGCTAACTATTGCTGACAAGGAGTGGGGGAATGTCAAAAATGATCAAAGTTTAGCTTACGTAATACCTAAACGACTTCTAAGTCAGGTGATTTAAGTAGTTTGATACAGGATGTTTGGAGATTGTGGTGAGAATGGTGGCACAGACCTGATGCAGTAGGTCGGTGTCTGGTGGTAGGTGCTCGATCCTGAGGAGCGGCAGCAGCGGCGCCAGCGTGTCCCGCAGCGCGGCCTCGCTCGCCTCCCGCCTGCGTCCCCCCGCGCCGCGCCGTCCCCCACCGACACCCGCGATGATACCACCACCGCCGCCGCCGCTGCCGCCACCACCGGCCTGCGCGTGCGCCGTGTGCCACACCACGTTCGGTTCCACTACACAATTCCTTTGTTATTAACCGCACACGAAACAGACAAAATAAACACATATGCATATTGTCATTACTTCCTTTACTTTGCACCCTGTTTTATATAACAATTTGTTTGATGTTGTTATATATGCACGTTTTAATTATGTGGAATGCAACCCGCTTTCTGTTAATAATGTGCCGGCGGTCGCCATCCTTTGCGCCACAGTTATACTAATGTAGCTGATATCATCGTGTACTGTTATTTTCTGTAAATTGTTGTGGTTCCAATAAACTGTCATTATTTTCGTTATCGGATTCCTCCAGTAAAATATTTTACAAACTGAAAAAAAAATCTTGAGAATTCTAGCCTTCAATTCTAGTTGTAAATACTTTTATTTCATTTGAAATGCATAGGAGGATTCAGTTTCCTTCGTGTGCGTGTCCAGCGAGTGCGTGTACGTGTGCGTGTGCGAGTGCGCGTGCGTGTGCGTTTGCGTGTGCGTATGCGTGTGCGAGTGCGCGTACGTGTGTGTGTGCGCTTACGTTTGCGTGTGCGCGTAAGTGTACGTGTGCGTGTGCGAGTGCGTGGTGGGTGGTGGGGGTGCGGGATGACGGTATCACCTGGCCGCGACTGCGAGTGCTGGGAGTGCGCGTGCTGCGCGGCGGCCCAGCGCAGCAGCGCCCGCAGCGCGTGCAGCTCGGCGGCCTGCAGAAAGGGCGAGGCGAGCGCGGCGGCGAGGGAGGGCGCGCGGGATGCGCCCCGACGCGGACGAGCACATGATGCTGCTGAACTCGTCGCGCAGGTACCGCATGCCCTGCCTGCCGACACACACACACATACACCGGCTCCATGATACGCCATACCATTACCATTATTCTACACTAACTATACGATCGTAATTAATGTTCGTTCAACGCTTACGTAGTCGTGGGGGCGAGGTTCGGACCTTTACTCGCTATTATCACTTAACTAAACTTAAGGTAACACTTGAACGGTACCAAACATATCAGATGTGGGGAAGAGGTAAATACTTTTTACTCGGCATTAAGTGACGATATGGTCCAGAATGGTAACACATACTGAGCCTAGAGGTACTGGTAGTCAAGCGATGCTGTAAGTACACAGTTATTGGTTCCAGGCGTAAGGTTTCCAACTTGAGGGTGGTAGCTACCCAGACGGGCATCATTAGACAATTCTCTACCACCTAAAGGCCAGGCTCAACTAACAACATATCCCGCAGTTAAAATACGATACGCGTAAACTAATTGTCTCTCGGATAATGCCATCACAATACACTTATACAAAAGGATGATAATTTGCCAGGAGCTGCCAACACCATAAAATAAAATTTATAGTAACATACTACATAGGCTCAGCGTATCGACTAAAAACTCACATGATGTTAATTGTCTATGTAGTCTAAAAAATGCTAATTCTCAGCCAATACTGCCGGAACACATATATCAGTAATTCATAATTGATTTTCAAACTTGAGACATTATCCTGACAACGTTTTAACATAAACCTAAAACTCATTCCACACTAACATGAATGAATTCGAACTTAGAATCTTCAACACAGCATTCCTCCCATAGATTCCACGGAATGGGAAAGGGGGAGAGGGGTATAGGGAGGAGGAGGGTGAAGCATGTACGAGGAACAATGGGTACAGTCATCAGTTACCTATGGACCCATTGGCTGGCGTGTGGCGCTGACGACCACCTGAGGACCTGCGGGAGTGTCTCCGGGGACAGCGCCTCCACTATCGCGTCCTCGCACCCTTGCACCACTATCGGCATCTCGAGGAACCTGCAACACCACCATCACCGATTAAACCATACACCCAGTTCACTATACTCCATTTCAAGTTAATCTCATAAATATATTTACACCATTTACGGCTCAAGAAAACCTCTATTATTAATAGAATTATAATTACTCTTTCTTTTTATCTACCCGTTCCCAATACTAGAATAATTATAAAAATAATAGAAAAATTCATGGAAAAAAAAATACATGAACAAATTTTTTAGGTTCGTCTCTTGAACCTTTTATATAAAAAATAAATAAAAAAAAAAAAAAACTTGTGGAAGATCTGAAATCAGTTAGAAAACAGCAAAATTAAAATAATTGTGCTTTACCTGCCGATCTCATAGAGCGCAAAGGCGTCCTCGAGGACGGCAGCGGAGCCCCCGCGGGTGCTCCCCGACCCGCGTGTCACGCCCGCCCACCCCTGTAATCATGTAAAATAACACCATCAATGTATTATTATTATATTTTGACTATTTAGCTACAGTTTTACTGCCGGTCTATAATTTTACCAATAGGCTATAAATAGATAAATAATAACATTAAACGTTTATTTAATACATAAATTCAATGCTGTTCAAAACATGACAAATAATTTTACACCTGGGCTATAGTTTCACCACTGGGCTATTAAAATTTACAATTTTACAATATTCTGGTCACAGTAGGATTATCTTTGATTTATAGTTTTTCCATGTCCATTATATATTTGAGATTATATGAATTTTACAAATAACGTAATGAAGTAGTGTAGTTACAGTGGTGCCGCTGCCGGCGCCGGCCGCGGACGACGGCGACGACGAGTTCCTCCCGATCAGGCTTAGATCCACCTGAAAATTAATTAAACGCAATTAATTAAAAATACTTTTTCCTTTCCAAGAAACAAAATCCATGAATTTGGCTTTTTTCATATGGGGAACACTGAGTGCATCGATTTGGTTTTTTTTTTTCCATTTATTTTTTCGCTTTTCATTTTTGCCAATGAAGGCTATTATTATTAAATACGGCTGTAGCATTAGACTGAAAATGTAGGTTGTAAATCTGCGGTTAATAGATCTTAGTAGCTATATAGTAATGTATAATATGAACTGGAGTTGTAAGCCGATGGGGGGGGCGAGGGAGGGAGGTTAGTGTTACCTGGTCGGTGTAAGCGGCGTGGAGCAGAGCCCTCGCGAACCTCCTCGGCAGCACCTTCTCGTCGACGCAGAGCACGCTGCCGGTGCCGTTGTTAGTGTTGCCAGCGCTGCCCGCAGCTCCGCTCCCCCCGACCGTCGTCGACCTACGCGACAGTACCCCCCTGTACAATGTATAGCCGGCTATAGACACAAATATATAATAATGATAACCAACTTCAAAATTGTCGCGAGGGCAATAAAGAAAATATATGAAAATAGTATATAAATATATATAAAACCGAAGGTTCTCTTTACATATATTTTATATAAAAAGTACGACAAATAAAATAAACCTGCTATAACAATTTCAGTAAAGGAAATTCCTCCTGATTGCTTTTAACGACATTGATGGTAATTTCGGAATAGTATAGTCCAAATAACAACATATCGCAGTTTGTAAATTACAATTAGTCAATATCTAAAAAAAACCTGGAAGCAGCATAACTCAGACTTGGGCCTACAAGCCTCTGCAATTGATTTATTAACTCCAACTGTAGTATTCATAACACTGAATTGTAACAGCAAGTTTTCATTAATTTCACTAGATAAAGAAAACCGTCGATATCCATTGTAACAATAAATTACTAAAAATTAATAAAATACTGACATCCCCTTTCCTTTATATTATAGTCCGGCCGCTCAAAGAATGCGTTTTTGACAGATCGTGATCGACTGGGCGATGTAACTTTGAGCTGGAGTACAATTTACGGCAAAATTTTTAATATCTTTTATTTACCTTATTAACGAGTGATAATATTAAAATTCGAATAATTATGCCAACTTACAATAAATGTATTAATTTTGTGCTAGAATTATTATAATTACTTAATTAACAATTATAAAAACAATAGCTTTTAATAGTCAAACCACGTCAAACGGCGCTGTTTCAAGGTTATGTCAACTGTTTGTTTTTGTAGTGATGTGACAAAATAACGGGGCAAAGGTAATCGAATATTTTTGTGGTTGAAAAAAAACTAAAAAGATTATATTTGATGAGTTTGACCGCGATATCCGTATAGTTACTATGGTTGACAATAATATGATTATACACTTTAGTGAAGATGACAGCAACTACTCAAGTGAATTGGAAGGTTAAATCATTTGACATAGTCTTCATTGTTTAAGGCTTAAAACTATGTATTTCATTATATACATTTTCCAATAAATAAAGCATTTTTATTTTTTTTTTTTTCCCCTTCGTTACATTCAGAAATTACGATTCAATTCAATTAAAAGATTCATTAAGAATTTATTTATATTGTGAATATATTGAAATATAATTCCTATAAAAAATAACACCATATAAATTCAATCGAATAAATATGCATAATGAATGCAATAAATAACGTTACTAAATATTATTAATGTTATTTATTGTACATCACTAGT
Organism: Samia ricini; assembly: GCA_014132275.2. Taxonomy (NCBI): domain Eukaryota; kingdom Metazoa; phylum Arthropoda; class Insecta; order Lepidoptera; family Saturniidae; genus Samia; species Samia ricini. Next base: position 10,335,365 of record AP028167.1, read on the forward strand.
CATGACTAATTGACAGGTGTCAGAACCCATTCTTTGAGCGGCCGGACTATACGTCCTCTCAAATTCGACTCTTTTTTGTTTAATGACATCCAAATTCTATTCCTTCTCGACGTTCGTAATTTGAAATTATCTTTCTTAAACGGCCTCCTCAAGGAACCCATTAAAAACTCATGTTACAGTAGCAGAGCGCACGCGTAAGATATACTATAAAATTGACAGTTGACATAAATAGAAACTAATAGAAAACCTTCCGGTTTACTTAATGAATTAAATGAATAAATACAATGAAAATATATAAATAATATTACAAAATATGTCAGGGAGTCTGGCAACACAAGGCTGCGATAATTAATAGGACTAGGAGATTAGGTCATTTGAAACGTTACGGTGCGTTACATGGGCGGGAGAAGGGTGATCGAATTACGTGTTGTGTAACATTGTTTTGACCCTTTAGAATGGTCTAGTAGAAATATTTTCACGCATTTTATAACAATTTTTTTTCCAATATTTCGAATATAATGAACACTTAAAAAAAAAATTATCTTAGAAAATTCTGTGGGAGGGTGGATAGGTAATGGTGAGTGGGGTTGGGGGGTGGGGGTGGGTTGGTACCTGAAGAAGCGCGACCTCGCCGCAAGCAGCAGCCGGTGCGCGTTCAGGTCCAAGGCGGTGCGGAACCCGCCGCCCCCCTCCGACACGAACACCAGCCGCGTGTCGCTCAGCTCACCTGGCAACACAACGACCCCCCCCCCCACTTACTAGACGCCCACTTCACTTGTACACAATAAATAAAAAAACTTACACTTCTCCGCGTAAAACGTCACTAAAATCACGCAATATATATAACACAAGTTCTATCTTCTATCCGTCCAGTATCTTATACTTTTATATCAAATCATCTATACTAATAAATAAAAATCAAGTATCTGTTTGTGATGTCAAAATTAGTTTTTTTTTACTAAATAGATATACACGATACATATACCAAAAATTTAATTTTCAAAATGTTTGTCTGTCTGTTTGTTCCGAATAATCTACGGAACGACTTGGAGGATTTTGACGGGGACTTGGTTGGTAGATAGCTGAAGTTACACCGCGTAACTTAGGATTAACTTAGATTCCGAATTTCAGAGCACATATTAGATACCCTCGTCAAATAAGAACCCCCTTTAGTTCCCCCCTTAAGGAAATGAATTCTTAGTAGTAAGTCACCTGCGCCTAGACTGTATAAATGATTTAATAGTATAAACCTAGTAAACGATATTAATGTGGATTCTTTATTAACACCCTGAGCACTTACCTGGCGTTTACGCCAGCTTTCCATTATTTTCCTATTGTCTCATTTTTATGGGTAATCGACATATTAAACAAATAATTGTATTTACATGAATAACCGGGCTCAAACCTAAGTCTTATGTGTTCGACATAGAAATACTGTCCAACTGTTGGCACACTTAGTAAAGAGAAAAAAAAAGTTATTGAATTAAAAATAACAGCTACTGTATGACAGTCTGAGGAGCCGACGAAAACCGGAAAAGCGCGAAAATCGCGAAAAGTTAGTAGCATTATCAATATAAATATACTTGTCCAGAAGGAGGGGAAATAGAATTAATACACAATTTCAAATTTGTTTTAATTTTTTTTTAATACCTATCCCTAATTATCTCTAAATTACGCGGAGTAACCGCGTCCATGTATTAAAAAAACGCCCCGTCAAAATCGGTCCAGTCGTTCCGGAAATTACCCGGGACAGACAGACAGAAATGTATAAAAATTATATTTTTGATATTAGTATCGGCGTATATAGAAATGACACAACTGACACACGCTGGTCGCCCTCCAGTACATCCCGGACCACGTCGTCACTTAACATCAGGTGAGATTGTGCTCAAAGCACTGAACCTATACCATGAACAGTAAAATGTTATGTAAGCGCAGTTGAGACCTGAGTCGAGGAGGTACTTCATGTCTCGGTGGAGGGAGTCAGCGAAGAAGCCCAGCGCTGAGCTCAGTGCTGCCAGCCTGCCCTCGGCAGCGGCCGCGTTGCCACCGGAGCCCGAACCCGAGCCGCACACGCTGCACGCTGTCCTCCGCAACGCTGTCACAATACATGTGGGATATTGCATCAAATAACATAATATTTCAACATTTTTTTTAAGTAAAAAATCTATAGCGGTTATGGATCGATTATCTATTGGGGATAACTTATAGACTCGGGTTACCAATGCTATGACGTCACCCGCCAACATGCTACAGCCATACCCAGCTTATGGATGACAAAGCGGTATAAATGTTCGTCGCTAATTATAATATTCCGTTGCGTTTTTTTCTCATGTCCTGGGGGACATGGGGTCTGAATGGTCGAAGCACTGAGCGTGTACAGTAAAAAAAAACTATATCTTTTTAAACGAGAGTTCATTTAATCTGCTTACAGTTAGTATTTTCCGTGTTGATGATGTCGAGATCCGCATCCGAGTTGCCAACTCTGTCGTACTCTGAAATAGGTTCATTAAATTTAAATATACTCCTAGCTAGAGCAGGTCCTGCGGCTCCGCTTGCGTATCTTTTTTGAAACTATTGTTTTATGCGGAACCATAATTTTTTTTCATAAAATAGAAACAGGCTAAGTTACGTCCTATAACATTAGCTATATACTGAAAAAAGGCCCGTCAAAATCGGTAATGCCGTTTCAATAATTAGTCGGAACAAACAGAAAGACAAAAAAATATTTACTAGCTGCTTAGACTGTTTTTGCCGGCTTATCACCGGAACGGCTGGACTGCGCGTAAATTAGGCTACTCACATTTTTTTTACATAATTAGGGTTCCATGTAAACAAATTAAAACTCATTAAATTGTGAACAAAAGACGATTCAACAGACAACACTATCAAAAAATTAACAATATATAAAACGCGGGCGGAACCGCGGGCTCACAGCTAGTTATACATATATGTAGATCTCTGCACTAGGGAATAATTCTTATATCGCGGGAGACTGACTGAATATCAAGTATGATACGGCTTGTTAAGGGGTGGAGGGAGAAAGATTGCAATCAGATTGTGCGAAGGAGGTAAAGAGATAGCAGTAAGATTGAGTGAAGGAGGTTAAGAGATAGCAGTAAGATTGAGTGAAGGAGGTAAAGAGATAGCAGTAAGATTGAGTGAAGGAGGTAAAGAGATAGCAGTAAGATTGTGTGAAGGAGGGGAAGAGAGATAGCAGTAAGATCGTGTGAAGGCGAGTGTATTTTGTGTGATACTGACTGGTGCAGAGGTCACAGCAGAGCTTGCCGGAGTAGAGCGCGCAGAGGCAGGCGGCGAGCTCGTCGCGCTGCAGCGCCGCGCACGCGCCCTCCAGCACCACGCGACATCTACCACTGAAAACACACCCCACACACACACACACACATCAACAACTATTGATATGAAATAACACACCACCACTGTCACATGGGACACCTTTTCAACAATTCCGAAGGACTTTAATTCATTTATCTATATTAATATTATAAAGAGGTAAAGATTGTGAGTTTGGATATTCCGGATGTCCTTTGCAAATGAAAACTTGCTTCGCATAGTGCCTGAACTTATTGTCCAGGAAATCGATAACGTACCTTGGGACTTTATAGTAAAACCTATCACCTAATTATATATATATATATTGCCATTGGCACTACCAGCAATTGGATCAAAACTTTGTTAAGTCACGTGCTGACCTTTGTCCATATTGGCACAAGTCGCTACCATTTCATTTCTAAAGACAACATCATAAGTTGATTAGAGTACTGACGGTGGATATCTCTGCAGCAGATCCCTGAAGTAAGTGCACCTGGCTGAGAGTATGACCCTGTGCGCGGGGAGGGACCAGCCGGCTCCGACCAGCTCCACGTCACACCACAATCTGCAATATACCGACCAATCTTATATATAAAAAATCAATATATGTTTGCCCGCCTGTGCACTCACTCTTGTGTGCCCGCGGCTCCATCCGCGTTTTATATATCCTTCACTGCGTAATATAGTTTTTATTTTTTTTTATACAGAATCCTAATTATTCACAATAATTTTTTTTTGGCATTAAGAAAAAGTAATAATAACTGGCCACTGAATCGTCTTTTTTTCAAACTTATTGTGTTTTTTTATGCAGAACTTTCTAATAATTGTCCAGAAATTATTTTTGATATTAACAAAGCAAAGACAATTCTCACAAAACCAAAAATCTGTTACTGAAACTGTGCGTTGAATCGGATTTTATTCGAAATTTCATGAATTTTACTTTTTTACGCAGTACCTTAATTATTTTCCAAAATCAAAAGTACTCCAAGTTACGAAGGAGTAACTTCAGCTATCTAACTGTGCAGGACAGCGCCCTCTAGATAGAGGGCGCATATTAGCTAGATAAATTACGCACATTATCTAGACAGATTGCGTACATTTATTAGATATACCCCGCATAGATAATAGAAGAAATAATAGAATATTACAGAATCTGAAGAAATAGTTAAGATTAATAGAACAGTTTACCGATCTGAATTACGTAATTGAAAGGAATATTACGTTGAACGCACGCGTCGAGAACATAGCGTCTTTGTGAGAGCGAAACAATACACCTCGCGGCACCGCCGGGCGGCGTGCTCTGATTCGCCGAACGCGACCGGCCTACCTCGATCCGTAGCAACGGGGTCACACACAGGCCGGGAGCTTAAATATCCGCCCGGGACGGTGCCAGTTATGCAGTCATCGCTCGCTCTTCAAGAAGAAACAACAACAAGAACTAATCTCTGAGACAGAAGCAATAGTCAAACAGTCAGCAAGAAGTCCTCAAGCATCAGTGCACTGCGTTCAAGGAATCCGCGTCTTGAACCATAGTGATCCGCGCTCCGACCTGACCGTGAATCCGCGTCCCCGAGTACGAGAACCGCGCTCCGACCTGACCGTGATTCCGCGTCCCGAGCCACAGTGATCCGCGTTCCGAACCTACGCGATCCGCGAACTGAACCAGTGAACCGCGTATCGAACTATAGCGGGTCTCGAATTCCGCGTAATTCGAGACGTATCGTGCGCGTAAACTCACACACGGGTGTGAGTACGAGTGTGAGTCCTAGTGTAAGGACAACTGTGAGTATTAGTGTAAGGACTGTAGTGAGGACTATTGTGTGTGTTTTTATATTGTCTACTGTGAATTGTATCTTGCTATATGTCGTGTTAATCTTGTGCATGCTTTATATATTGTTTAATATCTGTGTCTACTGTTTCTATATTGTGTTGTCTCTGTCTATCTTGTTTCTATTGTAGTTGTGTTGTCTCTGTGTTATATAGTATTCCTAGATTGTGTCTGTTTTATATTGTAATTGTGTTGTCCGTTTATAGTGTAAACTCGTGTCTAACCTGTAATAAACATATTGTTTAAACTTTCTATCTGGCATTATTTACTACACCTCTCGCAATCCAGCAACAACGGTGTGATCTCGTGGACTGCCTAACAACATCTCAGGCTATCCCGCACACTAACAATTCTGTCAAAATCGGTCCAGCCGTTTCGGAGATTATCCAGAACAAACAGACAGGCAGCCAGATACAATTTTTAATTTTGGTATAACTATCGTATATACGTTGATCAGTATTTAGTAAAATAATTATTATTTTGACATTGTAAAAAGATACTTCAACCTTCAATTTTTTTAATTAGTATAGATTTATGAAATGACATAATACCGTCTGTGACGTCACGAGACGGTCCATAAACGGTTTAACGAGGGCGCGATTAAATTACTTATTTTTAAATATTTTAAGAGGGACAAATAACCTATATTAAAAATATGTGATATCGATTCAGTACGCGATTGTTAGGAGAGTAGTTTGAGAGTGTGCGAGTGTTTATATTATGTTAGAGTAGTTGTTGTGTTTGACCTGTCCGCCCGTGCGGCTGCGAGGTCGGCGTGCAGCGCGGCGGCCGGCTCCCGGGCCAGCTCCGCGCGGGTCAGCAGGTCCCGCAGCGCGGCGCCGGCCTCCAGCTCCTCGCACACGAGGAACACCTCTGCCAGCCGCCACGAGCTCACCGTGGCGCGCACCAGCCGCGCGTGCTCGCAGCCGCCTGACAACGCAACACCATCACTAACACAACACCATGACTAGACATGGCTATCGCTTTGCGCCCACCTCACGTCACTTCTTAGTACCCTGTGTCCTCCTCCAAAACTGAACTTATTTTTAATTTTCTTTCAGCTATACAATAACAAATACTTTGGCTATATGCGTTTTCCTTTTTTTATATTTACTAGTCAAATTTCTTTGAAAATGACTGCAAAAATCGGACATTTATTTCATTTTCAAAGGCTCCTAGTTTCTGCAATAACTAATTCATGGAAAAAATTAAAACGTACGGGCATGACGGTGGTAGTTACATGTAATCTCTGAGCGCCATTTTAAAATCGACATGTTGTAGCATGTTGACGGCTGACATCATAGCAATGATAACGCGATAAGTTACCGAGTTACCGTTACCTAAAATCACTCAAAGCCGCTAAACAAATTTTTCACTTCAAAGAAATTATCAGTACTCTTTCTCAATAGTATATCATTATAACAAATCAATGTATTGTTATTAACCCACTCAGGTAACGGCCAACCCGAGGTTTACCGAACCGCATCACTTTGGTAACCCTTATGCTAGTCACCTTTTTGCGGCTGAGTGCCTTCAGCACTCGCCCACAAAGTCACGGTGAAGCTGCAAAGGCACTTCTGGTCAACAGCGTTAATAAATATAAATTAATAATAGTATTAACAAGAGGAAAAAAAATGTATTTTAGTGTAAAAAGCATAGAGTGTGTATTTACTCATGTAGATCGGTCAGTTCGGGTAGGTATTATAGTTTTAGTTTTTTTTTTTTGTTTGATATGGTAAATACATCTAGTGAGGATAGTGGGACATTTCATCGAAGCCGCCACCGGCACCTCGCACCCGCTACCCGGAGAGTCTCGTCGTACAGACGTGTGGACTATCGTGTGGAGTAATTGTATCGAAGTGACACGTGTATGGATGATTTGGACATACACTTCGTTTCATGGTATATGTGGTATAGGTTCGCAACCCGTAACAAAGACGTCGGCGCTGACCAGCGACTTCGCAGCGGTGGTAAAGGTGAGTGGTCTCGCCCTTGAAACAATACACTCACTAGATCGTCTTTTCGTAATTTTCGCAAATAGTAAAAGCAAAGGTCGCTCCCCAGTTCGAGCGGGAGTGACCAGGGTGCATGGTGTCAACAGTTATAAATATTTTATTGACAGATATGTGTAGAGGGATTATCAGTTTGATGATAACTTAAAAAGCACCCCATATTTTTTTTCTCTTATTTAGTTTTATTAAAATTCTTTTATTTAGTTTTATTATTATTATTAGTTGTATTTTCTTTAAAAGCGAGTTTTTTTATTTTTTCGGATATCAGATACTAAAAAATCGCTAACCTTAAAAATCGTGATAAGGATAACGAAACAAACTGTTTAAAATATTAAACTGTCATCGGTCCTTGATAAGTATGCCAAACTTCGAGTCAATACAACGTTTTGTAGGGGGTCAAAATCATGTTATTTTTTTTTCGAACCTAGCTAACGCTGTTGACCGGAAAGGGCCTTTACAGCTTCACCGTGACTTTGGGGGCGAGTGCTGAAGGCACTCAGGCGCAAAAGGTGACTAGCACATAATCATGTTCAAAGTTTCCATTAGGTACATACTAACATACATATGAAGGTAATAAAAACGTGTTTAAAAAAGTTACTGACCCCTATCAGGCCTGTTGTCCCTCGGCCTCCTGGCGGCTGCGGCTATCCTCCTGCGAAGGGTGCCGAGCCCAGCTCCACCCGCTTTCTTCTTCCTCTCTCTGTATACCAGAAGTTAACATTCATATGTCAACACTGATAAACAATACAGTGTCTCCATCACAATTTGGAGAAAATACCAATTAAAAATGTGGAACATCTTTTTAAATCATACAGAATATTTAAGTTACTATAGACAACTAATTCTTTTTTATTTTTTATAATAGTGATAATTATATTTAATAAAACATTGTGATAGAGATAGAGTGAAACAAAATGTTCGGAAATTGTTTTCCTTATATTTTTTATTTTATTTTTATTAATAGAAATATTACATTATTTCTTCACAGGACACAATTTTGTAAAATGTATGTTATTGTTTGATCTTGCATTTGGCCGCAAAATATAGTGTTTTGATGGTTGACACTGTGCTGTATGTAAACGTCCATATTTAATCTATTATTATTAATCTTAAGTTTGGCTTACTAATACTTAAAACAAATGAATGAAATCTGACCTGATGACGTCAGCCATTGTGGGTGGCGCGGCCGGCACTCCGGCGCCCTCACACGCCTCACCCTCCTGCAATATATACACATATACACTTGAATAAACTGTTTTCACAGTTATTTATCTCCTCAATCCCCTTAAAGGATACAATTACCAGTACCGTTTAAAGTTATTGCGAATGTTGATTACTATACTTAATATGCACTGACCTCTTTATAAAAACAGATAATTTATTGGTCGTAGGGCTCATGCCCCCCCCCCCCCAACCCAAATCGCAGAAGTCAGATTGACAAATCTCTCAAAATAGACGATTTACAAAAGCTGTAATAAAGTAAATAAATAATAAAAACACCATAGCTTTAAACGCTTAAACAAATGTTATAGCAACGACCACGTATTTTTAATGGTTGTTCTAAGTACTTTAGGATGTTTAGACGGTGGTAGCTAGTTGACAATGTGTTCCATACCTGGGGATGCGAGAGCGCGGCGCCCATGTCTGGATGGCGCGCGCGCAGACAACACAGGAGCCGGCTCATGGGGCGCCCAGCACCGCCATCACCGCACCACCTGTGCTTCTAACTCTACAACATACACATATCCTTCATCATATCTGTACTAATAAATAAAATTGTAGTGGCTATTTGTAATATCAAAATAATAAGTTTTTACTAAATACATATCAATATATAGGTTGTTTTTTATAGAGGTATAGAACTTTGAAATGGAATAAAACAGATGATTTTTTTTAATTCACATGAAATTTACTTTATTCGAAAGATAATCTTCTGGCAATTATAATTTTAATATAACTTCTGGCATATGACCTCCACGGCTGGTTCGGACGTAGTCTAATCTGGAGGTCCGATTTTCGATGACTTTTCCCAACATTTGTGGCCGTATATCGCCAATAACGAAGTGTATGTTGTCCTCCATGCAGGTCAATAATTTTGGGCTTATCGGCGTAGACTAGCGACTTCACATATCCCCACAGAAAATAGTCTAGCGGCGTTAAATCGTACGATCTTGGAGGCTAATTCAGGGGTCCGAAACGTGAAACTATGCGGTTACCAAACATTTCCTTCAGTAAATCAAATGTGGCACGAGCTGTGTGACATGTTGCGCCGTCTTGTTAAAATCACAACTCCTGCACATCATGGTTGTTCAATTGATGAACGAAAAAGTCAACAATCATGGCTCTATAGTAGTCACCATTAACTGTAAAGTTCTGACCAGCATCGTTTTTAAAGAAGTACGAACCAATAATTCCACCAGCCCATAAAAAAACCAAACAGTCAGTTTTTCTGAATGTTACGGTGTCTCAATATACACTTGAGGATTATCATCACCACAAATACGATAATTTGTTTATTGACGTATCCATTGAAACAAAAGTGAGCTTTATCGCTAACCAAAATTCGCTTATGAAAATCGGAATCAACGGCAATCTTGTTTTAGGCTCATTCACTGAATCTACGCCTTGCTAGGTGATCGTGTGACTTCAATTCTTGCACGAGCTAGATTTTGTAAGCACGCAAACCAAGATCATTCCGCAAAATCTTCCATAAAGTGGATGGGTACATATCTAATTCCTGTGCACGATGGCGGTTGCACTGAATCTGGTCTTTCTCTACGCTACCCTCTACAGCACAGCAATGACTTTTTCTGTACGCACTGTACAACCTCTCTGTGGATGCGTATGATCATTTAGAGTAAACGTGGTGCGAAAACGTTCCACAGTTAATCGAATTAATTGTTCTGATGGACGATTATGTTAACCGTAAAATGGACGTTTTGCGCGATACGTATTTCGAACAGAACCACGATTATTAAAATAAATTTACACAATTTGGTAGTGTTGTTCAGGCGTCGGTCTATTTACGTTGAAATGCCAACCAAACTAAACATAAATCACTTGACAGCTAACAAAATGTCTGCCAGTTAAAAAAGTGTTGACAACTTAAAGTTTTTTCATTTATTTTTTAATTATCCGGCTGTTTGTTCCCACTAATCTCTGGGACAGCTGGACCGATTTTGATGGGTTTTTTTTATATAGCTGAAGTTACAGCGCATAACTTAGACATTGTTATTTTTTTTAATAGTTAGGACTGGCACAGTTTTACTAGTTAATTTTCGAATTTGTAAGAAATATCTTTGCTTAGTGGTAGTAGCAAAAAAAATGTTGGAAAATAATTAGGGTCCCAAATAAAAAAAAATAAAAACTAGATATATTAAGCAGTGAAAAACATATGAAACATGAGCGCATCCACGGGCACACACACATCTACTAGTGAAATATATATACAAAAACCCAACTTATGAACTACATTCAAAATATATACATTAGTTCAATAGTTTTCAAGTTATAAGGTTACTAAAAGGCAAAAGAGAAGTATCATCTTTTACAATAGGGAAAATGATAAAATTAAAAATACAGTGCATAACATATGCACTGTGTTATTAATTCTAATATTTTTTAAATACTAGTTTCTCACACATCAAATAAGGAAAATTTTATAATAACCGGCTGAGTAGTTAAGGAGTGAAAGGGTAACAAACAAATTTACAAGCTATTTACAATGTTAGTTGGGATATCATTTCAATCTGATTTGAAAAATAAATAATAAAATTTATTCTTAACAAATCAATTGTTGTAGTTCTATGTCTATACTAATATTATAAACAGGAAAGATTTGTATTTTTGTATGTAAAATCTACTGGACCGATTTGGATGAAATTTGATTTGATGAGATTGTTTGAAATCCAGGGAGTGACATAAGACATAGTTTTTATTTCGAAAATTCCACGAGAACGGAAACTATGCGGGTAAAATCGCGGAGTGCAGCTAGTATACTATATAGACAATGGCAAAACAGTTCAAGGCATTTTTCTCCTCTAGTTTTAAACCTTTTTGAGTGAGAATTAGTATGATAAAAAATGATTTTTTTTACTGTAACAATGAATCACCATTTATACTTACCTAATCAAAAACATTTATATTTATATTATAATGAGGGAGATTATTTTTTACTAACTTCATGCTCATGGCTTGCCCCTGTTTCATATATTCTTCTATTTCATATATTTTGATGGTACTGTCCACTAAATCATTATTTGTTCACAAATCCATGAGTTTTAATTGTTTACATAAAACCCTAATTATTTATTTGGTGCTAAGAGACAAGTAAGTAGTTTGGTAGAAAGATATCAAATACAATAAATTAAATAATTAGTGGAGGATGTCAAGCGGCGCAAATATGCTACCCTTGGTGAGGGTTATATATTTGTTCCGTTTGGGGTCGAGACTCTCGGGCCGTGGGGTCCGAGTGCTCATAGCTCTTTTAAGGAGCTGGCGAGTCGTCTAGTCTATACATCTCGCGACCAGAGGGTGGGCCAATATTTGTCACAGCAAATAAGCATTGCTATCTAACGTGGCAAAGTGGCCATCCTTCTGGGAACCTTCCCGTTTTGCGGTAAGCTGGATGGCATTAATATTGTTTACAGAGGTAATAGTAATAATAAATAACTTTTATTCAGTTTTTTGTTACTTAATCATATTGTACTATATATATTAATGTACTTTTTGCTTTGAATATATATTTAAGATTTAAAATTATATATACAGTAGAGCCTCGATAAGTTAAAGTCCAAGAGAAACACAAAATATTTTAAGTTATAGAGGTTTTTAGTTATCAAGGGTCTATGTTAGGGATAGGTTAATATAGAGGTAGGTATGTGCTTATGTATGTATGTACCCTTGTTCCTATTTTTACTGGAATGCGTCAGAAGGATTGGTTCAATAAAATACAGAAATTTAAATAATCATATTTAATTATTCACATTGCACATTGCAGGTTTAGTCAACTTAAAAAAGTCTGTAATTTTCTTTTGTTTTAAACAATTCAGTTTCTAAATCGATTTGATTTTCAATGACAAATAGAGAGGAGAATACATTATCTTTTATGTTTTTACATTGCTCTATAAATGATCGTACAGTTGTTAAAGCTCTTTTTGCTTCGTTGATTGATATGCTTGTAGATGGCTTGTGGCTCCTTTATGTTACAGAGGTTGTGGAAACATTTCTTTAAGTTACTGAGGGCCAATACAGAGATTACTTATTTAAGTTCAAGAGGTTGTGTATTTTAAGTTGTAGAGGTTTTATGCTGTGATGGGAAAGGAACATATTATTTTTTGAAGTTATAGAGGTTTTTAAGTTACCAAGGTTTGAGTTATCGAGGTTCTACTGTATAAATAAAAGGAATAAATTCAACTACTTTTATAGCACATTTATTTATATATATTAATATTCTGGCCTATTCATTTATTTATATTATCATTATACATATCAAGATATCATATCATACATATACTATCATCCATGTGTTTAATATTTATATTAATGTTCCCTTTTATTTTAAACTATATCACATACAACATGACTAGTATACTATAATATTTATTGCTATAGTTAAAACCCACTTGGTGACAACTGAAAGTCAGCGCTAGGGTCATCTGTAATGGTGCCTTATGCTGAGTTGTGTAGTGTAAAATTTTATTATCCTGTTACTTTTTGTAAATTGTGTGTTAGTGTGCTGGCTGTAATAAAAATATTTTCAATTTCACTTTCCAGTAAAACAGTAATTGTATTTTTCAACCACTTTATTGTGTTTTCATTTTATACGTGGAGCTGTACTTAATTATTTTCGAAAAAGTCTATAAGCTAAAAAGTCCTGTCAACATGGTCCAGCTGTTCCAGAGATTAACCAAAACAAACAGACAGTATATTTACTAAAAAATTATTGTTTTGATATTACTATTGAATTATTGATATAATTATTATTGGAATATGTCACACCAATATAAATGTTATTATGTATTGCCTGAACTTCGATGATGTCTGCTCTGATCTGTACTGTTTTGCTATTAATCTAACCTACCCAAACCAGAACAAAAATTTTAGCCATGGAACAAGGATTTACCAAGGTGAAAAATAGCTCAATTTTGCCTAGTATTGATATACTGATGCCGAGCGTTTCTTGCAACAAACAAAGACTTTTGATCAGGAGAATTTTGAAATCTAAAAGTATCCAAGTATATTAATAATATTTCAAAAATAAAACAATTTAAAGTGAAAATCACCTAAATATGTTTTTTTTTTTTAAATTCACTCAATGATGCTTGTTAGAGATTATGTTATAGAAAAGTATTTGTAAACTATAGCATATAGATTAAAAATTACAATTATGTCTTCTAAATCTTTTCCACATTTTGTTTCTTAAGAATATATGGGTGTTCAGTAATGTCAAATGTTTGTTTTCTTCTATCTGATAAGCATTCAAATTTCATGGGAATAGTCCCAATTATCATGTGAATTTGCAACACGGATCCTATTGCATTATACTCCATAGCATTATAGATTGTTATTATTTGGCAAGTAGTACATAAATAGAGGTATCATTAATAAAAATAAACAGTGGTGGAATTTATTATTAAATGTAAATTTCCAACATTATACATATTATTTAAGAATATACTAAGTAAATAAAATAAACACTTGAGTATATGTTAAAGTGATCTTTACATAAACAAATTGCAGAAATTAGAGATCTCACCATGCAAGATTAAGTAAATTATTTTGTGAGTTTTTATGTCTTATTGGACTGAGGGACCGCACACCACTTATACACTTTTAGAATTCACATCTAACACTCAAAAGGACTAGATTACTATACAATTGTATTGGCACTTTTGAATTTTTCTTTTTGCCAAAACAAGATATTTTTTAAAATTAGTATATGCTTCCAGACATCATATAACAGTTTTTCAAAAACATTCATCATGACTATTCTCAATTTATTCAGTTGGTATTTTGACCACCTGGTAAATGCTGGTTTTTATTAATTCCATAAAAGAAAGTAATCATCTATTGCTCTTAATAAAAATTACACAATTACTACTCTCTTAAAAGTTTTCTACCTGCCATATAATATCATTATAATTATATCAACTATTTTAAGAGATTAAAACAGATAAACATTATAAATTATGTATCATGTTTTTGTACTGTGCAAAAAGAACAGACAAGGTTAAGATATAGACTTTATTTCGGAATTAACAACTAGTCAGTTTAAATTTATTTTTTTTATACACATAATATCCTTTTTCAATACATGATAAGTCCTGAGTCTTATGAAATTTCCCTAAAGCTTTGTGTACTAGTTTTAAAAAACATTTTGGGTGGTTTACAACTAACTCCTAGGCAGTAAACAATTTAAAACATGTGTATATCTACATTATTTTTAAATTAAAGTAACAAACAAGAGGCATTAACTAATAATAATACCCATCATTTTACAGGCTGTTATTTTATCAATCTGAGATAAAGATCTGAATTTGAAATTATACATCTGAAATTCTGAAATCTGAAATTAAACATCATTTGCAAATTAGCAAGATGAGTCAATGACTTTGTATTATCTCAATGATATAAACAAAATTGGCACAAAACAGAGGAGATGGGATGGAAGTTCATTTCCCGCGATGATAAGTGACGGAAATGACTGTAAAATGATAGAAATGGTAAAAGTTGATTTTTATACATATTTGAAAAAATCGACTTTGTATCAGTACTTTTTGAAAGTGAACGTTTCAGGGGGTGCGGTTGAAATAGGGGAGTCGTGACGTCACTGCGCGCGCATTCGACCCCAAAACGAGGCTGACCCAGATTCCACTTGCGACACAGAAATGTCAACACTACCTATCGAAATATGTATATTATTGACTAACACCAACGGTTCATATTATAAATGACCTACTTACTCGAAAATGGCCTTCTAAATTCAATTTCCCGCACTATGTCTTACGAGTAAAACAACAAAATACAAACCTGATTTCATGACACAAATATAACAAAATAACTTATCGTAATACACTCATATTATGAACTATGACATTAATAGCAATACTAACCACCGTTTACGCACATCACACTCGTATAATCCAATTAATTTTCCTTATTATTTCACGTAAACAAATAAGATTATCCCCTATTCGACGCCATTATAAATCTTTATCAACAAAACTCGTAACTCGTAATGTGGAATTGAACACCGCACGAAATATCCATTGTCTTTTTTAGTAAACAATATACATTTAACACTAACAAAATTACATAATATTACACAAATAAGTCACACATAAAAGCTCATTCTGTACATTTTGTTAGAAAAAAACACGGAACGACTTCGACCCGTTATATCTTCCTGTTCTGCGATTTTGACACTCCTTCGGGTTGCCAACTTAACTAATTTTTCTTTATACCACTAATGTGGCAAAGAAGCATACGATCCGCCTGACAGTAAGCGGTCACCAGAGACGAATTACATCGAATGAATAATAATAGTGGTCACCATAGCCTATGGTTGCCTTCAACACCAGAGGTATCACGTGCGCGTTAGCAACTCTATTAAAAATCATAATTCGTGAAATAGGCTGCTTTATAATTTATCTCTGGGCTACATTATTTAATAAAAACCTAACTTTAATCTTTCGTTATTACGCTGAAAACTGAAATTCGCTTTTATTAATTTCGGTTATATTGTATAATACAGTAAATTTCAGTGTTTTACGTATCTTTTTTTTCTAACCTAGCTAATACTGTGACCGGAAGGGTCTTTACAGCTACACCGAACTTTGTGTGCGAGTGCTGAAGGCACTCAGCCGCAAAAGGTAACTAGCACAAGGGTTCGAACCTCGGCTTGCCGCTATCTGAGTGTGAAAACTCCCGCGGCATTTTAATCCTAGCTAATCCCTACATTTTTATTTAACATAAAAAAGGTGCCTTAAAGGATCTATGTACCTGCGTGTTGCGTGCAGGAGTGTTTGTACGTGTAATACTAGTTGTGTAATTCTAGTTTACTTGTTTCTGGTGCCTGCAATCTTGACCACCTCCTCAATAAAGTCGAGGAAGGGGGCTCGAAACTCCTAGTTTCCTATCAGAGCCGGGTAGGTTACTAACGTTTACCCTCAACCCGGTCCTGACCTCCAGCTCGCTAACGGACGAGCTGAATCTGGAACAGTCTGTAAGGAGGTGGTAGACTATCTCGGCGGTATCCACAACGCAAACGCACGAGGGACTATCCTTCAATTTGAACCTGTGCATGTACGCCGCAAAGCCCCCGTGAGCGATACGTCATGATTGGTCTGACGACGGTTTTAAACAGAGTAACTTTATGGCGGTGGGTCATCTTACTCCGGGAGTTATACAGAGACAAAAGCCGTCCTAAAACCATGGCGGAATGGTGCTTGACTTTCTTAAAATGAGGTTTGTAAGTTATTTGGACGTCTAATAGAACACCGAGGTGTTTCATGGGACGTGGAGGGGTGTCGTTTTCCGTGGAGAACATGATCACGGTGTTCTTTCCCGGGTTTATCGCTATCCGCCACATTTTGTACCAAAGACTTAAAGTGTTGGCAGCCTTTTGGACGCAAGCTCTGAGAATAACTCTTTGTCTATAAGAAAAGTAAACGACCGTGTCATCGGTGTACAGGGCTAAATGAACCTTACTGGACTCTCGGCCTGGGACCGGATGTTCTTTCAGGTTCGGGCTTAGGTCGGGTAGCTCTGCTAAGTAAAGATTGAAGAGAACAGGCGCCAGAAATGGGCCCTGGGGGTTTTACGTTCCTAAATAAATCTAGTTTTTAAGTTGTACTATTGCATTCGGATACTTTACCAATTACTCATGAAAAAAAATATATATATTTACCTACCGCTAAATAATTACAAAATATTTAACTAATATTAAAATATGCGTGGATTCATTAATGAAAGAAATAAATAATACAAAAATCACCATTTAATACAGCAGCAGACACACGATCCTATGCTCATATTATTATACAATTTATATGTAAGTGACAAACTCTATTGAAATAAAAACCTTTATTTGACATTTAAATATACAATGTCGACCAACGAAGGTTACTTTATTTAAAATGATTACCTATTTCTAACGCCTAACATTTAGGAGAACAGGAGATTTCATGTTTCTTTCTCCTATTTTTTTGGAAGAAGAATGTATCATAAAGAGAAATCATTTGGTAAGAGAAAGAAAGAAAAGTTCAATGCCATATATATCTTTATATCTACAAATATCTCTATAATGTAACGTTATTTTATCAAATGGAATATGAAACTAATAAGGGACTTTTAACAAATAAATAAATAACACTTCGGTTATATCTATAAAGCATAAAGTATCCGAATTTATATTTTTAAATAATTTTGACAGATTTGCTGAACATTTGTAATTGTATTCATTTATTTTCATTTGTTTTTATTGAAATAAATAAATATATTTAGACATGTGTATAAAATTTTGACGTAAATATTGTATATATTTGTTTTATAAAAATATTAAATATAATTTTTGGTTGTGAATTCATCGTTGAAACTGTTTTATCGTGAAACATAGTATTTTGTAAGGGTATGTAAGTAAACATATTGTTTTATAATAATTTCTAAATATCGTAAGTAATAAATTCCTTCATTTATCACACACATTATCCGTATTACACACCGGTATCCTTTTCCTTCTATAGGTTATGATAAGTTTGTACTCTTTTTTTTTTATTTTCTCACATTTGACATAAATGATAAAACTCTGGAGTGTCGAAAATATACAGTGAAACTGTGATAGTATGGTTTTTAGTACAGGTGATATAGGCTAGCTTTTGACTTTAATGTCACCTTCCAAATGAAGATAGTAATACACTAAGGTAATTGATTTCAAATATGGATATTGAAAAACGCCGATTAGTTCTTGACTCATTTACTACTTAAGTTCTTTGTTAAACAACTTAATTAATATATACTCTACTATAAAGTTATAGTTTCACAAAACTATTTTCTTTTATTGAATTATTGGCTTGAGAATTAAGTCACACTGTATTGTCACACTGTAAACTGTAGTGTCTAAGCACTAACAGATTTCTTTTAGAATATTCTAAAACTCGTAGTGGAAAGGACCAAGATTAATATTACAACACAGTATGGTGTTTTCCAGTTGATAATAAAACCAAGAAACTTATTTGAACCAATCAACAGTCTGTTATTTAAACCCAATTAAAAAAAATATTACATTAGGCACTTACACTCAGACAGTGAGGCAGCAAACATCAAATCCTTTGATAATTGCCGCCACTCGCTTGCTTGATCAAATTCTTTGATGTTTGCTGCCTCACAGGAGACACATCAAAAGATTTATTGCTTCTCAATTATTATAAACTAGTTTATTCCTTCATTTTGCCTTTATAAGCAGGTTGATGGCCCGAACATTAGTTCAGTTCTATTTGAGCTACCAAGGTGGTAACTTGGACAAGTGATTTCTTAGCTAACTGCTCGAGCCGTCAACTTGCTTTGTTACTTTGTGTGCATCTTGAGTGGATACTAACTATAGTTTGTTATTAAGTTTATTGAACGAAAAGTAAACAAAAATGATGTCTGGTGGAAAGAAACAAAAAAATAAACTAAAATGCACTAAGTACTTTTAAATGTGGCCAGCGAATGTATGTGCATGCTAAAGTTTGGCCATCAACATGTCAAAGGTTGCCCATACCTGTTTAAGAAGGTTCATCTTTGTATAACATTATTTTATGATATGTCATTTTGTTCAAATTCAATCCATTCATCAATTTAAAGTTAAATGATTAGATTTTTCTGATAGTTTAGTATTGGAAAACCATAGCCTGTGATTTGAATTTTGGTACACATGAACTTAGTACTTTTTAATTAATAACATTTCTGAAAATGATTTTTTAATTATTATTCTATATCTAATTATTTTTACAAAAAAAAAAAAAATTGTCTGTCTTTTTCGGCTAATCTATGTAACAGTTGATTTTGATGGGACTCTTTTTGAAAGATAGTTAAAGTTACTCCGCATAACTTAGGTAATGAATTGTTTTCGAAAAATAAAAGTAACTTAGTTATGCTAAATAAATTTAGTTATCTACTTAAAAGAGTCCCATCAAAATCGATCCAACTGTTTGCGAAATTAGACAGACAAAATTTGTAATAAGTTTTTTTTTTTTATATTGGTACCCTAAATACAGTCATATGTGGTTAGTAAAAAGTTGTTATTTTGTTATTACAAACAGATACTTCTATTTTATTTGTTAGTATACATAATGTACAATAATATGAAAACACTAGCTATTGCGTGACTTTGTGCGCATATGTTGATCATTAGGTCCCTTCAAAAAAAATTTTTTTTTTTCTTTGTCATTTTACTGAGACCTGGCAATCTGGTACAATAAGCCATTTTGTTGTTGTTTTATTTGTTACTTTAATTTGTTATCCTCCAGCGACTCCTATGATGAGTCTGCCTTCATGGGTTGGATGTTTTTTTTTTTTTTGTTAAGCACTATATTTAAGGTTACGTACACTTAGGCTTTTTAATCGACTGTGCACCACACTTCCTTCTCCTTCCAGCTTTGACACTAGTATGTCAATGTGTTTTGATAGTTTATTTTGCTATTTCTTGCTGTTTTCTGCTATCTCCTATTTTATACTGTTTTTTACTACAATCCATGCCAATATAGTTGTTTTTAATGTCGTGTGGAATGCGCAGCATATAATGGATTGTCTTGCTTTGAATCTTTCGAGTGTCTCCACATTGTTGTTGCTGGCAGTACCCCATAATTGTATTTCATAAGTTGAAATGGGTTTGAGGATAGTCTTATATATTGTTACTTTGAAAGTTGATGTAAATTTTGATTTTGGTCCTATTAGCCAAAACATACTTTTTAACTTAGTATCCAGTTCCATTCTTTTGGTCCTTATGTTTACGCCAATTTAGGCGACGGTCTAGGTACTTGCCCAAGTATTTGACATCCTCAGCTTGTGGAATATAATTATTGTATAACTATATAGGTGGACAAGTTTGCCTTCTAAGTGTAAATATTATATGTTCCGATTTATTTTGGTTTACATTAACTGACTATTTATCCAGCCACTCCTCAATTTCCGATAAATGGATTTGTAGGTTTTCTGAGGTTATTATGGGATTCTCATGCACTGATAAGACAACCGTATCATTATGTATATGTTGCAGTAACCGTGTCATTTTGAGTTGGTAAGTCAGCTGTATATAGAAGGTATAGTACTGGTCCTAAGATACTACCTTGTGGTACACCTGATAAAATACCGTACAATGAGGAAACTGAGTTATTAACTTTAACTTCAAAACATCTTTGATTGAGGTATGATTTCAAAATGTGATAGAATGAGTGTGGTAAAGTTTTCTTTATTTTGAAGGGAAGTTCTTCATGCCAGACCTTATCAAATGCTTGCTCTACATTCAGGAATACAGCTGAGCAATACTGCTTATTCTCAAATGTATGACTGATGGTGTCAACGAGGCGATGTACTTATTCAATTGTACCATGTTGTTCACGAAAGTCAAATTGATGTGGGGGGATTATATCTGGGAGGTAGAGTTGAATTCTGTTCACCAGTATTTTTTCTAAAAGCTTACTTATTACAGGTAGTAGGCTAATTGGCCTGTAAGAACTCACATCGTTTGGTTGTTTACCTGTTTTTAATAGCATAATTACTTGCACAATTTTCCATTGTGATCTATTGTGTGTAGTTATAGCATAGCTTGTTTTCAATTGTTTATTTTTCTTCTCAGTTGTGTTTGGACTGTTTTCTGTTCTTTTCCTCTTCGATGATGGTATCTGATCTATTTGCCAGGGTTGTTGATTGATTTTTCTGTAATAGCTGCATCATCTGTTATATCTTTAGGTATTGAACCAAGAGAGTTGCTCCGTGGTTTGTTCTATCATTGGGGTTATTTTGGTAATGGTTTGCTTAGATTGTTTTTGTTAAGTTTACTTGTCATTTTGATCCCACAAGTAACGTCGATTTAATCGGTTGCTTGAAGGGTGACGCCTATTCCCTCAAGAAGGTTATATACAACAGCGTTCACCAGATTCATTGAGGTTGGCGCTAGTGACTAATCTTCCCATTAGCCATGCATTCTTTTGGCACATACCCCACCGTAGAATTGGGGTGATTTTTGAAAAGGTTTTCTACCTTTTAATCCGGGCAGTTAAGTCAAGATTACCGTTCCCGTTCCGTAACTGTGTTTACAGTATGTGAAGGGCATTTCGTCCCTTCATGAATGCGGATTGTTCCGTGTCCGGTGAATCGGGTTAGTTAATGCCGTCGCTCGACTTTCGACGTTGTCATTTGTTTAGCCCCACCCGGAGAGCACGTGTAGGGTAGTATAAGGTAACTCCTACAGACGAAAATTACTCCACCCTCCCCTTCAAGAAATAGCGAAAAAAGTAGCCCTTTTCCCGGTCTGGATTTCATGTTGCCTCATTGCTAAATTCGATTATGATTGGTTGTGATTTAGACGGAAAAAAAACAGACGAAAATCTCCACAAACGTAAAGATAATGAGTTCTAGAACTTTAGGAAAATGAAATACGAAAACAGCTGATAGCAAAATATATTTTATCACTTTGGTGTTTGCTACATTTTACATACACTAATATTGAATTAAAATGCAGTATTCTGATCAATTGTTTCAGGACTAGTCAATGTAAATCTCTTCACCCAGTGACTTCCGTCTGAGCGTGTCCAGAGGCTGGTGTGACGATATCAGACTATTGATTGAACTTCACTTCTTATTGTTTATGGACTACAATTCTTCTCAGGTGAGATTCTATTAAATGACCTTTTGTAAAACGGATTTTCTTTATATATTTGAATTATGTAATATGTGAAGTGTACTGCATATCGTAATTATTACATAACGCTAGACCTCATACTTTACGACATATGGTTGCTAATGGTTTCTATAAAAATATTGCACTGGCATCCATATCCGCCGGATATGTTTAAAAACTATAAATTTCGATCGAAATTGCAGTTGGAATGTCATCGACATCCACCAAACTCCCTAGACCCTACTCTAACAGATTACCACTTTTTTCGGAATTTTGAAGGAAAAACAATGTCCAGACTGGCTTCAAAGATTGTATTGCTTCTCTCTTCTCACAATTTTTTATCAATGAACTACGAATAGAATAAAATGGTAACATAAAATAATCATTATTAATTTATTATTTCGATTGATTTAATATTTAATTTCATAATCAGTGTGCGGATCAAATATATTCCAGCGAGCTTTAACTGAAGGAAAACATTGTGATCAAGTTTGAAAATCTATTGTTTGTGGTACCTAAATATTTAGTGTGTTTACAATCTTGGGCTACATCATCCCATAACGTCAGATGACTCTCTGCTTAAAGTGCTGTCTTTCATATAAAAAGTATAAAAAACTGTTACGAATGTTGTTGACAATTTTCTATCAATTTCATTACGAACTCCTCGTCTCATTTGTTTTATTTTTTTCTATTTGTTTCACTAACCAGACGTCACACCTGTGGTGTGTGACTTAAAAAAGTGAACACAGCTTACACAAAACAGAGAGCACACGGCATACTTAAATTATACTTTTAAAATTAAGTAATTTATGATCTAAAACAAGGTTTTAATTTAACCTGGATTCTAGTTAATGAGCAATCTAAAATATCGAGGAGGTGTCTGATACTATTGGCGTTAACACACGTACGGACCGGGCCGCGGATATGGTACGGCGGGCGGCCGAAACTATCAGTCCCCTAAGTAGGGACGAGAATCATTTCCGACAAGGATCAATTTTTGGATCGATTCGAATCTAAGCTTGCATTATCGATTCACAAAATCGAGGTTCAAAAGTTCGATTTTTCAAAATAATAAAGTATCGATTATTAGAGTGTCTTTTTAGTTTTTTCTATAATATGATGATCATCTGTAAATAGATAAAAATAAAAGAGTTCAGTGTCATTAATCCTTAGTCGGTTAGGCATACTTCTTTTTTTTTAGTTGCTATTGATGAACTTTAGTACTGTTAATAAAAAAAAAATTGAAACGGTTTTTACAATAAATGATGATTATAGGCTAATTTCGACCACTGGAAGAATACTATTTACGAATAAAGCAAAAATAAATAATATTGATCTCTTGGAGCTAAATGTTTTGGGAATCGATTCAAAAAGTCGATCTTTTAAAAAAAATCTTTTACCCCACCCCTACTTGGCGACTGATAACTTCGGCCGCTCGACATACCCTTCGAACCCATACTTCGACATACCCATCGAAAGTCCTTTAAAAAAAAAGAGAAGAAAAAACACCATGTCGGCGGTCTGATCCGTACGTGCATTAACATCATATTGTAACAAGAGAACATTCGAGACAGGCACGAATGTTGACCTACGTTCGTCCTAGTGATCCGAATTCAAACTTTTTAAACGTATTTGTGTAGCTGTTTTACCTCTGTGAACTTGACAGCCGACTTTAGATTTGTTTTCAATTACCATTGGATTGTACGTCGTTTGTACCACTTTCATTTTCGTTTGTACCTCAAACCAAGAAAAGTTAAAGCGTTTTCAAAATTTCACCCGCAGCCGACTTTGGTAAATCGAAAATTTTGCAAACGGGATCTGATTCGGGGTCGTTTGTGGACCACCTTCGTTTTTCATTATTTTCGAAACCCAAAAAAGATACTTCAATTTAAAAATTTCGAAAAACTAACTTTTCTAATTTTTTTAAATGCTCGAATATTTTTTCGGATTGTGGTACAAACGAAACGCGATGCGGTTCAACCCTCACGGCGCCGTCACTAACCGAACTCCGTTGACAGAATTGAAATAACTCAATAATTGTGGAAATTAAGTGGACTTATTTTTTCAAAATCGAAAATGGCTGTAACATTTTTTGGTTTGAGGTGAAACGAAAATGAAAGTGATTCCCGCCGGTACAAACCATTCCACGTCGATCCCGGTTCGCAGATTTTCAAAATTGTAAAAGTTAGTTTTACGAAATTTTCAAAAGTGCCGTATCAAATATTCCAGAATGTAGTATTTTAACCTTGGTTTCCCAATACATTCTTGATAACTTACCGTAAGCCCGCAAAAATTCGGATAAATCTGAACTTATAAACGGTCAGCATAATTTTAATACCAGAAATAAATATAAGTTAACAGTTCCTTGTTTCAGGCTTAGCAAAATTAATAAGAGTTTTCTAGATAATAGTGTTAGGTTTACAATAAAAATTCTAAAGAGCATTACCGATTTACCGGACAACAAATTCAAGCACCATGTTATGCAGGTTTTGATTTGTAAGGGTTATTATATAGGATGTGATCATTATGTGAACGATTGTGATGTCTGCAAGCGACAGCTTTATCTGTGCATCTACTAATAAACTTTTGTAACTGCTAGTTGTAAAGTTGCAAAAAACATGCAGAAAACAAACCAGATCGAGTTTCTTGCCGGTTCTCTCTCGATGACTGGATTGTTTTCCGAAACGGTCATAGTATTTTAACGTTGATAAGCGCCTTATCAGGGCCTAAATTGAATAAAGTGGTTTTGAATTTAAATTTTGATTCTGAAAAGCTCAAAGTATTAGGGTTTCATTATAAATTTTTAAAAGAAGAACTCTTAAGAAATATTGGTGGAATACCATCTAGCCCTGGACTTTAATTATAATTTAGTTCCGATAAAGCTCTAGCTACCTCTGATTAACGTAAAGTAAAGCAATATTACTTTACTAGTTGTGCCCGTTACTTCGTTCGCATGAAATTCGGACATTTAAATTCTAATAGACAACCTATATTGTCCTATTCCGTCCCGTATTTCATAGAAATAGATAAGTATAGATTATCTATGTCATTGTAGTGTTCCAGTACAGTTAAAATTATTACAAAATAAGTTTAGCGCCATCTAATCTATTCATAACACATCGTCTCCCGTGTCATCAAAAAAAAAAAAAAAAAAAACATGAAATAACATTATGTTCCGCGCCATATTTATAATATATATAAAACCCTGGGGTATACAGAAAGAAAACACAGGGGTTCAAGTAACAAATTTATTAAACATGAAAAAAAAAACGAAGACAAACTTGAAGAGTTACAAAATTCAAAGATCTCACCCGGCTAGGTTAGGTAATTCAGTAAGGTGAAAATATACTGGTGTGGGAGATATCAAGGCTTTTAAAAAAATATCGAAAAGGAAAAGAAAAGTTCATAAAGGGGGTTGGACGACCAACCAACTAAATTATAAAATTACACAAAAAAAAAGAAAAAGAGTGAAGGGTTCTTAGCTCCTGAGGCCAAAGACTACGCGAAGATCTCCTCAGGACTCCACGCTGTGACTCAGGGCTTTCCAAAGGAGGTGATGAGCAGCTGACGGAAGCGGCGAGCGATCATGCGCACCGGTCAGAGCACCACACTCAGATGGACGTTGTCTTAATTCCGTTAAGCCAGGAATTGAGTTATAGTAAGAATAAAACACAAAACCCCGAACATCTGAAACGCGTCAACAAATCTAATCCCAGATTTGTCACGCACACATGTTCGGTTTCATTAAATGGACTAGTGGGTAATACAAAAATATCAATGACTAAGACAGAAGAAGGGAACACGAATACTAACAGGTTAAACAGAATATAAATAGCACCACGTGTAAGTTGACTGAAGGGCAAAATGAAATTTAGAGATTACTATTATAGATTTTACCAAATCGTACTAAATATTCTAAACGTTGTAAAAGATATTGATTAATTGGAAATATAAAAGGTTTGACGACAAAAGTGTGCAATTCAAACACGTGTTTTACAGAATAAAATCTAAGTTGAAACGTGGTCAAATTCTTACCGGGGTTTGTCAAAACATCCGGCAGCCAAACTGAATCCGAAGCTGCAATCAACTAGCCGTTGAAAATTGGGTGATTACAAGCACCATGTGGTATATTGCAATATTACAAGAAAACGCGTGACTTGCCACGATGAAAAGAAAAAGCAATTCCGTCCCCGTATTATATGCTAGTCTTTAGAAATGACAGATCGTTTTTATAAACCGAGCGGTCAATACTACGAGCCCTTTGCACCAAACCTGCTGTAGTCGCATGACAGCTCGAATGATTTGAAAGATATTATATAATTTGTAGACTACATTAATTATTATACTTAATTAATTGAGATTAATATCAATAATTATTACGTTATTAAACATATAACAATGATTGACAATGTCGTTTGATCAAAGTTGGTTGGTGTAAAAGGCGGAATTTTAGATGCATGTCAACTTGTATGACGTGTGAATTTTACAACGTGACACTATTGATTTTATATTTGAAATTCAGTTCACTACTTCCATAAAATTACTCCTTAATTACAACGGCTAAGATGCCTAGATGATTGTGTGAAAATCGAATGTCAGAATATTGTTTTATTATTCACTATGTCTTAGATATTTATTATGTATATACTACACATATATTTTATGTTATGTCATTTTGTTCAATTTCAACCATTGCATCAATTTTTTGTTCTCGAATAAGGTTTATTCGAGATTTATTTACCATCTCTTCTTAGATACCAAAGTCGCCGCGTGTCATTCAAATTGCTATAACTTTTGAACGGTCCGATTTTAATGAAATGAAATTTTAACGCTACTCCGGATTATGCTTTATAATTACCTTTTTGAATTTTTACAATATACATTGTATAATCATTCCAGAGACATACCCAATTTAAATCGTCCAAATGTTCATTAACCCTTTTTTTTTGACGGGGGGAAATGCATTTACGCACTACCCTTACCTATTGCATTAGTGAGACCGAAGTCCCCCAATGCAATAGGTAAGGGGACACGGAGGGACGAACTCCGTGTCAGTGTGGGACTCACCCGGGCGAGAGTCGCCCGGAAATACCCACTAAAACCCCTCCGGGGCCGTCCGCTGCATTTGGGATGGGGGCGACACGGGGTGGGGCTTTCGCAAGCACCGCGTCGCCCCCTGCAGAAATCTTCATTAACCTAATATTAGACTAAAACTTAAACTAAAAATCTAGAACTTACCGGTTTTCTAGTTTGTAAACCGACTGGACTTTGCCTTTTATAACAAATTAAGGTATAAGGTCATTTTTATAATGAACACAAACTTAATTAAAATTCAGTTAAATCTTCTTCCAGGTAGACCAATGGTAGTTAGATATGAGTGAGCTCTCAACCGGCTCATTGCCCAGTCGACAGAGAGTGAACACGCCGGAACCACCAATAAGCCCCACCTTACTGGACCCAGATTCTCCCAATCGTGGTTCGTGGCAACCAGAACCTGACGTATTCATTCGACTTGATGACTCAGCGGATTCTTTCCATGTGGCTGATGGACCTTCGGTGAGAGGGGATTCAGAAGATGTAACAGAAGACACTAATGATTCTAATGCAACGCTTATAATTGAAATCAACAATGATGCGGCTGTATTTGCATGGGCTAATGCTGAAGACGGAGATTCAGTACAGACAGTCGACCTTGGGGCTATACAATCCAACAATGATAATTCGATACCTTCAGATGCGGATACTGTACTTTTTTATCTGATTTACATGAAGTTGCTGACAGGGAACGTGAACATTACGTTGAGGAACCACCGGCAAAGGTCAGACGAATCAGTAGTCCCCCGAAGTCACCTGAATTAGATGCGGAGACGTGCCCGATCTGCCTCGACACGTGGGGCAACTCCGGTGAACACAGACTCGTGGCTCTCAGGTGCGGGCATCTGTTCGGCTCAATCTGCGTCGAGAAGTGGCTTAAGGCACAGAAACTTAAGGAGAGATCTTGCCCGACATGCAAGACCAGAGCTAATATTAAAGATTTGAGATATATCTATGCTCGGAGGCTGGTTGCAGCTGACACATCCCAAATAACAGCCCTGCAGAAGCAAGTGGAGACTTTGCAAGCGGAAAAAAGTAACGTCGAGCTGGAGTTGCAGAAAACGAAAATCGCTCATCGGGCATGTGGTCTTGAATTGGAAATTCTGAGGAGTACGCTGATGAAATCGCAAGTTATGAAAGAGCCGCCCGTGCGTAAGTCCTGGCGCTTCGCTCTCGAGAAGAACCTCGAGATTTGCAAAGACGGTGGCTGCAGGGCGATGACATACAACTGCCGGTCATATGAACTATATGTGTCACAGAAAGGATACAATTACTTGTTCCCAGGCTACGGGATAAGGAAGGTCAGCTGCGTCGATTACAAACTGGGACCGTTCCTGCATCTGCATAAGAAGCCGATTAGAGATATAACGTATTCTCAGCCGAGAGACCTGTTGCTCAGCGTGGGTCTCGACAACACTGCGAGGATCGTCGAGCGCGGGATACCGAACGTGGTCGTCAACGCCGGGATGCCGCTGTGGTCTTGCTCCTGGGATTACCTGCGCAGCAATGAGTTCTACGTCGGCGGCGTCGGGGGAATCATTCACCAGTACGACGTGCGAAACCCGACTTCTTACATCCAGATACTGAATTCCCCGGGAGACATGTCCCCTATTGTCTCCTTGTGTTCCACCGAGTTCGGATTGCTCTCCTGCCAGCTGAACTCTTGCAAGTTGTGGGTTGGGAACATGAGGCAGTGGGAGCCGCGGTCTCTGCCAGTGACGAGTGGTTCCTTCATGTCTCTATGCTACGACAGTGAGTCGCATCGCGTGTGTGTCGCGTCGCGCCCCCCAGGGGGCGGCACGGAGCGCTCCAAACTGACGTTGTGTAGACTGAAAGCGAGTGTCGCGAACAATGAAGTGTTATGTGATATAGAGGAAACTTTCCCCGGATCGTGGAAATCGACGATAATGTCGAGAGCGACGTGGGTGCGCACCCCGGGAGCGACCTGGGTAGCGGCGCACTCGGAGAGCGAGGCGACGCTGCAGCTCCATGGCGTAGAAGGTTCGAGGTCCATGTCCCTGCCGGCTTCGGAGCCAGCGTTGGACGTGACCGCCGTCGATTTTAACGGGAACACGTTACTCGCGGCTCTCTCCGCCGCAAGACTCAGGCTTTATAAAGCCGTGGCGACGAATTCCTGATGTTTGTACAATTCCTTACGCTTAAATAAACTGTGATTTTGTTTATGCAGTGATACGAGTTATGCATGTTTAAAGTTACTGGGTGATTCATAAAGTCATTAAAGTTTAATCCATTTCTAAAGTGTTTTTACTTATTTTTGAGCTTCCTTACACCTTATAAAAGAACTCTGCTTGTTAGACGCAGGACCGACTTACATAATCTGTTCTTTTAAATTAAGAAATATATACTAGAATATGGTTATACACCATACTATGGTTTCCTCACAGTATTTTCCTTCACATAAGCTCATTGTTGAATATTTTAAGAGTTGGGTAGGAGGGCTCGAACCCACACCATCGTCGCTACATAAAAGCCAGATTTTATTAAAATATATAGAGCGTTCCAGTAGTTTATTTTTTTAATTATAAAGCTCTACAGATAGACTTTATTTTAATGATGTACTAGATGGTGTCACAAGTGGTAGAGTTATCGTGCCAGCCGTGCACACGACCACCATAAGTATTGTGAAAAATCTACCGCAGTAGCACGTGTTACTATGAGTTGTGTATCCGGAATCAGCAAGCTAATATGATGGCAAATGTAGATAGATTCACGTACGAATGACGTCTCGTTCTCGGACTGTACTTACTCAATATCTTATTTAGATAAACGACAATAGCCTTTATTGCTTAAGAGAAGGCTTTTTCGACATAGGCCAATTCCACAGATTATCTGTTTCGAAATTCGGGCATTTATGAAACAATTTTTTAGATGTGGCAACTCAAAAGCGTCTACTTAAACGCCATCTTATATTTGATAGACTTTAGCATGTCACTAAAGGCTGACGTCATAGGTGATGAGAATCTATGTTTTGGAAGTGAAATCTTTAGCGGCGTTGAGCGATTCTCGGTAGGGGGATACTTACGCGTTACCAATGCTATGACGTCAGCCGTCAACATGCTACATTATGTCAAATATACGATTGCTTTTCAGTGCTGGCGTTCAGATTTAAATAATGAAATTAATATGCAGCCTATCGTATGTTTTGATAATTAATAAAGTATATAAAAAAGGAACATAATTGTTGTTCGGAGCGTCATTAGATGTAAAAACCAAACAAATGTTATATGTTTGGTTATGTTAATAAGTTCAATTAATAATTTAATCATTAAAAAAACAGTTTTCCAAAGTTTTCACTTCTGCCGGCAGTCCCCATAACTGGTTAGTTTTTTCCCTTACAGAAAATCACTCAACGAAACAATGTTGAAAGTGAAGATCAGATAGGTCCTAATGGGTGCGTGGAAAATATTATTTCAGACTTCGTTATAAAAAAAACCATATGATTTATGTGATAAAGCCCCATGTGCCCCACATTTATGTAACCATATGAACATTTACGGTCAGAATTACCATGGAATTTGAGAACAGAAATCTGTTTCTACTGTTGACAGACAGAGGAGAGAGATTTCTTGAACTGTTTTATTTTTATCACAGTCATCCTTATGGCGGTTTTCATTGCAGCTGTTGTATATTTACCGAATTCATTGTGTTTGCTATCTTCAAGAACATTACAAATAAAACACCATTAAAATTTGTATTCTCATTTCAATTTATTCATTAACTTCAATATAAACTATACTACACTAGCACCAGCTCACACCCCTCCCCCACCCCCTTAGCCGTAGTCATTTAATAACACATCCGTCTAGGGTTGCCAACGCTCCTTAAAATTTACACATACACTTACTATTAAAATTCATATTGACGACAAACAAAATCAGTATAATACTAAAATTGTCTTTAATAAGAATATAAAAAACTATACACTATTTCCTGATTAGATTACTCGGCCTGATTATCGTTACAGGGGTGTCTGTCAGCCACACCAATTTATTTAACCTCAACGAAAAGCTGCAAAATATGTAAACTGTTGATTTAATTCTGATATATATCCCGAAATTCGGGGAGTTGGCAACCCTAACTTCACATTCTATCAAACGTCACAGCATAATGTAATGAGATTCATCCGTAGACCGCTCAATCGGGTTTCTAGAACATTTCTAACCAATAGAGTCAGCGGGGAGGGCGTGTTACATCACGCAAGCGAAACTATTTACGTAACTTATAAAATATAGTTATATTCCTTTTGGCAGATGATTTTGGACAGAAGGTATTAATTTTGTTGTCTGACAACACTCAAAGTTTTTTGTGGAGGGAATTTTTAGCGGGATTAGAGTCTCAATGATATAGTGGTTTTTATTTTTTAATAATTACTTTATATAAACTAGATTATTGTTCACAAGTGAAAAAAGTAATAACTTTGGAAAATCCCTATAAAGTTTTAACAGAGGGTCACCATTTTGTTGTAAAAGTCGTCCGACGTTTAGGCCTTAAAAAACTTGTATTCAATACCGGTATTAAATAATAAAATAATATAAATTCTTGTAGGCTAGAAGCTGCGGGATACAGTTAGTTGACAATGAAAACTACATTTCCGTCCAAAATCACACACACACATATAAATTCCATTTAACATTAAAACTGGGAACATAATATATATTATTTTTTAAATTTACCAACGATTTTTAATACATTTTAGGATTCAATTTGATTTGTAAACGACTTTTTGTTATTAAGTTCATCTTACTACAACGTATTTATTATGTTTGATCGTAAAAGAAAAATATTGTGCGCGGTGGAACAGAACTCCGACCCGTTATTTCTGATCATTATAACTACTTCATGCGTATCAAGTAACGACGTAATTGACTAAATTTTAACTGGAAATATAGTTAATTTTAACAGGGGAGCTTCCACACGTGTTTCACTAAATTGTAACCAAATCCACTAATATGAATCTATCAAATTCATATGCCACGCCTATCGAGAGGAACTCACTAAACGAAAAAATATACTCAATCTTATTGTATTTGTTCACTAAATCGCAATTTAGTCAGCTTACAAATAAACGATGATGGCGCAGTGGATAGTGCGGTCGGATTCGGCGTCAATGGACGCGGGTTCGAGCCCACTTATCCAACTCTAAAATCAGCTTGAGCTTTTCGGTGAAGGAAAACATCGTGAGGAAACTTGGGAACCACTATCTTGGCTAAATGTGTTTACTATCCTGGTCCATATCGTTACTTATCATTAGGTGAGATTGTAGTCAAAGCCATATTAAAAAAAAAGCAAAAATAGACTCAGTCTTACTCTATTTGTTTACAAAATCACAATATAGTCAACTTGCAGCACCTTTTAAGTGGCTGTTTACACGCGTCCTTTTAGTTAAAATTAGAATAATCACTTCGCCACTAAATACGTGTGAATAGCCCATTACAGATAGTTTATAAGTGCAATAATCAATTAAGTAATAATAACAACGTAACAATTATATGTAATGTGGTGCTATAAGAAATCCATTTAATTCTAATATTAACCCCTAAATATTTGACCCAACGAAATTATTCATTCATTATATTTTTTTTATACTGTAAATGTGTTAGTATTTGTGCACAATATCACATGGTGTTAAGTGGTGTAACATAGTAAACACGCTAAGCTGAAAGACACTCGTTCTCAAGTGATGCTGCCGGAACACATTTACAGGATTTCCAACTTGAGATAGTGGTGGCAAATCTGTCTAATCTAATCCACTATTATATGGTGTTCTCACAATGTTTTCTGTCATTACACTTTTAACTATTTCCAAGATTAGACTTATAAAGCATTTTTTTTTGTCTATTTATGATATTTGGTATACATTTCTTGTGTTAACCATATGAGGACATATTTTCACCATTAATTATGCTTTCAAAGGGTTTTAAATAATAGTAAAAATGTCATCCTTGAGATTCGTCGATTGTTCATGTTCCACCGCGATAGAAAATGAGAAGGAGATGGAAGATAATTTAACCGAATAAATGCGAGATAGCGATATAGGTGACGATACACTATTACAGTTCAATTTAATAGAAAATCTTAAACAAACATGGCCGACGAAATAACACTGCCCTTATATTTAATGTTTGCAAACGTTGGCGCCAACGTCGGTGGTTTGGTGTATCATTTCATCATGTCGATTGTTTATAGTATTCGGTATATTGTTTTTTGATCTTTGGTTAGATTAAGAGACTCTCTCAAAAGCTCTGGTTTGGATATTATAATTTTAGAGACTTTATTACTCTATCATTGATTTACCGGAATTTGGGCGTGGGCGTGTTGTTTGAAAACAGTTTATTGAGGAACGCTGGTCCCCTTACTTATGATAGTGAGTGATGGGTGAATGATTAAATTGCCGAAATCTAAGTAACCTACACTAATATTATAAAGAAGAAATATTTGTATTTTTTTATGTAACGAATAAACTTAAAAACTACTTGACCGATTTGTATGAAATTTGTTATGGTGATAGTTTGAAAGTTGTTTTTATAACGAAAATCTCACGGGAACGGGAACTAAGCGGGTAAAACCGCGAAAAGCAGCTAGTATTAAATATTCGAATAGCTTAATTTTGGTGCATCTATTCCGCTCTATCATTTCCTTGATATTATTTTTAAACAAGTTGAGGGTTGTTATTATCCAAGCCAAAGGGAAATGTCAGGGGCCTAACCCTGTGGGCAGGAAGTATATCCTGCCCCCTGGATGGTTGACCGGTTTCGGTAATGCCTCTTTCGAGAGGCAGGCGAAGAGGTGGGGCGGAGAATTATTCTCCCCCATCCCCGTTGGGCCATTGCACGGACGAGGCCCGGTGGGTTCGCCGCAGGGGGCGACACGGTGCTTGCGAAAGCCACCCCGTGTCGCCCCCATCCCAAATGCGGCGGACGGCCCCGGGGGGTTTTAGTGGGTATTTCCGGGCGCTTCACGCCCGGGTGAGCCCACACTGGCACGGAGTTCGTCCCTCCGTGCCCCCTTACCTATTGCATTGGGGGACTCCGGTCTCAGTAATGCAATAGGTAAGGGTAGTGCGTAAATGTATTTCACCCCGTCAAAAAAAAAGAGCCTAACCCTGTATTTCACTGGCTTAGGCCATCTATAAAGCTTCATCAATTGAGGATCAAAACACGTTTTGGGCCAATGCAGAAGATGTTATCAAACATTATACACATATGAGTGTTACACCAACTGTGATGTTTGGTCCAACGGTTGGAACCAACGCGTAGATCCGGTATAATATTGGACGTACGTAAAAACGCGCTTTTGAAATACGATAATGATGTATGTATGTCACTTGAAATATATATATTCTTTACAATTATTAATTTTAAATTGAACTGTAACAGAATGTAACAAGTAGTATAGATGAGGTTATAAATATAGTTTTAGGTTCACAGATCTGTCTCAGAAGCCTGTGGGTCGAGCCAGTGTCTCTCTCGGCGGCGTCTCCCGCGTGTTCCCTCAATCTCGACCTGGATCAAGATCGATTCAAATAGTTCAACATTTATTTAACATATACGGTTATGGGATTATCCAAGTATTACGTATGCATCAACGGGACTGGCATTATAGGGCGATTACCTAAAGATCAGTCAAACACTTTAATCAGTTAGATATGAGATTCGGCTTATCTATTTCTAATTAAGCCAGCGTTCAGCGAACTGAAAGAGATACATATAGAGTACATGTTGTTTCGATACTTTCCATTGAAAATATAAGTTCAAGTCGTAATTTTACAAAACTTGAAACGCCATTCGATTCTTCTGTTTAAACATGACGTTTATAGATAAAACTTATAGTTCAAACAAACCGGCGGGTTAAAGCTGTCGTTTTAGCTGTTTCTTTAGTTCCAAAATTTGAAATTTCCTTACAAACCATTTCTTTTTACATATTAATGTACGAGGGTCCATTTAACATTAAAAAACATTTATATTTCTATTGTCTTGCGTCGGCTAGGAACGTAGGGTGCACGCGGCTGTAACCCGTTACATACGAGCCAACAGACCATACCGGCACATGTAAAGTACTTTCATCGAGAATTCGGTGCGGTTACGGTCATGGCACGCTACGGTCTTGTTCGGTGACGGAATGGTCTCATAATAACTCATACAAACTATATTGTTTTTGCATGTGCCGGTACGGTTACGGTCATGGTATGACACGTTCTAATGGGCAGAGTCCTTAAGACTTTCGCTTTGTATTTCTGACAAGCAAGAGTCAAAAATATTTAAAAATGTGCTTACGTCATTCTCGTCATTACGCAATATTCCTCCAACACAGTCAAAGTATTGTTGTTCATACGAGAATTTACGCATTTAGTTTAGACGGAAATATTAAAATTATATATAAAATCTAAATATGTGTCTAACTCTTAGCTATTATATATACGTGCATATAAATCCATATTATAAACACACATAATTATATTACGATGACTTTTTATGAGTAATTAAGTATCGATGAAGTAAATGTAAATTCAAGTCTCCATATAACCCTTTGCTCAAGACAAGATTTTTTCTTAATGTAGTGCCCCTTCCCACTGTTGGGATCGGTAATCAACTACTTGAATTATTACATGACGTAGATGGTAAACTTCATTTTCGTTAACTGAAATGTAAAGTAAATTATATGGGTATAGTTAGATGTACCTGTTGGTCTACGAGTGACGCCGGGTCAGTGGCTTGTGCCAGTCTCGTGAGGGCGCGTCGCTCCCGAGCTTCAAACACCTCCTGGACCATTATGATATTATATTCAAAGAAAAACCAACATTTTTCAATAATAATCACAGATTATTAAAGCATTTTTGCACAGAGGTAGAGCATTATTTGTACTGAAGTATGGTATTATTTGCACAGAGGTAGAGCATTATTTGTACTGAAGTATGGCATTATTTGCACAGAGGTAGAGCATTATTTGTACTGAAGTATGGTATTATTTGCACAGAGGTAGAGCATTATTTGTACTGAAGTATGGCATTATTTGCACAGAGGTAGAGCATTATTTGTACTGAAGTATGGTATTATTTGCACAGAGATAGAGCATTATTTGTACTGAAGTATGGTATTATTTGCACAGAGGTAGAGCATTATATGTACTGAAGTATGGTATTATTTGCACAGAGGTAGAGCATTATTTGTACTGAAGTATGGTATTATTTGCACAGAGGTAGAGCATTATTTGTACTGAAGTATGGTATTATTTGCACAGAGGTAGAGCATTATTTGTACTGAAGTATGGTATTATTTGCACAGAGGTAGAGCATTATTTGTACTGAAGTATGGTATTATTTGCACAGAGGTAGAGCATTATATGTACTGAAGTATGGTATTATTTGCACAGAGGTAGAGCATTATTCGTACTGAAGTATGGTATTATTTGCACAGAGGTAGAGCATTATTTGTACTGAAGTATGGCATTATTTGCACAGAGGTAGAGCATTATTTGTACTGAAGTATGGCATTATTTGCACAGAGGTAGAGCATTATTTGTACTGAAGTATGGTATTATTTGCACAGAGGTAGAGCATTATTTGTACTGAAGTATGGCATTATTTGCACAGAGGTAGAGCATTATTTGTACTGAAGTATGGCATTATTTGCACAGAGGTAGAGCATTATATGTACTGAAGTATGGTATTATTTGCACAGAGGTAGAGCATTATTCGTACTGAAGTATGGTATTATTTGCACAGAGGTAGAGCATTATTTGTACTGAAGTATGGCATTATTTGCACAGAGGTAGAGCATTATTTGTACTGAAGTATGGCATTATTTGCACAGAGGTAGAGCATTATTTGTACTGAAGTATGGTATTATTTGCACAGAGGTAGAGCATTATTTGTACTGAAGTATGGCATTATTTGCACAGAGGTAGAGCATTATTTGTACTGAAGTATGGTATTATTTGCACAGAGGTAGAGCATTATTTGTACTGAAGTATGGTATTATTTGCACAGAGGTAGAGCATTATTTGTACTGAAGTATGGCATTATTTGCACAGAGGTAGAGCATTATTTGTACTGAAGTATGGTATTATTTGCACAGAGGTTAGGTATTATAATACCATATTTGCATGGAAATAAGGCACTATCTGCACTGAGGTAAGCCATTATTGCATAGAAGAAAAAAATTCTAAAGTCCGCCTAGCTAGCTGCCACCTTCCAGTTGATAACATGTCATCAAACACACACACAACTTATAGATGTGTCCCAGCAGCTGTACTCCTGAACCAATATCTCCAGGCTTAGCAAATTAGCATTTTTCGAAGGTTATGGAAAATGCTGCAGATTGTCACTATGAGCAGGAACTTGCTTACGCAGTGACCGTATACTTTAGTTACTTGTTATCCTAAACCTAAGGCGTCTTTTAGCGAAATATCAGACAAGTATGATAAGAATAATGATAACGACAGGTGACAGCAATAACCTGAACAGTTGTCTAAGCTGTAAGTTGTTTGACCGCAAGTTAAGACAGTATTTTATGAATAAATCAGAAGTGGGATTGGTGCTATCTTTGCTCTAACTTCACAATTGTGTTCTCTTTGAACGAACGCCGAAAGTTGATGAAATATCTGAGGCACTGCACGAGTGACTCGCCAAAGTATTATCATAATCATTGTTAAACGTACCTGCATAGCGACCGCTGCTTCCATCTCCGCCATGCTGAATGATCCTGAAGGTTTTCCGACATCCTCATCTTCCACGTCTGTAGAATCGTTACCAACTATATCACAAATCTCATTTTTACATGATTAAATCCTATACGTGTTTTTTATTTAAATTTTAGTTTATGTTTTGTTATAACGAACAATATATGTGGCAAGTTACAAAAATAATAGTGAATGTGAAATAATAGTGAAAATCTACCAGAGTATTCTCTACGAATACTGTAAGCTTCACTTAATAATATTGGCGCTATACTTCCGACGGGGCCTTACGATAGTATGTGTCTACTTCCGGTAGTATCAACGATGTGCTTCCGGCGGAGCCTTGCTCACGTCTCAAACATCAGATCGCTTGGAAGTACTATATAAGACTCTGTAGAAACGACACGCGGGCACTTGGATTATTTATTCATACTAGCGCTCGTCTCCGATGAAAATTCTACCATAATTATTAAAATACTAGCTGTGTGCCCGCGGCTGGACTCGCGTTTCATATATTATTTATTGCGTATTAATTTTTTTATACGC
Organism: Samia ricini; assembly: GCA_014132275.2. Taxonomy (NCBI): domain Eukaryota; kingdom Metazoa; phylum Arthropoda; class Insecta; order Lepidoptera; family Saturniidae; genus Samia; species Samia ricini. Next base: position 10,373,754 of record AP028167.1, read on the forward strand.
AAACCTTATTATTTTCGTAAATTAACCGGAGTAACTTTAGCTTTCTACCAAAAAAAGTCTCAGTCAAAACTGGTCCAGCCGTTCTGGAAATATAGAAATAATGAAATATCCAAATTACATAGGTGATCTGACGATTTTAGTAATATTAAAGTGAGTGAAGGTGATAGAGAAAGAGTATTAGTTACCGTAGTGTGAGAAGAAGTGGGGGGGCGGGTGCTCATCTCGCAGCGTGACCGTCTCCGCCTTGAGTCGCGCCGCGTGAGCGCGCAGCCGCGTCTCGCACTCCGCCTCCCACAGGGGCTCCGCCACCGACCTACATATATTTCTTCTATGTTACGAGTAAGATAAGATAAATGCAAAGACTGCTAATTTATACAAGCAATCGTAATAAATTAGAGCTGAGACAGTAAAATATATAACAATTGCCAGAACTAACTGGTGATCGTTTTGGAGCCAGGGTCCTGGTGATAGCAGTGGGTCTCCGACCTGCACCCTCGCGGAGACCAGCTCCGCGTCGAGCCGCGCCAGCAGCTGTCGGCCAACACGCTCGGCAGTCGACCTCTGCGCCGACCAACAACACATGTTTAAACATAGGACACCGCAAGTCTTTACCTGACGGTGCCGCTAATAATAACAAGTCATCACAAGTAAAAAGGAAGAAAAAACAGGGTAAATAGATATTTACTTTTAGGTAAGTGCAATCCAAGTTTAGCATTCATTTACTATCAGGTCAGATGGAGGATAAGCTTGTGCCTGTTTTATAAAAACCTGTCATGACAAGTCACAACAACAAACATATCAAACAACAGTCATGCCAAATTATAACATGAATAAATATCGCTTCGCGAATTCGATTTAGAGATTACGTAAGCAATTTTTACGTGTTTTTTAAATGAAATCTCATATGGAAAGGTGTGAATTGGATTTTATGAAACGAAAATGTTTAACGAGAAAGAGCTTTACCGTTCTAGAGATACTAATAAATAAAATTGAAGTGTCTGTAATGTCAAAATTATTTTTTTACCCACATATATAAATATGAATGTATACACGATAGCTATACTAAAAATACAATTTTTAAAATTTTTGTCTGCCTGTCTGTTTGTATGTAATGGGTATCCCGATTTTGGCGGGACTTTTTTTTTTGTAGATGCCACTCCGGGTACTTTCGTATAAAAAAAATTTAAATGCAGTGAGAATATATGAAACGCGGGCGCAGCCGCGGGCACATAACTAGCTATAATAAATGTGAAAAATTATTTACATACTTAAACTATCCGTTAAACGGTTCAATCATTAACCAATAGATGACACTAGATATGTCTAATACTTGCAACACGTTTGTTTGTTAGTACAAAATAAACAAACTAGATGTCACTAAAACGAACGTTTCACTACTACCGCTTGTCAATTCGCACTCAATTTTTTTTGTTCCTTTGTTTTTCTCCATATTATGATATCTTGGGCCGTGGCGGGGCTAAGATCTATACTCACTACTCGGTTTCACATTCGAAATTGGCATCTTTACAAAAGGGTTGAGTGTGGAAGGGATAACTACCCACTGTAGCAATCCCACACCGCGGAGAGGCATAGTTACTGATATATTCATAAGTTTTGAGGTTATGTCACCTCCGAACAATCATTTATAATTCTTTATATTATCAATTTGATTTTGAACGCTCGCCGACCTGTGCTGCGGCCGGCTCGGGCTTTTTCTTCATCTTCATCACAAGTCAAACCGAACCTAACCAAATTAAGTCGGGTTTGCTTGACCATTTTGCTTGCTCATTATTATTATCATCATTATTTCCAAATTGCACATCCAAATGTCCAGGAAACACACCAAGGTAAAATCGGTATTGCAGAATTGGAAGTCCAGGGGAAGTAGCGAATGTGAAAGAAATCCACAAAAACCCAAAGAGCACATTCACGTAACTGCGAGGGGAACAGATAACAGAATGACACAATATGTCGCCGGTCGTAGGGATGCCGATCTGGAATCGATCTTTAAGACTGAAAAATCGATTTTTTTATAATCGATATCTAGTAGTAAATCGATCTTAGAATCTAGAAAATCGAGGTCCAAGACAAACATCTTGCTTGACAGTGGCGGGGCAAGACTATAATTTGATGCGAAGTACATTTCGTGAGGGCACCCTCCCTTCCCCATCCTCCATTTTCTTCAATAAATTATAATTATGGTCTAATCAATCAATACAAGAATACTAGTTACAGTAAAAAAACAAGGTGAAAAAAAGATCGATTTTCTAGAGATGTTGTGTGTGTAATACCTGTTCCAGCGAAGCCCCCTCGTGCTGCGTCTCCGCGAGTGCGAGCAGTACGTCGTAGGCCTCCAGGGCGCGGTCCGCGGCGCGCAGGGCTCCGCACAACGCGACGCACGACGACTCCTGCGCTGCGCTCCACACTGACATCCTGTCGCACACGCACAAACACATACATACAATCAACACTATATATATTTTTTTTTATATATATATATATTTGTGAGGTGCACGTGTATATAATACCGGTGGGCGGTGTCGGTGGCCCTGTCAAGTGCACAGCGCAGCACGCGGCAGTCTGCCTGCAGGCGGGCGCAGCGCGCGCGAAGCACGCACGCACTAGCCGACGCACGCGACTCTGCACATACAATATACAAGGGTCGTGCAAGTAAATGTTAGTTTTTTTTTTTAATTATATCAATGCCATGTAATCAAAACGAAGAGGTAAGACCTTCTTTGAGTGTTGCGGCAGGTATTTGTAAACAATATTAAACCTATATATATACTAATAAACAAAATTAAAATGTCTGTTTGTAACATCAAAGTAACAAATTTTTACTAAATACATATGAACGTATATACGGTAAATACAACAAAAGTACATTCTTTTTTTTAAATGATGTCTGTCTGTTTGTTTGTTTCGGGTTATCTCCAGAATGGCTGGACCGATTTTGACGGGATTTTTTCTTAAATAGGTGAAGATATTCCGCATAACTCAGGTTACTTTTATTATTCGAAAATAATTACGGTACCGCATAAAAAAAAACTAAAACGCAGAAGAATAATTGAAACGCGGGCGCAGCCACGGGCACACAGCTAAATTTATAATAAAAAAGGAAATTTATTTCCGGGAGTCAATCTGCTACAGGATGAATTTACAATTGACATATAGAGAGGACAAAGGTTTGAACGAGAAGCAGTTATAAGTGAAGTGTTACCATCGTTAGAAGCAGCGACGAGCGCCTCCCTGAGGTCAGCCTGTGCGCACACATCCAGCGCCAGCTTCTCAGCCGCCTCAGCGCACCAACACTGCACACAGTAAACCAACCATCGAACCATCATGGCTTTATATGCTGCCGATGGACATAGATTCGAACCCATCGATCCAAACTTCGGTAAAGGGCAACATCGTGAGGAAACGAGATAACATGGTGGTTGTCGGGATCTCACTCTGTCATGTAGCAGTTGTTTTCTTTAATTCACTGAACTTGTGTATTTGACTCTATACCATGTAATCTTGTTTAAGAGAGAACGCGTAACATTTATTCTGAGGTAACGATAAATCTCCATAGCGAGTTCGAGCAGCTTGGGCCACTGTTTTACTGTTTTGCTTGGTAACGCTAATACAAGATGGAAAATACATCTCACCCACATGACACTGGCATAAATTGTGTATAAACAGATTGCGATTATCTAAGAAGAAAGTTCTAAGGATTCTAATACCTCAAGTTCAAAAATCTGTCGCAAAGAACCAATAGTTGTGTGCCTAAATATCACACACAAAAGAACATAAATAAAGTTGTACATACATTAAACGGTCTGCAAAAAAACACTTTTTTGGTCAAAGACGACATAGGTCAATGTAAGATACTACTGCGGGCCGCACTTTTATACATTAGGTAGTTCATTCCATCTGTTAATTGGCATATTTTTAATAGCAATCAAACCCGAATTCCCATACATTTTAGATTACATGGCAATAATAACCTATGAAGTAATTTTTTAACAACCACAGCTGTTGATTGATTTCAAAACATCTAAAAGTTTAATTTGCAAATAATTAAAAATGATCGGGTTTTCAGAGATACTTTCAGAGAAGTTGTGTTCTGTAATTATTTATTCATGATGTCAACTACAAAATTGCATAATTAGCAAATCGGTGCATATCTTTTCTACGTAGGTTCAAGTTTCATGTTCATTAGGTTCAAATTCGAATGCTTAATTAATCATTTGTCTGATCATCTTGTTACGACCTTGCCTTACTAAACTTCATAATATTATCAACCAAAAAGCATTAGAAAAAAAAAAAGGGAAGTTCGGCCTGGACAAACCGTTAGCCATTATCGAAAATTTTCTCCTGTAACCCGCTTACTAACTCTGCTTATAGCCATGTTCCCATGCATAGTGCATAAAGTCGGTTTTGAATCATTATCTACCAAAACCGTTTTCCAAGTCACGGGCCGCACACATATCGCCCGAGGGCCACAGTTTGACAGCCACTGGTATAGATGTAATGTCAATGACTGTTGTATATACTTTTACGAACATTTTAATATATGTGTGACAGAAAACAAATGTTTTCTGTTCAAAATAAATGTACGGCCAATGAGACAAAATCTGTACATTGAAGATATGTAAAAAAAAAAAATACTATGCGATGCTTCAGAAACGAATACACATTTCAATAGTTTAAATTAAATTGTCTGTCTGGTTATTAATTTATATGCCAATCGCACAAAATTACTAAACCGAATTCGATGACAGTTGAAAATGGCATGTATTGCATCCAATTGTCTGAATTCCAAGCGAGTAAATCCGCGTGCACGGCCAGTTCTAAACAAAACCTTCATATATTCGAATAGCTGTAAACTTAATGTGTTTTCCATCCTGGAGCACATCGAGGACAGGTCAGAACGTGCTCAAAGTGTCTATAGTGCACAAAATTAAAAACCTTGATATCCCTTAAAAAGTACAAACTCACACATATATTAAAGCACTTAGGAGAATTGCAACAATAACTCACGTCTTCATTACTCGGATGATTATTAGAGTCAGATTCCTCGGTCTTTCTTAGCTTCACCCTGGACGCGACCTTCGCCTGCCTCGACTCGCACCGATCTGAAGACTCACAACAGAGTTGACAAATCGATAAAACTAAAAATATCTAGATTTAGAGGCTTTTAACTAGGGGAAAAAAGATGGCAACGGACCTGCGGAAGGAGTATAAAGCCTCGACTCAGCCGATCCGTACTGGCGGTCGCAGCTGTCGACGCTGCCGTGTACTTGCCGGGCGAATTGACAACATCTGGAAACGACAACGGTCGGTTTTGGAAACAATAAAAAACTTAATATATAGACTTAGCTTAGATGTAACATATAAGTAGATTTAAGATCACTCAATTATAAAAAAAGCAATTTTTTTTGACGCAAGTCGAATAAAACCTCCTACATAAAAAAATGTGTGGACCCAGAGTCCGCACAATGTGTTTTATTTTAATTAAAGAAACATATCCATACCACAAACTGGACCCTTTCAACTTTTCTATCACTGGCGCACCTTTCAAACTCCATCTAATATATTCATTTCTTATTTTATCCATTCTTGTGACACATCCATCTCAACATTCGCATGACGCGTCTCAGCTACATGCAATCACTTCTTATCCATCTAACTAGCCCCGGTCCCTGATCCATACATTATGACGGTTTTTATTATGGACTTGTATATGTAGGATATCTTCAGTTTAAGAGGTATCCTGGAATCACAATTCACACTAGAGACCTGGCGCCATTTCATTCAACCGGAGTTGATTCTCTGCCTTATTTCTCGGTCGATTTCTCCGTTACCCTGCAAGAGTGACCCGAAGTAGCGGAATTCAGAACAGACTGGTACTGGTGTTCCTCCGAGTGTTGTTGGCTTATGACTGGAGATACCGCCAAAGTCGCAGAACAAGTATGTTTTTATTGTGCTAACTTTTAGGCGTAAATTCTCCAGTCTTTGCCGTCACTCATCCAGTCTGTTTTGCACCTCTTGGCCACTCTCACCGACCAGCACGATGCCATCAGCAAACATCATGCACTAGCGGGCCTCTTCCTGTATACCCGCTCGTATTGGCGTCCATTACTGAAAGGAAGAGATACGGATTAAGAGCCGATCCCTGTTGCAGACCGACAGCCACATCGAAGCTGACTGCGACACCAGCAGTAAACCGAACCTTAGTACATGGCTTGAATCAACTGCATTTCCCTGGCACTCCTTTCTTCTTAACGGCCCACCACAAGACTTCACGAGGAATGCGGTCATATGCCTTTTCAAGGTCAACGAACACCACATCCAGATTCTTGTGTGCCATTATGTACTTTGCGCACACTTGGTGAATCGCAAAAATAGCATGCGTTATCCCGCTAGCAAGCATCAAACCAAACTGGTTTCATGAAATCTCACTCTCTTCACGCAGACGTCGCTTAATTATTTTCTCCCATACATTCATACTATGTGGCATTAACTTTATTCCCCGATAATTGTTGCAATCTTGAACATTCACCTTGTTTTTAGAAATGAGCATGAGGTAGCTCATGCACCATTCCTCGGGTATAGTTTCTTCTTGCAACTATTTATTGAAGAATATCGTCAGCCACACCCATCCATCCAATTTGAATGTCTTCCATACTTCCATTGGTATTCCATCTGGTACAACCGCTTTTCCTTTCTTTGTTTACTTACAGCCGTCTTGACTTCATCTATACTTATCATCCTTACTAATCCCATGTTAGTTATTTTTATCTTCAGGCATTCCATTCCAATCGTTCTCTTCATTCATCAATTCTTCAAAGTACGATTCCCATCTATTTTTATTTTTTCATCATCCGTTAGATTACACCTGATTCATTCCTCATGCATTTCATATGTGATACATCCTTCGCCTTTTTCCCCTATTTTTAGCTAGCCGATACACTAATCATGGCGCTTTGTGACAGTTGGCAGGCAGAGGAATACAGAGACAGTAATTTATACTAATAAATATTCTAAGGTAATAAATATTGAAATAAGAAAAAAGAAAAGTAATAATCCTAAAAATAAAATAAAACAAAAGTAAATGAAAAATAAAATAAATACATTTTATTTAAAATATATATTATAAAATAATTAAAATAAAGAGGTATAATAAAGTCTCGGGTTATGCCTGAGGTGCGCAGGGGACTTAAAAAAAAATCATAGCACTTAACCATGTAATGTCATATATTAGACGTTGGCCTTAAATAGATCAATTAAGGTTTAGCTCTATTCCGACTGACTAAAAAGCGTTGAAGACGCAGTTAGTAGCGTGGCAGGATTCCGCGGCAATAGACGAGGGTTCGAGCCCACCTGCCCAACTCCAAAATCAGTTTGAACTTTCAGTAAGGGAAAAAATTGTGAGGAAACCATAGCATGGTGGTAAGACCTTTTTAAATAACAATAGGTATGTTTCGGCAGCATCACTTGAAAACCAGTACCTCCAGGCATAGTGTGTTTAACATCCTGCAACACATCGTCACTTAACATCAGGTGAGATTGTGGTCAAAGCACTGAGTCTATACCGTGTAAAAAAACTATGACATCCGCGTTGCCGGAGTCTCAGTCCCAGCAGCTTTCGCATTCCACCGCCTCCTTCCACCTGTTTTCTAGAGAAAGCAAATATGGTAGAACTAACCTGGCAGTGCTGAGACAGATTTCCGAATCCCGTTCAGACAGATTGAGGCTGGTGTCACAGTTGTCGGTGATCAGCCCGCTCTGCGCTGGAGTCACTTCCACTCGAGGGTTATCATCCCTTGAACACGAAATTAGACCATGTAAGAAATTTACCTACAAATTTCAAACATTTAATTTTAACCATTTAAATAACCATTACTAATATCCATCAAAAAATTAAAATAAAAACAATCTTTATTCAATTTAAGCCCTAAGAAAGCGCTTATGAACGTCTAAAACACTACCACTGGTTCGGAAAACAACCCAGTCGAGAAGAGCTTAAGTAAGAAACTCGATCTGGTTCTTATTTTTTTATAAATATAAAAAAAAAATATTTTTTTTTTTAATATAAAAAACTATACAAACATAGTCTTAGCTAATGTTAGCGGGTGCGCACAGAGATGTGGGTTAATTCCAGACATCACTATCGTTCACGTAATGATCCACACTGTAATAACCTTTTGTGATTAAGACTTGCTTGACATAATACTTGAACTTATTGTCAGGTAAATCGGTAATGTTACTTGGGATCTTATTGTAAAACCGAATACTATTACCTATAAAGCTTTTATTAGACATACTTAGCCTAAAGCGTGGGACGGACAACTTGTCTTTACTTCTAATATTAAAATATGACGATCATTCACTAGATCTAGCTTGTCTAAATTTGTACGAATATGCATTAAGTTATCGAAGATGTATTGGGAGGGTAAAGTTAAGATATCATATTCTTGAAACTTGTTCTTTAGAGATTCGCGAGGTCCCATATTGTATATTGCTCGAACAGCTCTCTTTTGTAATGTAAAGATGGTGTCTACCTCTGCTGCTGTACCCCACAGCAAAATCCATCTATTCAACCGAAAGACGTCTTGCGCCTTGCCCTAAAAGTGATGCCGGCTAAGAATAGTACCACCCCATATCGTTCCCGAGGATGTCGTAAAATGCAACTAAGAGATAAACCAGGGGATGAGCAGCAGCATCCTCTGAGTACCACAAACACCTGACTGTTATCGACAACCCGCCTGCCAAGTGTGACGATTATGGCAATTCCCCTCATTTGAGGGAGATCTATGTTCAGCAGTGGACGTCATTCGGTTGAATAGATGGACGGATGTATTTCAAAACTATATTACCAAGTGCAGAATATATGAAACCCAGCGGGCACACTGCTAGCTGTAGGATTCGACACTTTTAAATTCACACACAAGTTAGATCACAAATACCTACTGCGATCGCCATTCCCCCTGCCAAGCGTGGCATGATTATGGCAATTCCCCCCCTTACTGGAGGAGACCTATGTCCAATAATGGACGTCTACCGGTTGGCTGATGATTATGACGATGAAGGATTTTTAATTTTTTTATAAATTATTAAAAAAATAAGAATAAAAACTGCTCGGCTTTAACGAAAAAAAGGGGAAGAGCTTAATTAAACGTTAATAGAACTTTATTTACACGAATTAAATGCTAATAATTGATTAGGCTATAAAACAAAACAAAATTTTTAGATATTATAAAAAAAAAACTATTCAAAACTAATCCAATACATGAGAATACACTATATTATGAAAATTTCTACCTGTCTTGATGGTCATGAACACTTGTGTCCGTCGTATCATCCACGGGATCCACCTTCGGCTCCTGAGGAGTTGGCAACTCCTCGGGACTCACCAATGAAGATGAATCATTCTGAAAGCAATTGTTAAATAAGGCATATTTATAACAAGTTTAATGTTATTCAGACGAAATTTAATTTTGACTTCTAAGACATTATGAAGTGAAGTTATCTGCGTGTGTATGATTGGTCGAAAACGTTTAACATAATTCAAAGTCACGCGTCACAGCCAATACGCACACACGCGATACTTGTCTTGAATAGTTTTTTTTTTATAATAACAAATCTATTTTGAAGTATTATTCAACCATTTTCTAGACACTTACTTGTTCAGTTCTGGACCTGTCTGCATCGTTGTCCAACTCCCCGGCCGGCTGTGTGGTCGACTCGCATTCATCTGTAACAATTTAGAATTAACATTTTAATCCAATCACTATGCATGACGGTTATTATTTAATTTACACTCGTAGACTTAACTTTATTAAAGGCTATGTAAATTTATCTCATTTCGAGTTGTTTGAGAAATCCTGTTTTCAAACAGACACATAAGCGTCAGTGATTATTTATAGTATTGCCACATAAAGTAATGCTCAAGCAACTAAACTTCACCCGTATAGAAATGAACACAACAGAAATAAACTAGATAGCTTCAAACTGAAACTGATAACATATTATTATTGAAAAATAATTCCAAGTTACTCAAACCACAGCGAAGATATTGCGATTTGGTAGCGCAGCCATTTCGTGTCATTCGCGGGTTCGAGCTCACTTATACAACACTAAAATCAGTCTAAGCTTTCGGTGAAGGGCTAACTTCATGAGAAACAATATCTTGTAATAAGCCCGTCTGGGTAGCTACCACCCACAAGTTGAAAAAACCTGTCGCCAAATACCAATAGGTGTATTCTGGCAGAATCACTTGAGAACCCAGTGCCTCTAGGCTTAGTGTGATTACCACCCTGGACCATTGGAGATTCTGGTAAAACATAAACATAAGATAAGCTCACGCCTTTTATCGCCGAAGGGTTAGGCAGAGGTGAAATAGCGAACTAAAGCACCCACATTCCACCGAGCTTGACAGGGGGCGAGCCTGTCGCCATAACGGGCACAAATTCCAGACTCCGGGGTAATATTGAGTAGAAAAACCCTTTATCACTTGACCCGACTTGGGGATCGAACCTCAGAACGAGAGCCGTAATACAACTGCGTCAGCAAAGCAATATTCTTGTGGTCAAAGCACTGTGTTTATACAGTATAAAAAAAAGTTGAAGGAACATTTAACAAAAGTATCTAATGCACTCATATGGATTGATAAATTGTTAAAGGTAAATCTTCCTTACCAGAGACCTCTTCTTCAGGTATAGCTCCTGCGTGTTTGTCGTGAGCGCGTCTCCTCACCAGCTCGGCGATTACTCCATGTAGTTCTGCCAAACGGGCATCATGTGCCCGCGCCGCTGTTGCAGCTCGCTGTCTCTCCGCGGCCAAGGCTCGTGCCAACGTGTCTCTCTCTGCTCGAAGTGCGACGAGATCATCACGACCGCTGCTCTGCGTTGCCACCTGAAGGAGAGATAAAGCGATATTGAAAATACATAGAACAGACATAGAAAAATAATCATATTTTTGGGCATGCCAAAGTACAAAAACCGTGCTATATTTATGAGCCATTTAACATCAACTGTAATTCAAGCTAATCTATAATAATATATTCAGAATATCTATAATCTATACTAATAATAAAATTATAAAATTCACGTGTCTGTACATTTCCAATTTTTATGAAAAGAATTATTGCAAGGGACTAAAAATAGATAAGTAAACACATTTTTTTATTTTTTAGAAATGTCTGTCTATCTGTCTGTTTGTCTGTGTTAAAATATTTTACAAATTCAAAAAAAATAATTATAAATCATATTCCGGAATAGCATCAAAACTTTATATCATTAAATTTGGTCTACTCTATCAAAAGTTATAGTAATTTGAATTATACGCGGCGACGTTAGTATGAAAGAAGAGTTTGTAAGTAAATGCGTTTTAGCCTTATTGGAGAACAGAAAATTGATGGATTAATTTAAATTGAACAGAATGACATAATATAAAATATATGTATAGTATATACATAATAAATATCTAAGACATAATGTATGAGAAACAATATTTTGATATTTAATTTTCACATAATCATCTATGCATTTTAGCCGTTGTGTTAAGGAGTCATTTTATGGAAGTAGTGAACTGAATTTCAATTATAAAATCAATAGGTATATGGCGCGGAACACAATACTATTTCACTCTTTTTCATTTTCTGTTTAGATGACATTGGGTCGAAGTGTTATGAATGGTGATTACGTAAGCTAATTATATATGTATTTCTAAGGATTATTCATAGGTGGCGTTATACTTATCTTTAAATAATTTGGACTGTTCTGTAACATAGATAATTTGACAGTTTAAAAAAATAATTAAAAAAATGTTGGACGGGATGGGACGAGACGCCTGAATTCAACGCGAGCGAAGTCGCGGCACAGCTAGTATTATATAAGAACCATCCAGAACTACCATCGAAAATGTTATGAAAACATCTCTCTCGTAAAGAACGCTGAGAATACCGTATCTCTAATCTTTTTTCTTCCAGGATATCCTTTTCAAAATACACAAGTTCTATGTTCGACTAGAAATCATTACTGAGATCCCTAGACACTTTAAAGAGAGAGACGATTTTAAAGATGGCACTATATTGGATTTTGCATGTGCTCCTTACAAATCTCATATCACCATCACTTCTTTATTCATTACAGAATGAGACATACAGCGTATATATGGGATGGATTTACGTCTTTTTAAATTCCTGACAAATCTCAATAATTATACGCAAAATTTATGAACCCACCATAACATGCATTCCGTTTTGTCCAGGTACCGGTGGCGCAGTAACCGTCCTCAAGCTGGAGTACCTCCACGACGATTCCCTGGACATCTCCTCTTCGCCCACATTCGGACAGCACAGGTACCAACTCCTACTTCTCCTAACTCCTGAAGAACTATCGAGCTGTGTCAACGGAAGCCGGCCGACAATCTCCAACTCGGCCAACAGCGGTTCCTTTTCTTTCGGCTCCGGCATAGGAAAGGTGCCAGCTGTCGAGTATGTTTCTTCTGGGACTTTCCTACAATTCTCCGGGGTATTGTACTCCGGCAGGCTCCTCTGCCGGACTCGGTCCCGGAACGGGGGGACTTCGACAACCGGTCCGTCGTTTACCACCTCGTTTGATTCCACGTACTCACTTAGCTCATCGTTCTGTACGTCCTGGTGCGGGGGACAGTGGTTTTCCTGGTTCTTTCTCTTGATCTTTTCCAAGTCTGCGTAATAGTATGCCGTGGAGCGCGGCGGCTCTGCCGCATTCGTTCGACTTCCATTGACGGTTTGCACTTTCATCGTCATTCCGTTATTCAGATCCACAGCGCGTTATGTATACTGACTTCTTCTATAATTTCACCTATTTATTATTATTTATTATTATCTTTGCAGGTACTTTTATTTATATCACTGGTTTTTATATTATTATTTGATAATCACAGAGTCGTCGAAAAATATAATATCATGCGAGGGAAAAAATTATGTCTTTTAAAATTGCTATATTTTCTTCGTTAAGGAATTACAATATAAATGTTTTATTAGTGAAATTAGCAGTCAATACTTTAGCGAATAAATGTTGTGTACAACAAATAAATCCTTCAATATTTGGATGTAATAAAAAGTTATGCCCCGAATAAAGTAATGCAGAATAACCGTTAACATAAATTGTCTATAGATTATGAGGGTAATGGTGAAAATTACGTCGACAATAAAATGTCGTAACACTCTCTTGCAAAAGTTATCTCACATGATGTCAAATGATGATACTCCCGAATATGATAATTGTAGAGGTATTCTCTCTTAAATATAATTGCCGGAGCACGCTTATAGATCCTGACAGTTTTAGCAGCAAGCAGTGGTGGATTCAATTGAGAAATAATCTCTCTAAGCTTAGCATGTTATTAACATCTTAAATTATAGTCACTTAACATTACGTGAGAATATATTCAAACTCTAACACCTATACAGTATTTTAAACAAAATTCCCGATCCTTAAAATTATGTTTTAAAATTAAACTAAATGAGCTTGTTTTTAAAAAGTTTTTTTTTTTTAAATTTATGTTTTTTTTAGGGGCTTTTGACATAAGTCATATCAGCCCCATCATAACCTAATGTTACTAATTTTAAAGGTTTATTTCATTACATACATCATCTTTCATAATATCATCTTTCAATCAATTCACATAGCATTTTAGCAATCTCTTTAGTAGGATTTACTAAAATACTATGGAACATTCCTACATCTAATTTATTTAACTTAAACTTATTAATAAAATCTACCCTAACATTATAATTTTTAACACATTCCGTCAGAACATGATGCACGTCATCAATAGTACCGCATGCTGTACAACATGGCGATCTAACTATCTGCATAAGAAATTTAAATTGTTCTGATGGAATGTGTCCTGATCTTAACCTATGCAATAAAACTACAGAACATCTATTTAATTCAACATCACAGAACCAAGGTGTTCTAGGCGGCTGACTTTGTAAGGTCTTATACCAAATTCCCTTCTCTTTAGATTTTTCGTCAAAATACTCTTTCCACATATGAATTATATATATTATGAGTTATATAAATAAATATTACAGTTTCCTCTGCCATCTTTAATTCAGTATTACGTCATTTTTACTCTCTGAGCACACTCTTGCGATTTACCCTTTTATTTGATAATAAATTACAATGGGGTGGGTACACATGTTAAAGCTTTGGCGAGAAGGTTAAGATCAGCGGCATTTGCGGTGCGTGAAATTCGCCAATTAACAGATGTTGTTACTGCTAGGTAAGTCTATTTCATAGCATGTGTCTTACAGAATTTTGCTATGGGGGACAGCAGCTGACATAGATACCATATTTTTAATACAAAAATGGGCAGTTCGAGCCATTTACAATTTGGGACCTCGCGAATCACAGAAGAATAAATTTAAGGAATATAGTATATTAACTTAGCCCTCCTAATACATCTTTGATAATTTAATGTACGTTTGCAAAAAATTAAACAAGACTTATTACAGCAAACGGCCGATATAATTTGAATACCAGAAGTAATCACAAACTAGCCGTCCCTTGTAAGACCAAGTAAGTAAGACCAATAAAAGCTTTTTAGGCAATAGTGTCAGGTGCTACCACATGGTACCAAAGCACATTACCCATTTACCTGACAAGTTTAAGGACTATGTCAAACAGGTTTTAATGTCCAAAGGTTATTACAGAGTGGATCATTACGTGAACAATAGTGTTGTCTGGAAGTAACACCCCTCTTTGTGCTTCCGCTAAAACAGTTTATTGTTATTATGAATTGTATAATTTTAATAACTTAAAAAAAAAAACAAACAGATCTAACTGGGTTGTATTCCGAACCGGTGGTACTTTTTTGACGTTAATAAGCGCCTTCTAAGGGACCAAATTGAATAAAGATTTTTTTAATTATTTTCATTTATTAATTAATTTGGTTTGCGACATATAAAACATGAGGGTGAATAAAAGATAACTGCTCTGCCATCTTAGGACTCCGCCATATTAGATTTAGAATCAAAATTAAAATTTATTTATTCAATTTAAGCCCTAAGAAGGCGCTTATGAACGTCTAAAACACTACCACCGGTTCGGAAAACAACCCAGTCGAGAAGAGCCGGCAAGAAACTCGATTTGGTTCTTTTTTTATATAAATATAATAATATATCATTTTTTTTGTCGATTTTTTGAGAATGACGTCATTTACCAAGCATCGTCATCGAAACTAAACATGTATGCGAAATTTCAGAGAATTCGGTTAGGGATAAGTGTTGACTTAACCTCAGTACATAAATTTTACGCACGGAACAATTTCTGTCAGCTTAAAAAAACAATAGCGCATAAAAAAAAACCTACTCGGAAATGCAACGGGGATTATGGCCGCGTAATCTATGGCGGATGTCACGTCTGTTGCAAATGAGTGGTTTTAACGGTGCAACAAAAATATTTGGACAGCTCCATATAAACCAACGGTCATATAAAAAAAAAACTTATACCTACAAAAAGGAAAACAGAATCGCATTCAGAAAAGCGCTCGCGTGAGTCTCGACCACAACTTGGCCTTTACATACACCCTTTGCCTAATTTCCTAAAAGCCAAATGGTATTTGACTGGTATTTATTTTTATCAAAAACAAGTTAATAATACGTTATTTTTGGCGGGATCACGTGTTAACAGTTATTGTCTATATTGTGTGAGTTTAATAACATTTGTATCATATAGTTTGGTTACTGTGAAGTGTTATAATAATGTCGCAAAACGTTTATTCTGAGGTGCCACGATAACCCCATGGAAAGTTCCAGGAAGATGAGCAATCTGTTTACTTGGAGCTTAGAAACGTTGCATAATGAATACATAATTATCACGTGACGCTGGCAGAATTGTGCATGTAAATCGCAGATTGCCATTAACCTAGAAGAAGTAAATTATATGGTTACATTAAATAATAAGCAATCTCTAACTGCCTGTCTGTCGATTAGTATACGCAAGCAGAGCCGCGGAAACAGCTAGTTAATACTAATAAATAAATTGAATTTAAATACTAACCACATATAAATGTATATACGATTCCTAAATAACAACATACCATAAAAACTGATACCAAAGACAACGTTTTTGTCTTACTGTTTGTTCCGGCTAATTTCCTGATCGACTGGACCGATTTTGACGGGACTTTTTTTGGCATATAGCTGAAGTTACACCGCGTTATTTTATCGTAGTACGTTATTATTTTTATTTATATAAGAAAATCAGGGATTTCGCTTAAAAAAATGTAAACTCTTGAAATCTATACTTTAAAATAAAAGACTAACGCGAGACGAAAATACGTACATTGAAAATATTTACGAAAAATAATATGCGGACCTTCAGAATTGACTACAGATCATATTTCGAAATTTTAAAAACAATTCTGACTAGAAAGTTATCTTAAAAAAAAACATAATCTTCAAACTGACAGATCTTCACAAGTTTGATAATCATAAGGCGAATATTATTGATCAAAGCTCATTATTCAATTACGTTATCGTTTGCGGACCGTATTTTAACCACCAATTGTCCATGGACTACTGATTCAGAACCACTGCACTGGAATGAGATAGGACTACGTGCCGTCTACTGTTCAGTCAATGTCATAGGGCATAATAGGACCAGTAGCTTTCGAGTTGTAAACCAAGCGATAAACAAACAGAAAGAAAGAGAGAAGTTATTTGATGTACTTATTAGCGCATCGCAAATTCATTTCAGGACTGTAGATTCCCGTTTGGTAAGCCGAAGTGTGCGCACGCACGCTAAGGTCGCTCGCACAAATACGTTTCACGTGTTCGATCTCGTTATCGCCGCCTTCGAAGTTCGTTCGCTTGCGTAGCAACAGCCGTTAAATTTATTTAACGGTTGAGGTGACGCAAGCGCGCGCGCCGCGTCGTGTACCCGGTGTGGGTTTCCCGCGCTGAGGTATTTTTGCGAGCGTTGAATACTCGATTTTATAAATCTCATTTATAACTTCGTGTATTTTTTCGAAAAACGTACTTTTCAGTACGCGCGCGTTTTACGTATACTCACCCTTAAGGTGAGGATACGTGTCGCTTCACGACGTTGCTGAAACCCACTCTCTCTTGATTGTGGTCATCACCGGAGACCTAACGGTGCCAACGTAAGGTGGTGCAGGGTTTAGCAGGTTCCCAGGGGACCCCCTTCTGGGGTCACCGAATACCGGAATCTGGTGTGTGATCACACCGGGTTTCCTTTGGTCTTACCTTACTATCCGCTCCTGCGACAAAATCCATCCCCTGGGTGCTGTTTGGGCGTCTGACCCACGTCCTCGGCCCTAGGGCTTGATAGGGCTTCCCCCTAGGCTCCGTAGGCTCCCAATTACCTTGAGTCATTGCACTTTGACTCAACGGTCACTTGCGAGACTCGCGTAGTCTCATAGATTTTTGGCGCGCCCCCCTGCCCCTCAGGCAGGGAGGTAGTTCAACCCCCCCGCCCTCTCGCCGTCTCGGGATGGCCGATTTCGTGACGACGGAGCGTCAGCTCCTTAGTTTCGTAAAGGTTTTGTTGTCAAAGTCTCCCGAACTCGCTCGGGAGTTCGCAACATTTAAGAATAGTTTGCCGAGCACATCCGCCGCGCTCCCTCAACGCGTCCGTAAACCGGTCGCAAACATCAACGCCCCGGAGCGTTCTCGCGCGCGTTCTCCACTCGCGTCTCACTCGGGAAGGGACTCTTCCTTCTCCGATTGCAGATCCCGCTCGCGTTCGCGTTCGTATTCGCCGCGTCGTCCGCGCTCAGCGGACATTATTAATGTATCTACGGGGAATAGTTTTTCCCCCTTGTCCCCCCAAAACTCGGCTGACAGGCGTCCTAGCCTAATGCCGAATTTCGCCACCACCTCCGCCCAGCTGTCCGGGTCAGACTCGGACAACATGGAGCTGGAGTACCCGCCGCTCGGCAGTGACGGTTTTGTCGCTGCGAGGCGGAAAAC
This sequence comes from Samia ricini, assembly GCA_014132275.2. NCBI lineage: Eukaryota > Metazoa > Arthropoda > Insecta > Lepidoptera > Saturniidae > Samia > Samia ricini. Next base: position 10,391,728 of record AP028167.1, read on the forward strand.
CAAAAGGAAGGCGACGGCTTCTCCGCCGCTTTCACCACCACTCTCCTGTCCCAAGATCCTCGCTGCTGAGGATTCGTCTAAACAGCCCACTCCGGTGCCTGTAGCGGCACCGCGAGTTCCCAAACCCGTGGGAAACTCTTCCCAGGCGCAGCCTAAGAAGGTGCGTCCCCCCCCCCCCTGTCACGATCCAGGACAAAGCGTCCTGGACTAAAATCTCTGCGGCATTAGCGAGCCGCAAGATCCACTTCACCACCGCGACGAATGTTCGCGATGGTATCATGGTGAAGGTGTCGACCACGGACACCTTCCGCGACCTCACGCGGTTTCTTCGTGAGGCGAAATATGCCCACTTCACTCACGCGCTGGAGGAGGAGAAGTCCCTCCGCGTCGTGATCAAGAGAGTTCCGAAAGAACTCTCTTGCGAAGATATATCTGCCTCCCTTAGGGAGCAGGGTTTCCCCGATGCTGAAGTGCATAGGATGCACGATCAGCGAGGCAGGAGGCCATATAATATGGTCCTTGTCGCACTCCCCGCCAACGAGGTTAGCAAGAAGGTCTTCGGTCTGAAGACCCTCTGCGGCCTCTCTCGCATCTGTGTGGAAGTCCCACACAAGAAATCTTACCCCTCGCAGTGTCACCGCTGCCAGGGGTACGGACATAGCTCTCGGAGCTGCTTTATGGCTCCGAGATGCGTAAAGTGTCTAGGAGATCACTTGACCCCTGACTGCCCCCGTCCTAAGGACACAGCCGACCCTCCAAGCTGCGTTTTGTGCAGGCAGGAGGGTCATCCTGCAAATTACCGTGGGTGCCCTTGTGCACCTAAGGTAAGGCGCAATCACCCAAAAAAGGGTGGTAGGTATGTTCCTCAGAGGAACGCCGCTCCCCTCCTCCTCCAACCTCAAGTGCCGCCGATGACACTGAGGTCTTTCCCGTGCCTCCCAGGCACGTCGGCGTCGCCTTCTGCGGTGCCGACCCGTCACTCCGCCCCCCGCCCCGCAGCCCCTCTGGCTCCGTGGGCACCTAGGCCCCAAGCCAAGGCGCAGCCGCGCCTGGCTACCCCCCCTCAGGCCCCTCAGGCCAACCCAACCGGCCTTGACCGGGTTCTTTTCCTCCTGCGCGTTCACGACGTGCAGGAAGTAGTCGCATTCAACGCGTTGTTGAATAGCGGCTCCGGAAACGCCGAGCTCGAGGCTATCGCGCGTTTCCCGGCCATTGCCACGACCCTTCAAGGTCTGGCTCGCGTTTCTCGAAACCCGTAATCAATGGCTAAGATAAAGCCACGCGGTTTGTCCCTTTCGTTCTTTAACGCGCGGAAACTAGTTCCGCAGCGTGAACTCGTCGCGAATTTCCTCCGCGATCGTCAAATAGACGTGTTTCTTGTCCAGGAAACCCTACTGAAGCCCAAAGATCGCGATCCTAAGATCGCGAATTATAATATCGTTCGGAACGATAGATTGCCCCCAACTAGGGGCGGTGGTACCTTAATTTATTACAAGCGGTCTCTGTATTGCACGCCGCTAGACCCTCCTGAGCTAGAAAACTAAGAGGTTTCTATATGCAGAATCGGAATGACCGGCCATCAGTCGATCGTTCTGGTCTCTGTATATCTCTCGCCCAATAAGCGCATATTAGCTTCCGATTTAGGGAAACTTTTCTCTCTCGGAGACTCCGTCATTATCGCGGGTGATCTCAATTGCGGGCACACCCTTTGGAACAGTTCGAGTAATACCAGTAATGGGATTGCTCTTACTGAGCTGATGGATGAGCTCGATTTTGAGGTCATCGCTCCTTTAGAGCCTACCCATTTCATGCCGCACTGCCGCCCGACAGTGCTAGACGTAGCTATCCTTAAAGGGGTTCGGCTTCCTGTGCGTCTCATACAAGTCGTACACGAACTCGACTCCGACCACCGCCCAGTCATTTTACAGTTAGGTCATTCGGATGACTCTAGCCCGCCAGTTGTAAAGGTCGCGGACTATTACAAACTCGGCAGATATCTCAAGGACCATCAGTCCTCCCCCCCGCTCGACATGATCCCCGACGTACTGGATACGCCTGCGGACACGGATCTCGCGATCGCCTCTCTGGTTGAGCATCTCAACACCGGAATCAGGGAGACCTCGAAAGAGGTACAAGCGGCGAACGATCGCCGCTTTATACTCCCTGATGACGTGAGAGCTCTGCTCACCCAGAAGAACGCCGCGACCCGTGCCCACGACGCGTATCCGACTGAGGAAAATCGTGCACGCTTACGTTCCTTGCGTAGAGCGGTGAAAGACCGCATAGATCAGCTCCGTGATAACAGGTGGAACAGTCTCCTCGAGGAGCTGGTACCTTCCCACCTCGCGTACTGGAAGCTTGCACGATCGATGAAGATGGACCGTTCCGTCGCTAGTATGCCCCCCCTGGACAGAAACACTCAGGGTCTTCCACCCGCATTTGAAGATGACGACAAAGCCGAGTGCTTAGCCGATAGCCTCGAGCAGCAATGTTCCCCCGTCATTGACAACGTTGACGTCCTCCACGTCTCCGAAGTAGAGTCCTCGGTACAGGACCTAGACGCTCTTTCCCCGGTTGTTCCCCTCACACCTGTCACCTGTGATGAGGTCATTACAACCATTAAGGGCCTTAAGCCTAGAAAATCTCCCGGTCCGGACGGGATCAGGAATGAAGTGCTTAAGCTTCTTCCGCCCCGTCTCATCGCGCTACTGGTCTGCATCTTCAATGCGGCCATCAAAAACCACCACTTTCCAGCCGCCTGGAAAGAAGCGATAGTGATAGGTATACACAAGACTGGCAAAGATGCCAAGTCTCCCGATAGTTACCGCCCAATCAGCTTGCTAAGCTCAATAGGTAAACTCTACGAGCGGATTCCTTCTGAACCGACTCCTCGTAGTGATAGAGGACAAAAATCTCTTGCCTCCCGAACAGTTTGGTTTCAGAGCCAGACACTCTTGCGCGCACCAAGTGCAACGCCTCACGGAGCACATCCTGTCAAATTTTCATCGAACCCCAAACACACCCTGGCGTACGCTCGCTGTCTTCTTCGACGTCGCTAAGGCATTCGACAAGGTCTGGCATGCCGGCCTTGTATTTAAACTAGTTAGGTTAGGCGTCCCTGACACATTAGTACACATCCTACGCGATTACCTTTCGAATCGTAGTTTCCGCTTTAGAGTAGAGTCCGCTCTCTCTTCAGCCCGCCCGATCCGCGCAGGAGTCCCCCAGGGCTCCATTCTGGCGCCTGTCCTCTTCAACCTTTACATAGCGGACTTACCAGACCTAAATCCGAACCTGAAAGACGACCCGCTCGAAGGAGTGGCGGCTAGTAAGGTTCATTTAGGTCTCTATGCCGATGACACGGTCATCTATTATTCGTACAGACAAAGAGACACTCTCAGATCCCGCGTCCAAAAGGCTGTTAACATCTTAAGCTTTTGGTACTTGAAGTGGCGCATAGCGATTAACCCGGGAAAGAGCACCGCGATTATGTTCTCCGTAGAGAAATCTGACCCTCCTCGTCCAGTCACTTATCTAGGAGTAGAGATCCCATGGGCGACCGAGGTCAAGTACCTCGGTGTCACACTAGACGCCCACATGACTTTCAAATCTCACGTTTTGAAAGTCAGAAACCGTGCCAACATGGTTATGGGACGTCTTTTCCCTCTTTACAACGCTCGTAGTAAGATGGCCGTCCGCCATAAAATTACATTATACAAAACGGTAGTTAGGCCCATTCTCACTTATTGCGCCCCTGCCTTCGCTTATACAGATCTGGCCTCCTTCCAAGTGGTTCAGAACCGCTTCACCAGGAGAGCCGTAGGTGCCCGGTGGTACGAGAGGGATGTGGACATCCACAGAGACCTCAATCTACCACCATCCATTCACTCTGTCATCAAATCCCTGTGTCGCGCATTTTTCGATCGCGCAGAGACACACCCGAATCCGCTCATAGCGAAAGCCGTCGCGTACTCCTCCGACCCGCTAGCTCCGAAACCGCTTCGGAGACCGCGTAACGTTCTCACCGATCCCGATGATAAAATCACGTGCGAAAATAGGATCTTTCCTTTTCAACCGATCCAGTATGCGTGCCAGCGCCCACGCCCGCGTAACTGCCGTTCCCGCCGCCGGGGACAGGCGGCTAATTTTGCTCCCGCACACTCTCCGGGTCCCCCTCAGGCGGCGGCCCAGGACGTGCTTCGTTCCCCAACTGGGGAGGCTCTTGACGTCGCCGCCAGCGCGATACAGTGACACTGCCCATGCATTGAGCATTACACGCACAACACTGCAAACACACTCTTGCACATAACATGCAGGTACATAGGTCCTGTAAGGAACCTTTTTTTTTTTTTTATTATTATTATTAATAAAAAATGTAGGGAATAGCCAGGTCCAAACTCGCGAGAGAGTTTTACACTCAGGTGACGGCCAAGCCGAGGTTCGTACCACTTTGGTAACCCTTGAGCTAGTCACCTTATTGCGGCTGAGTGCCTCCAGCACTCGCCCCCAAAGTTCGGTGAAGCTGTAAAGGCCCTTCCGGTCAACAGCGTTAGCTAGGTTCGAAAAAAAAAAAAAAAAAAAAAAAAATCATTTCAGGACTTACGTGATCTCTACAAATATGTAAGGGGACGTCCATAAAATACGTGAGGTGTTTTTTTAAATTTTCTGCCCCTCCCTCCTTCCCTGGTGAGATGTCGTGAGATTATATTCAACCCTCTCCCCCATCCCCCAATCTCACGTGAGATTTTTCAAAATGTGAGTTTCTTACATAAACGCGTTGGATTGTTATTGTAAAAAGAAAAAAACAAATTTGCTTCGTGCTTTTATTTACGACTAGTTAAGACTAGTAAACAATTTTGCTGAGAGTTTAATTATAACTGTAATAAAAATTTAACAATAGAATACTTAAATCGTAACTACTGTGGTTAAAAAAAGAATACCTGCTCTAATTCAGTCCATGGAGAATCATGCACAGTCTCAAGAGAGACTATTGGAACCAACATGTCCATATGATTTTCAGTAAAATCATCTGCTCCTTCAACTTCGTTCTGATCTGGCCACTGTAAGCCATTGGCACTTGCACAAAGTAACTCATTAGCTCGTCTTGTGACAATCCGTGAGGGTCGCACTTTGCGGAACATACGCGCTTGCTTAGCTGGTGCAATGTGGGCTGATCGCCTGTACTCTGCAGCTCTTGTGCTAGATGCAAAGTAAATACCGCATGTACTGCAGCATCAAATGGACAAATAGACCAAAATAGTATTTTTTTTAATTTCAATCAGAAAAAAAATTGCGTGATATTTGCCGAGACCCCCTCTCTCTCCAACGTAAGATTAGATGAGATTTGACTCGACTCCCTCCCCCCCTTAAACACCTCACGTAATTTATGGACGCCCCCTAAATCGAATTCTGAATTCCAATATCTGAATGTCATTTACGAATTACTACATACTAGTACCAAATTTTATTTGAAGAATTGACAAACTGAAGTGGCAATAGAATGGGCACATTGTTCGTAGAATCGATGCCCGATGGGGCCAACGGGTTCTCGAATGGTCGCTGCGTGCCGGAAGACGCAGCGTGGGTTTGCGCCCCTCACAAGACCTGGATGCTGAGCACGCAAGACCGGTCGTCGTGGAAATCTTTGGTGGAGATTTATGTCCAGCAGTAGACGTCTTTCGGTTGAATGGATATGATACGGTTGAATATTTATGTGAAATATTTTAATCTTTGCTACTTAGTTCGTGTAGAATGAAGTGTAATGATATAATCCCAACGTGCTAGCTGTATGCCCGCGGCTCCACCCACTTTTTTTTTCTATTCCGCACAATTCCTCATAGCGTTATACTATAGTTTTTAAATAATCATGGACAATAATGTTTCGATATTCACTATTCTTGGTCCTAAACTGTTCCAAACAGAAAGCAAAGACATTTCTCACAAATTCAAACATTTGCCAGTAAAACTAATGTATTTAGTAAAAAGTTGTTATTTTGCTATTAAATATAAACCGACATTAGAATTTTATTAAATAGTATATATATATATATATATATATATATATATATATATAATGTATGAATAGCGTTTATTTAGATTCATGTTAGATAGATGTTGTTTAATTAGTTAAAAGACAATATTCAAATAACATTTACATTTACTATACCATTCAAATTATTGGTACAACCGTAGTTGTAGTAGAAGCTAGTAAGTTATAAATCAAATAGTAACGTATAGACCGGACAGCTAATAGTTAAGTAATAGTTATTTGTGAGATTCATACAACGGTGTAAGTATAAGCCGCAATACCGGCTGCGCTTATCTGTCGAGACGTTAAATTGCATCATCTAACCAGCATCCTCTCATTACAACACTGAACCCCACTTTCATAACTAGAACACATACGCGTACGCCGTAAGCCAAACTCATTCATTATTATAAGTCACCTTTTCAAACACCGCGTATTCATTCGGTTGCGAAATCATGATCGTACATTCGATTCCTGTACATGACTGGTTTTTTCTCTGGGAAAATGTTTTAAACTCTTGACATCCTTAGTTTTATTTAGGTTAAATTATATTTAGTGTTAAAATTAAGACGCCCATCTTAATAATGAAGTTAAGGGGTTAACAAAGTCACAGATTAAGTCGTAACAAACGCGCGGACCGGACTGCATACATGGCATGACAGTCGACCGACTGATCGTTTATTTTAAATTTAGGCTTGTGTATTATCAATTTAATGATTAATTTGTTTTCGAGGTATATGATTTTTTTTTTTACATAGATCTATTCACAAAATATAAAACTTAAAATATCACGTTATTTACTAATACGAGATCCACTATGGCACTAGCGCTGCATAAACCGCTCGAAAGATTATTACTTATCGTGTACGGGGATGATACTGTAAAAACGTAGAAGTAACGTAACGTAGAAAGTAGGAAGGTTTCGTTGGAACCTTTCGTTCTGGAAGTTTTGACCTACGGAACAAACGCCATGGACGACCGGAGTCACTAGTTGACAATTAGCAATTAAAGGTGATCGTAAAAGCGTAGTTAAGTTATAGTCAGCGGATAGGCTTCGGTGTAAGTGATAAAATAATTTTAATTCATTTGAAACAAATTGAAAAAGTGAAAATCCTCGAGAAATGGGCATCGCATAAATTTACTGAAGCACACCAACAAACACGCATTGAGTGCTGCGTTACATTACTCAACCATCCTCAATAACGAGGGAATTTTCAATTGTATCGTTACTCGTGACGAAAAATTTATCTTTTACAACAATCAGAAACGCTCATCGCAGTGGTTCAAACCAACAGAACCGGTTCAATCTCATCCCAAGCGAAAGCTGACTCAAGAAAAAGTACTGGTAAGTATTTGGTGGATAACTGCTGGTGTCACACACAACAGCTTCCTAAGATCTGGCCAAACGATTACTGGCAGATCTGTATTGTCAACAATTGTAAACCATGATGGAGAAGCTAACCGTCGAACAATCGAGACTGGTCAATCTCTTTAACCCACTCCTGCTTCAAGACAACGCTAGACCTCATACTTCACGATATACGGTCGCTAAATTAGTGGAACTGTGGTTGGAATGTCTTCGATAAATATCATAGGTCCCGGACCTTGTTCTATTGCCACATTTTTCAGAATTTATACGATTTCTTGCAAGGAATGAAATTCAATTCCTGTGTGTTTTACTTTTTCCATATAAAACGCTAATTACAAGGATATAATACTATGACTAGAAGTTAAAACGGAACTAAAAACACTGTAAAATATGTCTCTAGCCCGGCTAGTATATGTTTTGCTGGAATATCGACCGGTAGAGCTGTGAGCGTCAAGGGCAAGGTCGACCGACTCAGGACCACCGCCTCCCACCTCCCACACCTCACCCCCTCCCCACACCAAGTACAGTTCCAGACTCTATCTTCTTTCGCTTAGAGCCCATTACACCTCGAACGTCATAATCCGCAATACGTACACATCGCAATTTGTTAGCAAAAAGATTCGTATTTTTCAGTCGAAGGGATCGCTCAACAATCACGTGAGGCTCAAAGTGAGGAAGTTGGGGCGAGGGTCAGTGCTATATAGCACGTGTATTTAACTTTTCATTGAACGCGTGATATGTAAATCTTTTCACGACCTAGACTCGAAGTTGCCAGGTAATGATTTTTTAAAAATTACGAGTAGAATCGCATATGGCTATACGGGTATTTAATGATAATATTCTGAAAGAATATATATATATATATGTAAATGAGGGTTATTTAAACCTTCATTTCAATTCCCCGCATATAAACTCCTTTTAGAAACAATGTATATGTAAAAAAAATGATTTATGAGATGTCATTACATTGATAACTTGATTTGTGCAGCAATAGCTTTAAATGTTTCTATTTATTACAGGTGCGTACAATATTATATGTAATTAGTAAGTTTATTAAGAAGGAGTTAGTTTGTGGATATATTTTTTATGTAACATTGTATTTAATATAATAAATTCTCTTTATTACAGAGAAACTGTCAAGCTTGTTGTTTCGACAAATACTTATTACCTCAACCACATAACTCATTACAAGTATAATACTTTATACCGGCAAAACAAATAAAAATTGATTTTGTGTAATTCGAGGATTAGTTTAAAACTTCATCATCACGTACCACAAAGGGGGCCACAAAATTATCAAAAAGAAAACCATTCGTGATTAATGGACGAGCACTAAACGACAATATAAATTATATATGCCAGTGGTTCCCAACCGGTGGTACGCGGTATTCAAAGTATAATCCATGAAGGAATTTAAATTTCCCTGAAGGTACATTGCCGTGCGCCGAACAGTGAGTTTGGTTAGTAAAGGAGGCCAGATGAGTAGTTTGGAACATTAATATTAGTTACAAGGAATTACGGACCTCATGAAGAAGAAACAAGCTCAAAAGTCACATTAATTTAAAAGATATCTATCTAGTAAAAAAAGTTTTCTATTAAATTAATAATTTGTTGATTTTTGCTATAAAGTTTATAATAAAATTTTATTTATCATGTTGACTTTTCTTGTTCATAATGGTCCCAACTATTAACATAGAATTCAAATTAGTCCCTTGTCAAGGAAAGTTTCGGTACCTTTGATGTATGTTCTTCCTTGCATATGGGCAAATTTCCCTGTTTCAATGTATCCATGTAATATCACTGGATGTTAAATGAGAATGATAATCACGCTAAGTCTAGAGGTAATGGCTCTCGGGTTAAACTATTAGAACACACCTATTATATGCTTCGTGAAATATTTACAAGTTTCGTTATTAAGGTGGCGTGATTGACCAGTACAGCAGTACAATAAAAAGAAAATAATTCAATATACTAGCTGTGTGCCCGCGACTCTGTCCCCATTTGATAAATTCGTAATATAGCTTTTAAATGATCATTGGGAACTAATGTTAATTAATAATCTATGTTCGATGGTGTCCATTGAATCGTATTTTGTTCACAATTTTCATTACTTTTAATTTTTTTTACACGGAACCCTAGCAACTTTTCTGTCTTTATTTTTGGCACTAACAGAAAGTAAAGATATTTCTCACAAACTCAAGCACCTTTTTTTCTTTTTTTTTTTTGTCGGAGGGAAATGCATTTACGCACTACCCTTACCTATTGCATTAGTGAGACCGGAGTCCCCCAATGCAATAGGTAAGGGGGCACGGAAGGACGAGCTCCGTGCCAGTGTGGGACTCACACGGGCGTGAAGCGCCCGGAAATACCCACTAAAACCCCCCGGGGCCGTCCGCCGCATTTGGGATGGGGGCGACACGGGGTGGCTTTCGCAAGCACCGCGTCGCCCCCTGCGGCGAACAAACAAACTCAAGCACCTGCCAGTTCAGTTGTACAGTTTGTACACTGAATCGGATTTTATCCACGGTTTTAAATTAAAACTCATGAAAGTTTTAATTTTTTACGCGGATCCCTCGAAAAAATAAAAGGCTACGTTACGCGGTGTAACTTCAGCTATCTGCCAAAAAAAAAGTCCCGTCGAAATCGGTCCAACCATCCCGGAGATTACACGGGACAAACAGATAAAAATGTTAAAAAATGTATTTTTGGTACAGGTATCGTATATACATTCATATGTATTTAATAACAAAATTGTTAATTTGACATTACAAACAGATACTTCAGTTTTATTTGCTAGGATAAATAGTATAGATAATTATGTAAAAAAATGTAAATACTAAAACCTGACCAGATAATATATCAGTACTTTACAAAAATAATCACGTAAATCGGTTTAGTGATTGATTCTCGAGCTATAACTAAGGAACTAATAGGCATTGCCTTTTTTAATAACGTAAGGATGTTTTCAAATATCTGCATACTTTACACATTATATTCAAGTCAAAACTAAGTTCTGTTCATCACCAAGAAGGGAAAGCGGCGTGAAGATCAGACACAGATTCAACAAAACAACAAACAGTTAAAAAATACACCAATAATATAATTTTTAAAATCACTCAACCGATCATAGGTTTGACTGATGCCAAAGTAAACAAATTTGAGAAAACAAACACAATTAATCCTTGGATATTATAAAAATAGAAAAAACGATGACGGATCAAACGTGGACGTCGATGCACGTAGTTTCAAATATTACCCTATCTATATTAATAATTCTGTCAAGGGGTACGGTAGATTCGATTGTAACCTTACCTGAACAATAAAACAAAAATACAATGATTTCGAATCGACAATATACATATATCCTCAAAATTCGGATTGTCGAGTATTTTGTTAAAATCTAATGGTGCAAATGGCAGTCGCGATATTAGCTACTCGGATGCCATTAAGTTCGTTAAGGCCGATTAAGTTACAATTCCTATCTACCTATATTTTGTAAACCTTTGCGCAACCACGTTTCAACTGCCTTAAGTCTCTATCTTCTCAGTTCTTAAAGCAATGGTGCATTGCGGTATATGTTTGAAGACTATCGTATCATCTCTTAGAAAGGAAGCGGCAAAGAGGGTAAAGGAGCGGAATGATCAACTTCCTGGCTTGGCTAATCGGTGAAAAGTTAGACAGGATTCAACCTCGTTAAAAATGAGGTTTTTTTTAATTCGAGTTCAGTAAAATTACTGCATTCCATCTAACGTTACATAAATTTTAGTTTAAGAACGACCTGTTGAGTGACATCTACAATGGGTAAATCGTGTAGGTAGCTATATACTTGATAATCCTGAAACATGACATATCGAAACACTATGGCCGGTTATTCACTCCAAAGATCCTACTAGTCTTACGCAACCGAGTCGACCGCAAAGGCCTATCGCCCCGAAAGTGCGAATGCATCCGCCTTATCAACAGATTCTCCAATTTCAAAAATCTAAGCACGTCACTATCGTAAACCCCATATATGTACAGTATTAAAATTACATAGGCCCATACTAACACACGTATGAAGCGTTTTAAAAAAAATGAGTATAAGAGTAATCACTACAGTACATTTTTCACCTATACATTAACTGATAATGCCATCTGTTAAGTTTTTTAATAAAAGCTTCAATATAACCTAGTTTACATGTTACAACCCACTAAAAGAAAACAGTTTTATAATTGCTTTTAAGTGTAAAAACACTACTGCTGGATATATACGTAGGAACTGCCTCGATAGCGGTTGTATTACGGTGCGACTGCCGTTCTGAGGTCTCGGGTTCGATCCCCGGGTCGGGTCAAGTGGTATTGGGTTTTTCTACTCAGTATCATCTTTGGAATTTGTGCCCGATATGGCGACAGGCTCGCCCCGTCACATCTGGTACGGAACTAAGTTCGGCGGAAAGTGGGTGATGTAATTCGCTACTTCACCTCTGCCTAACCGTTCGGGGATAACAGGCGTGAGCTTATGTTATGTTATGGTATTAAGAATTAGAACATTTATTTATATTATCACGAAATAGTCGTTACTATAATGAAATCAGTCTAGATTCGATCAAGTAGTTTGATTCATGGCGTAATCGTCAAGATACGGACCTACACTCCCAGAGGGAATCTGATTTCGTAATTTAGTAGCCATTTAGTAAGCAACTCAGAAGGATCCCGAATCACAAGAAGTACCGCAGTACATATACTACAGTAGTTGACCGATTCATTAGCATATTGTTTCACAAATTGAAGTTAAACCGTATTGACACACGCTTACGGCATGCTATAGAAAAGCAACACAGACTGATATCTACCTACATATCGACAGCTACTACCCCGAAATATATAGTTGTAAGATAGCTCAAAGTATTAAAACGATTTCAAAGAGATACTAGATATCAATGGCGCTGCACGGTTAGATATAAGAAGCAAAACAAACACATTAATACTGATAATATCATTCGATTCATTCACTTCTACTTCATGAGCTCACATCATATACAAATTCAATAAACGAAATAATACCGGAGACATCAGAGTTAATTAAAACCTTGGAATAGTTAATGTCAATAGATTATAAACAGGAGAATAATTAATGTAGACAGACCGCATTGAAACATCGCGCCTCGCGGGCTACAACAGTATGGACAACCTCGTTATGGCACCGAAGGCCAAGCCAGGACGTGACGTCATTAATGGAGTAACTATACATTTTAACGTTCTTATGCCAAATTGGGAGTCCATATAGGACGTAGTCGTATCATGGTATGCCTGATAAACAGACTCTTCAACATTCGCTTGGACGTTTCAAATACTTTGGCAAATAAGCTCTTGGTTTCGATGTCTCTAAAACAATGTTTAATGGAAGCGAATCTTTACAGAGTTCAAAAGAGTTTCTATACGTCCTTACACTGAATCAATTCGTTTTTGATCATGGCCTCCTAAAAAAACCAATGGCCAACGAAAGTAAGCATAAGAGACCTTTTATGCATGTAATCCATCCATCCATCCATTTAACCGAATGACGTCCAATGCTGGACATAGGTCTCCCCCACGTCACCCGCATCCAGCAAATTCCCGCGACCTTCATCAGGTCGTCGGCCCACCTTGAGTGGGGCTTATCCATGCTACGTCTTTCGGTCTTCGGTAATACATGTACCGAACTATGAGATGACTGATGCCAGCATAATGGCATAATCTACCATCAAATACACCATCCTTCATCTACCCTCAAATATTATAAAACGCAATGTGCCCTGTAAATTAGAAATCACTAAGCTAACACAGAACACGTTTCTATGTTCTGTGAAACTTGTTGGCCGTCTGTGCATTAAACATGCAGAAACTACAGAATAAATTTTGATTTAAATTTTGCATGGTAGTGTTGTTTATACTCTGGAGTTGGTACTACACGTATGGAATACAAAAAAAAAAAAATTAAAACTTACTCGATTTTTTTTTTAATTTGCGAAAATAAAACACATGCTACGTTAAAAGACTTACTAACGGAAGTCGCCACGAGTATTTTTAAAAATAAATTTAAAAACATGTAGCTATAAGAAATATATACACTTATAAGTAACACTAAGACTTTGTAAACTATACTAATAAATAAAACTGAAATGTCTATTTGTAATATTAATTTTTTTTTCATTAAATAGATATGAATTTACTACATACAAAAATACCAAAAATACGATTTTTAAAATTTTTGTCTGTCAGTCTTTTAATTTTCGAAAATAATTAGGGTTCCGTGTATAAAAATTAAAACACATAAAAAAATTAGTAAAATCCTATTCAATGCACAGTTTTACTGGCAAGCGCTTGAATTTATGAGAAATATATTTATATTAGTACCAAAATATTTGTAGGAAAATAATTAGGGTTCCGTGTGAAAAAATTAAAACATATGAAACGCAAGCGCGAGCGCGGGCACACTGCTAGTAATAAATAAACCTTTTTTTTTTTTTTTGATGGGGGGAAATGCATTTACGCACTACCCTAGTAATAAATAAACCTAGTAAGTAGCATGAAGCATCTAAATTTTATTGAAATTATCGTTTCATAATCACAAAATTCTACAAGGACGGTGTCGCGGTGCAAGGTTGGTTATCTGTACTAATCTATAATTTAATTTCATTAAAGTGTATATTTGTAATATCAAAACAGTTTTTTTTAGTAAATACGTATTAATGTATATTCGATACCTATGCCAAAAATGCAATTTTTAAATTTTATGTCTGTCTGTTTGTTCCGAGTAATCTCCGGAACGGCTGGACGGATTTTGACGGGACTTTTTTTGGTAAATAACTGAAATTGCTCCGCATAACTTAGGGTACTTTTAATTTTCGAAAAGAATTAGTGTTCCGCGTAAAAAAATTGAGTAAAATTCGGTTCAAAACAGTTTTACGGGCAAGTGTGAATTTATGAGAAATATTTTTACTTTATCTTAGTAGTAAAAAAAGTGGAAAAAATTTGGATTCCGTTTTAAAATTTTAAAACGCAGTGAAGAACATAACACATAAATGCGGACGCAGCCGCGAGCACACAGCTAGTTATTAGTATGTAAGAATTAAGGTGAATTTTAAGCTGTATCAAAATAAAAAACAGACAAAATAATTCTGTATATTTTTCTTCTTAAAATTTTCAAACGATATTTATATTTTAATGTTTGTTAGTTGTCGACTATCCATTCAACCGAAAGACGTCCACTGATTGATAGAGCTTTCCCCCAAAGATTTTTTTTGTAAACTGACCAGAAAAAAAGTTATTCAAAAATTTTCAGTTATTTTTGTTTATAACATTTTTTGTTTCCCATTTTACGATAAAAAGAAATATGAATAAAGTTGTAGAGAATTTCATTTTCTACAAATACGGTTTTATAACATGTAGGGTTGCTAGTTTACGAGATACAGCTCGAAAGCCCTTTGCATGCCTTTTTCAAGATGACGGCAGAGAGACAAGGGTGGCGACCCCACAAACAAAAATAAAATTCCGTCCTCTGAAAAACGCAACCCTAAATGTAACTTTTCAATGGACTATATACTACGAAAATGATTTTCGTACCAGTGGTCAGATTACTTTTACGGTAAACTAACTAGGCAGCAGCGTGTGGACTCTGTGTTACTATTACAGAGCTCTGAATTGCTTGTAAATAAAATGGCAGACCTCTCGAGGCTCTAAATCGAGCTATCATCGCCATTACACCATTACATATTTAAAAGTATTTTACCTGGGACTAAAATAAAGAAAATATAACTAACGTGGCCGCGGGTTTTGCTCGTATGGACTAGCTAGCTGTGCCTGCGATTCCGTTCGCGTTGAATGTTGAAATATACGATACATATTAACAACCTCGATTTTAAACTGCAAATTAAATCCGGGTTATAGACTACATCCATGTCGAATTTCTTCAAGATCCATGCGGTAGATTTCCGCATGACGCGTGCACTAACAGATAAAAATTTCTAAAATCATAAAAATGTGTTCTGTCATTTACATACGCATGCACTTCTGGTTTCAATCATGGTATTATATGCCAGTTAAAATGAGCGAGAAATAATGAAGTAATATTATTGACATACATTAAGATCTCACTTTTTTTAATAGGGGCTATTGACAAGAATTATATCTGTCCCATTAAAACTTAATACTGCTACAATTAAAAGATTTCGTACATACATCATCTTTCAATCAGTTCACAATCTTCGACTGTGATGTTGATTTTTTTAAATCCTATAAATTATAATATTTGAACCAGCTGAGTTAAGTAACGATGATAACACATTAAGCTTAGAACTAGTGACTCTTTTAAGTAATCGTGCCAATACTTGATTGATACTTAACTACAGATTCTATACCAGTGGATAGTCACTAGTCAGCTAGGAAATGTCGTATTATATATATTTATGTATATATTACGACAATTATTTTATTTTTAATTTTTCTTAAATTTTTGTATTATAATAGTTCTCATATATATTTTAATTGTAAAGAAATAACAAAAATTAAGCGATTTAAAGTTATTGATTTTTAAATGATTTTTTTTCATAAAAGCAACAACACATAAGCAAATAGACAAAGATCAAATGATTGAACACATTTTTCTCCTCTGTTTATCAGTTGAATTTCTTTATTGTTTAGTGGCGAATAATGAGCTTTAGTGTTATCAATGAAATAACTAGAAAACCGTTTTTTTCAAACAAACAATTATCGTCAGATTTTTTCACTTCCCGACTTTCCGAAACCGAAAACCGAAACAGATTATCTAGTCCGATAATTACGAAGTAATTAATAAAAATGTTGTACTTGTAAATTTTTCTTATAATAAAAATAAGCTTCCGTAAATTTTCAGGGAAGCATCAGAATTTGATAATCGCCGAATAACGTCAAGCTGCACTTCCAAAGTAGGTCAGCGAACACTGCAACCTCTCCGTTTAAGAACATAATATTATATGGGACACCATTCAAAATATCCGAACGCGCGCAAAACGACGAGCCACTACACTAAACTACAAACACTTAATCACTTTCACCTCACCGTTATTTGTACACTATTAACGTTACACTATGTAAATAGTTATTGATTGTGCTATTTTTAACGTTATTTCATTGTTTACAGGCGGTATGTGTGTTCGATCGTTGTATTTATTTTGGTGACGTAAATGCTGGACTCGGGAGGGCACAGCCGCGGTGTGACGTAGCACACGGCGCGCCGCGGAATGGCGCATTTCCTCGGTGTTGCCGCTGTAATTTTTTTTATTTGCCGCAACGCTAAGTGATCTTACTTATGAATAGGGAATCTTTTTATTGTATATTAGCTGTGTGCTCGCGGTTGTGCCCGAGTTTATTTTATTATACGGAACCCTAATTATTTTCTTAAACTTTTTTTTTCTGTAATAAAGTAAAACAATTACTCACAAATTCAAACACTTGCCAGTGAAACTGTGCGTTGAAGATGATATTAATCGAAATTTCATGAGTTCTAATTTTTTACGAGCAAGCCTAATTATTTCTGAAAAACAAGGTACCCGAAATTACGCAGAGTAACTTGAACTATCTAACAAAAAAAGTCCCGTCAAAATCAGTCCAGCCGTTCCGTAAATTACCCGGAACAAACAGATAGACAAAAGTTTTAAAAATTGTATTTTTGTTATAGGCATCAAATATACATTCATTTATATTTAGTAAAAAAAACTATTTTGATATTACAAACAGACACTTCAATTTTATTTATTAGTATAGATTTCTATATCGGTAAAAATAAATCTGGGGACTAATATTTGGATTAATATATAGAAAATTACAATTAATGCAATTGTCGCATAATGGTATTATTCACGATAGTGTCTTGGTAAAGTAACTCTAAACATAATCTCCTTTCCACGCAAAATAAAGTTAACTCATTAGAATATAAACACCATTTCAAACCACACTACACCACAAATAACATGTATTTCCAAATTATTTTTCAGAATCCTCTAATCTCGTCAGTGTATTACCAATTTTATTTTTACCATAAACTAGACATTTCAAGTTAAGTCTGGCAATCTTATTCACAAATGTCACTCGGCCATTAGGCCCCTACTATTACCTCTAAACTCATCACTTCCTTATTTCATTTCTCATAATGACATGGAGAAACGTATTAACGTTATTTATGTACGGTTTCGTTTATTCAGTATTTAAAAGTAGCGTTATAAAATTTTTTATTATGTTACACTATATATTTACTACTGCACCGGTTCACGAATCTTCCCGAAAGCAATGATACACCAATGACATCCGTACGAGATTTGAAATCGTAGTATCGAAACACGAATATGGCTGCCCACGCTTCGAAATGAATTATAAATGATATAAACAAATAAATTATTTAGCCTCTGCTTTTGGATTATCTGTTTAGTGCGGAGGCAGAATACCAAGGTGAAGGGATCTATGTGTATCGCTTTCGTAATTATATACGCAGTTGAGGCCACAAAGCCAACACGTGTGTTTACTATTTATATGCGTATACACTTAATTTACTAAACGAAAAAAACATGAGATTAACCTTTAGGTTGTTTCAGATAATATTATTTAACCAGATAGGTTTATAGTTTCGATTCCAGGAACGACATATTGAAAAGTTTTATAAAATCATATTTTACATACTAATGTCACAAAAATAATAGCTTTTTTACGGTATGTATTGTAATTACACGCAACCTAAAACCACCAAAGAGGCCATTGTAATTATTTTTCTTGTAGCACAATCACCTTCATACTATGACGTTGACAAGACAGTTCCGAACTAAGTGCTTACTGAGCCGCGAGCTTCATAATATACATGATGGTAAGCTTATCATAGTGATTCTAGATTCGACTTAGCGCTTCCCAGAATCAGCTAGTGTATATCCAGATACGGAAAGATTTCGGATGCTCACTGGCTGTTGGTTGGGAATGTACTTAATCTATCAGGCAGATATCCCTTTACGTGAAACATAAAAAAAATTCAATATCTCTTTATTTTAAATTGGGAATACGGAAGCATGAAATGTGGGGCATAGATAATTATAGATACAGTTCAAAAAACGGCCATCTTAGTGCATCCGGCGTCCGCGTCTTAGCTGACCAAAAATAGAAGATTTTAAATGTTTTGTTTTTTTTTTACTATTATTTATTTATATGGATGAGAAAGCGCTCGTTTCGTTAGCAGATGACAGCCGTGGTTCGTGTGTAATGTTGCCATTATTCATACTTAATTTTTTTATTCATATGTATAACATAAAGTACGACAGGAGTCTTTATGCTATGCGTTTTGAATAATATTACTATGGTTATGCGCACTCGGTTTCGCACTAGTGAATTACAAAGCTGAAGATTACGTTTTATTTTTTCTTCTAAATATTTATTACAACTCCTCTTGGAATATAAAAACGATCATTTGAACAAGATATTTTGTCTATTTCAACATATAAGATAAAGTTGTTTTTTGTTTCGCATCAATATTACTACAGGAATATTTAAAACTAGCTGCGTGCCTGCGCCTGCGCCCGCGTCTTTTTATGTTCTTCACTGAGTTTTTTTTATTTTCGGAACCCTAAATATTTTTAGTACAAAGATAAAGTAAGTATCTTTTTCATAAATTGAAGCACTTGCCGTAAAATTGTGCATTGAATCGGACTTTATTCAATTTCATATGTTTTTTTACGCGGAACCTTATTTATTTTAGAATATTAAAAGTACCCGAAGTTACCCAAAAAAAAAAAAAACAAAGGTTCAAACTCGCGAGAGAGTTTTACACTCAGGTGACGGCCAAGCCGAGGTTCCTACCATTTTGATAGCCCTTGTGCTAGTCACCTTTTGCGGCTGAGTGCCTTCAGCACTCGCCCCCAAAGTCACGGTGAAGCTGTAAGGGCCCTTCCGGTCAACAGAGTTAACTACATTCGAAAAAAAAAAAAACGACAGTCGTACCGTAATACAACTGCGCCACCGAGGCAGGCAAATTAATAAACATACCAAAAAAATGGATCGGCCTCGCGAACACAGCGCACGAGGAAGTTTGGAGAAGCGACGGGAACCAACAGGTGGTTCGTTTGCAATCGCCTTGTTGGTTCACAGGAGTGCAACCAGAGCTCTGCTGCTGGTTGGGGAAGTGAAGCCGGGGGAGGTGCTTCGGCGTAGCCCACCCCCCTATCCTGCGCGTTCGCGATCAGCGAGAGCGTTATGTCGTCGCCATCAAGCGACGACGGAAAAGGCCCTTTTCAGGGCCACAAAAGAAGGCCGAAGAGGAAGAGGCAGCCCAGGACGCCGACGCGTGCGAAAGCGCGTCAAGATGCCCTGTCTGACGAAGACTCCATGACAAACAGCAACCATACGGACTCCGAGGATGCTGCAATAAACATGACCACCTATAGCCTGACCACGGCTAACCTGTTACAGCACGAGAGACTACTGCGGGGGGAGGGTGTTCCACCCCCCCGCCCTCCAGCAGCCAGTACGGCACACGGCGCCAAGTGCTGCCATCTGCGGGGGTTGAGGCGAGAAATATCTCGCCCCCCCCCGCACCGCCGTGCAGCAGCCGCCCAGTGCTGCCATCTGCGGGGGTTGAGGCGGGAACTATCCCGCCTCCCCCCGCACCGCCGAGCACTTCTACGCGCGGCAGGCTGGCGGGGGTCGAGGCGAGAAAAATCTTGCCTCCCCCCGCGCCGCCGTGCGGTAGTGAAGTGCTGCCATCTGCGGGGGTTGAGGCGAGAAATATCTCGCCTCCCCCCGCACCGCCGAGCGCTTTTACGCGCAGCATGTATGCGGGGGTTGAGACGAGAGTATCCTTGCCTCCCCCCGCACCGCCGAGCGCCCATACACACGGCAACAGGCCTGTGCCCGTTGCCGCAGCAAGGGTGAGGCCAGCGTTGCCTCCCCCCGCCCTATCTGCCACCGCATCCCGCGATCCGCGGGTAAAGTCGCGAGCGGAGGAAGCGACGACGTTTTTCCCCCCCCACCCCCGCACCCTCCGGCCGCTGACAGCCGGAGTGGGCAGCTGACGCCTGGCCGCGCGGGACCCCCGCTGACCGCCCCAACCGCTGAGAGGCGTCCGCCGTCAGCCGCAGCATCCTCACCAAATACCATCAAGGAGAGGGACACCATCGTTCTCGCCCAATTGGTTGAGACGGGTCTCCTCTCCCTGGGGATGCTGCGGTGGATGGCGCTCTACCTCCGCGTCTCGGAGGCCGAGACGGAGGGGCGCTCACCTGGCGCGGAAGACGTCGCAGCCCTCCATATGGCTGCGGCTGGAGTCACAGCACCCCCCCCCATCCCCGCGGCGGTACTCGACCGCAGCCCGGTCGGCCGCGGGCGACGACGCAAGAGGAGCGAGGGAGAGGAGGAGGACGAGCTACGAGTGGGAAGGAGGACGCGCTCGCTGCCGTCCCCCACCCCCCCGCTTCACCCGGCGAAGAGGCAGCTGACTGCATGGGCAGCTGCGGAGCGGATGCTGGCCGCGAGGTACGCCGGCTCGACGGTCCCAGCCGGGACCGGAGAGCCAGTACCTCCAACCTCAGCGGCCGCTCCGCTCCCGCAGCGCCAGCGCCACCGAGCATCACGGCAGCCACCTGCGGCGCAACCGCAGCCACCTGCGGCTCACCAGCCACCTGCGGCTAACCCGCAGCATGACCCGGCCGTAGCTGGGACTGCGCGCGCGACGCCCACCGCAAGGCCTGGACCCAGCCTGGTTAAGGTGAAGGTGTCGGCGGCTCCCGTGCTCGCAGCACCGGCACCAGTTCCAGCGAGGACATTTGCGGCGGCGGTAGGAGCGCCTCAGCGCCAACCGGCGCAAGGGACGCCGATGCCCCCGGCCGCAACACAACAGCCACACAGCAACAACAACAGCAGCAGCCGAAACCGGACACGCCGAAGGGGCCTTCAGCCCCCAACGTCAAGCAGGCACCGGCACCGAAATATCCGCCACTGATAGTGGAGCGTCTGCCAGAATGGCAAAGACATTTCAAGCTGCTGACCCAACAGCTCGGCAGAGCTCCGAACGCTCGCCCCTTTGGGACAGGGGTGAAGTTCTTGCCGGAGAGCGTAGACGAGTACCGAGTAGTACAACGTTACCTCACCAAGGCGGAGAAGGAGGAAGGCATCGCCTGGTTCTCCTACTCCTTGCCTGCCGAGCGAAGCCTCAAGGTGGCTCTGAGGGGACTACCCTCAGACACGGACCCCGCTGACATCACAGCCGCCTTACAGGAGCGAGGCTTCGAACCCGAGTTCGTAAAGAACATCATGGCGCGTGGAGGTCGCCCGGGTTCCGTTTTTCACGTCGTCCTGAAGCGGACACCAACAACCCCGGACATCTATGCAGTAAATGAATTACTGTGCATGAGGGGGATTAAAATAGAAGCCTGGCGCGGTAAGACTGGTCCCGCCCAGTGCCATAGATGCCAACAATTCCGGCACAGCTCGATGCAGTGTCATAGAACACTCGCTTGTGTCCGGTGTGGAGAACCACACGTAGCTCGGGAATGTGGTCGCTCAGTTGAAGAGCCACCGACCTGTGCCAACTGCGGCGGACCGCACCCTGCCAATTATAGGCAGTGTCCGGTCTTCCGTAGGGAAGCCAGGTACCGGACGGCTGGCGTAATTACGCGCACTGGCGATCACCTCTCAGGACGCGTAACGAAAGGGTCAGCAATTCCACCGCAAACGACAGTAGGGGAGACGGCGTCAGCGTCACTGATGGCGCTGGCCAATGAGCCTACGAGTCGCGGTGCGACTACTGGACCTGGGAAAAGACGCCGACGCCAGAAGAAGAAGTCCGCGGTTCAGGATCGTACCGCGGGCGCGTCGAGAGATAGACCTGCCCCTCTGGCACCTCCATCCCCCCCCCCGGCTCAGCAGCTGGACACTTTGACGGCGACCCTCGGTGTCCTGCAGGAGATCTTGTCGGCCGTTAAGGAGGGTGAGAAAGGTCAGAAGGCCACCCTATTGGGATTACTGAAGCTCCTAAATCCCAATGCTTGAGCTAAGGGTGTGCCACTGGAATGCCCAGGCGCTCACGGGGAAGAGAAGGCTACTGATAGCCTTCCTCCGTGAGCAAAAGATAGACGTGATGCTGATATCGGAGACTTTCCTGCGTCAAGGCGAAGAGTTTCGGGTCCCTAACTACTTCGCATACAGGAAAGACGAGAGGAGTCCGACGAGTGGCCGCCCGTACCGAGGACTTTTAGTCCTCGTCAAGAGGAATGTCGTACATCAGCCAATACCCTTCAAAGAGTACCAGTCACTCTACGCTCTGGGGGTATTGTTGCACGTCGATGGTCGGGACTTGAAGGCTTACGCCATATACCGACCAAATAACCAGCCCACACAGATGCTGGAAAGAGAACTTGAGGAATTAATGGCGGGAGGTACGCCAATGATCATGGCAGGAGATTTCAACGCGAAGCACACCTCCTGGAACTCCTCATGTAATACGCAACCTGGTCGACAACTCTTGAAGCTTGCTGAAGACTATAGCTTTGATATCCACGGCCCAGATGAGCCAACACATCATAGCCCGAGGTCGCAAGACGTTTTGGACATAACGTTAACGAAAGGGCGCTTGAATCCACCGAGGCAGACAGTACTGCCGGATCTACCCTCGGACCATAGACCTGTCCTTCTCGAAGTCTCCGAGTCACCTACGCGAGTATTATTTCCAGCATCACGTACGCGGATTGATTGGGCAATATTCGTGAAGGAACTAGAGAGCACCACACCGACGCGAAAGATGTCCACGCCGGAAGATGTGGAACGGATGACGGGTGAACTCACCCATTGCATCCGCAGCGCCCGAGAAAAATCTACTCGCACCATTCCGACGGAGTCGAGGCTCAAACCTCTTCCCCGGCGGATTCAGGATCTCATAAAAGAGAAACGAGCGCTGCGGAGGGAGTGGCAGAATACCCGTTGCCCCTTCACGAAGACTAGACTTAACTCGATGGTGACACGAGTTAAAATTGCCCTAGATGACCATGCAGCAGCCGAAGCGTGGGAGAACCATATAGACGAGATTATCACGGACAGCTCGGTCCCCTCAGTACACCGTCTATGCAAGCAGCTATCGAGCACACCGGAGCCGGTCCGCCCCTTACTGGGCGAAGATGGCTTCCCACGCTTCACAGCAACTGATCGGGCGGAGATCTTTGCTACGTGTTTGGAAGAACAGTTCTCCCCGAACGACGAAGCGGACCTTCAGCACGTCTTCAATGTAAACCGACACCTAGACAGATACTGGGCTGAGCCTGTAGTCGGCGGCAGCCCGGCAGACGCCCTGTTCTTCACCCCGGCCGAAGTAAATCGCGTGATCGGGAAACTGAAGCCCAGGAAGGCCCCCGGTGCGGATAACATTACCGTTGCAATGCTACGTCACCTGCCGCTGAGATCACTCGCGGCGGTGACGCGGTTATTCAACGGTATTATCCGCTCGGGGCACTTCCCGAATGACTGGAAGCTCGGACTGGTCCGCATGTTACCGAAGCCCAGGAAGAACCTGCAAAGACCAGAAAACTACAGGCCAATCACTTTGCTCAGCACGCTGTCTAAGGTGTTCGAGAGGCTCGTGCTGGCCAAGATGCTGCCGCACATGAACCTGAGAGCCGAACAGTTCGGGTTTAGAGAGCATCACTCTACTGTTCTCCAACTCACGAGGGTCATTGATATAATAGATACCGCAAGAAGAAACAGACAATACGTCGCAGTTGTACTGCTGGACATGGAGAAGGCGTTTGACAAAGTATGGCACCAGGGGATGCTATACAAACTGTTAACGACCACCACGATCCCTAGGAAGATTCTCCATGTCCTGAAGTCTTTCCTGGAAGACCGCCGCGCCCAAGTAGTGGTCGAAGGCCTAGTGTCTCGGGAGTTCCCTATGAGAGCCGGAGTCCCGCAGGGTAGCTGCCTCTCTCCTAGCCTCTACGCTGTTTTATACGAACGACCTACCAGTTCTCGGATGGACAGAGCTGGCGTTATTCGCGGATGACGCCGCATACTTCCACGTCGACAATACACCACAAGACGCACAAATTGAGGTCCAAAAATTATTAGATGCCCTTCCTGTATGGCTACGGAGATGGAGGCTGCGGGCCAACGTAGGGAAGACACAGGCACTCATGACTAGAGTGATGATGAGTAGATTACCACCTTGCTTGACGCTCCAGGGAAAGACTATACCGTGGAAGGATAAAGTTCAATACCTGGGAGTCACTATAGATCGAAACCTGACTTTTTCAAGTCATGTAGGAGATGTGATCGCGCGGACAAGAGCGGCGAGGAGAATGCTGCGTCCAGTGCTCACCTCAAGGCTACCCTTGAGAACGAGGCTTGGTTTATATAAAACCTATTTGAGGTCACGATTTACCTATGCCGCCCCTGCATGGTTCAGTCGCTTATCGGAAACGAACAAGAGACGGCTTAGAGCCCAACAGAGCATCACGCTTCGCATGATCGCGGGGGCACCGCGATACGTTAGCAACCACGTACTTGCGCGTGACTTACGTGTAGAGAGCCTGGATGCGTTCATAAGCAGCCTTGCAACCAACATGTTCCGAAGAGCGGACACGTCGGCGCACGTTCACCTCCAGAACATCGCGCCGTTGCACGCCAGACCTCCCGACAGTCGGAGAGGAAGAGGTGATCGCTTGTCATTAATACATAGGCCTCAGGCGCGCGATCTCATACGCCGGTCCTCGCCTAGCTGAGTAGGTAGTTGAAGGAGGACCGTGTCTATGACCCGTATAGATCGGGTGCATCTCCCTGACCCCTCAGAGTCCGATCGACAGCAGGATTAGCTCCCAGAACTCAGAAGATTACTCCACGAGGGACGCACTTTTTTTTTTTTTTTTTTTTTTTTTTTTTTTTTTTTTTTTTTTTTTTTTTTTTTTTTTTTTTTTTTTTTTTTTTTTTTTTTGACGGGGGGAAATGCATTTACGCACTACCCTTATCTATTGTACTTAGGGGATCAAGGTCCCCCAGTACACTAGATAAGGGGCACGGAGTGACGAGCTCCGTGCAGTGTGGGACTCACCCGGGCGAGAGTCGCCCGGAAATACCCACTAAAACCCCCCGGGGCCGTCCGCTGCATTTGGGATGGGGGGCGATACGGGGTTGCCAGGCATGTCACCGCGTCGCCCCCCTGCAGCGAACCCACCGGGCCTCGTCGTGCAATGGCCCAATGGGGATGGGGGAGAACACTCTCGACCCCACCTCTTCACCCGCCCCCCCGAAGGGAGGCATGACCAACGGTCAACATTCCGGGGACAGGATGTACTCCTGCCCCCATAAGCAGAAATGGGAAGAAGGGGACAGAACGGAGACGGGCCAAGAGAAAAGAGAGGAAAGAACCCGCCTCCATTATAGAAGAAGGAAAGAGATAGGTCCCTCTCCTATACTCGCCTTGTTTGATCAACAAGACGTAGCTAGGAGAGGGATACCTGAAGAAAACTACGTCCGGGCCCTGGGAGCCCATTCCACCGCCGCCACCACTGGCGGCCTACAGAAGGCGCCACCCATCTGGTGGTCCGCCTCTCTCCCCAACTCCGCGCACAGCGCACACCTGGGTTTCGCTGCCACGCACTCCACCGCTTTGTGCCCAGGCACCCCACATCTGTAGCAGAGGCTACTCCTGTCCACCTCTGCCGGGCAAAGCGGGCGAGTGTGCCCCAGGGCCATGCACTTGAAACATCGCAACGGCTTTGTTCCAAGTGCATATACCCTGGCCTCACTCCACCCGATCATTACCCGGCCCACCTCCAACAACTGCCTCGCAGCTGCGACCGGCAACGACAGATGCATAGCACCCATCCCCCCCACAACACCACGCACCGGTCCACCCCTAATTTCTTCCTCCTTTATCCCCGTCTTCTGTGCCACAACCCACTTGACCTCTTCCTCTGTGACGGAGTCCTCCAGTCCGACGATCCGAACATCAGCCCGTTTCGTCGGCCTGGAGACCACCGCCACCTCCGCCACAACCTCCCTCAATTTGGCCGCCAGGCTGTCCGCCAACTCTGCACCCCTGGGACCCGGGATCTCTACAATCCTGGACCCTGTCACCGTCGGGCGCGTCGATAGCACCTCTATCCCCAGATCCTGTATCCCGATTTCCCCTCTTGTCCTCCCCATCACCTCCTTGTAACTAACTCCCCGAGCCACCGCCTCCGGCTTCAGCGTAAACCACAACTGCCGCCGACTGCGGCAGCTCCGGGAGCCTCGGCCTTGCCTTGGGAATCTGTCCCAACGCATTCCCTCGCACTGATGCAGACACCCCATTATCACCTCCCTCTTGCCTCTTTCCTCTCCCCTTACCCCTACGGGTCACCTCCGACCACTCCTCGTTATCCCCATCCTTATTCATCCCTTTCTCCACATCAACTGCCACCTCGTCACCGCCTGGCAACGGTTGCCACTCCATGCCCAGAGGGGCCACCACATCAGACTCCTTCCTTCTTTCCTTCTCCGCCTCAACCACCCTCTTACGCTGAGGAGGCAGCCGAGCCACCTCCGATGGTAATGAAGCCAAACGCCCCTCCATCACCGAGACCAGCCGCTTCTCCGCAGCTTCTATCCCCCTATTAAAGGCCTCCAACAACCTTTCCTCCGTCTTAGCCAAGGCAGGAGAGATAACCCCCACCACAGCCTCTTTCCACTGCACTCCCCCCACCACCTCTTCCTCGTCCTCATCATCCCTCTCTCCTCCATCTCCCTCTCCCCCTCTCCCTCTCCTCCCTCCTCCCCTCTTCCTCTCATCCTCCCAGATCTGCCTCTCCAAGTCAACTTCAACCCTCAACAGCTTCATTCGCGCCTCCAACATTTTTACTTCCTCCTTCAATTTTAATCCCTCCCTATGTTTCTTCACCATCCCCTCAGCCATATCCATCGCGAACCTAGTGATGTCCCACACGAAACGGCCCGTTCTCCTGAGTAACGAAGCATCACCTCCCTCCTCTAACAATTTCTCCAATGCCTGCAGACTCCCCAGAGTAACCTCCGCACAATTCAAAACCCACTCTGGCCGACAGTTCCTAAGATCGGTCATCTTCATATCCGACTTATAGATGTCCCGACCACCCCACTTCCCCTTACGCGACACATACGGCCACTTCACCGGAAATCGACGCCGATCCCTATTTTTTTCAAAATCAGGAACAAACTCTTCCCCAAACATTCGGGGAACATGACCCTCATCATCCTCCAAGTTGCATTCACAACTTTCATCATCCCCAGTCTTCGGACACTCCCCCTTCCTTCTCTTCGAAGCCGGACTTCCCCCGTCCCCTTCCGACATTCTTCCCCCAGCACCCTCTACCAGTGGCCAGCACCACACACACCACCCCTAACCAGATCACACCGTAAGTATGAAACCTGCCTATTACGAGGGACGCACCTGTGTGCCTCACCCAGTTGACTTGTCCGTAGGCGCGGACAAAGGAGAGGCCACCGTCGAAGGGAATAGCCCTGATGCGGTTTCCCCGTGTCCCCTATTAGTTCGTAGTTTAGCCTTAAGCGTAGTGTTGTGTAGTTTTTTTTTTCTGACTGTTTTGTTTTTACTTTCTTTTGTTGTTTTATTTGTTATTTTTTAATTTTATTATAGGGTGTAATTTAGTTTTAAGTTACACATTGTAATGATTTATTAAATAAAGTTAAAAGAAAAAAAGATTTAAAAAAAGAATGGTTAGGGAAAGACACACGACACGCCGCTGCTAGACTGCTCGAGCTAAGGGAAGTGCACGAGATGAATTGCTATATACCAAAAAAATGTTCAAACTGCCGAAACGTGTCATGTAGTAGATTCTGAAGTCCTACATAGGAATGAACGAAAAGAACATGACTTATTATTGAAAAAATGGTATAGCGCCATCTATGAATAATCGTTAGAATTACATAAATAATTAGTTAACGTAATCTCCATTCATAGCACTTTGTCGCCTGTGTCATCAAAAATAATTACAACATGTTCTGACTAATTATAACAATTAGAATTAAATAATATTGTATTACAATTGAAATTCAGTTCACTACTTCCATAAAATGACTCCTTAGTACAACGGCTAAAATGCATAGATATCGTATAAAAATATTAAAATATTGTTTTCTTATTTACTATGTCTTAGATATTTATTATTTATATATAATAATAATAATAATAATTTATTAGACCAAAAAATCACACAATCTTATACATTATCAAAATAAACACAGAAGTTTTGTGAGCATAACTTAATGATTTTACACATCTGCCTGCCAAACTAGGATTCCCTGTATCTTGGCAGTAGGTTTCGCTCTGTTGACAAGTGCTCATCTGCTGCCTCAATATTCAACATAAGGATATTAATTAATAAGATGTGTAAGTGAGTGTAAGTGTAAATAAATTTAGGGTGAACCCAACAAATACAGTATGTATGTGATGTGTGTCAGAGTGTACGAGCGTGTATGTATATGTGTTTAGGATTAATGTAACTCAATTAACACAATATCACATATATTTTAGCTATTTTAGTAACTGGTTTTACTTATGACTAGGTTTCCTATATACTTATTCAATAATCTTTAAGAATTCTTCAGTTTCGTTGAACGATTTATTCATAAGCCATTTTGTTATAATTTTTTTACATTGGTTGATTGTTTTATCATATATAAATACATCACGATTTATTTTATTGTATAAATAGTCCCCGAGAAAACAGAAAAATCTGTGGGAGAAAGCTGTATTAAACTGGCTGGATTTACATACAATATCTTTTCGACGTCTAGATATGTTTGCATTGGGCTCATATATTATCGTCGAGTGTTTTTTTAATATAAGTTGCAAAAGAAACAATTGACGAATTGATAGAACTTCAGCAGTTTTATATACCTGGGTAGTTGGGAATTGATAAGGGAGAAAATGCATAACTTTTAATACTGCTCTTTGAGCTCTCTCAAGTATTATTAATTTTGATTTGGCTGCCCCTCCCCAAGAAGTAATACAGTAAATAATTAGTGATTGGCAAAGAGCATAATAAATGGTTTTTAAAAGCATCGCATCCGCCACAAATCTAAGGTTTTTAAATATATAAATAAGTTTACGTACACGAGTAGTTAATATTTCGATATGAGAGCTGAATGAAAGATTTTTGTCTATTATTATACCAAGGTACTTAACAGTATCGGTGTGCAAAAGAAGGGGGCAATCATTGCAGTTATTAAGGAGGTTACAAGTGTGAGCGAATATGAAATGTTTATCAATTAAATTTAAATTTTGGTTACGAAAAGCGAATGTCATGTAATTGGTTTTCTTTGTGTTAAGTGTTAAAGAGTTAGCACTAAGCCATCGTGTTACTTTATTGAACCCTTCTTGCGCAATTTTGAATGTTTCTTCCCAAGTAGTCCCAGAAAACAGAAGTACAGTGTCATCCGCGTATGATGAAACTAGTTTACCATTCAAAAGTTCCAAAGTACACAAATCGTTAATATATATTAAAAATAGAGTCGGCCCCAAAATACTACCCTGAGAAACTCCATACTCTATTTCGGTTTCTTCGCTTACAATTTCATCAATTTTTATACATTGTTTTCTGTGGGAAAGATAGTCTCGTAACAACTGCAACTGTATTCCGCGGATACCCAGCCCTTCAAGTTTATTAACTAGTATGGGAATAGAAACTGTGTCAAATGCTTTAGCCAGGTCCAGAAATATTGCTAGACATTTCTTTTTCTTATCTAAATTTGTTATTATAAAATCTGTTACTTCATGCACCGCATCATTTGTGGATTTTTACAAATTTACAATACATATATTTTATATTATGTCAATTTCAATTAATCCATCAATTTTTTGTTCTCGAATAAGACTAAAACGCAAACTCTTCTTTTAAATTACTATAATGTATGATAAAGTGGACCGATTTTAATAAAATAAAGTTTTGATGTTACCCCGGAATATGCCTTATTATGTTGAATTTTTAAAATATAATTAGTACTTTCTATTTGATACGTGCACAAACAAACAGACAGACATTTCTAAAAATGATAGAAATGTGTTTAATTACCTATTTTTAGTCTCATGCAATAATTCTTTTCACAACAATCGAAAATTTACAATTTTATTATTAGTATAGATATTTTACAATTTGTCCGTGTTATATTTAAGATCTACTTCCACCCATCCATTCAACCGAAAGACGTCCACTGCTGGACATAGGTTTTCCCTAAAGATCTCCATGACGACCAATGTTGCGGCACCCGCATTCAGCGGACTCCCGCTACTTTCACCGGGTCATCAGTCCATCTTGTGGAGGGCGCACACTCACACTGCGTCTGCCGGTACGCGGGAGCCATTCTAGAATATGTTGGCCCCATTGGGCATCGGTTCTATGAACAATGTGCTCAGCTTATTGCCACTTTACTTTGATAATTCTTCAGACAATGTTACTTTGTTACAAGTTATTTTGGTTTTTCTGAGGATCTCCTCTTAAGATCTACTTATATGGTGTAAAGTAACAGGAAGCTAGAATGTTCTCACCTCCTCGACTTGGCTAAGCGATGAGCGGCTACCCCAGTCATCCCATGTCTCTCTTTCACCTGAACATAACATTAATTTGTTGAATTTATATATTAATATATCATTCTTATTATTACACTAGCTGTGAGTTATGGCTTCATTCATATGAAATAGTCTCTATTTTTTCTTATTCTTCTTATATCTCCTAAGATGGTTCAATAGTTTATTTAGATGAAGTGAATGTGCTGGTGGTAAGTATTCTGCTGACTTCATTAACTGTAATAACTTTTGCTAATAAAATACATATATAACTTGAGTAAATAATACATTTATAATTTTAAAAAATTATAATGTAAAACGGTTCAGTGTTTCTCGAGTTATAACCCAACTAACTAACAGTAATATGTTATTATCTATACTAATAAATAAAATCTAAGTGTCTGTTTGCAATTTCAAAATATCACTATTTTTTAAATACATATGAATGTATATTGCAGTACCTATAACTTTTTTACATATCTGTCTATTTGTTCAGGCTACTCCCCGGAACGTCTGAACCAACTTTAACGAGACTTTTTCTAGCAGATAGCTGATTTAACTTTGAGTAACTCAGGCTTACTTTTGTTTTTCGAAAATAATAGTGTTCAGAGAAAAAAAATTAAACCTAAAAGAAAATTGTAAAAAAAATATGATTTAATGATCAGTTTTACTGGCAAGTGCTTGAAATGATGAGAGATATCTTTGTTTTCTCTAACTACCAAAAAGGTTTTAGGAATAAATAATTATGGTTCAGTGTAAAGCAGACAGAGCCGCGGGCACAGAGCTATTAAATAATATGTAAGGACTTACAGTAACTGGCCTCACTACTCGCACCGAAGCTCCTCCTCTGCATCTGCATACTGAGAGACATCTTGGAGGTGTCTGTAATAAATATAATGCAGAAATGATTAGTAATAAATGTTAATAAATTATTTTTTTATCTTTTACATTGTACTACAATCTGCATATGGGAAAATAAATAGTAGACTGGCAGGGGCTTTATTTGTTAATAATTGAACTTAATGTTGATGACAAATTCTAGTCAATATTTCATATTTAGAATCCAAGAAAATGTGTGAAAGTTTAATGGTTGATTAGACTGAAAATACATTTAGTTCGAGCACAAGTCCAAGTCACTCTTGGTTAAGTTTTTACTGACCTATAGTATTGTGAATTCTAAAATCTTATTCTTTTTTAATCTTATTTTAACTATATTCTTGGCAAATTTTGGAATATTAGGTAACTATTAGTTTGTTTAAAAGAATATATCAAAGAACAAAAAATAATTAATGTGTACACTGAGTATGTATCATGAAAAATAATATGCAATATTTATAAGAAAAAATATAAGATCAGAATATGACTTACTTGATATTGAAATCAAAAATGCCTAATCACAAATCAAAAAGTCTTTCTTTATATACTTAAGTATAACTTAAATCAATTAAAAATAAATATTATATTGAAATTAAAAAACAACACATTATTACTATTTATAATTAATTATAAATATGAAAAGTAACTTATTAAGCCCTCTATTGTCTCTAAAATTATTTTCCAATAGAAATTATATTTTACAATAAAAACTTTGAAAAAACCATAAGTAATTAGCATGAATAGTCATAACATAACATAAAACAAATTATTTTAAAAACAAACAAACATTCAAATTATTTGATATTTGTGAAATATAAATAAAGATTTCTTAGAAACTGAAAGAAACAAAAAAATATAGGTAAGTAGTATTTTAAAAACAGTAGCATGCCGGTAAAAGCGAAATCTTTTCGTAAGCACATATCTTTTGATTTACTTACCTCTGAATACTTATATAGTAAACATTTTTAAAAGATTACTTTTTTATTAATAATAATAGATTGTAATTTCACAGATTCTACACTTTATAGTGGTCTTTTTTATATAAAATCTAAACAAAACTCGTACAAGAGTAGGATAACACGCCCACTTATATATACTCGAAAACTTCAATCCATAAGGCGAGAATCAGTCTTATTATAATTGGTAATACAAAAATGGCACATCAGAAGACACTTTTAATTCATAAACTGGTTAAACCCTTTGATTTTTTTTTTATAAAACTGAAAAGTTCATTTCTCTCTGTGTTTACAATATAACCATAAGACATAGGCGTTCATAAACTACGTTTTTTATTCAATACATTATATATTTTATTTAGAAAAACGATCTAACAACTTGAATAATTAAAATTGAGATCATAATAGTATTTACAGGCTGAAACTTAATACATGCTATTTCACTTGTACTCACTACTGATAGGTCATTGACCCTGTAAACGTCAAATCGATCAAACAGAGAACTGAAAGTTCGTTCTGAAATTGGTGTATATGAAATACCTTTTTTTTTTTTTGTTGTCGAGGGGAAATGCATTTACGCACTACCCTTACCTATTGCTTTAGTGAGACCGAAGTCCCCCAATGCAATAGGTAAGGGGGCACGGAGGGTCAACTCCGTACCAGTGTGGGACTCGCCCGGGCGTGAAGCACCCGGAAATACCCACTAAAACCCCCCAGGGACTAAAACCCCCCGGGAACTAAAACCCTCCGGGGGTATTTGGAATACCTGACCGAAACCAGAAATGTGCGAAAATTAAAATCTGACAACAACGTTTTCCATCTGTATTTTCTATTCTAGTAATAAAAGTTTTAATTTTAAACTAGATGGCAGTTAAATGAACATATCTCACGGTGATTTATCCAGCCGCCGAAGACAGGCGGCTAATTTTGCTCCCGCACACTCTCCGGGTCTCCCTCTGATGGCGTCCCAATACGTGCCCGTTCCCCAACTGGGGAGGTTCTTGACACCGCTACCAACGCGATACAGTGAAACTGACCATGCATCAATCATTACATGCACAACACTGCTTACACACTCCTGCACATAACACGCAGGTACGTAGGTCCTGAAAGGAACCTTTTTTAAAAATATGAAATGAAAATAAAATTTTATGAAAAAATCTAGGGCTTAGCTAGGAATAAAATTCCACGGGAGTTTTTACACTTAGGTAACGGCCAAGCCGAGGTTCGTACCACCTTTTGCGGTGAGTGCCTTCAGATCTCGTCCCTAAAGTTACTGTGAAGCTGTAAAGGCTCTTCTGGTCAACAACATTAGCTAGGTTAGAAAACAAAAAAAACTTTACTTTAAAAAAACTTTATTTTATGAAGGTTATTTTTTCCTCGTTGACAATAATTCAATAGTGGAAATTGCAGCTGCCTGTGTATTCGTACGCGTTAATTGAATAAAAGATTCTAAGATTAAATTCAAACCAACAGCAGGCGGATAATTTTGTATTAGCAGATGAATGATTCCCGAAATTTCATACTACGATTTACACTTTCTTAAGAATATTATTGATATTGTTTATAATACAACTAGCTGCGTGTCCGCGGCTCTGCCTGCGTTTTATATATTCTTCACTGCGTAATAGTTTTTTCAATAATAATTATAAAATAATGTAGTGATGGTGCTGTTCCTTGAATCGTGTTTTGTTCACAATTTTATGAGTATTAATTTTTTTACACGAAACCCTTCCTAAAAAAATGGTATTAAGAGCAAAAATATTTCTCATACTTTTCAAAAACTTGCCAGTAACACTGACCATTGAATCATTTCATTTCAAAGATTTGTGTTTTTTATTTATATTTATTCGGAATCCTAATAATTTTTATGAAATTATTTTTGGTACTAACAAAAATAAAGATATTTCTTACAAATTCTGGGTGTCTGAGTAGCTACCACCCTCAAGTTAGAAAACCTGTCGCCAAATGCCAACAGGTGTGTTCCGGTAGATTCGCTTGAAAACCAGTACATCTAGGCTTAGTGTGTTTAACATCATGTACCACATCGTCACTTAACATCAGGTGAGATTGTGGTCAAAGCATTGAGCCTATTCCGTGTAAAAAAGATCATGTCATTAGCATAGCTACATTTTCAAGAAATTGTAAATTAATTTCAAGTCAATACATTATAAACAATACCGTTTTGACGGAAGTGGTCGTAATAATGGGACATTTATTTTGATGCTAAAATTACATTTTTACCTCATCTAGATTTTGTTATATCTAAAACGCTGGGATTTGTATACGCAACTTGTGCATAAGGAACTGCAAGGGTTTCGAAGATTGCAGCACGAAAATACGCGTTTATAATGCATACGTCAAAAGTGTTCTTGAATACTGTAGCGTGGTCTGGTCTCCTATATACAAAGTGCACCACCTACGAACTGAAAGAATACAAAAGAGATTCGTGCGCCACCTTGAATTTCATTTTCATCGTAACAGTCGCAAACCTTCATAACTTAAACTTTTACCACATGGACTCGTTGGAACTTCGTAGGCAAGTTCTGGATCTTGTCTTCCTATACAAAGTTATCCGAGGAAACGTGGACAGCTGTCAGCTCCCCGAACAAATCACTCTAAAGGTGCCACACAGATACCCTAGATATCCCATCCCACCTGTTTGCTTTATATAGCGGTCGCGAGGACGAACCTTCTTCAACATTCTTCCATTAGAAGAATATGTACATGTTATAACACTATGGTTGATGTTTTTAAAAACACTCTTTCTGTCTTTAGAAGTAATGTAACATGTGTTGGGAAACGATGAATTATTTTGCTGATTACTGAAGTTCTTGGGAGATTCATTCAATTCAATTAAGTTATAGTAATAAATCCTTTGCTATTTTTTTTAATTCGGTAATTTGTTTATTCTGTAAATCTTTTTTTTTAACATTCCTGATTATTATTTTTAACATTCGTTATTATTATTTATGACATTTTTTTTTTTTTTTATTAATTTATAATATTTTTTTTTTTGTGTATTTTTGTTTTTGGTGCTTTGTAATATACAGTTTATTTTTCTATTTTGTTAAATTAATTGTAAATATTTGTTACGGGCACAACTTGTGCATGCAAAGGTAAATAAACTGATAATTATTTTAAATGATCTTTAATTAATGTAAATGTAACGTACTGGCCATCCTTATGAATAGATAAATAAATACACCCGCCATTGAAACTGCGCGTTATTCAAAATCTCATGAGTTTTATTTTTTTAAGCAAAACACTGCTTAGTTTCGAAAAAAGTTACCCGGAGTAACTTCAGCTACCAAAAAAAGTTCCGTCAAAATCCGTCCAGCCGTTCCGGAGATTAGCCGCAATAAACAAACAGACAGACAAAAAAAAATAATAATTGTATTTTTGATATAGGTATTGTATATTAAAATCTATACATTAACATCTATTTAGTAAAAAAAAATATTTGGACATTACAAACAGACAATTCAACTTTATTTATTAGTGTAGATTAGTTTTCATTAACAAAAAAAAATAAAACAATAATAATATACAATCACACAAATTTAATCATTTACAGTCAATCATTCTTTCTTCTTTTTACTAGGAGATTGATCGTCTCTGGCGCTACTTCTTCTCTTTCTATCGTTCTCTTCCTTCTTCTCTTCGTCTTTCTCATCTTTAGTCTCTGGAACGGTCTTCTTCACCCGAGCGGCTTCCGGCGAGTATGCCCACAATAGCATTTCCAAATGTTCTTTAGTTGGTTCATCTTTGCTGTTGAAGAGTTTGGCATCTGCGTGCTGGAAAATTAATTATTACGATAAATGTACGTGATAATGAGTATTTAGCCACCACACATATTGTATAAGTGTTTATATACGTTTGCGTTTACAAATGTTAACTACCGCAATTCAAATATTAACATAACAAAAAAATTGCCGTCACGGGACTCGTTGCAGATGTGAAACAACAAAATCGATGGTTGAATTTATTTATAGTAATTAATAAAATTGGAGTGACTTTTTGTAATGTCAGTTTTTTTTAAATAAAATAGATATTAATGTATATATACGACATCTATACCGAAAATACAATTTTGTAAAATTTTGTCAGTCGGTCTGTCCGTTTGTTCCGGGTAATTTCCGGAACGGCTGGACGGATTTCGATGGGACTTTTTTTGGTAGATAGCTGAAATTACTCCGGGTAACTTACGGTGCATTTAATTTTCTAAAATAATTAGAGGCCCGCGTAAAAAATTAAAAGTCATAAAAAATTGAATAAAATCCGATTCAATGCACGGTTAAGTTACGGGCAAGTGCTTGAATTTATGAGAAGTATTTTTAGTTTATCTTAGTCCAAAAAAAAATAGGGATCCGTATAAAAAAAAAACCGAAATGATGAAAAAATATAAAAACACGGGCGCAGCCGTAGGCACACAGCTAGTATTTAATGAAAATCCATAGAGAAATAGAAAGCCACAAACAGTACACACGCACACAATCATTGAAATAATTGTATAGTGTATGCACCATAGATAACCTATAATATGCACAGACAACGAACGTCAAAGAGTGGTGACGTAGACGTACAGAGAGTCATAGGTGTCGCTCAAGTATTACGTAAGCAGATTTTTGACGTAACAAGTAACGCTCTTACCACCTGTATTCACGTATGTATTGGCATAATCTTTACAAAATCTCCTTAAGTAATTAAAAGTAATTAACTATACATTGCTTACATAACCATGTAACATTCGTACGGTCTCTTACTGCCACACCACGAAGGTACACGTTTTAAATGAAAATGTGACCTACTTTGTCTTTAAGTTCTTTGAGTGCCACATTCCTAACGATGTCCCAAGTCTTCCCGCCCTCCTTCTCCGGCACAGTACGTAGCCGCTTGTATTCGCCGTTGACTGAACTGTAAGCCGCTATGAACGCACTCTGGATATAACATTAAAAATTGATTAGGAATACTTGTTGACGCCTGCAGCTTTGCTTAAGAGAAAATCGAAAGATATTTTCACTTCAAAAACAAGCATGTGAATCGGAACAATGAATTATGAACTATAAATCGACTAACAGCCAGATTAGCTTACCCATTAAAGGTTTCAGCACACAGCGGGCGGAACGGGACGCCAGCACACATTTAATACAGAAGAGGTCGCGTACAGCTCGCGCTTGGCTCGCATTGACGTGATGTCTTCAATAGAAACATCACGCTGACGTCACCGCCCGCCCGTTATAAAGCAAAAACTATACTAATAAATAAAATTGGAGTATCTGTTTGTGATGTAAACCTTTTTTTTTACCAAATAGATATGAGTGTACATACGATACATGTACCAAAAATACAATTTTTAAAATTTTTGTCTGTCTGTCTATCTGTTCCGGGTAATCTCCGGAATGGCTGTACGGATTTTGACGGGACTTTTTTTTGGTAGATAGCTGAAGTTATTCCGGGTAACTTAGGTAACTTTAAATTTTTGAAAATAATTAGGGGTCCGCGTAAAAAATTAAAACTCATAAAAAATTAAATAAAATCCGATTCAACGCACGGTTTTACGGACAAGTGCTTGAATTTATGAGAAATATGTTCGCTTTATATTAGTACTAAAAAAATTAGGGGTTCATATAAAAAAAACGAAGTGAAGAATATATGAAACGCAGGCGCAGCCGCGGCCACACAGCTAGTCTTTTTTTTTTTTTTTTTTTTTTGGCCTAGCTAATGCTGTTGACCGGAAGGGCCTTTACAGCTTCACCGAACTTTGGGGGCGAGTGCTGAAGGCACTCAGCCGCAAAAAGGTGACTAGCTCAAGGGCTACCAAAGTGGTACGAACCTCGGCTTGGCCGTCACCTGAGTATTCAAGACTCACTCGCGAGTTGTATCCGAGCTATCCCTACATTTTTTTTTATATTAATAAAAAAAAAAGGTTTCTTACAGGACCTATGTACCTGCATGTTATGCATGAGTGTGTATGGAGTGTTGTGCGTGTGATTGCTCAATGCATGGGCAGTGTTACTGTATCGCGCTGGCTGCGACGTCAAGAGCCTCCCCAGTTGGGGAACGAGACACTCAAGTATATAAGCACAAACTTACAAGGATTATTTGTTTTCGAATACTCACACACATAGGTTCATTATTGCTTAAAGGAAATTAATTATAATAACAAAGTCCGTACCTGGGGCTCAGTGATATCGTCACCGGCCAACTTGACGGCGGTTCTGACGATGCCGAGGCTAATGTACGGGTTGTTCTGCTTACTCAGGTGCATACTGTCGAAGTCATCGAGGAACTTCTCGAATATCGATATCGCTTCCTTTATGTTTGACAATTTCGTCTCATCCCTAGTGCCTGGAAACAATATCACACTAACGACATCTATTCAATGTACAAAAAATGTCTAATTTTATTTAAAAAAAAACTATAGACCGGCCGCTCAAAGAATGCGTTTCTGACACCTGTCAATTCGTCATGACTAGTGATGTACGATAAATAACAATAATAATATTTAGTAACGTTATTTATTGCATTCATTATGCATATTTATTCAATTGAATTTATATGTTGTTATTTATTATAGGAATTATATTTCAATTTATTCACAATATAAATAAATTCTTAATGAATCTTTTAATTGAATTGAATTGTAATTTCTGAATGTAACGAAGGGGAAAAAAAAAAATAAAAAAGCTTTATTTATTGGGAAATGTATATTATGAAATACATAGTTTTAAGCCTTAAACAATGAAGACTATGTCAAATCATTTAATCTTCCAATTCACTTGAGTAGTTGCTGTCATCTTCACTAACGTGTATAATCATATTATTGTCAATCATAGTATCTCTACAGATATCGCGGTCCAAGTCATCAAATATAATCTTTTTAGTTTTTTTCAACCACAAAAATATTCAATTACCTTTGCCTCGTTATTTTGTCACATCACTACAAAAACAAATAGTTGACATAACCTTGGAAAAGCGCCTTTTGACGTGGTTTGACTTTTAAAAGCTATTGTTTTTATATTTGTTCATTAAGTAATTGTAATAATGTTAGCACAAAATTAATACTATTTTTGTAAGTTGGCATAATTATTCGAATTTTAATATTATCACTCGTTAATAAGGAAAATAAAAGATATTTAAAATTTTGCCGTAAATTGTACTCCAGTTTAAAGTTACATCGCCCAGTTGATCACGATCTGTCAAAACGCATTCTTTGAGCGGCCGGACTATAATATAGTGACAACTTATGTACGGTGAAAATTAACTGTTTTATACTTGGATTATAGATGGCATTACTAACAATAAAACTAAAAATAAACTTTACAAGAGCAAAGCGTGTTGATATGATTTTATTTGGGTCACAGCTAATAGAGGTTTTGTAACACACACGTGACACAGTTAATTGAGGATTGTATTTGCTACATTTTTTACTAGAGAACAACACTATACCACGTAAAGTCGCATAACATAATAATTATAGAGAAGAATTGCGGAAATTTATAAATATATTAACTACTAGCGGCTCACCGCGATTTTACCCGCGTAGTTCCCGTCCCCGTGGGATTTTCGGAATAAAAACTATCCTATGTCACTCCGTCGAAAACACATAAAGTAAACGATTACTTACTACAATTTCAACGAGTAATGTTAATGACCTTTGCTTTTGTTGTGCAACAGAAAATATGTTTACAATTTAGATAAATCTTTCATTCGCTTAGTGGTGTAACTGTGCAATCTGAGGGCCGTGGCAAATTCATTGGATGGATAGAATGCGGACGTAAAAATTATAACGTAATGTAATTTTAATAAATCATTTAAGTAATCACTAAAGCATTTTAATCTTTAGTTGTGTTTAACTTTAATTGTATTTATAATTTTTACTAAATTTTGTTTGAAATATTAGAATACTTCTAAGCTCGCGGCATCGGGAGTCGGGGTCCCAACGGACCAGGACCCGTGGCACCATTTAAATAAAATTAAAAAGTATTTCATATATGTAGGTCGGTAGTATTTTTTTTGTTAAACTTATAGTAAAAAATTGTATGAGGTTTTTTAAAAGTATGGTTAATTTTTGTTTCAATTTAACACGCTTTTTATAAGCTTGGGTTGTATCTATGTTTATGTATGTAACGGAATCTTTGAGCATAATTTTCACCAATTTCCAGAAGTCTGATTAATTTTAAACTTTGCACACGTATCAAGGACCGATGACAATTCAATGTTTTAAAATGTTAGTCCCGTTATTCTTAACAGGGTTTTCAGGATTAGCGATTTTTAGTGTCTAATATTTTCGGCTAAGAAAATCTACCTTTATATAGGAAAAAAACCAACTAAAAAAATTTGAAAATAATTAATAAATATAAATTAAGAATAGTGTAAATAAGAGAAAAAAATTGGATTTTATTGTAAAAAAAAAAGCGTGGGTGCATGGTGTCAATAGTTTTAAATATTTTGATAATATCTTGTTTGGAAGTTGGATTTTCTATAAAAGCGTGTTTTATTAGCTATTATTGTATGATTCTCTAATAGAATTTTTACCATATTCGTCATCATAATCTGATGACAAATTAAGAATGTAGTACGAGAAATACTTACAAGTGAGTACTCGCTTCGCCCTCCCAATAAGCCCTTTGACCGCCAACTTCTGATAGTCAGGATCCCGGCCATCCAGCTCTTTTATGGTGTTATCCGCGGTCTCCTTGTCTTTGAACCCCAACCCTGGTACCGTGTCTGGTGGAAGATCCTTCTTCTCTTTTTCTTTCACTTCCATTTCCACGTCTGAACTCGACTCCTGTTAATCATTGACATTTTGTAATGAATTCATTTGAAATGCATAATCCGTAGATATTTATATGTCTGTTTGTTAGTTAACTTAAAACACGAGAACCAAAGAAACATGATTTGCAAGAGTATATATTGTTAAATCATAGATATATTTACTAGGTAAGTTTAATTACATTATTTTGTTATGAATTTACTATGTTGAACAAAATACTCATAGTTACTCAAGGATAAACTCAAAACCGATTTTCAAAATTCTTTCACCTATAGAAAGCTGCATTATCTGTGAGTAACAGGATTTTTTTTTAAATGAAGACTTGTTTATATACATTCATACATACATAACGGCACGACTCACGCCACATCACATTTTTATATACGGACTGGCTGTCTGTCCGCAGTTGTACCCGCGTTTCATATATTCTTCACTGCATTTTTTTTTTTTTTATACGGAACCCTAATATTTTTTTAGTACTAAGATAAAGTAAAAATGTTTCTCATAAATTCAAGCACTTACCTTAAAACGGTGCATTGAATTGGATTTCATTCCATTTTTTTTTATTAATTTTATTTTTTTTTTACGCGGTACCCTAATTATTTTCGAAAATTAAAAGTTACCCGGAGTAATTTCAGCTATCTACCAAAAAAATTACGTCAAATTCCGTCCAGCCGTTCATGAGATTACCCGGAACAAACAGACAGACAAACAAAAATCTTAAAAATTATACTTTTGGTAGAATTATCGTATATACATTCATATCTATTTAGTAAAAAAAATATATTTTTGACATTGCAAACAGACACTTCCATTTTATTCATTAGTACAGGTATAAACCCGGGCGGGCCGTTAACAATAATTTGAAGCGATTATGGCGCAGTTGGTAATATTGTCTAATTGTGCGTTGCTGGATGCAGGTTCGAACCCACCTATCCAACTCCATAATGACACTGAATAACGCCCGTCTGAATACAAACCACCTTTAAGTTTGAAAACCTGTCGCTAAATACCAATAGGTGTGTACGTATGTGTGTATTAATATACATAGTATCACGCCTTTCTTCCGTGTGGGTAGGCAGAGATTACGTCTTACCACTTGTTACGATCTCGACATACTTCTTCGTCTACTTTCATACATGCTCGACGGTTATGGGTACTTTTTACGTGGTCTTTATTTAAGACGTATTCGATTTGGCCTAGATATGTTCGCCTAGGTTGATCCTTACCGACGTACCCAGTCACCCTCGCATTGTAAATTCGTTCCGTTAATCTTCTGTCGTCCATCCTCACCACGTGCCCGAACCAACTAAAAATACCTTTTTCTATCTTAGTCACCACATCCTCTGCCACATCGCAGCGTTATCTTATCATACTATTTATGATTTTGTCAATCATCTTCCCTTCAGCTATACTTCTCATTTGCATAGGTTTGATCTTCTCATAACTTGAGAACCATTACTTCTAGGCTTAGTGTGTTTACCATCTCGGACTAAATCGTCACTTCACATCAGGTGAAATTGTGATTCGATTTATTCTAGCATTGTCTTTATCTCTCGCAGATCGATAGAGAAAACGCTATATATATTAAAAAAAACTAGCCAGCCACGGTAACAGGTCTACAGCATTAGCAAGGTTAAAAAAAAAACCATGGTAACTGCCGACAGAAATAAAAACTCTAAACTTTGAAGAAACTGTTTCTTTGATGTTTAATTTATAGTATTAAGAATTAAGATTTCATAATTTAAATTAAAAAGCTTATAAAACGCCATCACTTAAAAACCGTCTTATACTTGATGTACTGTAGCATGTTGACGACTGACGTCATAGCATTGTAAGTGACGCGTATCTATAAGTTTTTCTCCTACACAGAATCGCTCAACGCGGCTAAAGTAAATTTAAAAAAACCGAAGTATGTCGATCGTCTAACTCTTTTCCCTGAAGACGTGCCAACAAGCCGGGTACTGTACATAACTTGCCTTATCACTTTCCTCTTTCTTCTTCTCTGGTTTCTTTTCTACTTTCTCTTTAGTGTCGTTCTTCTCTTTGTCCTTGTTGAGTTCAGCGAGCCAGTTCTCGAACACTTCCATTGCCTCTTTGATGTTCTTGATTTTCTCCTCAGCTTTTGTCACTGTAAACGTTAAGGGGATATGATTGTTTATAATCTAAAATTTTACAATATTTTC
Organism: Samia ricini; assembly: GCA_014132275.2. Classification (NCBI taxonomy): domain Eukaryota; kingdom Metazoa; phylum Arthropoda; class Insecta; order Lepidoptera; family Saturniidae; genus Samia; species Samia ricini. The sequence goes on from AP028167.1 coordinate 10,435,479, forward strand.
GACCGCAGACGGCTATGGCTGTTACTAATTTCCAAAAAATTCTCTAAACGTATCTGATTACGTTTATATGCAGGAATAAAATTGACTAGCTCGGCACGGCAACACTACCCTCTCTTATCCTCCTTCCTCTTTCCCTTTTCTTGTGACAACGTATAATGTACCTTCAAATGCCTACCGCATCGCACCCACAGACAAATTAATCCAACCGGCCGGTAGAAGATATCTAATTTCATCCGATTGCCCTCGCCCTCATAACCATGTCGAAACTAGAAGACAAGACACAGAATACTCAGGTGACGGCCAAGCCGAGGTTCGTACCACTTTGGTAGCCCTTGTGCCAGTCACCTTTTGCGGCTGAGTGCCTTCAGCACTTGTCCCCAAAGTTCAGTGAAGCTGTAAAGGCCCTTCCGGTCAACTTAGCATTAGCTAGGTAAAAAAAAAACACTGAACGCTTGCTTTGATTCCTCTATACAAGGGTCCGCCATTTTGACCAACATAGACATTGAAAAACAAAAAGAACTATAGCTACCACCCTCAAGTTTGAAATTTTTTTTTTTTTTTTTTTTTTTTTTTTTTTCGAACCTAGCTAACGCTGTTGACCGGAAGGGCCTTTACAGCTTCACCGAACTTTGGGGGCGAGTGCTGAAGGCACTCAGCCGCAATAAGGTGACTAGCTCAAGGGTTACCAAAGTGGTACGAACCTCGGCTTGGCCGTCACCTGAGTGTAAAACTCTCTCGCGAGTTTGAACCTAGCTATTCCCTACATTTTTTATTAATAATAAAAAAAAAAAAAAAAAAAAGGTTCCTTACAGGACCTATGTACCTGCATGTTATGTGCAAGAGTGTGTTTGCAGTGACAACACTGCAAGCGTGTAATGCTCAATGCATGGGCAGTGTCACTGTATCGCGCTGGCGGCGACGTCAAGAGCCTCCCCAGTTGGGGAACGAAGCACGTCCTGGGCCGCCGCCTGAGGGGGACCCGGAGAGTGTGCGGGAGCAAAATTAGCCGCCTGTCCCCGGCGGCGGGAACGGCGGTTACGCGGGCGTGGGCGCTGGCACGCATACTGGATCGGTTGGAAAGGAAAGATCCTATTTTCGCACGTGATTTTATCATCGGGATCGGTGAGAACGTTACGCGGTCTCCGAAGCGGTTTCGGAGCTAGCGGGTCGGAGGAGTACGCGACGGCTTTCGCTATGAGCGGATTCGGGTGTGTCTCTGCGCGGCGATCGAAAAATGCGCGACACAGGGATTTGATAACAGAGTGAATGGATGGTAGATTGAGGTCTCTGTGGATGTCCACATCCCTCTCGTACCACCGGGCACCTACGGCTCTCCTGGTGAAGCGGTTCTGAACCACTTGGAAGGAGGCCAGATCTGTATAAGCGAAGGCAGGGGCGCAATAAGTGAGAATGGGCCTAACTACCGTTTTATATAATGTAATTTTATGGCGGACGGCCATCTTACTACGAGCGTTGTAAAGAGGGAAAAGACGTCCCATAACCATGTTGGCACGGTTTCTGACTTTCAAAACGTGAGATTTGAAAGTCATGTGGGCGTCTAGTGTGACACCGAGGTACTTGACCTCGGTCGCCCATGGGATCTCTACTCCTAGATAAGTGACTGGACGAGGAGGGTCAGATTTCTCTACGGAGAACATAATCGCGGTGCTCTTTCCCGGGTTAATCGCTATGCGCCACTTAATGTACCAAAGGCTTAAGATGTTAACAGCCTTTTGGACGCGGGATCTGAGAGTGTCTCTTTGTCTGTACGAATAATAGATGACCGTGTCATCGGCATAGAGACCTAAATGAACCTTACTAGACGCCACTCCTTCGAGCGGGTCGTCTTTCAGGTTCGGATTTAGGTCTGGTAAGTCCGCTATGTAAAGGTTGAAGAGGACAGGCGCCAGAATGGAGCCCTGGGAGACTCCTGCGCGGATCGGGCGGGCTGAAGAGAGAGCGGACTCTACTCTAAAGCGGAAACTACGATTCGAAAGGTAATCGCGTAGGATGTGTACTAATGTGTCAGGGACGCCTAACCTAACTAGTTTAAATACAAGGCCGGCATGCCAGACCTTGTCGAATGCCTTAGCGACGTCGAAGAAGACAGCGAGCGTACGCCAGGGTGTGTTTGGGGTTCGATGAAAATTTGACAGGATGTGCTCCGTGAGGCGTTGCACTTGGTGCGCGCAAGAGTGTCTGGCTCTGAAACCAAACTGTTCGGGAGGCAAGAGATTTTTGTCCTCTATCACTACGAGGAGTCGGTTCAGAAGGATCCGCTCGTAGAGTTTACCTATTGAGCTTAGCAAGCTGATTGGGCGGTAACTATCGGGAGACTTGCCATCTTTGCCAGTCTTGTGTATACCTATCACTATCGCTTCTTTCCAGGCGGCTGGAAAGTGGTGGTTTTTGATGGCCGCATTGAAGATGCAGACCAGTAGCGCGATGAGACGGGGCGGAAGAAGCTTAAGCACTTCATTCCTGATCCCGTCCGGACCGGGAGATTTTCTAGGCTTAAGGCCCTTAATGGTTGTAATGACCTCATCACAGGTGACAGGTGTGAGGGGAACAACCGGGGAAAGAGCGTCTAGGTCCTGTACCGAGGACTCTACTTCGGAGACGTGGAGGACGTCAACGTTGTCAATGACGGGGGAACATTGCTGCTCGAGGCTATCGGCTAAGCACTCGGCTTTGTCGTCATCGTCAAATGCGGGTGGAAGACCCTGAGTGTTTCTGTCCAGGGGGGGGCATACTAGCGACGGAACGGTCCATCTTCATCGATCGTGCAAGCTTCCAGTACGCGAGGTGGGAAGGTACCAGCTCCTCGAGGAAACTGTTCCACCTGTTATCACGGAGCTGATCTATGCGGTCTTTCACCGCTCTACGCAAGGAACGTAAGCGTGCACGATTTTCCTCAGTCGGATACGCGTCGTGGGCACGGGTCGCGGCGTTCTTCTGGGTGAGCAGAGCTCTCACGTCATCAGGGAGTATAAAGCGGCGATCGTTCGCCGCTTGTACCTCTTTCGAGGTCTCCCTGATTCCGGTGTTGAGATGCTCAACCAGAGAGGCGATCGCGAGATCCGTGTCCGCAGGCGTATCCAGTACGTCGGGGATCATGTCGAGCGGAGGGGAGGACTGATGGTCCTTGAGATATCTGCCGAGTTTGTAATAGTCCGCGACCTTTACAACTGGCGGGCTAGAGTCATCCGAATGACCTAACTGTAAAATGACTGGGCGGTGGTCGGAGTCGAGTTCGTGTACGACTTGTATGAGACGCACAGGAAGCCGAACCCCTTTAAGAATAGCTACGTCTAGCACTGTCGGACGGCAGTGCGGCATGAAGTGGGTAGGCTCTAAAGGAGCGATGACCTCAAAATCGAGCTCATCCATCAGCTCAGTAAGAGCAATCCCATTACTGGTATTACTCGAACTGTTCCAAAGGGTGTGCCCGCAATTGAGATCACCCGCGATAATGACGGAGTCTCCGAGAGAGAAAAGTTTCCCTAAATCGGAAGCTAAGATGCGCTTATTGGGCGAGAGATATACAGACACCAGAACGATCGACTGATGGCCGGTCATTCCGATTCTGCATATAGAAACCTCTAAGTTTTCTAGCTCAGGAGGGTCTAGCGGCGTGCAATACAGAGACCGCTTATAATAAATTAAGGTACCACCGCCCCTAGTTGGGGGCAATCTATCGTTCCGAACGATATTATAATTCGCGATCTTAGGATCGCGATCTTTGGGCTTCAGTAGGGTTTCCTGGACAAGAAACACGTCTATTTGACGATCGCGGAGGAAGTTCGCGACGAGTTCACGCTGCGGAACTAGTTTCCGCGCGTTAAAGAACGAAAGGGACAAACCGCGTGGCTTTATCTTAGCCATTTATTACGGGTTTCGAGAAACGCGGGCCAGACCTTGAAGGGTCGTGGCAATGGCGGGGAAACGCGCGATAGCCTCGAGCTCGGCGTTACCGGAGCCGCTATTCAACAACAAGCATCTATTATATAGGTGTTACGTTCCCGCAGCATCACTCAAGTCCAAGTACTTCTAAGCTTAGCTTGTTTACTATCCTAGAACACTGCGCTATTTAGCATCAGGCAAGATTGAGGTTAAAACGCAATAAAAAGAGTGATGACATATTGAAGATTGACTGTAAATTGCTATAAATAGTCCACTAAACGTTAGGAGGACTTTAATGTTTGTCATTTAAACGATTAGAAATAAAAATCGACCATAAAGGTCCGAATGGTTTTATGTATGCAAAGGTTTTTCATAGACAATCATTATAAATACCTAGTAAAAATTATAAAGTTTTACACTGATAGTAAGCTAATAAGACTAACTGGAAAGGACTCTCTTCGCTCTCCCTAGAAGACCCCTCACAGTGAGCCGTCTGTAGTTCATATCATGTTCTTCTAGTAAACGAAGTGTCTCTTCTGCTTTGGCCTTGTCTTTGAAACCGAAGCGGGATTCTTCTTTGTCGTCCTTGCCCATATTCTGAAGAAAAAGAACGATTTTTATTTAAACGAAATTGATGCGTTTAACATTTCCTCTACTTTCTAAATCTACTACGGGAGAGTGAGTATTGTCTTCTGTTAGCTTTTATTACATTTATTTACTAGGTGCGTGCCCGCGGTTGCGCCCGCGTTTCATATATTCTTCACTCCGTTTTAATTTTAGCTATACGGACCTTGCCGTTAAAACTAACCATTTTATCTTTTTTTTACAATTTCTTGGGTTTTAATTTTTTTTACGGAACCCTAATTAATATATTTTTGTACAAAACAAAGATAATAATAATAATAATAATAAAGCCCATTTATTTCCAATCTAAAGTTAAGTATAAACATAAATATATTTTAATTGTTACTTATATGTTTATTATGACTTATAACTATATTGCTTTTAGTCACCATTGATCGGAACCCCTTCTCGGGTAAAGGCCTCCTCCAGCTTATTCCAGACCTCTCTATCTTTTGCTTTGTTTATCCATTGATTTCCTGCTATCGCTTTTATATCGTCTATCCACCTTTTTCTGGGGCGCCCTATTCTCCTTTTTCCTGTTGGTCCTTCCCATATAGTTGTCTTTAATGTCCATCTTTTGTCTGTGTATCTCGCTATGTGCCCCGCCCATCTCCATTTCTGTGTTAGGGTATAGTGTAAAGCATCTATAATTTTTGTTTTTTGTCTTATCTGTACGCTTTTCACTTTTTGTATTTTTCTATTTTTAGTATACTCCTTTCCATAGCTTTCTGGCATGTTATTAGTTTATCTTTTATTTTGGTGTTGTATGTCCACGTTTGGCATCCATATGTAAGAGTAGGTAAGACACAGGTATCTAAGACGGTTTTCTTAAGGTGAAGAGGAAAATTCCCTTTTAGAATTTCCTTCAGGGACCAGAACTTTTTCCAGCTCTTATTAATACGTCGTTCGACCTCTTGTTCTTCATTTTTATCTTCGAATGATACTTGCTTTCCTAAGTATATATAGCTGTTCACATATTCGAGCGGCTTACCGCTTAATTTTATAGCATTTATGTGGCTGTTTGTCATTATTTTCGTTTTATTCTCGTTCATTTTGAGGCCTACTTTTTCACTTTCTTTATTTAAGGTGTTCATCATTTTTTTCTAGCCCTCTACTTGTTTCAGCGAATAGGCGAATAGGACAATATCATCCGCGAATCTGAGGTGAGTTAGTCGATCTCGGTTTATTCTTATTCCTTCCGACTGCCAGTTAAGATTATCAAAAATTTGTTGTAATACTAGTATGAATAGCTTGGGTGAGAGAGGGTCTCCTTGTCTCACTCCTCTACAGATCGGAATATCAGGACCTCGTACTTCTAGTTTGACTTGACTTACGCTATGCTTGTAGATATTTTTCAATACTCGTATGTAATTTTCATGTATGTGACATTTATTCATAGCTTCCCAGATTGCATCATGAGCAATTGTATCGAACGCCTTGATGTAATCGATGAAAGCAATGTAAAGTGGTCTATTAAACTCTTTGTATTTTTCTATAATTTGTTGCATTACTTGTAGATGGTCCGTTGTAGAAAATCCGGAGCGAAATCCCGCTTGTTCTACTGGTTGGAACTCATCAATCTTCAGGCTCAGTCGGCTTTGTAGAATTGATGTGAACAGTTTGTATATACTTGAGAGGAGACTAATAGGGCGGTAATTTGCTACGTCTTGAGGGTCTCCTTTCTTATAGAGTAGGATTATGTCGGACCTTTGCCATTGCTGCGGTATCTGACCTGTATCAAGAACCATGTTGAATAGGTACGCTAAGGGACGGCCTAGCATGATAGCGCCTGCTTTAAGCATTTCATTTTGTACGCCATCTGGCCCTGGGCTTTTATCTGCTTTTAATTTTTGAATGTGTCTGACGACTTCCATGGCGGTCACTGGTGGTAAGTCACTCATTTTTGTAGAGTCCCCCTTTGTACCTTTGGTGTTAGTGGTAGAAATTGGGTTTGATGTTTTTTCATATAATTGCTTGTAGAATTCTGTGGCGCAGTTCATGATTTCTTGCCTCGTCTTAGTTACTTTTGATTTTACTTTTAAATTTTGAATCCAGTTTTTTGTGCGTGGTCAATTCCTTGTAGGCTTTTTTCGTACTTCTGTAGTCTTTTAATTTAGTCTCAATTATTTTTTTTCTATAGTCTTTGTAGTCCTTATCGATTGCCTTACTTGTAGCTTTAAATAGTCTGCTCAATTCTTCTCTCATTTCTTTTGTTTTTTGTTTCGATTTTAAAAGTTCAGTTCGTCTTGTAAGAAGAGTTCGTGTAGATTCATTAAGTATTTTATCAGTAGTCCTGGTTTTTTGTTTTATGTGATCTTAGTGTAAGGCTGATGTTGATAGTGTGATTTAATTTATTGTAAAAAGTTTGAATATCTTCTTCGTGCAGTGTTTCCAGTTGGTGTATGTTGGTTTCGAGGTTTTTTAAATATAAAGATATATCCTCATCTGTTCTTAGCGGCATAGGTTGCGTTTTGAACGAATTTCTACTCCTTTTATCTTGGTCTTGAATATAGGTAGCTCTAACTAAGCGATGATCAGATCTGAATCCGAAACCATGTAGTACTTCTACGTTTCTAATCTTCGATGGGTGGCTCGACAGAATAAAATCGATTTCGTTTTTTTATGTTGCCACAAGGGGAGAGCCAGGTCCATTTGCGATTATCTCGAGCTTTAAAAAAGGAGTTCATAATTGACATTTTATGTTCCAATGCATATTGAATTAGTTTATCTCCTCTTTTATTCCTGTTTCCATACCCAAATTTTCCCAAAACAAGATTTTCGCTTTCTTCTATTTTAGGTTGACCAATTTTTGCATAAAAAATCTCCAACAATGAGGACATTTTCTCCGGACTGGCTTTGAGCTACCTGTAGAGTTTCGTAGAATAAGTTGATTTCTTCATCTGTTGCCTTTTCAGTTGGTGCGTATACTTGTATTATTGTCAGCGTTTGGTTGTATTCTTTCATTTTCAATAGAGCAATCCGATCTGAAAGGGCCTGGAAACTTACAATTTTATTTTTATGTGCTTTTTTTATTAAAAAACCAACACCATATAGTCCGAGACTTTCACCTTTGTAACAGAAAATATAGTTTTCATGTTCTTCAATTGCGCAGCCCAGTCTTCTAACTTCTGCAAGGCCGAGTATATCAATTTTAGTTTTTTGTAATAAATATGTCAGTTCTATAAATTTTTCAGATGTTGCCAGAGATCTTACATTTAATGTTCCAATTTTAAGAATCGGTCGAGGTTGTTTTATTCTAGTGGTTGTTTTTTCAGTGTTTTCTGGAGGGTTGTGGTCGTTATCCCCCACGGGGACCAGCCGGCTTGGGGGAGTGTATCTCTTTTCTATTTCGTTGTAATTTTTATATATTATGGGTTTCCGATCTCCGGTGTCTAGTTGTTATTGCTTCGTTGTTGCTGGAATTGTTGAAAGAGAGTGAGATCGACTCCTCATCTTTTCAAATGCATTTATTCTGTTGATATTTTGCATTTGTTGTTTTCTCGGCTGTAATTCCACTTGCGGTGAGGTGGATATCTCCCTTTTCCTTTTATCTGTAGCCTTGGAGTTTTCCTTTACTATAAGTTTGTCATATTTTATGTAAGCAAAGTTTCCTTTTTTTCTTTCTTCTATTAGTCTGGGTTGCAATGACTTTCTTATTTCTAAAGTTTCCTTTGAGTAGTCTTCCGTTATATACAACTCCTTTAACTTCTTTTTATTCTTCATAATTTCGGTCTTTTTCCACCCACTAACTAATGAAAGGAGGGTAGGTCTCGGTTTTTCATTATTGGTTTTGTTGCCAATACGATGTATTTTATTTATTTCATTATTTTCTATGTTTATATTTAATTCATCCAACAAACATTTCTTAATATGTTCAATTAAATCCAGTGTCGACTTTTCCTTTTCTGCTAAACCATGAATTATTAGATTATTGCTTTTCTTATCTCTTTCCAATAGCTCCACCTTCTTTTCCAAATTTTCCACTCTAAATTTCAGTGTTTTATTTTCTTCTAGGACAAGTTTTAATTTTTCATCCATTTTATCAAATATTGTATTAGTTAATTCAGCTATTTGGTTTTGCATTTCGATTTTCATCTTATCAAATAACAGTTGAAATTGTCCCTCCATGTTTTGCGTGTAATGGGACGTAATCGATTCGTCCAATCGTTCTCTTATTACTTACTAGCAACACTGAGGTGACGCTGTCAAGCGCTGCGATCTGACAGTGATTATTAATCAAATTCCAACCTCTGATTTTTGCTGGTGTTATTGCTCCAAGTGATTATCCAACAAATAATGCGATGTTTATTATCCAACTCACTCAGTCACTACTTGTTCTTTGATTGGATTTAGTGTAGTTGTAAATACTGTGGCTTTAAACTGTTTATTTGTAATGATTTTGCAGAGCACTGACACTGTGGTGTTTACGATACGAGAGCCGGAACCGGAAAAACAAAGATACTTCTCACAAATTCAAACACTTGTCAGTTAAACTGACCAATGATTAGTTTTATTTTTCACAATTTCTTGGATTTCAATTTTTTACACGGAACCCTATTCAAAACAAAATAAAAGTAACATAAGTTACGGCACATAATTTTAGCTATCTGCAAGGAAAGTTGCATCAAAATTAGTCCGCAAGTTCAGGAAATTAGTGGGAACAAACAGTCAGACAATCGAAAATTTTAAAAATTGTGTTTATACCCCATACACCCAAACAGACACTTCAATTTTATGTATTAGTATAGATTATGCAAATACATCTAACATCTTCCTTTTTTTTCTTTTTTCGAACCTAGCTAATGCTGTTGACCGGAAGGGCCTTTACAGCTTCACCGTGAATTTGGGGGCGAGTGCTGAAGGCACTCAGCCGCATCTAACAACTTCCATTACCAACAGTGAATTTTAAAATCTAAACTGGGACCAGAATATATTTAAATATCGTAGATTTAGCAGATATGTCTCGAAGCAAGCACCTACTTTTGTTGTCGAAGCACTTTTATATATATAAATAATAGTTATTTTTACATCTCTTGGGTAAAAAAAACTTGAATTAACCATATGAAGTTTTAAAGTTGCAACCTCACGGCCTCCGCTAAAAACCGTCTCAACAATAACGTTTACTAAAATAAATCCTTATAGCGAACAAAATAAAATTCAAATTCTCTTAAATAAAGAATCATGTAACTATGATATCACGCTATTTGAATAAATTATAATAGTCGAAGAAGAAAAAAAAAGTGTAAATTTACAAACACTGTGGCGCTTCGTGTGGTGATGTACGGTTACTTTATAATTTAAAGCATAGATAAAACACTCAGAACGGCAGTATTCGCACGGGAAGTAAAGACGTTTCAAATTGGTCTTAAAAGGCTACGTACGCTTTCGTGCGTATCGGAGATTACGTAATTCCATGTCGCTTGTATGAAGCTATCGCTCTTTAGCGTTACCACTCTATGGTTTAAAGCACTAATTACAATAGAGGTATTACTAGTGCTTACAGTTTAGAGTTTGGACCAACCCTATATTATCTGACCTCCACATCAAGATCTTGAGATCCATATAACTTTAAAACTAAAAACTTCTTTAGCCGCGTTAAGCGATTAACCTATAAATTCGCGTTACCAATGCTATGACGTCAGCCGTCAAGATGCTCCAGTATGTATTAGATGGAGTTTAAGTGATGTTGCGATACATTTGAATTGAATCGACCAAAATACAACCACTAGTCCGCTCTCTTACGATATTTTAAATAAAAGGATTTAACATTAAAAAAAGGGATAATTTAGTAAATAAATGAGAATAATTTACATCATTATATTGCTAGCAGAGTTGCAGGCCACTGGTTGAAATTAAACGACTTTTCTCAGGATGAAACACTATTTCTTTATCTATAAAAACAAATAAGTATCTGTTTGTAATATTTAAATAACAGATTTCTTAAACATTCTTGCTTAATGTATATGTACACGGTACGTACACAAAAAATAACCATTTTTTAAAATGTTGTCTGACTTGTTGTTGTCTGATTTGGACATTTTTGGCACACAGTTGAAGTTATAAGGCGTAATTTAGGCCTAATTTTATTTTTGGAAAAGAATTAGGGGTCCGCGTAAAGAAAATTAAAATCATGAAATTGTAGACAAAATCCGACTCAATACCTAGTTTTGCTCGCATAAATAATTTAAGGCATTGACAAAAAAAAACGGGATCTTCAATGATTATTTAAAAATTATAGTTAGTTAAACAGTTGGGCGGAAAAGAAAATATGATACGCGGACGGAGCCACGGGAACAGCTAGTTTTAATAAGATCTATTTGAAACATTAAAAAAGCCGCTACAAAACTGTTTAAATGTTATATTGCAATCTATCTATACTAATAAATAATGTCAAAATTATTATTTTTTACCAAATAACGGATTAGACGGGACTTTTTTTGGTAGAGACCTGAAGTTACTCCTGGTAACTTAGGGTAGGTACTTTTAATTTTCGAAAATAATTAGGGATGCACGTAAAAAAATTAAAACTCATAACAAATTGAATGAAATTCGATTCAATGCGTAGTTTTACGGACATTGCTTGAATTTATGAGAAACATTTTTATTTTATTTTTGTCTTAAAAAATGTTAGGATTCGATATAAAACAATTTAATTTCAGTGAAGAATATATGAAACGCGGGTGTAGCCGCGGGCACATAGCTAGTATCTATATATATGTCAATGAATTTTGTTCATGAGTCTCGGTAAAAGTCAAGAACGGCGTTACCGATTTGGATAAATTTGATTTTAAAATATATAGTTGTGAATGTTCAGATTAGGTTTATACGATGAGATACTATGGAAGAATTGCGAGATTTTTTTTCAACAAAAAATACTCACACTAAACATTATCACTGTCACAAAGTATCGACATTTTTGTTGGCTGTCAAATATTTATTGGTGCCGTGCTATATTTATTTTGTTACAAAAAGAGACCTTTTTAAACAATGTCCAAAGGAGAAAACGATCTGACTTAGGTCGTCAAAGTCAATTAAGACGATACACCGTCAACAAAGTAAAAAGTTATGGGCGTATCCAGCTCGCAGCGACGCGGTCGAAACTCATCACATTAGTAACTCGACGCAGCGAGGGCATAGAATTTTATAATTCGCGCGTATGTAATCAACGAACAAGAACAGGGGAGTCGCGGAGTCGTTTTATATTTATGTGACGTTTATTTGTCGAGACTTGAAATTTTATAAAATTGAAAATACTATTTTATTTGTTGTATGTCTCTATGAGCGGATCCTTATGAACCGTCTCATAGAGGTGATAGAGGACAAAAATCTCTTGCCTCCCCAACAGTTTGGTTTCCGAGCCAGACACTCCTGTGCGCATCAGGTGCTCCGCCTCACGGAGTACGTACTCACCAATATTAATCACCCTCAGTTTAAAAATCCTGGCATACGCTCGCGGTCTTTTTCGACGTTGCCAAAGCATTCGACAAGGTCTGGCACACGGGCCTCGTCTACAAACTCACTAGATTAGGTATCCCCGACACTCTGGTTAGAATCATACACGATTACCTCACCGATCGTAGTTTCCGCTATAGAGTAGAGAGCGCTCTCTCTATAGCCCACCCCATACGCGCAGGAGTCCCCCAGGGTTCCATTCTGGCGCCTGTCCTCTTTAACCTCTACTTAGCGGACCTCCTTGATCTCGGAAGAGTTCAGCTAGGTCTATACGCGGATGACACAGTCACTTATTTCGCTTTTCGTAAGAAAACGGTCTTACGTAAATACGTCCAAGGCGCTGTCGACCAACTCAGCGCTTGGTATTTCAAATGGCGTCTCGCGATAAACCCGAGTAAGAGCGCCGCGTTATTATTCACTAGAAGTCGTAAACTCCGGAAAGACCCCCCCGAGCCCATACAGTACGCAGGTACTGAAATCCCATATAGCTCCGAAGTCAGGTACCTAGGAGTTCAATTAGATGACAGACTCTCTTTCAAATCTCACATAAAGAAAGTGAAGCGCCAGACCTCCATGGTGCTAGATCGTCTCTATCCGCTCTATAACAGCAAGAGCAAAATGGCACTCCGCCATAAGATTACCCTATACAAGATGGTGGTCAGACCCATCATCACGTATTGCGCACCTGTCTTCGGTCACATCTCTCGTTCACGCATGCACGCCTTACAAAGGATTCAGAATCGCTTTGTAAGGAAGGCAGTAGGTGCCCAATGGTTCGAGAGAACTGTGGATCTACACAGGGATCTCAACCTGCCCTCCATTAGGTCCGTTTTCAAGACCCAGTGTCTCGCATTCTTCGAACGCGCAGAGACACACTCGAACCCCCTCATCGTGCGAGCCGTCTCGTACTTGCCAGGACGTAAGCCGCGTCGTATACGTCGGCCGCAAAGAATCTTATCGTGCCGCGACGATACCATAACTCGTAGTAATAGGATCTTCCCTCCTTTACCTCGTACAAATGCGTGCCAGCGCCCACGCCCGCGAAACCGCCGTTCCCGCCGCCGGGGACAGGCGGCTAACTTTGCTCCCGCACACACTCCGGGTCCCCCTCAGGCGGCGACTCAAGACGTGTCTCGTTCCCCAACTGGGGAGGCTCTTGACGTCGCCGCCAGCGCGATACAGTAACACTGCCCAGGCATTGAGCAATTACACGCACAACACTCCATACACACTCATGCATAACATGCAAGGTACATAGGTCCTGTAAGGAACTTTTTTTTTTTTTATATTAATATAAAAAATGTAGGGATAGCTAGGATACAACTCGCGAGTGAGTTTTTGAATAACTCAGGTGACGGCCAAGCCGAGGTTCGTACCACTTTGGTAGCCCTTGAGTTAGTCACCTTTTTTGCGGCTGAGTGCCTTCAGCACTCGCCCCCAAAGTTCGGTGAAGCTGTAAAGGCCCTTCCGGTCATAAGCATTAGCTAGGTCAAAAAAAAAAAAAAAAAATTTGTTGTATGTTATGTTGTATGGTATGGTAATAAGTTTGCAGAATGAATATTGGTAAAATATTTACCTTTAAAGCAACTGTGAATTATTAACAAAATGCAATGTATAAATAAACTTTATCCCGTTTTATACAAAAATATGCTTAGGATCAGTAAAAATATTGAGGTAAATTATCAAAAACAAACATAAAATTGTTAATAAAATACATATACGAGTATAAAATTGCATTATAATATTACATAAACCATTCAAATTTTCACTAAAATTATGATTAATGAAAGTAAATGTAACAATACTAATACCCTTATCATTACAACCTATAATATTTTGGCAAACACTAGAAATTTAAACTTATTTTTTAAAGAAACTGATGGGGCATGTAAATATATCAATTTTATTAAAAACCTTATAATATATATAAATATGTGTTCTTCTCATACCTCGTTCGTGCAACAGGGATTTTAAAAAGTAAGTGGTTTCTTGGATTAGTTCGTGGAACACTAAAATTAATTTCACTTACAAGAAACGGGGATTCAATTAAATTTTTAAGAATTTTAAAAAGTTGAAAAAAAAAAACTTTTATTTTGTTTATGGTTATAAAGCTGTGCTGTGCTGATAAGCTGTGATGAAAGAGAGGTGATATGAAGTTCACCGGGTCATATAGTAATAGATAATTATAAAAATTTCTTGAGATGACACCACAATATCTGCGTTTGGTGTCACCAATGTAAGAGCTTCGCCATTGAACAGCTCCTAATCATAAACACTCGTAGGTATATGCGTATTTGACTGTACAATTGATATGCCTGTCTATATGACAACTATGTAAAGACTACCTTGAGAAATCAATAAACGTTTACAAACATTCTCACGGAACCACGAAACCACACAAACGGTATGATATCATATTTAATAGTTACATGATAATATTTCATATTATACTATGCGTGTTTACATACACAAATTATGTTGTTGTTAATAATTATATAAATACACTAGCTGTGCCCCTGACTCTGCCAAACAACACAAACAATACTTCACAATAATTACTCAGCCATTTATGATACATAGTAGCTTCTTCTCTTGTCTCGGATTCAAAGAGAAACTGTGTTATTGCGATGGAGATATAATATTTCGAAGTTTTCCCCAGATTTTCCCTAGAAAGATTTTTTTGATTGATTGATTAGAGTAGAGGAGAGGGTAATTTAAACGTTCTTTGAACAAATATCTGAGGGTGAAAACCGCAAAAAAATTCGTTACACAGAATGTTCAAAAAGTAAAGAAATTGAAATATTAAAATAAAAAAACTGTTAAACAGTTTATTATTAGAGAGTACATGTTCCTTTACATAGAATAAATTAAATTACAGTTTTAGAGAAACCTAATAAACAGGCTTATATAGGAAATCCAACTAAAAAAAAGAAAACAATTAAGAAATATAAATTAAGAATAGTGTAAATAAGAGAGAAAAATGGATTTTATTTTTAAAAAGAAGCGTGGAGTACGCATGATTTCAATAGTTATATATATTTTATTGACAGATATGTGTAGAAGGATTATGATTTTGATAATATATTTAAAAACATCCCACGCTTTTTTTTTACAATAAAAACAATCTTTTTTTTCTCTTATTTACACTATTCTTAATTTATGTTTAATAATTATTTTGTTTTTTTGTAGTTGGATTTTCTATAAAAGCGTATTTTTTTAGTTTTCAGATGCTAGATACTACAAAATTGCTAATCTTGAGAATCCCGATAAGGATAACGGGACTATCTGTTTAAAATATTGAATTTTCATCGGTCCTTGATAAGTACGTCACATTTCGAGTCAATCCGACGTTTTGAAGAGGATCAAAATATGTTCAAAATTTTCGTTACAATAAGCACATACTAACAAACGTATGTAGCTAATAAAAGCGTGTTAAAAAGAAAAAAAGAAGCACGAACGCTCGTAAACCTATATAACTATAGACCTGAATTTATTAAATAATAAAAACAATACAAAAAATATTACAAAATTAATACAAACGAATAAAATTGTCAATTCATCACATTAATAGTAAATTCTTATAATTAACGCTAACAAATTAATTTATTACAAGTTGCATAGTCCATAAACTACAATTGTTTCGTATCCGCTTATTATTTATTTAGTGATTTACTATTAGATTTTCAACAATGTCCGCTCGACTCCTACGCATCAAATTTAGTAAGAACTAGCTGTGTGCCTGTAGCTGCGCTCGCGCTTCATATGTTCTTCACTGTGTTTTTTTTAATCAGAACCCTAATTATTCTCCCATTTTTTTTTCTCAGATTAAGTAAAAATGTTTCTAATAAATTCAAACAATCGCCCGTAAAATTGTGCATTAAATTAGGTGGTATTCAATTTTTTATGAGTTTTAATTTTTTACGCGGAACCCAAATTATTTTCGAAAATCATAATAACATAGGGTTTGTTACGCGGAGTAACTTCAGCTATGTACTAAAAAAGTCTCGTCAAAATCAGTCCAGCCGTTCCCGAGATTACCCGGAAGACACAGACACATCAATTAAAAAAAATGTTTTCTTGGTATAGGTATCGTATATACACTTATATGTATTTAGTAAAAAAATATTTTGACATTACAAACAGACACTTCAACTTTATTTATTAGTATAGATTTGATTTGCGATAACTCTTCAAGTGCATTTCAATTGATTTACCCGCCATTGATGTTTCTAAATGGTTATAATCAACTATGTAAAATGCAAAGATATCGTATAACCTTCGGATTAGCGAAACATTAACGACGTTACTAAAAAATATTATCTTTACCGGCTCAACTACTGCCAGAACCTGCGATATGAAGCTGAAAGATTTCTAAAGAGTACTGGTTTGTCAAGTGGATAAAATGTACAATATTATTTTGATCTTCATTATTCTTTATTTTCAATCCTGCCACTGAATCATCAAAATGTAATCTCATGGTTATTTCTTTCTCAATCTAAATGTATGTGCCAAAGTAAATAAAATTTGTTCTCATTTACAGATATCGTTACATTCATCTAAAACAACTGATTTATGCAAACTGAAAAGTATTTATAAATAAAATTATATGATGTAAAAATGGAAATATTGAATCCCACACTTTTACCAAACGGTATCGCGGTGTACAGACGCAAAGCACTATAACTGAGCTATCAAAGATCAGATATTATTTGGCTTTTGATAGAATAGAACAAGTTCGAGAACCAGTACCTCTAGGCTTAGTGTGTTTACCAGCCTGGACTACATCTTCACTTAACATCAGGTGAGGTTGTGGTAAAAGCACTGAGCCTATAACTTGTAGAAAAAGTCTATATTCTTATCAAAAAGTAAAGTTAGAAAAGCCTACACGATTGACGCCCAGTATGAAACTAGGTTAAATTAAAATATTTCAAATAATATAATACATTTTTAAACAAAAATAAAACAAATTGAGACTTTCAACTCAAATACTTTTAAATCTTAAAGCAAATTAATATTTATATCACATGTCCAAATAAAAGATAGTCACAGGTCACAGATAAACAAATAAATTTGACATCATTTTACATCCCATTACGTTTTAAAATTTTACAACATTTACACGAATTCACGAAACGTTTATTCTAGGCCGTATGATATCATACCAATGCAAATATATGGTTTTTTTTTTCATCAAATTATGTACCTATGTTTATCAACAGGCAAGGGCACGATAATCCGTAAAATCAAAGCCAGATAATGTTTAAAAACCAATTGAATACTTACGGTAATAATAAAATATTAAATTAAATCCTTAAACACGACTAGCACGTGACACGAATTAATAAATTCTATTATACAAAAAATGCGTAGGTAAACGTAATTGCATCGAGCGAATCTAAACGCGGTCAACACTCGACTACTATTCCAATTTGAAATAGTAATATTGAGCGGGAATAATTCACATAGCCGACTAAATGAAAGACGTCGGCTGACATTACCAAATTGAACGTAGGTAAACGAGTTTGTAGTTTATGCATGTATACTTTCGAAGCGACAAATCGACGAAAATACCAGCATGACGTCATATTTTTGTTGCGTCTCCGCTATTTCAAGGTTAGTTTTATTTCTCTGTTGTGACATCATACAGAAGCTTGAGAAACGCTATAACTATTTTAAAAAACCTTGATTTATCTAAAGTAGTATCTATAATATTAATAAAATTGAAATATCTGTGTGTAATGTCAAAATTAAATTTTTAACGAAATTGATATGAATGTATATACGACACCTATACCAAAATACGAGTTTTAAAATTTATGTCTGTCTGTCTGTCTGTTTGTTCCTGGTAATCTCCAGAACAGCTGGACGGATTTTGACGGGAATTTTTTTGGTAGATAGCTGAAGTTACTCCGGGTAACTTAGGGTACTTTTGATTTTTGCGACGCGGTGCTTGCGAAAGCCATCCCGTGTCGCCCCCATCCCAAATGCGGCGGACGGCCCCGGGGGGTTTCAGTGGGTATTTCCGGGCGCTTCACGCCCAGGTGAGTCCCACATTGGCACGGAGTTCGTCCCTCCGTGCCCCCTTACCCATTGCATTGGGGGACTTCGGTCTCACTAATGCAATGGGTAAGGGTAGTGCGTAATGCATTTCCCCTCGACAAAAAAAAAGGGTACTTTTGATTTACGAAATTAATTAGGATTCCTCGTAAAAAAATAAACTCCTAGAAAAATTAATAAAATCCGATTAAATCCACAGTTTTACGGGCAAGTGCTTGAATTTATGAGAAATATTTTTATCTTAGTACCAAAATATTTTTAGGAAAATAAATAAGGTTCCGTATCATAAAATTACAACATAGCGAAAAACATATATAACGCGGGCGCAGCCGCGGGCACAGCTAGATTATCTATAAAATAAAGCAAAATACTGCCATCTATTACGTTATAATATAAACCACTTCACTGAACTGTCTAGGCATTGAGCGATGACACCATAATACTGGTTGATATTGCTAAGTAAATCACATAGAAAATTGAATTACTATGTACTGGCATTGCATAATACCAAAAAAAAAATGTATTTAGATTCGAATGCTTATCCATGACTAGCTGTGTGACCGCAGCTGCGCTCGCGTTTCATATGTTTTTCACTATGTTTTAATTTTTTTACACGGAACCTTAATTATTTTTGTAAAAATATTTTGGTACTAAGATAAAAACATTCAATCACTTGCCAGTAAAACTGTGCACTGAATAGGATTTTTTAAGTTAAATTTTTTTACGCGGTACCCTAATTATTTTCGAAAATTAAAAGTACCCGTCAAAATCCGTCCAGCTGTTCCAGAGATTACCCGGAACAAATATACAGACAGACAAAAATTTTAAAAATTGTATTTTTGGTATTGTTATCGTATATACAATCATATCTATTTAGTAAAAAATAATTATGTTACAAACATATACTTAAATTTTATTTATTAGTATAGAAGTATATGTATATTGAGAATAGGATACCAGAATCTTATATTTAAATCTGGTAACACCAAAATTGCAAAGTTGTCAATGTTGTTAAAGTGTGGTGTTAAACAGTTTTTCGTAGAATTTTCTCGATCGCACGTAAAATTATCTATTATTTCATAAAATGTGTTCAACAGAAGTAGATCAGAAACCTGTCTTCAGGGACCTCACAGCGGAGGACTCAGACCCCGAGGTCACTGAAATAGAGTCTCTTTGTATCAATTGCCATGGAAATGTACGTATAATGTTTCGCATAAATTTTAATTATTTTATGTAAACTAGTATTAGAATTTAATTAAAACACGTATGAACCTTTCTATAGATGATCAAGCTACTATTTTGCAACGATATCATTCTTCTTTAATTTTTATTTTTTTTATTTAAATAACCTCATTTTCATGTATGTACCGGTTGTTTTATGGAAAATCGATAGGGATTACATCATACTGCATCAGGAACGTACGCAATAGTCATTTTTTATTCAATGGTAATTAACACTTTAGAACATTTTGTATCTCCCAGCTAAGTTATTTTACCTATAAGATGATTGAATAAGTCAAGAACACCAGAGTAACAATTATGTATTTCATAAATGATAATATATCCACTAAATAATACATTGTATTGTGTTCAGTTAACTATATACTTATAGTTTATTGACCTTACATTGTTACAGTTGTATACTTAACACCTTAATTCTCAAAATTGGTTAATATTAAATTCAGATATGATATAGCTCATTGTGTTTACACCAAAGATGATATAACTTTTCATTTGGTTGATCAATCACCTCTCTGTTCAATTGTTTTTTTTATTCTCTTTATTTTTTAAGGGACTTTTGTCTTAAAAAACATGCCAGTCCCATTGTAACTAATCTTAATCTATTCATAAATACTTTAAAATACAACTAGATTTTTTTTTTAAATAAATTATCAACTAAATTTAACAGAATTGAACAGGATTCTGGCAGACTCTGAAGTTGGATCTGCCAGAATGCTGTGGTATGCACCTACATTCCAGATATTAATATTAAACTTAGTAACAAGTGTCATCCTATTGTTATAATTAATTACTGTTCAATTGTAAAAGGTTAGCATTCATTACAATATTTCTATCTACACTGGACAATTATTTTTCTTAAGGACTGATTACTCTCTGATATAGTTCATGAAAAACTAAGTTCAAAAGTTCAAATTAAAAATTTACCATCAAGAGTTTATTAATTTGTCATACTACAGTGTATATTCATACACATGATTATAAAATTGTAGTATAATTTAAGATAATGCAGTATTCCAATTATAAGCGAGCACAACATGTGATTTTTTGAGTATATCGGATTAATATCTTTATAAGTACAGTCAAAACCGAATATAACAACATTGTTTAGGGAGTGTTCAAGTATTAAGTAGTGTAAATTTTGGAGATTTTTTAACCCACTTTGTAATGCGCTGTAACATTTTTTTTACCCTTACCCAACATTACATAACCACCACCAATTAACTATTTTTACCTGAAAGTAACAATTATGTGGCATAAAGTACTGGAAAGTCATTATTATTATACCTACATTATTGTTTTAATCATGTTAATTATAATTATTAAAAGTTGAAATATCTTGTTTTTAAAAGCAAGAAATTTCTAATTTTTACTTCTAATCATACATTTAATAATGTCCTTTTCCTGACTTGGTCCTGTCCTTAGCATTTTTGCTTTATCCGCTACTGTTCTTCACATGCATGAGATCGAAGTATAAGGAAGCCATCCAATAATGTTTTTTGTTACCTACTTTACTGGAGTGATGAGAAAAACGATCATATCTCTTGATAAATATATTTTTTGCTTAACATTTGGAGTTAAAAAAAATAAACCTATTCACTATCCTGTATAGTAGGCAAGAAATTTTGAGAAAAATAAGTTAAATTATGCCTGAGAAAAAAAATCTCTATGGGACGACCATTCTGAAGGATTAAAAGCATGTTATGCAATGCGTAGTTCATACCTCCACTCCAGCCCCTGTAACGCATCGTGATGTTTCAGAAGACCCTCCTCCCTCCAAATTCGTTACGTAATACTTGAACGCTCCCTTATAACGACGGATCGGTTATTACGACTGAATGGCAAAATAAAACAATATAAGCAATTTTCGAACTTATTCTAATCTATGAAGGAATGTTTTGATTTATTACGGACCTACCTTACCTACGCATTTTCTAGCACCCCATCTGAACCTCTTGCGCGCCTCTGTGCCATTTCACCTTGCATGTTTCATGACTTTAATAGTTTTATTAAAATTTGTTGCTTTTGACGAAGATTTTAATGCTGATGATAATCAAGCAATCCTGACGAGAATTAAACTTAAAATGCAAAACACATTTAACAGTTTAAAAAAACAGACCAAATGACTTTAAAAACTGATTGTAGTCTATAGGCTGTATGTACTGTTGGTACTGCAAGTATTTCATAATAAACATTTTTATTAAAAATTCTAAGATAAATATTTTTTATTAAATATTATGACTATTAATATGAATAGTACTTGTGTATATTGCTTATAACAACTATCGGATATAATGTCCGGAGTTATATCGACCCCTCAATGTCGTTATCTGGTCTTGACTCTACAAGATTTAAAAGAGGTGAAAGAACAACAAAATAAACCAGTACTTTGATTGTGGGTTTTGTTAAAAGGATTACAAATGCACCAAATAGGAGCTTGTTTGCTTAAATTACATCGGTAGTGAAAGGTACATATGTGATGCATCTAAATTTGGCTGTGGTACCTTAAGTACAACATTTGACACCCTATGATACACCCTTTTATTATATTGAGTACTAAAAGTTAGCTGTGTTCACATGATCACTCACTCCATTATGCTAAAACATAACAATTTTAGTTATAGAGTTTTCTTATACTGAAAGCTGACACTCAAAGAGTTGTAAAGGTGGGTCTGGTGTTAAGGGTTTTTTTACAGTGTTGTCGTTGTTACGTTACATGTTAAAGGTTACTCAAAGTTTAAGTTAAAGTAATACATTTATGTTTAGGGTATTACTCGGCTACTTCTCACGAGAATACCATACTACAAGAATGTTGTCATCATGTCATTCTCATGTGACGAGTGTGGATATGAGAACAATGAGATACAGCCTGGGGGTGCCATTGCAGAGATGGGGGTGAGGTGAGATTCACTTAAACATGATATATTTCGCTGTTTTATATCACTTGCAATTTGACTGGCTAAATAATTTATTAAACTAAGTGTCTTGGTTACCTCCAAATGTTGTTGCTGGAATTAATTTATCCAGTTGCATGCCGCAATGCCTTTGCAAAATTAAAAAAAATTTGAATAGCAGGTAAAGACAATACATAATAAGACATTGTTATGATATCCCATATTTACTTAAATAAAATAAAGTTTAAAAAATTAAGTTAGAAGTATGGGTATTTTAAATATTAGGTAAGTAGAAGTGTGGTCATTGTTGCTCTTCTTGTCAGCAATAGAAAAAAAAGCTGTTACCTCTTCCCTCCGCCCGTGATTACATAAGCATTACCATAATTTTGAAAAAAAAAAACACACTAACATTAATAAGTAAATATTACTTACGTAATCACCATTCAAACAGAATTCCCCATATATCATCAAAAATAAACAAAGCATAAACCCCCCTTCCACATTGATGTTTACGTAATATTTGTAGGCCCCATATAAACTATTAGTGTAAATATTCACAGGCAATACTCATATTGCACAAAAACTTATCTATACTAATAAATAAAATTGAAGCGTCTGTTTGTAATGTACAAATTAATTTCTCTCTATATGTTTGTTCTGGGTAATCACTGGAACGGCTGCACGGATTTTGACGGGACTTTATTTTTAGATAGCTGAAGTTACTCCGGGTTTAGGGTACTTTTAATTTTCGAAAATTATTAGGTAATTGGGGTTCTATGTAAACACATTTCATTAAAAAACTCATAAAAAGTTGAATAATATCCCATTCAATGCACAGTTTTATAGGCAAGAGTTTAAATTTATTAGACATATTTTTACTTTATATTATTACAAAAAAAATCAGGGTTTGCATAAAAAAAAAAAATCAGTGAAGAATACATGAAACGCGGGCACAGCCGTGGGCACACAGCTAGTGGATGATAAAAATAATTTGCAAATGTGCACATTCTGAAGATGATATTTTGTATTAGTCAGAATTTTTATACAAACCTGTAGTAGAGACAATATATTTTTTTAATCAATTTTATTTATAACATATAAAAGAGAAGTGAGAGGTTGCCAGTAATAAATTATATAAAACGAATGTTAATTGTAGATAATAATTGGTTTTTGTCTTTGAGAATAGCATGATTTGTGAATAATTCCAGGTGGAAACTGCGGGTAACCACACAGGAGGATCTGAACCGGCAAGTGATAAAGAGTGACCATACATGTGTAAGGATTCCAGAACTAGACTTTGAGATATCTGCTAAGAGTCAAAAAGGAGGTTAGTGTATCGTATATAAAGTAGTTACTGCATCTGTCACATAATTGTTTGATTAGGCGACCATTGCCATGGCTTCGTTTTCTTTATAAAATAAGTCTAGAATAGCTGAAGTTAGGATTAAGTAAAAAAAATAATTATAGTTTTCTTTTTTACACGGAATAGGCTCAGTGCTTTGACCACAATCTTAGCTGATTTGGTCCAGGATGGTAAACACTAAGCCTAGAAGTACTGGTTCTTAAGTGATGCTGCCGGAACACACCTATTGGTGTTTGGCGACAGCTTTTCAATCTTGATGGTGGTAGCTACCGCTATGGTTTCCTCAAGATGTTTTCCTTCAGCTCAGGCCGATTTTAGAGTCGGATAGATGGTGATCGAACCTGCGTCTATTGACATGGAATCCGGCCGCACTACCCGCTGCGCCATCATCGCTCCAAAAAAGTAAAAGGACACAATTAACATAAGGATGGAAAAGGTCTCGCATTATTTTCAAAAAGTGTAGGAAACTTCGAGAATTTTGGAAAAAAAAACTGTTTTTTAATCTTTAAATTTCCTAATTAAATTTATTATTAATCTAATATTTAACTTAATAACATTTGACTGGTTTTTACATCGCTGGCGCTTTAAGCAATAATTATGTTCATTTTTTTTTCATAGGATAGGCTGTCTAAGTTTGAATTTGATATTTTATATCCGAAAGCCAGCACTTAAACACCATCTGTTACTTGACATACTGTAGCATTGGTTACTCCAAACTATATAGGTTTTTCCCGTACCGAGAATTGCTTAATGCCACTAAACAAGTTTTCCCTTTAAAAATTAACTGAAACGATTACTAAATAATCATTTGTTTGTCATGTGATTTACAGAAATAACCACCGTAGAGGGTATAGTGACAAGGGCAATAGCGGGCCTCAGCCAAGACCAGGAGGCGAGGAGAGAACAGCATCCGGAAGCAGCTGAACAGATAGACACGTTTGTGGAGAGGCTGCGGAAGTTACTAGAACTTACTGCCCCTTGGACTTTACACCTTGATGATATTAGTGGTGGGTCATTTCACTTTGTTTGGTCACACTCACACTCACTATTATAATTAAATGTACTTGAAGGTAGATAGATAGATACCCGATCTCTCGACGGTCGCCGCTGTTTTTAGATTGCATTGTACTTACCATAAGTCACAGCGTTGTCACTTTGTCGAGCTGCTGTAAAAAAAAAGTCAAAAAAACATTTCTTTAAATATGAAAGTATACACAATTATACCAAAAATACATTTTTTTTTTGCGTGTCTGTCTGTTTGTAATGGGTAATCTCCGGAACGGCTGGAACGATTTAGACGGAATTTATTTTGGACAGATGAAGTTACTCCGGGTAACTAAGGGTATCTTTGATTTTCGGAAATAATTAGGGTTCCGCGTAGAAAAAAAAACTCATGAAATTCTGAATAAAATTCGATTCATGATCAGTTTTAAGGGTAAGTGGTTGAATTTATGAGAAATATTTTTACTTGATCTTAGTATCAAAAACTAGGCCTAACCTTTATAGGAGAATAATTACGTTTCCGGATAAAAAAATTAAAACGTAGTGAAGAATATATGAAACGCAGGCGCAGCCACGGGCGCACATCTAGTATGATATAGATATAAAAGTGGGCTAATATTGGACTGGCATAAATATCCAAGTATTTCTTTGGTTTGTTATTTAATAGATAAGAATTCAGGTGATTTGTGCATGTTAAAGTTATTTTTATTTTAATGTTGAAGGTAACTGCTTCATAGAGAACCCAGCAGCACCTAAAGCTGATCCTCGCTGTGAGAGAATGGACTTCAAGAGGAATAAGCAGGAGAATCATGAGTTAGGAATCTTTATGCATGAGGAGGTGAGGCCAGATTGATATTATCCAAAGTATATTTGGACATTGATAATCAATACACTGACAACATTCAAAGCACAAAAGATCGATTTTGGTGTCAAACGCAAGATTGCGTAATTACATTGTATTGTAATATTTTTTATTTTAATAAAACGTAACTAAATTCCAATCAAAGGCATTACATGAATCTTTTAATATGTCGATTAAGCATAAAAATGAGACAATAGGAAAACAATGAAAAGCTGGCGTAAATGCCAGGTTACTGCTCAAGCGGTTAAGTAAGTTTCCTAACCTATCCTAACGACAATAAAACTCTCTTTTCGCTAAAATTGAAATAAAATTTTGGTCGCTGATATCAGGTATTGCCATTTTTATAGGTAAGCTAAATCGGCCCAGCCGTTCTCGAGTTTTAGCGAGACAAACGGACAGCAATTGATTTTTATATATAATAGATTTGTATTTTATCAAAATGGTGATCGCTTAAGTTGATACTGTATTTTTAATTAGTGTTTATACTTTTAAACTTTGTTCTACAGGTTTATAATTTGAAAAGTAGTAGAGCTCAATTACACTTATTTCTCGCTAAATTCAGAAGTGAGATAAATTCTCATAGGTTTTAAATTACGAATGACGTAGTAAGGTTAGGTAGAGATAATGGTTTGAACTTGTACTAAAACTTGTCTATACAACAGGTGTCTGAGGAGCCGTCGCCAAGGTTCCCGTTCGCGACGGAATCGCTCCTCACCCCCGCGGACCCCGAGGAGGGGGGACTCGATCAGCTCTCGGCTAACGAAGTGATGCAGTTCCGCACCAACTGCCCGGACTGCAACGCGCCCGCCGCCACAAACATGAAGATGACCAGTTAGTACACTTTTCAGCGTAAATAATGATAATTATCAGTGTAAATATTGATCATTATCAGTGTAAACCGTGATAATTATAATTGTAAATATTGATAATTATCAAAATGAAATAAAAATTATTTATTCAATTTGAACCCTGAGAAGGCGCTTATAAATGTCAAAACACTAACAATGGCTTAAAACAACAACCCAGTTGAGAAGTGAGCAGGAAACAAACTCGACCGCATGTTTTTTTTTTAAAGGTATAATATAAATAATACAATTTATAATAATAAACGATTTTAACGGAAGCACAGTGAGCGGTGTCATATACAGACATCACTATCGTTCACGTAATGATCCACCCTGTAATAACCTTTCGACATTAAAACTGCTCGACATTGCCCCTTGAGCACTAACCTGGCGTTTACGCCAGCTTTCCATTGTTTTCCTATTGTCTCATTTTTATGGGTAATCGACATATTACACTTATTGTCAGATAAATCGGTAATATGCCTTGGAACCATGTAAATATAGATAATTATAATTTTAAATATGTACTGAGAATTAAACAAGAGAATACGATACAGATCATAATGAGATAATGATCGCTGCATAGAATCTAAGCTCTAATTTAAATAAATGACTAAGCAATCAAAAAAATTATAATATTTTTTTCAGAGATACCACATTTTAAAGAAGTCGTGATAATGGCTACCTCCTGTGAATATTGCGGTCATCGAACTAATGAAGTTAGTACATATATGTAAACTAAAAAAAAATATAATAAAACATCTGTCTTAAATTTCCAAATAAAGACTAATTTCTCTATTAGGTCAATACTGATTCCTTATGCCTTAATGTAGCATAAGCTGTCTGAATATAATATCGTCAATGCGTTATCACGCTTTTATGATAACCATGGAAATACTAGTAGTGTGATGTCGGATAAGAAAAGCACCACCCCTATTGTTCCCGGAGTTGTCGTAGGGGGTAAACTTACAGGTACAGATTACAATACACCAAGCAGTTTTAGTGGGTATTCCTGGCGTCCATCTCAAGCCGGATGAGTCCCACATACCCCTTCTCCCTAATTGAGAGGGGGATGCGTAAATGCATTTCTCCTTGTTAAAACAAAGGGGATTAGCAGCAGTATAAATATTGATAATTATTAATGTAATTATTGATAATTTCAATGTAATTATTGATAATTATCCATGTAATTATTGATAATTATCAAAGTAATTATTGATAATTTCAAAGTAATTATTGATAATTTCAAAGTAATTATTGATAATTTCAAAGTAATTATTGATAATTATCAGTGTATCAATTGTCAGAAACACCTGATTGCAATCGTCAACCCGCTTGCCAATCGTGCCGACTAGGGCAATTCCCCTCTTTTTTGGGGAAGACCTATGTCCAGCAGTGGACGTATTTCAGTTGAATCATAACGGAAATCCAGAATAATGGCAATGACTGTTGAAGAAACTGCCATACGTTAATGGTTATTGGGACATAATTATAAATAATTGGTTTATCTCCAGGTGAAATCTGGTGGTGGTATTGAAGACAAGGGTGTCAGGTTTGAAGTGAAGATTGCGAATAAGGAAGATTTCTCCAGGGATATACTCAAGGTACTTGTTGGTGGGCACTTGTTCTGGCAACTAGTCTAGCTCCTTCCAGAAGCTCAGAAGCCTCCTGGGCCGATGGCAGGGCCCTGGAACGACCCCGTGAGCAGCATTCTCTTCTTCCAGGCAGACCCTATGCTTGGGGCTGTCTGTCAGACCTATATGTGTTAATAAATAGAATTGAACCGGCTGTTTGTAATGTCAGTTTTTTTTTACAAAGTAGATATGACTATTCGATTCATATATCAAAAATACAATTTTATAATATCTGTCTGTCTGTTTATTATGGGTAATCTGCGGAACGGCCAGCAGTCTACCAAAATAAGTACCTTCAAAATCCGTCCAGCCGTTTTGGAGATTAGCCCTAACCTTATTATATATATACATTGATATCTATTTAGTTGCTATTTTGACATTACAAACGGATACTTCAATTTTATTTATTAGTATAGAGATATGTTATAATTTTGTAGGTAACCAAATCGCTAAAAATGATCAGCAAAAGAATTATGGTGCAGGTTTTAGTTCTGCCTGTTTAAAAAAAAATGAAGGTCTGGATCATTAACATCTCGGATCATTTGGAGATCGTTTTACTAGGGGCTATTATTAAAATTTGCATACCTTAATTATTATTATTTTTTTAATTATGTTTATACAGTCTGAGACATGCAGTATGAGTATTCCGGAACTGGATCTGGAGGTGGGGGGCCGGGCGCTGGGGGGCAGGTTCACCACGACGGAGGGGCTGCTGCGCGCCACCGCTGACCAGCTGGCGGAGTCCCCCGGCGCTTTGGGCGACGCGCCTAGTATTAACGAGGACGGTCTTAAAGGGTATTAATTATCACACTTTATTGTAACTCGACCTTTATATACGTATCTATGTAACGGAATCTTGCAATTAAATTGTCTTTGGCAACTCGGCAAGGACCAATGACAATATAATAATTTAATAAGTTACTCCCATTACTTGGGCCAGGATCTTTGTCTTTGTGCATCTGTTTTCATAATACAACCCGCTATGATTCCGTGTTAAGGCGTGCGGTTTTATCCCATCCATTCAACTGATAGATGTCCACTGCTGGGCATAGGTATCTACAACGAGCGGTGATGCGGCATCCGCATCCAGCATTTCTTGGTGTATGGTAGCCATTCGAGAACCAGTAGGCCCCATCGGGCATCGGTTCTGCGAGCAATGTGCCCAGCCCATTACCATTTAAGTGTAGCAATTCTTCGTACAATGTCGGTTACTATAGTCTCCTCATTCCTGTTTCGATCACGCAGTGAAACTCTAAGCGTAGCCCCCTCAATTACCCCCTCTGGGTAACTTTGCGAATGAAAAGTAATTAATAATCTATTGAAAATATGAAGACATTTTCCAATATTTTCATATTTTGAATAGACGTTAAATCTGCAAAGAACGCTGCATATACAGACCTAAATTGGGAATATAATAAATCAAATATTGGTTAAAAAAAAAAAACATGTATTGATTTGGATATATAAGCGAGTTTTTTATTAACTATAATTTATTTCCAAAATGAAAACTTCTTCAGCTTTTTGAAACTCGATGAAACGATAAAGCGACGTTAAAAAGAGACAAGCATATAACATTTATAGGGTATAATGTGTGAATAAATGAGATAAAATTCATTATATAGTGTTCCTGATGATTGCGGTGTTGTCTTTTAGATTTCATATCCTCCCTACTCTTGTCAACTGGGAGAAAAGACGCCGTTTCAAGTAGTCGAGGTATTCGCGTTTGGAGAAAAACTCATAGATTCGCGTTACCAAAGTTATGACGTCAGCCGTCAACATGCTACAGTATATCAAGTATAAAAAAGTGTTAAGTTGGTCACGTCTAAAATATTTCCCAATAAAGGCATATATCAAATTTATTTTATTTGAAATAAATTTTTAATACGTTCTTAATGTGTCGAGTACCCATAAAAATGAGACAATAGAAAAACAATGGAAAACTGGCGTAAACGCCAGGTAAGTGCTCGAGGTGTTAAAAGACCGAGCTAATTTAAATCTTTAAAAGATACGTTTTTCCAAAGTTTCGAGCTATCACTTCTGTTATCAGTACCGCATGGCTGACTAGTTTTTTTATTCTAAATTTTTTATATAATAATACCAATGTTTACGTAAACATTGCCCATTTTTGGCTGACAAGAACGGGGGGGGAGGGGCGTTAAAATGTTCAACATTTTCCATACGTAATACTTGAACGACCCCTATTCGCCACTGGTAAAGATTTAAATGGCTCTATAATATACACTGAAACACAATGCCCCGCGACAAGTCACTATGACAGGTGTTCTACGAGTGTAGGGTGGTCGAAATTTAATCGGGGGTTGTTATTTTAGATTCCTGGCGAAACTGTCCGAGGTGCTGGAGTGTAAGAGACCGGTGACGCTGTGCTGGACTGGACGACCCGGCCGGGAACTCGTACGTCCAGAGCTTGGCTGATGACCTCCTCACGCCAGATGAAGGTGAGCATCACCAGCGCAGGAAACCTTACATCAAGCATATACATGCTGATTCCAAAATCAATTCAAACAAATTAATGGCAACTTATAATTATGATTCTAAATAAGTACTAAGCAAAAAATAATATAGTAAAAAAAAAAACTATACTAATAAATAAAATTGAAGCGTTTGTTTGTTTTTGAAGTTACTCCGTGTAGGAGTAGCATCAGCTATCTACCAAAAAAAGTTTCGTCAAAATCTGTCCAGCCGTTCCGAAGATTACTCATTACAAACAGACAGACAAACATTTAAAAAATTGTATTTTTGGTATAGGTATTATATATAAAATTCATATGAAATTAGTTAAAAAAAAAAATTTTTTTAAACTACAAACAAACGCTTCAATTTTAATTAGTATAGATGTTTCCGATTAGAATTATTACAAACTCTCATTTCATTATTGCCATTAATTTGAATTTCACCTGTATATCTGCCGCTGGGACTATATCACACTTATTGAAATGTGAGAATGTATATGCCACTCTAATAAAAGACAGTGTTGTGTGTTTGAGAAAACATTTACAAATAACACACAGACTGCAATATAATTAAAGACAAAACACAGATTTTATACTTATATAGGCCCACTTTAACCACAATCTCACCTGATATTAAGTGACGATGTGGTCAAAAACGGTAAGCAAATTAAGTCTAGAGGTGCTGGTTCTCAAGCGATGCTGCCGGAACACATCTATCGGTGCTTGCCGATAGACTTTCGATCTAGGTAGTTAGAAATGGGGGGGACAGTATTAGAAAATGCCCTAACGTCATACTATAGTGCCTTCACAATGTGTTCCTTCAACGGAAACTCAAGGCTTTTTATAAATTTGTAAAGTTTTGGAGCGATGATGGCGCAACGGGTAGTGCGGCCGGATTCCGCGGCAATCGACGCGGTCGATCCCCACCTATCCGATTCTAAAATCGGCCTGAGCTTACGGTGAAGGGAAACATCGTGAAGAAACCATAGCGTGATGGTAAAACCCTCAAGTTTAAAAACCTGTCGCCAAATACCAATAGGTGAGTTCCGGCAGCATCACTTGAGAACCGGTACCTCTAGGCTTAGTGTGTTTACTATCCTGGACCACATCGTCACTTAACATCAGGTGAGATTGTGGTCAAAACCATACTACCATCTGAGCCATCATCACGTCAACAGATATAATATATATTAATATGCCTTGTCTTAGGTCTAAAAATAACAAGGTACGAACGCACTTATGACCAGAACGATGAGCTCGGCATCAACGATATGAACACTGAAGGTTACGAAGAAACATAATTATATAGACTTTGAGTCAGAAAGATCTATAAAAATGGAATCAATACCTGTCAGTCAGTTATGCAGAAATTTTTGTACTTATCTCATTCGTTTGTAATATATGCCTATATACTATGTGTCGTTTGCATTTGAAATAACAACACACGCAACGTTTATTCTGAGTTGCCACAGAAACTCCTCAGACAGTTCTAGCAAGATGGTCGTCGTTTTTGCTTGAACGTTGAAGCATTGAATTTTTATATAAGATTTAATATTGCCATTCTGAAAAAATCACATTGTCACTTAAAACTAAATAAGATTATATTTGTGCGGGATAGCCTGAGATGTTGTTTAGGCAGTCCGCGAGATCACACCGTTGTTGCTGGATTGCGAGAGGTGTAGTAAATAATACCAGTTAGAAACTTTCAACAATAATTTATTACAAACAGACACGGTTCAATATATATAGTTACAACACACAATAATATAAAACAAAGACACACAATATAGATTTACAGTAAACAGAGACACAATATAGAAACACAGTAAACGACAGAGACACACACAGTATAGAATGAAACGGAAACAACACAATATAAAAACACAGTAAACAAGTACAATATAGAACACGATATAAAAAAGCATGCACAGTCACGGGTTAAGTTTATATAAATCAAGATATGAAAGCATGCACAGTTAATGTTGACTCTATACAAACAAGATATAACACAGTATATAAAACACTTACAATAGTCCTCACTATGGTCTTTTTTTTTTTTTGACCTAGCTAATGCTGTTGACCGGAAGGGCCTTTACAGCTTCACCGAACTTTGGGGGCGAGTGCTGAAGGCACTCAGCCGCAATAAGGTGACTAGCTCAAGGGTTACCAAAGTGGTACGAACCTCGGCTTGGCCGTCACCTGAGTACTCAAGACTCACTCGCGAGTTGTGTCCTAGCTATCCCTACATTTTTTATATTAATATTAAAAAAAAAGGTTCCTTACAGGACCTATGTACCTTGCATGTTATGCATGAGTGTGTATGGAGTGTTGTGCGTGTAATTGCTCAATGCATGGTCAGTGTTACTGTATCGCGCTGGCGGCGACGTCAAGAGCCTCCCCAGTTGGGGAACGAGACACGTCTTGGGTCGCCGCCTGAGGGGGACCCGGAGTGTGTGCGGGAGCAAAGCTTCCCTGAGTTTACGGCTTCTAGTGAATAATAACGCGGCGCTCTTACTCGGGTTTATCGCGAGACGCCATTTGAAATACCAATCGCTGAGTTGGTCGACAGCGCCTTGGACGTATTTACGTAAGACCGTTTTCTTACGAAAAGCCAAATATATGACAGTATCGTCCGCGTATAGACCTAACTGAACTCTTCCGAGATCAGGGAGGTCCGCTAAGTAGAGGTTGAAGAGGACAGGCGCCAGAATGGAACCTTGGGGGACTCCTGCGCGTATGGGGTGGGCTATAGAGAGAGCGCTCTCTACTCTATAGCGGAAACTACGATCGGTGAGGTAATCGTGTATGATTCTAACCAGAGTGTCGGGGATACCTAATCTAGTGAGTTTGTAGACGAGGCCCGTGTGCCAGACCTTCTCGAATGCTTTGGCAACGTCGAAGAAGACTGCGAGCGTATGCCAGGATTTATTGAACTGAGGGTGATTAATATTAGTGAGTACGTACTCCGTGAGGCGGAGCACCTGATGCGCACAGGAGTGTCTGGCTCGGAAACCAAACTGTTGGGGAGGCAAGAGATTTTTGTCCTCTATCACCTCTATGAGACGGTTCATAAGGATCCGCTCATAGAGTTTACCTAAGGTGTTAAGAAGGCTGATTGGACGGTAGCTATCGGGTTGCCTGGCGTCTTTGCCAGGTTTGTGTATCCCTATAACTATTGCTGCTTTCCAGGCGGCTGGAAAGTAGTTATTCTTGATGGCCGCATTGAAGATGCAGACCAGCAACGCGACCAGAGGCGAAGGAAGAAGTTTGATGACTTCGTTCCTGATTCCGTCGGGACCGGGGGACTTTCTAGGCTTAAGGCCCTTGATGGCAGTCGCAACCTCGTCACAGGTGACAGGTGAGAGGGGGACAACCGGAGTAAGAGCGAGGGAGTCCTTCACAGAGGATTCGACAACAGAGATGTGTTCGACATCAATGTTGTCGGTGACGGGAGCGCATTGATGCTCGAGGCTATCGGCTAAGCACTCGGCTTTTTCGATATCGTCAAATGCGGGTTGAAGACCCTGCGTATTTCTGTCCAGGGGGGGGGCATGTTAACGATGGTACGGTCCATCTTCATGGATCCTGCGAGCTTCCAGTACGCGAGGTGGGAAGGTTTCAGCTCTCCTAAGAGGCTGTTCCACCTATCATTACGGATCTGATCTATGCGGCCTTTCACCGCTCTACGCAAAGAACGCAAGCGCGCACGATTCTCCTTGGTCGGATACGTGTCGTGGGCGCGGGTCGCGGCGTTTTTTTTTTTTCTGTGTGAGCAGAGCTCTCACGTCATCGGGGAGTACAAAGCGGCGATCGTTCGCCGCTTGCACCTCTTTCGAGGTCTCCTCGATGCCGATCCTGAGGTGCTCAACCAGAGCATCGATCGCGAGGTCCGCGTCCGCAGACGTATCCAGTACATCTGGGATCCTATCGATCGAGAGAGGGGGTGGACGGATGGTCCTTTAAATAACGGCCGAGCTTGTAATAATCCGCGACTTTTACAACTGGCGGGCTAGAATTAGAGTCATCCGTGTGACCTAACAACAAAACTACTGGGCGGTGGTCGGAGTCGAGTTCGTGTACGACTTGTATAAGACGCACAGGAAGCGCGACTCCTTTCAAAATAGCAAAATCTAGAACCGACGGGCGACAGTTCGGTTGAAAGTGGGTGGGCTCTAAAGGCGCGACGACCTCAAAATCGAGCTTCCGTACTAAGCGCATGAGTTCCGCCCCAATGGGCGTAACGCACGAGCTGTTCCAGAAAGTATGCCCGCAATTGAGATCGCCGGCGATAATGACAGAGTCGCCTAATGCGAAAAGCTTCTCTAGATCTGACCTTAAGGGTCGTTTGCTGGGGGGGAGGTATGCAGACACGAGTACGATTGACGGATGGCCAGTCATACCTATTCTACACACCGAAACTTCCATATTGGCAAGCTCCGGAGCTTGCAACGGCGAGCAATAGAGTGACCGTTTGTAATAAATAAGGGTACCACCGCCCCTTTCAGGGGTCCTATCGTTTCGTACTATATTATAATTCGCAATCCCGGGATTGCGATCACTTGGCTTCAAAAAGGTTTCCTGGACGAGAAATACGTCTATTTGACGATCGCGGAGAAAGTTAGCGATTAAATCACGCTGCGGAGCTAATTTCCGCGCGTTAAAAAATGAGAGGGAGAGTCCGCGAGGCTTGATCTTAGCCATTGATTACGGGGTAATTTGACCGCGTGCCAGACCTTGAAGGGTCATGGCGATGGCGGGGAAACGCGCTATAGCCTCGAGCTCGGCGTTTCCGGAGCCGCTGTTCAACATTGCGTTGAACGCGACTACTTCCTGCACATCATGGATGCGCAGGAGAAAGAGTACCCGGTCTAAGCCGGTGGAGTTGGCCTGAGGGGGGGTAGCCAGGCGCGGCTGCGCCTTGGCTTGGGGCCTAGGTGCCCACGGAGCCAGAGGGGCTGCGGGGCGGGAGGCGGAGTGACGGGTCGGCACCGCGGAAGGCGACGCCGACGTGCCTGGGAAGCACGGGAAAGACCTCAGTGTCATCGGCGGCACTTGAGGTTGGAGGAGGAGGGGGGGCAGCGTTCCTCTGAGGAACGCGCCTACCGCCTTTGTTAGGCTGGTTGCGTCTTACCTTGGGCGCACACGGGCACCCACGGTAATTGGCGGGATGACTCTCCTGCCTGCACAATACGCAGCTGGGAGGGTCGGTTGTGTCCTTGGGACGGGGGCAGTCGGGGGTGAGATGGTCCCCTAGACACTTGACACGGTGGCATTGCGAGGGGTAAGATTTCTTGTGTGGGACTTCCACACAGATGCGGGAGAGGCCGCAGAGGGTCTTCAGACCGAAGACCTTCTTGCTAACCTCGTTGGCGGGGAGTGCGACAAGGACCATATTATATGGTCTCCTGCCTCGCTGATCGTGCATCCGATGCACTTCAGCATCGGGGAAACCCTGCTCCCTAAGGGAGGCAGCTATATCTTCGCAAGAGAGTTCCTTTGGAACTCTCTTGATCACGACGCGGAGGGACTTCTCCTCCTCCAGCGCGTGCGTGAAAAATGCATATTTCGCCTCACGGAGAAACCGCGTGAGGTCGCGGAAGGTGTCCGTGGTCGACACCTTCACCATGATTCCATCGCGAACATTCGTCGCGCTGGAGAAGTGTATTTTGCGGCTCGCTAACGCCGCAGAGATTTTTGTCCAGGACGCTTTGTCCTGGATCGTGACAGGGGGGGGGACGCACCTTCCTAGGCTGCACCTGAGACGGTGCAGCTGCAGGCTTGGGCGCTGCCGACTTCGCGGCAGGCAGCGGAGTCGGCTGCCGTGACGCGTCCTCTACGGCGAGGACCTTCGGGACTGACTCGGAGGGCGGCGGAGAGGCCGGCGCCTTCCTCTTATTTTTCCGCTTGGGGGTGGTGAACTCACCCCCCCCAGCGGAGGGAACGCGGTGTCCATCTCGTCCGAGTCTGACCCGGACGACGAATGGACTACGGGAGCGGCGAACCTAGGCATCAGGCTCGGATGCCTGTCTGCCTGGCTCGGGGGGGACAGCGGGGAAAATCTATTCCCCGTACTAACATTAATAACGTCCGCTGAAGGCGGGCGGAAGGGGGACCGCGAGCGCGACCGGGATCGCGACCTGCAATCTGAGTAGGACGAATCCCTACGCGAGTGAGACGCGGGCGGAGTACGCGGACGCGAACGCTCCGGGGCGTTTATATTAGCTACGGGTTTGCGCACTTTGGGACCCGACGCGGCGGTTGAGGACAGCTGCCTCTTGAAGTTTTCGAACTCCCGAGCTAATTCGGGCGACCTCTCACACAAAATCCTAACAAATCGGCTTAGGAGCTGACGCTCCGCAGCCAACGAATCGGCCATCCCACGATGGCAAGAGGGCAGGGGGGGGTGAACTACCTCCCTGCCTGAGGGGCAGGCGGGCGCGCCAAAAAAACTAATGAGACTGCGCGAGTCTCGCAAAAGACCGTTGAGTCTAAGTGCAATGACTCAAGGTAATTGGGAGCCTACGAAGCCTAGGGGGAAGCCCTAACAAGCCCTAGGGCCGAGGACGTGGGTCAGACGCCCAAACA
Source organism: Samia ricini (assembly GCA_014132275.2). NCBI lineage: Eukaryota > Metazoa > Arthropoda > Insecta > Lepidoptera > Saturniidae > Samia > Samia ricini. The sequence goes on from AP028167.1 coordinate 10,472,410, forward strand.
GCACCCAGGGGATGGATTTTGTCGCAGGAGCGGATAATAAGGTGAGACAAAAGGAAATTCGGCGTGATCACACGCCAAATTCCGGTTTTCGGCGACCCCAGAAGGGGGTCCCCAGGGAACCTGCTGACCCTGCACCACCTTAGGTTGGCACCGATAGGTCTCCGGTGATGACCACAATCAAGAGAGAGTGGGTTTTATCTAAGTCGTGAAGCGACACGTATCCTCACCTTAAGGGTGAGTATACGTAGAACGCGCGCGTACTGAAAAGTACGTTTTTCGAGAATACTCGAAGTTATAAATAAATTATAAAATCGAGTATCCAATCGCTCGTAAAAATACCGCAGCGCGGGAAACCCACACCGGGTACACGACGCGGCGCGCGCGCTTGCGTCACCTCAACCGTTAAATAAATTTAACGGCTGTTGCTACGCAAGCGAACGGTCGATCGATGACGGCAGCGAAAGCGATAACGGTTAACGCTAACGTATTTGTACGAGCGGGCGCAGCGAACATACACGTCCGTTCACTACGGAGCTTACCACAGCAATCAACTCGCATGACTGGCAATTTTTTTTCTTTTTTTTTTTTTTTTTTCGAACCTAGCTAACGCTGTTGACCGGAAGGGCCTTTACAGCTTCACCGTGACTTTGGAGGCGAGTGCTGAAGGCACTCAACCGCAAAAGGTGACTAGCACAAGGGCTACCAAAATGGTACGAACCTCGGCTTGGCCGTCACCTGAGTGTACCAAAAAACTCTCTCGCGAGTTTGAACCTAGCTATTCCCTACATTTTTTATTAATAATAATAAAAAAAAAAAAAAAGGTTCCTTACAGGACCTATGTACCTGCATGTTATGTGCAAGAGTGTGTTTGCAGTGTTGTGCGTGTAAAGCTCAATGCATGGGCAGTGTCACTGTATCGCGCTGGCGGCGACGTCAAGAGCCTCCCCAGTTGGGGAACGAAGCACGTCTTGGGCCGCCGCCTGAGGGGGACCCGGAGAGTGTGCGGGAGCAAAATTAGCCGCCTGTCCCCGGCGGCGGGAACGGCGGTTACGCGGGCGTGGGCGCTGGCACGCATACTGAATCGGTTGGAAAGGAAAGATCCTATTTTCGCACGTGATTTTATCATCGGGATCGGTGAGAACGTTACGCGGTCTCCGAAACGGTTTCGGAGCTAGCGGGTCGGAGGAGTACGCGACGGCTTTCGCTATGAGCGGATTCGGGTGTGTCTCTGCGCGATCGAAAAATGCGCGACACAGGGATTTGATAACAGAATGAATGGATGGTAGATTGAGGTCTCTGTGGATGTCCACATCCCTCTCGTACCACCGGGCACCTACGGCTCTCCTGGTGAAGCGGTTCTGAACCACTTGGAAGGAGGCCAGATCTGTATAAGCGAAGGCAGGGGCGCAATAAGTGAGAATGGGCCTAACTACCGTTTTATATAATGTAATTTTATGGCGGACGGCCATCTTACTACGAGCGTTGTAAAGAGGGAAAAGACGTCCCATAACCATGTTGGCACGGTTTCTGACTTTCAAAACGTGAGATTTGAAAGTCATGTGGGCGTCTAGTGTGACACCGAGGTACTTGACCTCGGTCGCCCATGGGATCTCTACTCCTAGGTAGGTGACTGGACGAGGAGGGTCAGATTTCTCTACGGAGAACATAATCGCGGTGCTCTTTCCCGGGTTAATCGCTATGCGCCACTTCATGTACCAAAAGCTTAAGATGTTAACAGCCTTTTGGACGCGGGATCTGAGAGTGTCTCTTTGTCTGTACGAATAATAGATGACCGTGTCATCGGCATAGAGACCTAAATGAACCTTACTAGCCGCCACTCCTTCGAGCGGGTCGTCTTTCGGGTTCGGATTTAGGTCTGGTAAGTCCGCTATGTAAAGGTTGAAGAGGACAGGCGCCAGAATGGAGCCCTGGGGGACTCCTGCGCGGATCGGGCGGGCTGAAGAGAGAGCGGACTCTACTCTAAAGCGGAAACTACGATTCGAAAGGTAATCGCGTAGGATGTGTACTAATGTGTCAGGGACGCCTAACCTAACTAGTTTAAATACAAGGCCGGCATGCCAGACCTTGTCGAATGCCTTAGCGACGTCGAAGAAGACAGCGAGCGTACGCCAGGGTGTGTTTGGGGTTCGATGAAAATTTGACAGGATGTGCTCCGTGAGGCGTTGCACTTGGTGCGCGCAAGAGTGTCTGGCTCTGAAACCAAACTGTTCGGGAGGCAAGAGATTTTTGTCCTCTATCACTACAAGGAGTCGGTTCAGAAGGATCCGCTCGTAGAGTTTACCTATTGAGCTTAGCAAGCTGATTGGGCGGTAACTATCGGGAGACTTGGTATCTTTGCCAGGCTTGTGTATACCTATCACTATCGCTTCTTTCCAGGCGGCTGGAAAGTGGTGGTTTTTGATGGCCGCATTGAAGATGCAGACCAGTAGCGCGATGAGACGGGGCGGAAGAAGCTTAAGCACTTCATTCCTGATCCCGTCCGGACCGGGAGATTTTCTAGGCTTAAGGCCCTTAATGGTTGTAATGACCTCATCACAGGTGACAGGTGTGAGGGGAACAACCGGGGAAAGAGCGTCTAGGTCCTGTACCGAGGACTCTACTTCGGAGACGTGGAGGACGTCAACGTTGTCAATGACGGGGGAACATTGCTGCTCGAGGCTATCGGCTAAGCACTCGGCTTTGTCGTCATCGTCAAATGCGGGTGGAAGACCCTGAGTGTTTCTGTCCAGGGGGGGCATACTAGCGACGGAACGGTCCATCTTCATCGATCGTGCAAGCTTCCAGTACGCGAGGTGGGAAGGTACCAGCTCCTCGAGGAAACTGTTCCACCTGTTATCACGGAGCTGATCTATGCGGTCTTTCACCGCTCTACGCAAGGAACGTAAGCGTGCACGATTTTCCTCAGTCGGATACGCGTCGTGGGCACGGGTCGCGGCGTTCTTCTGGGTGAGCAGAGCTCTCACGTCATCAGGGAGTATAAAGCGGCGATCGTTCGCCGCTTGTACCTCTTTCGAGGTCTCCCTGATTCCGGTGTTGAGATGCTCAACCAGAGAAGCGATCGCGAGATCCGTGTCCGCAGGCGTATCCAGTACGTCGGGGATCATGTCGAGCGGGGGGGAGGACTGATGGTCCTTGAGATATCTGCCGAGTTTGTAATAGTCCGCGACCTTTACAACTGGCGGGCTAGAGTCATCCGAATGACCTAACTGTAAAATGACTGGGCGGTGGTCGGAGTCGAGTTCGTGTACGACTTGTATGAGACGCACAGGAAGCCGAACCCCTTTGAGAATAGCTACGTCTAGCACTGTCGGGCGGCAGTGCGGCGTGAAGTGGTAGTAGGCTCTAAAGGAGCGATGACCTCAAAATCGAGCTCATCCATCAGCTCAGTAAGAGCAATCCCATTACTGGTATTACTCGAACTGTTCCAAAGGGTGTGCCCGCAATTGAGATCACCCGCGATAATGACGGAGTCTCCGAGAGAGAAAAGTTTCCCTAAATCGGAAGCTAAGATGCGCTTATTGGGCGAGAGATATACAGACACCAGAACGATCGACTGATGGCCGGTCATTCCGATTCTGCATATAGAAACCTCTAAGTTTTCTAGCTCAGGAGGGTCTAGCGGCGTGCAATACAGAGACCGCTTATAATAAATTAAGGTACCACCGCCCCTAGTTGGGGGCAATCTATCGTTCCGAACGATATTATAATTCGCGATCTTAGGATCGCGATCTTTGGGCTTCAGTAGGGTTTCCTGGACAAGAAACACGTCTATTTGACGATCGCGGAGGAAATTCGCGACGAGTTCACGCTGCGGAACTAGTTTCCGCGCGTTAAAGAACGAAAGGGACAAACCGCGTGGCTTTATCTTAGCCATTGATTACGGGTTTCGAGAAACGCGAGCCAGACCTTGAAGGGTCGTGGCAATGGCGGGGAAACGCGCGATAGCCTCGAGCTCGGCGTTACCGGAGCCGCTATTCAACAGTGCGTTAAATGCGACTACTTCCTGCACGTCGTGAACGCGCAGGAGGAAAAGAACCCGGTCAAGGCCGGTTGGGTTGGCCTGAGGGGCCTGAGGGGGGGTAGCCAGGCGCGGCTGCGCCTTGGCTTGGGGCCTAGGTGCCCACGGAGCCAGAGGGGCTGCGGGGCGGGGGGCGGAGGGACGGGTCGGCACCGCGGAAGGCGACGCCGACGTGCCTGGGAGGCACGGGAAAGACCTCAGTGTTATCGGCGGCACTTGAGGTTGGAGGAGGAGGGGAGCGGCGTTCCTCTGAGGAACATACCTACCACCCTTTTTTGGGTGATTGCGCCTTACCTTAGGTGCACAAGGGCACCCACGGTGGTAATTTGCAGGATGACCCTCCTGCCTGCACAAAACGCAGCTTGGAGGGTCGGCTGTGTCCTTAGGACGGGGGCAGTCAGGGGTCAAGTGATCTCCTAGACACTTTACGCATCTCGGAGCCATAAAGCAGCTCCGAGAGCTATGTCCGTACCCCTGGCAGCGGTGACACTGCGAGGGGTAAGATTTCTTGTGTGGGACTTCCACACAGATGCGAGAGAGGCCGCAGAGGGTCTTCAGACCGAAGACCTTCTTGCTAACCTCGTTGGGGGGGAGTGCGACAAGGACCATATTATATGGCTTCCTGCCTCGCTGATCGTGCATCCTATGCACTTCAGCATCGGGGAAACCCTGCTCCCTAAGGGAGGCAGATATATCTTCGCAAGAGAGTTCTTTTGGAACTCTCTTGATCACGACGCGGAGGGACTTCTCCTCCTCCAGCGCGTGAGTGAAGTGGGCATATTTCGCCTCACGAAGAAACCGCGTGAGGTCGCGGAAGGTGTCCGTGGTCGACACCTTCACCATGATACCATCGCGAACATTCGTCGCGGTGGCGAAGTGGATCTTGCGGCTCGCTAATGCCGCAGAGATTTTAGTCCAGGACGCTTTGTCCTGGATCGTGACAGGGGGGGGGGGGGACGCACCTTCTTAGGCTGCGCCTGGGAAGAGTTACCTACGAGTTTGGGAACTCGCGGTGCCGCTACAGGCACCGGAGTGGGCTGTTTAGCCGAATCCTCAGCAGCGAGGATCTTAGGACCAGAGAGTGATGATGAAAGCGGCGGAGAAGCCGTCGCCTTCCTTTTGGTTTTCCGCCTAGCAGCGACAAAACCGTCACTGCCGAGCGGCGGGTACTCCAGCTCCATGTTGTCCGAGTCTGACCCGGACAGCTGGGCGGAGGTGGTGGCGAAATTCGGCATTAGGCTAGGACGCCTGTCAGCCGAGTTTTGGGGGGACAAGGGGGAAAAACTGTTTCCTGTAGAAACATTAATAATGTCCGCTGAACGCGGACGACGCGGCGAATACGAACGCGAACGCGAGCGGGATCTGCAATCGGAGAAGGAAGAGTCCCTTCCCGAGTGAGACGCGAGTGGAGAACGCGCGCGAGAACGCTCCGGAGCGTTGATGTTCGCGACCGGTTTACGGACGCGTTGAGGGAGCGCGGCGGATGTACTCGGCAAATTATTTTTAAATGTCGCGAACTCCCGAGCGAGTTCGGGAGACTTTGATAATAAAACTTTTACGAAGCTAAGGAGCTGACGCTCCGTTGTTACAAAATCGGCCATCCCGCGATGGCAGAGGGCAGGGGGGGGTGAACTACCTCCCTGCCTGAGGGGCAGGGGGGCGCGCCAAAAATCTATGAGACTACGCGAGTCTCGCAAAAGACCGTTGAGTCGAAGTGCAATGACTCAAGGTAATTGGGAGCCTACGGAGCCTAGGGGGAAGCCCTAACAAGCCCTAGGGCCGAGGACGTGGGTCAGACGCCCAAACAGCACCCAGGGGATGGAGTTTGTCGCAGGAGCGGAAATCGGGTGAGAAAGAAGGAAACCCGGCGTGATCACACACCGGATTCCGGTATTTGGTGACCCCTGAAGAGGGTCCCCAGGGAACCTGCTAAACCCTGCACCACCTTACGTTGGCACCGTTAGGTCTCCGGTGATGACCACAATCAAGAGAGAGTGGGTTTCAGCAACGTCGTGAAGCGACACGTATCCTCACCTTAAGGGTGAGTATACGTTAAACGCGTGCGTACTGAAAAGTACGTTTTTCGAAAAAATACACGAAGTTATAAATGAGATTTATAAAATCGAGTATTCAACGCTCGCAAAAATACCTCAGCGCGGGAAACCCACACCGGGTACACGACGCGGCGCGCGCGCTTGCGTCACCTCAACCGTTAAATAAATTTAACGGCTGTTGCTACGCAAGCGAACGAACTTCGAAGGCGGCGATAAACGAGATCGAACACGTGAAACGTATTTGTGCGAGCGACCTTAGCGTGCGTGCGCACACTTCGACTTACCAAATGGGAATCCGCATGACTGGCAACGTCCCGGGCGGATACTTAAGCTCCCGGCGTGTGCGTGACCCCGTTGCTACGGATCGAGGTTGGCCCGGTCGCGTTCGGCGAATCAGAGCGCGCCGCCCGGCGGTGCCGCGAGGTGTGTTGTCTCGCTCTCCCAAAGATGCGACGTCTCGACGCGTGCCGTTCAGCGTAATATTGTTTCTCAGATTATATTTATTAATAACTATTCCATTAATTTTACTATCATTTATGCGGGATCTAATTCTGTAGTGTTCTCTATATTTGATCTTTAAACTAATTACAGGCGTCTCTCAATCTTGAGGGAGCTGTCCTGCACAATATTCAAACGCTAACATCTAAACAATCTATATTATAATAAAAAACGAACGACACAAAATCTCTACGTTGAAGATATTTAAGAAAAAATAATATGCGAAGCTTCAGAATCGACAACAGAACACATTTCGATAGTTAACAAAAAAAATTGGCTTGCTGTTTATTAATTTGTTCACCAATCACGCAAACTACTCGACCGAATTCGATGAAAATTAGTAAAGACATATAGGCTGCAAATTGTCTGAATTCCAAGCGGGTAAAGTCGCAGGCACTGCTAGTGTATAAATATAAGTTTGATGACATGTTAACGAGTTTAATTAATCAATGTGCAGCAAAATACAAGGATATATACCAAGAAGTAGATTTAAAGTGAAATCAGTAACTTCACTTGAAAATAAGTTAACACAGCCTGAAGGTAGTGACTGTCGAGTGTTGCTGTCAGGACATGCCTATAGTTACTTGGTGATAGATCAGCAACTTGAGGGTGGTAGAAAGTGCCCTACCAAAATATACAACTCATTCCAATGTTTCATAGCCATTCTGAAGCCTATATATGGTTTACAATAGGTAACACAGATCTTTATTTCATGATATAGAATCATTATTTATATAATAAAAGTAAATCAATTAATTTGATTTTTTTAAATCTATAACTCCAACCTAACATAATTGGCTGACTTGCTGTTTAAAAAAATCTACAACAATTTTTAATGTAAAGAAAAAAATCTCTGTATTATAAATTAAAACTACCAAATTGCTGCAGTAAATGCTATTGGTAAGATATCCCTCGCATATTAACTTTAATTGGTTATGTATACGGCTACATAACTTTGAGCCTTTGCCTAAAAATAGATATATATTAAAAAAAAGCCTTTAACAAAAAAATGGCATGACAAAATGTTTAGCTATACTTTTCCCGTATAAAATTGTTTTGTGCTAAGTACGTTATTTATATTTAGTATAATAAATATGCTGTGAATTAAATATAAGAAAATATGAAATATAAATATTGTATTGGATGAGTTTAAATGGTTTTTTTTATTATTTGAAAATCCTGTCATTCCTGTATTTGTGTAAACTCAGGCTGCTGAGCGACAGTCACTAGATACGTTTTATCTGGAAGAATCTTGATGTGTTCTCAAATCTATATGTAAAACGCTTATCGAATAGAGCCGGGGACTAGTAGTTAGAACTGTTTTTGAAAATTATAAGCCTAACTTAAATTTGTCTATACCTAAAAGTAGCCGCTAGTCATTTTTAACTATGATTTTTAATATAAAAACAAACATAATTGTAATAGAAAAACATTTTATTAATATAATAATACTGGTCGAGACAGTCTGTTCCCTACCATATCATTTAAAAATGTATTGATCAAAAACGACAAGAAATGATGGTAAATTTTGTATCGATTTCATTCAATCTAATGTAACAAAATATATACTAAGCCATTGTGCAAAAAATTATCGCTGCAAAAAAAGAAAAGTTATTTCCTTTTGACAAGTAATGAGTAAATCATGTTGGAAAAGAATTGTTTATTTTATTTGATAAGACTTCATTTATTAAAACGATGCTACAGAAATGTATTACAAATTAATCCCAGAGTTCATGAAACTATCCTTATAAAGTATAACTAAAAAATATGGTATAAACGTGATTTTAATTAAATATTATATTGTATAGAAAATGGTGTACCTATATGACTTAATAAGAATTGTCTTTATTAAGAGACTTGGTATTATACGTGATGTATTTTAATTATCATAAACACGTGAAATGAATTAAAAATAATGTCTCGGGGCGTGAATTCTGAGATCTCCCAATTACTTTTTCACGTAGCTTTAACAAACGGCTCTCATTTTGTTACTACCTAAAGTCAGACTTGGCTGCATATTCTAGTAACTTTGCCTTGTTCTTAAAAAGTAATAAATGGAGCCAAAAAAATCGTTTAGGTACTTTGTGTGTTTGGATTAGTGATGTACCGATGACATAATTGAAGACCGGTATATATCGAGTACTTTTGAAAAAAAAAACGGTTTAATGTTTTTAACGTTAATGCTTCCTAAAACTTGTTACAGGTTACCCCTAAATCACATTGTGACCAAATAATACTTCTGGGAGACCTGGGTGTAGTACCAGTAATTAATCGTTGTATCATTAATACATTAGAAATTATAGTATATACTGATCTTATATTCATTTCAAAGAATCGTCATGATTTATATTATTTATCGCTGATCGTCATCCTTACGGATATTACGTGTACTGTTTAATTATTTTACATATCGTTTCGATTAGTATTAGAATACGTAGATAAAAATATTGTATCTTTGAGATGAAATATAAAATTTATTTGGAACTTCAGAAATTAACATATTTCATTATTTCTATTAGTTTCTGTGAAAAGTATTTATGTAATATAATTTTTTATACTTATAGTAAAATAGCTTATTGTGAGGGAGAAAGCGAGAGATTTTCAACCGAGCTAGATGTTTATGTGCCCAAAAACCGTGGTCCGATGATCGCTTTCGGTAGCCTGTGCCATGTAGAGTCTGCGTCAGATACATTGTCATTTGCCTGTAATATTGCAATTTACGGGTCTACACATTCTTCGGTTGTGCACTTTTTTCGTTTACAGCTCTTAAATATATAGCTGTACAAAGTAATCGGTACTTTTAAATAAAAACCGGAGCTTTAGGTTTTTCTTTAAAACCGGTTTTTTCTAGGACTGTTTCACATCATTAGTTTGGATTGTTTTGTTAAATTTGTTTGTTTTCCATATAAAATCTCAATGAATTCTGAAGATAAAACTCTTTTACCTCACCATATACAGCAACCGCTGTGTACAACACGCTTGCCATACAGGCAAGGGCGGAAATTGACTGCTGTTAAGGTAAAATTGAACGAAATTCTAAAATAGTTACCTATATATTTTCATGCTCCCTGAATAACTGTAAAAGAAGTATAGTTGTCTTAGATGCCTTTTTCCAACTTGAGAAGCCATGATATGATAAAAAAATGTTTTTGTTTCTTTTTTTAAGCAGTCACTTTTTTCAGATTTATACTATCAATGACGAATCTGTACATCTTCTTTTATTTGGAGTACCATCCCTCAACTTACGACAAGAAACTAAAGGTTTATTTTTGAAGTTTGGAAAACTATTACAATTCAATATCACTACAGACTATCCAAATGAACAGTTCACTGAAACGTACCATGCTTTATATGACAGAATACAATCTGCTAGGCTGGCGAAGAAAATGCTTGATGGAAAAAACTTTTATGGTGGCTCCTTACACATAACCTATGCACCAGAACTAGAGAATTTGGATCAGTTAAGAAAAAAGTTATTACAGCGCAAAAGTGATGTAATATATAGGTTAAGAAAGAATAATGCAGAAGACGCATTAAACTCTGTAATTAAGAATCCAGAGGTAACAGAACAGAAAGAAATAGGAGTTGATGTTTATAATGAGATTCAGAATGAACTTCCAAATAATGAATGCTGTTTGGACAAACCAAAATTAGATATGAGTGAAGTTAATGTAATTAAAAGTAACAATAAGAGAAAAAAGGAAACAAATTGGAAGGAAATGAAGGAGAAGTTGCAAAGGATGAACAGTACTAAAGATGTAGAGATAGTAGACTGTACCTCAGTTGAAAGAGATACTATCAGTAATATAAATGAAGCATTAAATTATAAAAACTTTGGTGATGAAGTTATTATAAAAATACCTCAGAAACCTTTGAATAAAATTATTTTTAATAATAATTCTGATAAGAAGGATGGAAGGTAATGGAATTGTTGAATGATAATGGAGGTCACAAATACTGAAATCAACAACTAAGTTGAAACTGAAATGAAAGCTTGAGATGAAGAGATATATCACATTTACCTTGATATTACAATTTTTTATGTAACTTGCTTATTCATCTGTAATTATTTTAAGAATGTTTCTTTTTATTTAATTAATTTTGAGATTAACAAAATAAAATAAGAGCAACATATGTTTGTCCATTATTAAACCTATTATCAAAAGAAATCATATATTTATTCTATGAAAAGCTTTAAATAACCAAATGCCTTAAAATAATTTAACTAAAGTTTTGAATATGTTAATGATATAATGCAGTTAACGATTATTATTAACTGAAAATAGGTCTAATTTGTTGGAGACCTAGGGCACAGTTAGTCTTGATGAAAATTGTGACTATAAGGAGTCACAAAATGCCTATTACATAGATTTTTTTTTCTTTGTCATTTAACTGAGACCTGGCAATCTGTTCCTATTATATGGTACAATAAGGCATTCTGTTGTTGTTTTATTTGTTATTCTAATTTAATTTGTTATCTTCCAGCGACTCCTATGAGTCTGCCTTCACGGGTTGGATGTTTGTTTTGCTAAGCTCTATGTTTAAGGTTAGATACACTTAATCTTGTTAATCAACTGTGCACCACACTTCCTTCTCCTTCCAGCTTTGACGCTAGTATGTTAATGTGTCTTGACAGTTTATTTTGGTATTTCTTGCTGTTTTCTGCTATCTCCTGTTTTATACTGTTAGTATTACAATCCATGCGAATATAGTTGTTTTTAATGTAGTGTGGAATGTGCAGCATATAACGGATTGTCTTGCTTTGGAATCTTTCAAGTATCTCCACATTGCTGTTGCTGGCAGTACACCATAGTTGTATTCCATATGTCCAAATGGGTTTGAGGATGGTCTTAAATATTGTTACTTTGCAGGCTGATGTAAGTTTTGATTTTGGTCCTATTAACCAAAACATACTTCTCAACTTAGTATCCAGTTGCTTTCTTTTGGTCCATATATGTTTAAAGACAAACTTAACCCTTTCAGGACCATAAGGTGGTGGTTCAAATTAGTTTTTTTTAACATAAAAATAATTTTAAATGCTTTAGAAAATGGAGTTTTTTATTCAGATTATGTGACAAAGAATTTATATTATTTTTCAAATTCATAATATAGCGTTATAATTAAGTAAACCGGCACCAATTTAAAAATAGGAAATAATGGTTATTTATAAAAAGGTTAAAACATATTTAAAGTATTATGGCAAAAGAAATATCTGTAATGTTGTATCCCTTTAATGATTATAAATAAATGTACAATATATTTTCGAGTGTTCGAGTTTTATTCTTCATCAGGATATTCCTCAGCGGGCACTTCTTCTTCTTCATCGAACTCGGCATCATCAACTCCGACCATCTGTTGTTAAATGTAAATAAAATTTTAATATACCGACGGTAGAAGTGAAACCTAAATAAATAATAATAATATATGTTATTACAAGGCACAGTATTTAAAAATAATTATATTATAAAATTGTAATTTGCTTAATTCTATAAATGCTTTCTCTTTGTCGTGACAAATTTAAAGTTGTTTCACTTCAAAATAAACCACCATGTTAAAACAAATATCTCGTCAAAAACTCAATTTTTATTCATTATCTGTATTCTAAATTATATTTTAAATATGCATCCTGGTTTGTTTTACTCTTTTTGATGTAACAACATCTTTAGATGCGTCAAGCGATTCTCGTTAGACGAAAAACTTTAAGATGCGCGTCACCAATACTATGACGTCGGCCGTCAACACCACGCTATTGACACGTGTCAAGTGTAATGACGATGACGTTTTTGGCACTTTTGTGTTACCACATCTAAAATATTTAACCGTAAATGCTTATTTCAAATTTAAAAAAAAAATAGGCAGATATGGAGTCTGCTGATATAAAAGAAAACTCGAATCTGACAATTTTTTTTTAATAAGCTAAAGAACGTTTACTTATTTGTTTTAACAAGATTCAATTGATTAATGAATCAGACGTAAACAAAGTATTATTGAGTAGATGCGTACCTCATACTGTTGATATTCGAAGACGAGATCGTTCATATTACTCTCCGCTTCTGTGAACTCCATCTCGTCCATACCCTCGCCGGTGTACCAATGAAGGAAAGCCTGGAAGGAAAACGTTGCTGCTTTTAATAAAGCGACAGAGTGTTCTTGTTAAAAATTATAATTTTATTAATTATTATTTTATTTTAATAATTATTATTCAAGTAAAATAACTGCGCTTGATTTAATGTCAACTCTTAGTTATTTTGAAAAAAAAGTTGAAATCGGTCCAGCCTTACCGGATATTAGCCGGAACAAACAGACAGACAGAAAATTTTTATTTATATTTATGGTATATTTCTTGTTTTCTTTTAAGCAAGTTAATAATTTAACCTTCCGCCTGAACATGACGGTGAACTGTTCAGAGATCCGTTTGAAGATCTCCTGTATCGCAGTAGAGTTGCCGACGAACGTGGCCGCCATCTTGAGTCCGCGCGGAGGCACGTCGCATACAGCCACCTTCACGTTGTTCGGGATCCACTCCACGAAGTAACTGGAGCAAGGAATTTCGGTACTTTTCATTTAGCGATTCTAACCGCTAACTGGAAAATATCTACAAAACTTAAAATCGTCGTCAATAGCCATAGGAAAATTTCCTGGGTTTTTAAATTGTCAATTAATGTTTCCGATGGCAACACATATATGGATCTATCTACCTGGTAGTTTAAAAAAGTATATTAACCTATATTAACAACCTCTTCCAAGCATCGGGCGGGTATACAGAAATACCTTATCTATACTAATAAATAATATTAAAGTGTCTTTTTGTAATGACAATTTTATTTTTACTGTATAGATATTTTACTATATATACGATACCTATACCAAAAATACAATTTTTTTCCATGTCTGTCTGTTTGTAATGGGTAATCTCCAGAACGGCTGGACGGGATTTTTTTTGGTACATAGCTGAAGTTACTCTGGGTAACTTTGGGGTAATTCGAATTTTCGAAAATAATAAAAGTTCTGTGTTAAAAAAATAAAATTCACACAAATTTGAATAAAATCCTATTTCATGCAGTTTTACGGGCAAGTGCTATAATTTATGAGAAATATTTTTATTTTTGTTTTTAGTAGGTAACTAAAATTTTTTTATGAAAAAGTTAGGGTTCCGTAAAAATACATTCAACCGAAAGACGTCCTCTGCTGGACATAGGTCTCCCACAAACATCTCCATAACGATCAGTCTTGCGCTATCTGCAACCAGCGGAACCTTCACCACCTTCTGTGAAAACACAACCACCACGCTGCGTCTTCCAGTACGCGGCAGCCATTCGAGAACCCGTTGGCTCCGTCAGACATCAGTTCTACGAGCACTGTGCCCAACCCATTGTCATTTAAGTTTAGTAATTCTTCGGGCAATGTCGGTTACTTTGGTTCTTCTGCGGACCTTGCGGGCACACGGCTAGTGTGTATATATAAACAGTGAAACCTTGAGTTCTTGTCTTGCACGCTGAGCATCTGTTCGTCAACTTCCTTCATAGACATCCGGCCCCTGAAGATGGCTGCGACGGTGAGGTACCGGCCGTGGCGCGGGTCACACGCCGCCATCATGTTGATGGGGCTGAACATTTGCTGCGTCAACTCGGGTACCGTCAGCGCGCGGTACACTTGGCTATTTCTCGCCGTTAGTGGCGCAAACCCTACACATTTAAATCCTTTTTGTTCACGACGAATCGGAAAACATCTTTTATACATTTACCTTGCATTTAAATACAAACGAAATAGTAATTATCTAAACATAAATAAAAAAATAACAAGGCCAAATCTGTACATTAAATATTTGGTGAAAATTATTATCGGGGTGGATTGTTGAAAGCTAAAAATATTTTATTTAGAATTTTTGTCTGTATGTCTTTCCCTGTGTCGCGTACCACTCTGAAAGTACAGAACCAATTTTAACGAAACATGACAGTGACTAGTAATATTATAAACATATAGCACTTTTCGTCCTATAAAACGAAAGAGGTTCTCCAGGATAACGGAAAAGTCAAAAATGTGTAGTAGGTAAATGAGATTCTTGACGCATTTTAATGAAATTCTGTTTTTGACAAATTAACGAAAAATTTAAACTATATTTCATCTCTCTATTCATGAAAAAGCGGTTAACAAAAAACACATCGCTGGGGTTTTAACCGATTTCTTTGGCCGTTATAATTTAGCTACAGCAATTTAGCTTTTATCCTCCCATTAATTTTGGAAGTGACAGTAGTAAATAGCTTGGTAGTTACTTAAGAAACAAATTGAGGTTATTAATAAACCAATTCAAAAAGTGCTTCACTCACATACCATTCAAATTAAAGGTTTTCTGTAAGAACTTCGGAAATAGTCAAAGATGGACAAATGAATCCTTAGCAAGTTAGTACTTAGCATTGAGCATTGGTATATTATTTTCTATACATATGAGAAAAGGAAACATCTCTCTTTATTCCACTGTTGACTACCATTAAGTTTATTTAATTCTTCTGTTTATAAAACTTAAAATAAAATACATATGGGTTGTAGTGAATTAGTTAGTCAATGAAATGCCTAAAAAACACATTCATTGAAGTAAAAATGACGAAGAAAAGACTTATATGGGAGTGTGCTGGTTATAATTAAGGCGTAATGTATGATCTGTGATCGATTCGTAAGGTTTGTATTTAAACACCATAAAGTGATCGTACCTGGCATGAAGAAATGCAGTCTCGGGAATGGCACCATGTTGACAGCTAGCTTCCTCAAGTCAGCGTTCAGTTGTCCGGGGAAACGGAGACACGTGGTCACACCAGACATTGTCAACTTAAACCCAAACAAACACACACACGATCACTTTGTACATACATCATTCTTTTGTCGACAATACTGAGAAATGTGTAGTTTAATTTTACGTCCTTTAAGTTATCTATCTGATCAAGTTTTTAATTATAAAAATGATCATGGAAATTGGTTTAGTGATTTAAGAGCTTTTTAGGTCCATAATCTTACCTGATGTTAAGTGACGCTGCGATCTCAAATGATGGTGCAGGAAGCACCTATTGGTGCTTGGCAAAAGGTTTTCGAAGTTGTGGGTGGTATCTACTCAGACGAGTATTGTAAAAAAGCGCCCTGCTATGGTATGGTTTCCTCACGATGTTTTTCTTCATGACTCATTATAGACTTCTATAGGTGCATTCGTACCTGCGTCCGGTGACGTGGAAACCGACTGCACTACTAAATGTTCCATCATCGCTTCAAAAAGTTACCTTTTATGGCATGATTTGGTTTTGTTGGTTCTACGAGAAATAAATAATGTCAGGAAGAAATTCACCAGCAGTTACCCCACTTGTAACCGTCTAAACCTTTAAAGAAGGAGATATAAACTGTATAAGTGATACAAACATCGCGTGACTTGACCTTAAATTTCGATGAAGAGAAACACTGTGGTAAAATAATAGCATGGTGGTACAACATCATAAGCTATCGTCCTTGAGTTTGAACATCTATGGCTACTAGCCCTTCTCTATCGTTTGTAAGATTTCCCTATGGAAAACAAAATCCTATATTCAATGTGAGGATAGTAATAAAATGAGATAGGAATAAAACACAATTAAACCTCACAGAGACAAGATGGTTGAGATCCCCGTAAGTTGGTGATGCGAGCCGCAGAGTCCTGAAGCAGATGTCGTAGAGAGCTTCATTGTCTATGCAGAACGTTTCGTCCGTATTCTCCACGAGCTGGTGGACCGACAATGTCGCGTTGTAGGGCTCCACCACTGTGTCTGACACCTGAAGTTATACGAATAACCAACCTTTAATAATACGCATGGACCAAGTTCAGTTGAACGAAGGACATTTTCACCACATCAAAGAAACTATAGATAAGATATTTAACTGGTTTTGACTTTTTTAATAACAATGATTGGCGTATCATTTCTTTAAAAATATTGATAGTTTTAATTAAATAAAAATGTGAAGGTATGCAATGTTTGTGGTTGTGAACTGGTTTTGTTTTACCCATTTTTGCTTTTTGTTTTTTTAATCGGAATATTGTATTAGTTCGTGTACTGGAAGACGCAACGTATGTGTGCACCCCACAAGGTGGACAGACGATCTATTTTAATACAATTTGTTTTATAATATTTATTAATTATTACTTATATATCTTCATTATATTTATTAATTATATTCATTAAGAAAACCTGAAGGTCTTTTATTAGTTTATTAATGTCAACTGTCAGTTTTCTATAATATCTTACGCGTGCGCTCTCCTAATGTAACATGAGTTTTTAAAGGATTCATTGAGGAGGCCGTCTATGAAAAAACATTTTAAAATTTGAAATCTCCTTATTTTAAATCTTATTTCATTTAAAAAGATAATGTAGTAGATTGAGAAAAAATAAATGTTGTCACTTTCAACAAATGTGAACTGTTTAAAAAAAAAGCGCAACCAACCTTTGGACTGGGCATTACACTGAAAGTGTTGACGATTCTATCAGGATACTCTTCTCGGAGCTTACTGAGGAGTAGCGTGCCGAGGCCAGACCCTGTACCGCCTCCCAGGGAGTGAGTTAATTGGAACCCTAAAACAGTACAAAAGTTAATCTATTTTATTTAAAACACTAGCTGTGCGATCTCGCTTCATATATTCTTCACTGCATTTTATTTTTTTGATACGGAACCCTAATTTTTGTTTAGTGCTAAGATAAAGTAAAAATATTTCTCATAAATTCAAGCACTTGCCCGTAAAAAGTTACCCGGAGGAACTTCAGCTATCTACCCCAAAATAAAAGTTTTGTCAAAATCCGTCCAGCCGTTCCGGCGATTACTTGGAACAAGACAGACAAATAAAAATTTAAAAAATTGTATTTTTGGTATAGGTATCGTGTATACATATTCATATATGTTTAGTAAAAAAAAATTGACTAATTGGAATTACTAACAGACACTTCAATTTTTTATTTATTAGTATAGACATAGATAACTGAATGTTTAATATTGATATGGTCACTATAAGATGTTGTTAGGTTAGCTAATTACGTAATAACTTAACGACAGAAGGTCCCGTAAGTAGGGACTTGTCTGCCTGTCTGCCTGCCGGTCTGTCGGATAATCTCCGGAACCGCTGGACCGATCTTAACGGGACTTTTTTTTGGTAGATAGCTTAAGCTACTCCGTGTAACGAGTACTTTTCGTTTTAGAAAATAATTAGGGTTCCGCGTAAAAAAGTAAAAATTTATGAAGTTTCGAATAAACTCATTCAACGCACAGTTTCACTGGCAAGTGTTTGAATTTGTGATAAATAGTTATAAATTTCTACAAGTGCTTAGAATATGAAAAGACACACCGAATAAAGTAATTGCTTACCTTGTAAACAGTCGCAGGGTTCGGCTTCCTTCCTCACGACGTCCATTACGGACTCGACTAACTCAGCACCCTCTGTGTAGTGACCCTTAGCCCAGTTATTACCTGGTAGATAAAATATGAATCAAGTTATTTTGAATCTAGTAGCAATATAATTATTATCATTATTTAAATAATTTATTAAGGTCATGAATACAAGTTGTTTAGATCAGACGTTTAAATTTTGTTAAAACTTTCCAAGGGAGATTTTGTAAAATCTCAGAATTTACAATTATTTTCAATACAATTTACTTACGCACATTAAAGTAAGCTATATGTAGAAAACAATATTCACGTAGTCTGTTGTTTTTAATAATATAAACATCAGTCAATCAAAGTCAAAGTCAGTCGGCGCGTTAATATCACTCGCATGCGTAGGCTTTTCCTCTAGTTTCCCTACACGTGATTCCTGGGTGGTGCTAAATGGATGACACACCAATATGGTAAAGCCATGCTGTGGTCATCTTAAACCGCAGCATGCATGGGCCGCCTCGACCGAAAAGAACCACTATCTTACGGAAAACCGACGTGAAGTAGGAGCTCTGCTGTTGCGTTTCGTTTGGTGAGTGAAATTGTCGGTAGCCATTACCCTTCCCTCCTCTCAAATATGACAGCGGTTTTTAAAACGATATTACCCAATACTACATGTGTAGGAGAATGCACCTGAGAGCACTTGCTCAGGTTGCCATACGTTTTCTGGGGAGGTCAAAATCCCGCTCTTATTGACATCTGTCAGAGGCACACGAAACAAAAAATATATGGCATCCTTTCCCATGCTCCGCGTGAACTTCTGTAATATCAAGGGCATTTATTCTAACATCGATGCCGTCCACTACCACTTTAAGAAGATGAAGCCAGCCTTATTGTTTCTTACGGAAACGCAAATATCTACTCCATCTGACATTTCCTACCTACGCTGCCTGGGCTATAACACTGAGTATTCCTTTGTGCCTTGACCAACGCTGCAAAGAAGAAATATAATTTTGCCCCCAGGTCCTTCAAAAAAGCCATTGCTACCGCAAAGTCGAAGTATATTGGTGGTATTGGTGAGAAACTAGTTCGCCTCCCTTCTGGGACTCGAGCGTTCTGGTCTCTTGTCAAGGCTGTCCTCGGGAATTTTGGCAGACATCATACCCTCTTTACATAGAGGGGATACCTTGCTGGCCCACACCGCAAAAAGAGAAAGCTTATCTTCTGGGTTCTCTTTCTGTGTCCAACTCCACTGTCGATTCCGGGGAGAGCTCACAGCTGACTGTCCCGCTGTGCGAGAGCCTTATGCCGGCGATCCGGTTTTCAAAAACGAAATGCTCAAAGCTCTCTTCTCCCTGAACATCTATAAGTCGAGTGGGCTTGACGGGATACCTCTAATTGTGCCCAGGACATGTGCTCCAGAGTTGGCACCGTTGCTGACGCGTCTTTTTCGGCTCTTACTCCAATGGCGTTGTCCTGAACTCTTGGAAGATGCGTTAGTGCACCCGATCCCTAAGAAAGGCAACTGCTCAGATCCGCCCAACTATCGGACGATTGCTATCACTTCCTTGTTTCCCAAGATAATGGAGTCCGTTATAAACTGACAACTTTTGAGGTACCTAGAGGGTGATCTTCTAGTCTACATATTCATCGTTGGGTGGAGGCAGTCGAGAGCAAGATGGAGGCATTAGCATTAGACATAGCAAAGGCCTTTGATCGGGCTTGGCACAAGGTACTTCTCTCGAAGCTTCGAGGCTTCTCGGAAAATTTTGAAAATAGGTTGACCAGTTTTCGGAGCATAACATTAAGGTACTCGGAACCCAAGCCCGTGAATGCTGGTGTTCCACAAGTCTGTGAATTATCTCCCATCCTGTTTTTCTTCTGTATATCATTGACATGCTGCAAACTATTAGCAGTATTAATTGCTATTCAGATGACAGCACCGGAGATGCCCTGTATATCGGCCATGCCAACTTTTTTGGGAACACGTCAACGAGTGCCGGACTAAACTTGTGTCTGAAGTCGGGACCTTATTGGAACAAGTCTCGGAATAGGGGAAATTAAACTGAGTCCAATTCAACCCTAAGAAGACATAAGTTTACGCGTTTACCGCTAAAAAGAATACCTTTCTTGCGTGCCCTCTGCTGTTGTGGGTTGTCCATAAGCACCGATGGTCACTTACCATTAGGTGATTCCTGGCTAGTATACTCCCTATTTCATAAAAAAAAAGAAAACAAGTCAATGATATTATTGTAGTCAAGGTTCCAAGAAGTAACTCACCAGCTCCGCTCTGACCGAAGACGTAGTTGTCAGGTTTGAACAGATCTCCGTAAGTGGAAGACCTAATCGCGTCCATCGTCCCTGGCTCCAAATCGACCAAAACAGCCCGGGGCACGTACCTCTTGCCTTCATGTAACAGAAACAAAGTTTTTGTTACTAATTTTTTTTTTGTGTAACATCTTTCTTTCTTGGTAGCATTTGACGTTCATAAGCGCCTTCTTAGGGCCTAAATTGAATGTAAATGCATTTCCCCCCGTGTAAATGCATTTCCCCCGTTATAAATACATTTCCCCCCCGTCAAAAAAAAAGGCCTAAATTGAATAAAGGTGATTTTGGTGTTGATTTTCTTCTCGCTTACTTGCGATATGAGACAGTAATTTCGTGAAAAGGAACGGAAGTGTGTAACAGGAAGCATACAGGTAGCGTGTGGTATTGTTATGAACAATGAGCGCGAGCGTTGCTAGTTTTGCCCGACAGTTGGTACTAACTTATTTTCTTAGACGTTGGTACTGTCAGATACCAGCTGTGGGTCTTGTGGTAAGCTCCGTCGTGAACGGACGTGTCTGATCGCTGCGCCCGTTCGCACAAATACGATTGCGCTAACCGTCTTCATTTTCGCTGCCGTCATCGATCGTTTGTTCGCTTGTGTAGCAACGGCTGTTGGAATTTTCAACGGTTGAGGTGACGCAAGCGCGCGTCATTTAAGACATTTTTAAACCAACTTTCTTTGATTGTGGTCACCACTGAAGACCTAACGGTGCCAACGTAAGGTGGTGCGGGGTTCATCAGGTTCCCCGGGGACCCCCTTCTGGGGTCTCCACACACCGAGTTAGATTCGGCGCGTAGTCACGCCTTCACCACCTTCCGTGACCTCACGAAATTCCTTCGTGAGGCCAAATACTGTTTCTTTACCCATGAGCTGGAAGAGGAGGAATCTCCGCGTACTCATGAGGAGAGTCCCGAAGAAACTCTCATGTGACGATATCTCTGCCTCCCTTAAGGAGCAGGGTATCCTCGTCACAGAGGTGCACCGTATACACGATCAACGAGGCACGAGACCATATAACATGGTCCTGGTCTCGCTTCCCGCCACCGAGGAGGGTAAGAAGGTTTTCGGCCTCCCACATGAAAACTTACCCCTCGCAGTGTCACCGCTGCCAGGATTACGGACACAGTTCTCGGAGCTGCTATATGGCTCCAAGATGTGTTAAATGTTTGGGGGATCACCTCATCCCAGACCGTCCCCGTCCGAAGGACACCGCCGACCCTCCCAGCTGCGTCTTATGCAGTCAGGAGGGCCACCCGGCGAATTGCCGTGGGTGCCCGTGCGCACCCAAGGTAAAGCGCAACCACCCTAGAAAGGGTGGTAGCCACGTTCCTCAGAGGAACGCTGCCCCCCTCCTCCTCCAGCCTCAAGTGCCAGCAATGACACTTAAAGCTTTCCCGTGCCTTCCAGGCACGTCGGCAGCGCCTTCCGTGGTGCCGACCCGTTCTTCTGCCCCTCGGCCCGCTGCCCCTCTGGCTCCGTGGGCCCCTAGGCCCCAAGCTAAGGTGCAGCTCCGTCTAGCTACTCCACCTCAGGCCCCTCAGGTCAACCCCACCGTATTAGACCAGGTCCTCTTTCTCCTGCGCGTTCACGACGTGCAGGACGTAGTCGCTTATCGTCCGACCTAGGGAAGCTTTTCTCTCTCGGAAACTCCGTCATCATCGCGGGTGATCTCAACTGCGGGCACACCCTTTGGAACAGTTCGAGGGATACCAGTAATGGGATCGCTTCTACTGAACTGATGGATGAGCTCGATTTTGAGGTCATCGCTCCTTTAGAGTCTACCCACTTCACGCCGCACTGCCGCCCGACAGTGCTAGACGTAGCCATATTGAAAGGAGTCCGGCTTCCTGTGCGTCTCATACAAGTCGTATACGAACTCGACTCCAACCACCGCCCAGTCATCTTACAGTTAGGTCATTCGGATGACTCTAGCCAGCCAGTTGTAAAGGTCGCGGACTATTTTTTTTTTGACCTAGCTAATGCTGTTGACCGGAAGGGCCTTTACAGCTTCACCAAACTTTGATGGCGAGTGCTGAAGGCACTCAGCCGCATAAGGTAGCTAGCTCAAGGGTTCGAACCTCGGCTTGGCCCGCTACCTGAATGTGAAAACTCCCGCGGAATTTTATCCTAGCTAATCCCTACATTTATAATATTTATTTACATAAAAAAAAAGGTTCCTTACAGGACCTATGTACCTGCGTGTTATGTGCAAGAGTGTGTTTGCAGTGTTGTGCGTGTAATGCTTGATAGTGATGCTTGTAGTGTCACTGTATCGCGCTGGCGGCGACGTCAAGAGCCTCCCCAGTTGGGGAGCGAAGCACGTCTTGGGTCGCCGCCTGAGGGGGACCCGGAGAGTGTGCGGGAGCAAAAGTAGCCGCTCGTCCCCGGCGGCGGGAACGGCGGTTTCGCGAGCGTGGGGGCTGACACGCGAATGTACGAGGAACACGAGGAAACCGCCTATTCGCGCGCGTGATGCTGTCGTCGCGGTCGGTTAATATGTTACGCGGACGTCGCCGCTTTCGGCCGGCGGAAAGGACTGGCGTGTACGAGACGGCTCGTACTATGAGTGGGTTCGGGTGTGTCTCTGCGCGTTCGAAGAAAGCGCGACACTGGGTTTTAAAAACGGACTTAATGGAGGGCAGATTCAGATGTCTGTGTAAGTCCACATTTCTAACATCGCGGTCTCTAGTGAATATTATCGCGGTACTCTTACTCGGGTTGATCGCGATACGCCACTTGAAGTACCAAGAGTTGAGATCGTCGACCGCTCTTTGGACGTGTTTCCGCATGAGATGTGTCTTACGGTGGGCATAATAAATAACAGTGTCGTCCACGTATAGACCTCTTTTTTTTTTTTTTTTTTGACGTGGGGAAATGCATTTACGCACTGCCCTTATCTATTGTATTTGAAGGATCAGAGTCCCCCAAATACAATAGATAAGGGGGCACGGAGTGACGAGCTCCGTGCCAGTGTGGGACTCACCTGGGTGAGAGTCGCCCGGAAATACCCACTAAAACCCCCCGGGGCCGTCCGCTGCATTTGGGATGAGGGCGATACGGGGTTGCCAAGGCATGTCGCCGCGTCGCCCCCTGCAGCGAACCCACCGGGCCTCGTCGTGCAATGGCCCAATGGGGATGGGGGAGGATATTCCTCAACCCCACCTCCTCACCCTCCCCCCCGAAGGGGGGCATGACCCATCGGTCAACATTCCGAGGCAGGATATATTCCTGCCCCAATAAAAAGAAACGGGAAGAGAGGGACAGAACGGAGGCGGGCCAAGAGGAAAGACGAAGGAGCCCGCCTCCGCTAAGAAGAGAAAAGAGAGATAGGTCCCTCTCCTGAACTCGCCTTGTTGCAAAACAACAAGGCGTAGCTAAGAGAGGGATACCTGAAGACAGACAACACAACACACAAATCCACTCAACAGACCCACATCCCCTAATCCCTCAATCAACCATACCCACAAACCCCCCCAAGGAATCCCCTACCAACACCAACACCCCTAGGGGAGGCAGAAAGCCCCCCCCATATGGTGCCCATCTTCCCTGCCTCTGTCCGCACACCGTGCGCACTTTGGCCGTTCCGCCACACACAGGCCGCAGCCTTGTGCCCCAGTGCCCCACAACGGAAACACTGGGCCGCCCTATCCACCTCCTCCACACACCTAAACCTCATGTGCCCCAGGCCCATGCACTTATAGCACCTGAGCGGCTTAACTTCAAGTGCATGCACCTGGGTCACGCACCACCCAATCTTTATCTCCCCCCTTTTCCACCACCCTACGTGCCGCCTCAACAGGAAGCGACACGTACAAACTCCTCACCCCTCTTTCCGACACCCGGATCTCACCCGCCTTTATCTCATCCGCTCCACAAATCCCCTCCTGCGCAACCCTGGCTAGAGCCTCCTCTCTCCCCACCGAGTCCTCCAGACCAACAAGGCGGACACCAGCCCGCATCATTGGCCTGGAGACCACTGCCACCTGCTCAACAACCCTCTGTAATCTCGCCGCCAGAACATCCGCCTTCTCCTTCCCATCGGGACCCGCCACCTCCAGCATCCTGGAACCCGCACCGTCGCACTATCAGCTCTCAGCTGCTCTCCCTCGCACCCTAAACTTCCACCCTCACCCTGTGAGGTACCCACAGCAACATCCATCATACACTTCTTCTTCTTAGCCCCCTTCATCCCTAACAGAGCCTCAAGACTCACCACCTTTTCCTTCTCTTTTACCAACTGAACCTCAAGATTCTCCGCCTCCTTCTCCTCTATTCTTAGCGAAGCCTTCAGCCTATCCATCTCCTTTTTATACTTCTTCTTATCTACCTCAAGCAAATCCGACTCCCAAGCCAACGACCTAGCATGCTGCGACACATCAGCAGCAAACGTAGTCAACCTCCACAAATACACCGCCATCGATCTCAATTTCCCACTTACTCCATTTCTTACTTTTCCCTCCAAATCCACCAAACACTGTATCATCTCATCCGTCGAATCAAACCAATCCTTCGGTGCCAGACACGACATATCCGGAATCCCTTCAACCATCCTCCTCAATTCATCCACCACACTTCCCCCTCCCTTTATCTTGTTTCAACCCTTGGAACTTTTCTCATGGGAAATCCCGCTTATTAACCTCAGTAAAGTCCGTATCTTCCTCCAACGCAACAGACTCCCCTATCACATCCGCCCTCAACCCATATTTACGACCCCCAGACTTACTCGCCATACCGCCTTCCCCCAACGTCAGCCCAAAAAAAAAAAAAACCCCTAACACGTACAGCCACCAACAATAACCCCTCCAACAGACCAACCCCTAACACATACGTAACACGACCAATAACAACCCTCTTCAACAAAACCAACCCCTAATAGTAGTAATACACCTCGCTTGTAGTAATACACCTCGCTTGTAGTCATACACCTCGCTTGTAGTATACACCTCGCTTGTAGTCATACACCTCGCTTGTGTCCACGTATAGACCTAACTGAACTCTTCCGAGGTCAGGGAGGTCTGCTAGGTAGAGATTAAAGAGGACAGGTGCCAGAATGGAACCTTGGGGGCCTCCTGCGCGTATAGGATGCGCCATAGAGAGAGCGTTCTCTCTCTCTATAGCGGAAACTACGATCGGTGAGGTAATATTGTAAGATTCTAACTAGAGTGTCCAGGATACCTAATCTAGTGAGTTTGCCATTAGTGTCTAAGGGACTTTTCAATTAAGTACAATTTAGAGAGCTTTACTAACAAGGAAGACAGGGAGGGGGAATGCTTACGTAGTACATCGATCTGCCCCAAATTATTGTTGAGATTGATGCATTCGTAAGTTAAATTTTGTCCACTCAAAGATTCAAATTCCAGCAGTGATCTAGAAACTAAAACCAAAGATAAGAACAAATTATACCATCTGATGCTTCATTGTAATAGACGCCGATCCTTTCCAATTGCAGGTCGCTGTCTCCTTTGTAATGGCCTGTTGTGTCGATCCCATGTTCATCGGATATTATCTCCCAAAACTGTGGATACAAGACACATTGTAAAGGCTTTGGACTTTGGAGTCAATAACTTAGGCATAAGTGTGTTTACCATCTTGGACGAAATCGACTAGGTCTCCACCCCACTCCAATTTTTTACAAACAGATTAATTATTTTTTTGAGTAACTAATTCACTTTTCGAAATTATTAAAAAAAAACTATAATAAGCCAATAAGCACTATATAGCTATAGAACAGTGGTTACCAACCTTTTCATGAGGAGGGAGCGCGATGAATAAGACAAATAAACTGAATCAATATCATAAATATGTATATTTTTTATTAAACTCAACTTAACATTAACATTATTTTTTTCATAAATTTTTTTTTACTAGATTGTCACATATTTTGAATTAATGTGACTTTCTTGCATCTATTTTATAAGTGCGGTATTCCTGGAACACTGATATTATTAATCAAGGCACAAATTTATTGCACTTCTATCAACCACGTGCTATGCACCTTCCACAAAATTAGAAATCTTTCACGAACCGTATTTTGGAATTTGCGGTCCACAGGTTGGTAATAACTGATATAACGAAATATTCATATTTACAAATTATTTACTACTATTTAGTTCGCTTAGCACAGCGTGTATCTTTTTTTCATTTTTTGAAAATTACACAAGTCACTATGACAAATGCCATGGATTAGCTTTTCAGTAATACCACTATGTTATTCTCACGTTACTATAAGTTCAAACACATAAATAATTCTTCGCTGAAAATAAACTTCTGATTTCATTTTTTTCTACCTATTTTAATTCAAAAAATAAAATCAAAAAATTCTTTATTCAATTTGGGCCCTGAAAAGGCGCGTATGAACGTCAAAGAACTATCACCGGTTCGTAATACAACCCAGTCGAGAAAAGCGTAGGCAAGAAACTTAATCTATTTTTTTTTAAGTTATTAAAATTATACAATTTATAATAACAATAAACGGTTTTAGCGGAAGCACAAAGAGGGGTGTTACTTCCAGACATCACTATGGTTCACGTAATGATCCACCTGTTATAACCTTTGGATATTAAAACCTGAATGTTATAGTGCTTAAACCTATCGTTAATGTGCTTTGGTACCATATTATAGAACCTGTCACTATTGCTTAAAAAGCTTTTATTGGTCTTACTAAGCTTAAAGCAAGGGACGGCTAGTTTGTGATTACTTCTAGTATTAAAATTATGCCGGCCGTTTGCTATATCAAACTTGTTTAAATTTTTGCGGACGTTCATTAAATTATCTAACATGTATTGGGAAGGCAATGTTAACATATTACATTCCTCAATGAAACGTAGCATTGAAAAATTAGAAGCCACAAAGTGTAACTCAACGAATCTAGGTCGATGCAAAAATAGATTTCAGTGACTAATTTTAGTTATTACTTTAAAAACGTTAAGAACATTTAAATAAAAAATAAATTTACGTTTTACCTTAGACCC
This sequence comes from Samia ricini, assembly GCA_014132275.2. Taxonomy (NCBI): domain Eukaryota; kingdom Metazoa; phylum Arthropoda; class Insecta; order Lepidoptera; family Saturniidae; genus Samia; species Samia ricini. Next base: position 10,499,674 of record AP028167.1, read on the forward strand.
GATCTGGTTGCCGCACTGGCCGGCTTGAAGATGCACAATTTCACGCATTTTCTAATAATTTTCTCTTTAGAAATTTCTAATATTTAGATTGCGTTATTGGAAACTTTTTGTATGATCTATAGATCTATAATAAGATTGTATGCGAGTATGTGCGACCACGTGGGTTGATTTACTGTATATAATAGTTTATTATGTATAACTTATTGGACTACAATTTTTCCTATAAATAAAGCTATGATGCGCAAAAGAAAATTTGTTGTACGTACTGAAAACTTATTACGCTAAAATTGAGAATAATGACATCTACTGGACAATTTTCGTAATTTAAATTAAAATACTTAATTTTATTGTATTACTAAATATCGATAGTCATAAATTAATAAAGTAAATTATTTCATATATTTTCATAAAAAGTACTTTGTCAAATTTATTAATTGTGAATTATTATTTTCTGGTTCGTGTGACCAGAATACACAACTATAAGTTTTGAAATTTCATAAAGTATATATGGTCATAAATATTGAAGGTTCAATTTATTTTACTACTGATCGATTGTTTGGTTGGTTGTTGGTGTTAATTAAGGTTTCAATGTTATAAACAAAGCTCTAGAGTTTCGCTACCCCTCATTCATTAATCTGTTGTTGATTACTAAATAAAGGTAAAAATGTTTTGTGTATACTACGACATCTATCGAATTTATGAGTTATGTTCCATTTAACTATAGAATTTTAATTATAATCTTAATAATTCCCTCGACATTAAAAAAATACTATAAAATATATTTGTATGAAATAAATAAAAACGATAAATTGTTGTAACGTTTTGTTAGGTCAATTTTACTTACATTTTACGCAAAGTTTTTTTGTGAAATGAATTCATTTATTATCATTTGATTTTTTTGTAAATTTTAGTTAGTATACTTTTTTAATATCTGTTTATTTTTTATTAATTTTAATTTCATTTTTACACAAATTAACTCATAACAATACTTTTCAGTTTACGCATAAACAAAACGTTTAACATTTGACATCGTTCATTGACATCTGACAACGAAATTGTCATGGATATTTTACCACAAATAAAACTATAATTCCATACAAAAAGAATAATAATCACACGTTAATTACGTATAAAATTATGTTTTTTATGTATTGCGTAAAAAATTATAAAACTTCCTTTTAAAATTGAATTACAATAATCCAGCGCCATGTCGTGTAGCAAATGCCTCAAGGGAATTTATCTGTGATGCTACTTCTTTATTGCCGTAACTACGATATGATAAAACAGTGACGTGTGGTTTGCCGTAAATAATTGGAACCATGGATGCAGTTACTTCGTCAGAAGTGAGTAAAAAACCTTACACGTTATGTATTTTGTTTGTGATTTCTTAATTTAATAGGCCATTTGGTATTTGTCACACCTATAAGAAATATGCGAAACCGATGTATCTGACATCGGTTATGGAATGTAGTTTTATTTTTCGTATTATTTTTTGGGCCATTACCTCTATTATGAATAGTTAATCAAAAATGATCTGCCACATGAAAATTTTCATTTATATACCTTGTACAATAATAGTGACTGAATATTCACGCATATTAATACATTTTATCTATCATCATTATTGAAGGCTCCAGAAGAAGCAATTAAACTATAGTTGGATCAGGAATATCTCCAAATTGTCATTTGTGCAGTGTTTTTAACTATTCAAACAACACTAAGTATTTCTCCATGCATCCAATCATCTCAGTGTAAACTTGCTTTGAATCCTGTAGCTTTCAACAAGTGCTACATAGCCTTTATGTGATATGTAATATAAAATACTTACTAGATGTATTTTGCCCAATTATCCTGTTCAACTATTGTATTTATAGTAACAATGTTGTTTTAATGTTTTTAGAGCATTATTTATGTACAACAATAAGTTGCTATTTTATCCCATAACTATTTAAACTGTTTGGAGTTCCATGTACTAAGTAACTAATCTAACATGAGGTATCTTATGGAAATTTGAGAATAAAATAATAATATATTTTCAAATTTAGTAAATTTGTTATGAAATTACTCTATGCTTCCAATTGAAAATATTTATGTTCTACCAAATTTTTATTATACTATTTGATACTAAAATTAAATCTAATTCAAATATTTTAGCATTGCTTAATAAAGAATTTCAACTTACTTGATAAGTTTTATCTAAGTTGAGTCTAAAAAAACTAAATAAAAAGGCAACCTTTGCTTGCATTAGAAAAAATCAGAAAGATTGAGCAACTTCTAGTATTGTATTCATTAAATGTTACAATTAAAATTATTAATTTATTTCAACAGGCATATAAAAAATCATCAGAAAAAGTTGTCTGATCATCAATCTCAGCACATTTTGTCTAACAACATCAGTAAAGTTGACATTTTTGTGTAAATTTATTAGTTTTACTAAACTAGTTAGTTAATTACTTTATAACTCAAGCACCAGGATGAAAATAATAAATAATAGTTAAAAAAGACTAAAAAACATGCTTTTATAGAAAATCCAATTAAAAAAATTAAAAACAATTATTACACATAAATTAAGAGTAATGAAAATAAGGGAAAAAATGGATTTTATTTTACAAAAAATGTGGGGTGCATGGTGTCATGGTGGAGTTATAAATATTTTACTAACAGATATGAGTAGAAGGATTATCAGTTTGATAATATCTTAAAAAGCACCTCACACTTTTTTACAATAAATTCATTTTTTTCTTTTATTTACATTATTCTTAATTAATATTTATTAATTATTTTTCTAGTTAGATTTTCTATAAAAGCATGTTTTTTTAGTTTATGGATATCAGATACTAAAAAAATTGCTAATCCTGAAAATTCTGGTAAGGATAACGGGACTAACTGTTTAAAATATTGAATTGTCTTCAATCTTTGATAAGTATGTCAAATTTCCGACCTTTTCTAGGGGATTAAAATCAAAAGTTCAAAGTTTCCGTGACATAGGCACATATGTATGAAGCTAATAAAAACATTTTAAAATAGATTTAATTGAAAGCTACTGTGTATTTATAAGTGGTATTATATTGGTATAGACTCTGACAAGATGCGAAAAATATCAAAAACATTAGCACTACAACCTACAACACAATGTTTCTTAAATAAAAAAAAAATTATATACATTATATTTATTAAAAAAAAAAGAACCAGATTGAGCTTCTTGCCAGCTCTTCTTGGCTGGGTTGTTTTCCGAACCACTGGTAGTGTTTTAGATGTTTATAAACGCCTTCTTAGGGCCTAAATTGAATAAAGATATTTGATTTTGATTTTTAGTCAGAGGAGCTGGCAAGAAAATCTATCTATCTGGTAGGGGAAAACTAAAACCTGTTACCAATGTTATAACATCATCTCTCAACATGCTATAGTATATCAAGTGTTAAAACACTAGCTATATTATTAAACATTCTCACTATATATTATTCCCACGTCACCACTTTATTATATTGCAATCACAGGAACGTTCACTTTAACAGATAGAACTCAAGTGTCTCTGTGTTGGCTCTACAGAACCTTATATAGTCATTCCATGTGATCTGACATGTGGCAGGTGAGAGCCGGTCCCACCGGATGTAGGCAGATATCTTTAAGGCGCCGCCAGATGTGTGAGGATAATATTGTTAACACATTTTGTAAGATGGCATTTAAGTACTTGCACTCAGAGCTAAATAATAACATTTAAACTCATACAGCCTATCCTATATTTTTATTTGTTGTGCCAATAGATGTAAAAACCAGCCAAACGTTGTATATTACATTATGTTGATAATTTGTTTATGATATTTAACATAAACAAAACTTTCAAGTTTTCACTTCTGTTGACAGTCCCCATGGCTGCCTACTTTTTTTTTGCTTTATATAAACTAAACAATTAGTTCTTGAACTTATGTCAAGTAAATCTTGGTGATTACTTTGGAACCATATTCTAGAACATAACACTATTACCTAAAAAGTTGTTATTACCCATAGTGAGTCTATAAAGCATGGGAACTTTACTAATCTGTGATTATTTCTAGTGTTAAAGTTATGCCTTGCTAGATCAAGTTTGTGAGTAAATTAGATAATTATAATATTGTATTAATAAAACTTGTTTATCCCCATATCTATATACATAGGAATCTTATAAAGATGACATTAACTTTTATTGTTTTGAATACTAGTTACCCATGACTTTATTAAAGGATAATTGAATGATTACCACAGCTGAACTATTTATTTGTTTATATATAGGAGGTATAAATCCAAAACTACCATTGTTTATGGAATATTTTTTATGTTATTATAGAGTAGTTTATTATGAAATATTTTAACTTGAGTATAGATTTCTAGACGTTTTAATGCAAAGAAAAAATATAACTCTATGAGAAACAATATTAAAAATATAATACATGCATACATATGCCTTTCTCCTGTGAGGGTAGACAGAGTTTACATCCTTCCACTTGCTACGATCTTGACACACCTCTTTCGCTTCCTCTACTTTCATGAGCACTTTCATACATGGTCACTGGTTATGGGTACTTTTCACCTGGCCTTTATTTAAGACATGATCAATTTGGTCTAGATATGTTTGCCTAGGTCGACCCTTACCGACGTGCCCATTCACCCTCGCCTTATAAATTCGTTTCGTTAATCTTCTGTCATCCATCCTCTCTATATGGCCAAACCTACTTGGCATACCTTTCTCTATTTTGGTCACCACATCCTCAACCACACCACAGCATTCCCTTATCAAGTATGATAAGGTATAGTGAATATAAATTGCTGACTTTGTCAATTATCTTCACTCCAGATATATTTATTAAATACAATTTCAAATTAATTTAAATTAAAAAAAATACAATTTTTAAATTTTTGTCTGTCTGTTTGTACCGGATAATCTCCGGAACGGCTGGACCAATTTTGACAGGATTTTTTTAGTAGACAGCTGAAGTTACTCAAGGTTAACTTAGGGTACTTTTGATTTTCGAAAATAATTGAGGTATTCCACGTAAAAAAACTACTCATAAAATTGCGAATAAAATCCGATTCAATGCACAGTTTTACGGGCAAGTGCTTGAATTTATGAGAAATATTTTTACGTTATCTTAGTACCAAAATTTTTTTTATGCAAATAATTAGTAATAAGTAAAAAAACAGTGAAGAACATATGATACGCGGGCGCAGCCGCGGACATACGGTTAGTCTATAATAAGCAAAGCATAAATCCACCTTCATTGATGCTTGCGACATATTTGAAGGGCCCCTAATAAAATGTTTTTAGACGACCTTTAAGTTTTGAATTAATAAATATAATAATGTTTGTTTTGCTTTGTTCGATGTTTTTTATATCTAACCCTCCGTTATCTATACTATACATAAATAAAATTGAATTATCTGTTTGTAATAACAAAATATTTTTTTACTATATACATATGAATGTATATTACGGTACTTGTACCAAAAAGACAATTCCTAAAATTTTTGTCTGTCTCGGATAATATCCAGAACAGTTGGACCGATTATGGCGGCTTCTTTTTCTGTATTTTTTTAATACAGTGTAATGGATAGTACCATCAAAACATTGTTTTCCAATGATTATTTGATAATTATATTACACAGTGAAGATATATGCATCCTCAGACACACAGCTAAATAAATATGTAAAGAAATATACTGTTTTTCAAATTTGCACGGTGCATTTGCTGCAGTGAATGCACCATTTTACAATGGTTTAAATGAAAGAATAAATCAAACTCTTTATTTATTAATTATGAGGACTGACTTCATAAATGCGCGGCAATTTCAAATTTGAGAAATAGTATATTCCTTTACAGGTATATAATCTCTGTTTGTACATTAAATTATTTAGTTCCTAAATTTTCTGACAAACGTCTGTTTTAGTTCGAATCTAACATTTGAGATGTTTGTCTATCTGTGAATTTGCCCGGATCTAACTCGAAAACGGCTTAACCGATTTATATAAACCTTTCACTATTTTTCCATGTCTAGATTTAACTCAAAGTACTTGATCGATTTCAAATAAAATCTGGTGTAGGAGAGACATTATGTGTCAACCGGTAAATGATACGTTGTAAAACAATTAATTTCAGGGTTTAAACGAACGAAGCGTTCGGAAAATAATATACCCCTTTGAAACTATATTACAATGTTTTTGAAATGATATCTTCTTTAGCTGCGTTGAGCGATTTTCAGTAGGAGAAAACTTATAGATTCGCGTCACCTATGGCGTCATCCTTTAGCGACATGCTACAGTCTGTCAAATATAAGATGGCGTTTAAGAGAAATATGCTAGCGGCATTTATTCCATACAAACGTAGTTCCCTGATCCCTCCTTGGATAATAGCATTATGGTAAATTATGTTTACCAATTTATATATATCTACCGCCGCCATGCCTGTACGTTTGGGTTATTTTTTCCATAAATTCGTTATTGTAGAACCTAGGAGCCTTTGAAAATGAAAAATGCTCGATTTTAGCGTCATTTTCAGACGTTCCTCAAACAAATTTTATATCTAAAAATAAAAAATACATGTGGTAGAAGGTGCAACCTTTAAAAACATGTAATACTCACCCTGGGTTCGAACCTTCAACCTTTCAGTTGAGTCAGTTCTATTAGACACGCGGATTAGTCCATCGGGCTAACCACACTTTCAAAAATTTGATAAACAAATCCGATCTGCATCAGAAACGTACTGTCGCTTTTTCGTTTCATCGACTTCCAAATCACAACGATGCTAAAGAAGTTTTCACTTCAAAAGCAAACAAATAGAGGCATAGTCAGAGTCTTTCTTATTCTATAACTGAAAGAAAATTAAAAATCGGTTCAGTTTTGTAGGAGGAAACAGGGTACTACGAATTGATGTTTTTTCGTCTATTTTGCATACGGTACAATCAGTCCGCGCTGCAGTTGTCCCTTTCGTGTTTGATAACTCTTTCTTCGGGGCGCAACGCGATAGTAATAGATTCCTGTGATACCTACCTTTCAAGTCTGTTGGCAACCGCATGTCCTCTTAAGTGGACACTTTTGTGTTGCTACGTCTAAAATCTTATACCATAAATGTACGAATAAATTGCTTGAGTAGAAACGACTACTAATAAATTATTCCGTTAGTTGTCTGAATAAGGTCACGAGTAACCAATCAAACTCAGAACTGTACTCCATGTATTATTACTTTACTGCCTAGAGTATTTTTAATTTTTATCTATACTAATAAATAAAATTGAAATGTCTGTTTGTAATGTCAATGTATTATATACGACACCTATACCAAAAATACAATTCTTAAAAAAATTGTCTGTCTGCCTGTTTGTTCCGGGTAATCTCCGGAAAGGCTGGACAGATTTAAACGAGACTTTTTTGGTAACTTAATTAGGGTTCCGCACAAAACAATTAAAACTCATTTTTTTTTATAAAATCCCGATTCAATGCACAGTTTAACGGGTAAGTGCTTGAATTTATGAGAAATATTTTTACTTTATCGTAGTACTAAATAAATTATTAGGGTATCGTATAAAAAAATTAAAACGCTGTGAGAAATATATGAAACGCGGGCGTAGCCGCGGGCACACGGCTTAATGGATAATAAAAGCGAATGTGGGATTCAAACTCAGTTTCAAATCACACTATCATTGAATCATCGTTGCTTTAGAATGATGTCGTATTTAGATATACTATGTAACAATACTGATAATAATGCCTAAAAAAAGATACAAGTTATCCCACATTTAATCACGATAAGGCACGTAGACGACGTCACAAGACGTCCAGCGTTTAAACAAGATAAGACACGTAGGGGAAATCACGGGCACCCGCTAGTCTAAATGTAAATCTCTACAATAAATAAAATTGATGTGTCTGTTTGTAATATCAAACCAACTTTTTACTAATGTATGTACGATACGTATATCAAAAACACAATTTTAAATATTTTTGTCTGTTCTGGCTAATCTACGGAACGGTTGGACCGATATGCGTAACTTGGCTGATTTTATTTTTCGTAAATAATTAGGGATTCGCGTAAAAAAATTAAAACACCTAAACATTGAATAAAATCCGTTTCAATGCACAGTTTTAACGGGAAAGTGCTTGAATAAATGAGAAATATTTTTACTTTACTTTAGTATGAATGTATTAGGTTCCATATAAAAAAATTAAAACGCAGTGAAGAATACATGAAATGCGGGCGTAGCCGCGGACATGCAGCTAATTAAGTTTATATTTGTAAAAAACCATCCTGGGCGCGTTATAATTAATAACTCATAGGAATTATGATTATCGAAATTAGGCGAAAAGGAGAGTGCATATTTCTATATTACGTATATAAACTGTATGTACAAACATTTAGTTTAATCTGTGTATATATATAGTAGAAACTGTGAATATGTTTTCTATATATTATTGCAATTGTCATTTTACAAACACGGAATAACATACGGACGAGAACAAGAGCACCACTAGTCTGTATGATTAAAATAACCGAAGTGTTGTCTGTACAATTAAATATATTTGTGAAGTTTTGTAACAGATGTATATTTTATCCGTAACTAAAAACAAGGAGGATTAAAAAAAATGTCTGTTGATTCAACTGATGTTGATGAAACTTATAAAGTTTCCAATTATCGCCAGCTTTGTTTATTAGCGTTTAATTGGCTACAAAAATTATCAATATCGTTTCTAAAATTCATTCATGAAATTAAAAACAAAAGAATTTCGAAAAATACGGGAAGCATGCGTCTTTTGGTAATAAATAGGAAATTAAAAACAAAACAAAATCAGGATACTCATATTTAGTCAAGATAAAACACTTAGACAAAGTCGTGGGCGACCGGTAATAAATTAATAAAAGAAGGCTTGAATATAAAAACACACGCATGCATAGTAATCACTCAATACAAGTTGTTTAATGCTAAATTATTTCTATTTCAGGCCATGAACATGACGACAAATGACAATAAAATGGAAGAACTACCACAGATGCAGCAGTCGAAAGAGAACGTCATAAAGTTCGTAAGCGTCAACAGCGAAATATTAACAGACGAACAGAGGCAAATGTACGAGTCAGTTCTCTCAACGTGGAAACCGGTTTTGTTCCCCAAACGTATTAAGAGATACATCTGCACGAGGTGCAACAAGGAGTTTAAGAATTACCAGAACTTATATTTACATACGACGAGGGTGCACTCTTCGGAGGAATCCGCTGTCATCTGTGACATCTGCGACAAAACGTTTAAAAATAAACACTATCTTTATATGCATAGAATGAACAAGCATTATTCCGATATGGAGAAATGCTATTGCCAGTTCTGCCTGCAGGAGTTCAGGACGCGTAGGGCCCTCTATTTGCATATTAAAAGAATTCATCCGACTACGCTACCGGAGATCAAGTGCCCGGAATGTGGGAAACAATTCCGAGCGCCGTACAAACTCAGATACCACATGGAAGGATGTCATAAGACCGACAAAGAGAAATTCAAGTGTCACATCTGCCTAAAGATTTATAAGAACCATCTCAACTTGAATAGGCATATGCAGACCCAACATGCTCCGGTGCAAAGACACCGCTGCGTCTTTTGCCCGATGACGTTCAAATCACGTCATCACATGAAACGGCACGTGCTGAACATCCACCCGCCTCTGGAATCGAAGGTCAACTGTCCGGAGTGCCTGAAAGAGTTCAAGAACGATCAGTATTTGAAGGAGCACATGCAGGTCCATTCCTCGGCTGATACGAAGGTGAAGTGTGATTTGTGCGATAAGTTATTCCATTCAGCTGTGCGTTTGAAGAAACATAAGAAGATTGTGCATCCGACAAAGCCCAAGTTGAGATGTGATAAGTGTGACAAAGAGTTTGCTCACGCACATTATCTGAGACGTCATAATAATTCCGTTCATATGGAAATCGACGAAAGCAAGTATGAGCATGAATGTGAGCAGTGCGGAAAGAAATTTAAGCTGAAGAAGTATTTAAACAATCACCTGTTGAGGCATGAACAGCAGCAGCTGAAGAGGATCTCGCAGATGGTGAAGACTGTCATGGGAGATAACAAGAAGGAACCTCAGCCGCCGAAGAAACGCGGCCGGCCAAGGCGGGCGAGGGCAGAAATAGAGTTCATCAAATGTGAACCCCTTTCCACTTCAGAATCAGAGTCCGAAGAATCCGAATCGGATTCTGAATAATTTGCCGGTAGGTTTGTTTAATGTGTTGATATAGTGTTTTTTTACGGTTTGTGATATGGCAACATTTGAGATCATTTTTCTATTGGTTACGTATGCAATAAGTCTTTATTTAAAGTATTGCGTTTAGTTAAAGTTATCTTTAAGTGGTAAGAGAGATGTTTTATGTTTAATGTATTTTAGTTATATATTTTGACATCCAACAAATCTATGGCAACTCTAGATGGTAAGCCATTTTAGGATGTCACTTTACTTCTTATGCAAATGGTAATTTTTAAAATAAACTGATTATCCCTTTGAGATGTCGAAAGTTTTACAGTTTCTACCATTGTTTAATATTATTTATAAATAATAAGTGTTGCCATGCTACAAATCGTAGTATTTTAGTTATAATTATAGTAATGGTGGTCAGTACCGTTAAAATGCTAGTTAAATTCATTTCAATTTTCATTTTTTGATAATGACCAGAATCTGTATAATTAGAGTTAGAAAAAAAAATGCACGTTTAGGATTTGTAAAATCTCTCCTATTATTGTAAGTCAATTTTATTGTAATATCTAAGACCAGTACAATTTATTATTAATTTGAAGATTCAATAATTGTCCATGGATGTGGGGGAGTTGGGTTCTTTGTAAGTTAATATTTGAAAAGGTTTTAAATGGTTTATTATGGTCGCTTTTAGAAATGGCGTAAGTTTTTAGCGGGAAGGGGTAATTTCTGAATATTTCTTTCATGGTTTATTCTCTAAAGTATATTTAATTTTTACATAATGATAAATTTCTTTTTTAAATGGAGAGAGGTTAATGATGTTAATAAAATCCCGCTAAAAACTTATTTGCCTTAAATTCTGTGTAAAGGCCGATCCAACGGATTTTTAATATGTATTCCTGTCTGCCTAGATTTTTTACTAAAAGTCAATGATTGCTAGTTTGGTTTTCGTGCCTGATATAGTGATAATCCTACCATAATGACTCACCGTAGTTCTTTATGTTTCGGGCTGAATACAGTATTTACCATCTGGAATGGAATGTCTTAAAATGGAATTATGTGGGAATCAAGAGTAACCTTCGTTAGGTCAGTCTTTACCCAGTTTTAATCCACTCAGGGTTGCCAACGTGTTTTTACAAATAACCTAAAAAACTCTAAATATTTACTAAAAATTGTAAAATAATGTGGTAATCTATACAGATACAGAAACATACGCTCTAGCGATTTTTGAAAAAAAAAAAAAAAAAAAACATTGTATATCCTTTTAAAGAAATGGAATTCACAAATTTGAAAATAAATCTTTATGTTGGCAATCATAAGTCGATTTTTTATTCTATACTTGTTATGGTGCTACCAGCACCTAGAAATAATACGTTGCCACTTTGAAAAAAGAATTGATTCGATTGAATATTATGTTAAAAATACTTTTTAGATATTTAATAGTGAAAAAAGTTAATAATATTAATAATGTTAAGTTATTTAGAGAAAAAAAAGAAACAAATAAAATTATAACAATTTGTACTTTATTAACTCGCATCGCTTTTAATATAATAATGTAATTATTAAAAAATAAAAATAATAATGCACATTTTTTTTTCTGTAAATATGGAAACATTTTATTCTAGATAATTAATTTTATGCTCGTCTAAGATATTTCAAGTCTCTGAAGTTAGCTACAAGTAGAGTACATTTGCGAGCAATTGTTAAAATAAAATACAAATATCGGATAAAGGAAGACATTGATAGATTAAAGATGACTCTTTGATATTTCCTATCCAATTATAAATTACCAACTTGCCCAGACTTGTGCTAACTTGACTTGTCAACTGAAAGAGCCTATAGAAGTCACTATATTAGGATGTGTCAAGTTATTCTCTTAGCTAACTTCAGAGCTATGTAAAGGAAATCCGCATACGAGTGTTTTTAACTGAAAGTTATTGAGTGAAGAGAATATGTGAATAATATATGTAAATCAATTAGTTGTTCCATTCGATAAAACCTAATAATTGTTCGGTTTCCCTACCGGTAATTACGACTAACTCCAACGTTTTGCATTCAGAATACGTATTAATATCCACCACTCTATATACTCATTGATACCTGATTTTGGGAGATCTTTTTTGGATACATTTAGTTGATTTTCCCACGCCGATGTGGTATAGTTTAGTGTAGACGATGCCTTTTAAAGTATTGTCCTCTCCAGACTGTGACTGTTGTTCGCTGATGGTTTGTTGTGTGGTGCAGAAATTTTGCGAAAATATATAAATAGTTTGTATGGGTAAACTACTTTGAGTTTAAAAATAACTTTATATTTTACACCATTAACGTAACTTCCGTGACGTAACGTAACGCTACTTCCGTTACAATCGTTTTTCTATGGCAAGTCTATTGAGACTTGAGAAAACGATATCTTATATCAAGGCTGTGGGATAACATGTCACAATTACATCATCGTACATTTGACGTTTTAATTTAAAATGGAAATGCAAAAAAAAACCCCCGTCTCGTATACTGAGTTAATATGTACTACATACTAATGAAATTATTATAAAAAAAAATATTGCGCAACGGCGGAAGGTTTACATTTTTATTATTTATCTCTGGTTTACATTAACACAGGAAACACGCTCGAGTCGTTTCCGTTATGGCGGCTAGACGGTAACTCGTGGAGATTTAGTGGGTATACCGAAATTACTGTGTATTAATGAGGAGATTTCGGTCACTGTGTCGCACACAATCCTCCGTGCTACGTATCCTCGCACTGAGTAATTGCGTAAATGCATTTGCTCCAGTTTACAAAAAAAAAGACAACTTGGCCGCCACCTGGTGACATTTTGCGCCGATATAATGTGACTTATGGTTTACACATAAAGTCGCAATTTTATTGTGTACAAGCTGTGCCCGCGACTTCGCTTGCGTGAAATTCAGACATTTATATTCTAATAGACAATCTACTTATATCCTCCCTCGTCCCGTTCCGTCTGATCTCGTCTTTCATATCAAAATTCACCGAAATTTTTAGAAGTCAGTAGTTTTTGCGTCATTTAAAACGAACAGACAAAATGTGTCCTGTAATAGATTCTGAATCCCTACATCGTTTTTTCTCAAATATACATCAAACAACAAACGTACATAAAAAATCTTCATTCTCCAATCTGTCCCGTTAGTCTTTTGTTATATGTATAGGTTATCTATGTCTTGAAATCTTCCGGAACAGACCAAATTATTAAAAAAAATAGTATAGATGGCGATCTATGAATAATCGTCAGAAATACATATATGATTTGCTTACGTAATCACCATTCATAACACTTCGTCCCCATGTCGTCAAAAATAAACAAAAACTTGAACCGTCCAATTTTAGTTACAACGAAATAATATTTTGTTCCGCACCATATTTTTACCTATTGTTGTCATAATTGAAAGTCAGTTTACTACTTTCATAAAATGAATCCTTAACACAACACCTAGAGTTCCTAGATATGATTTTTTTTTATATATTCTTAGTACTTTCGATACCTGCAAAAACAAACAGACAGAGAGACATTTCTTAAAATAATAGAAATGTGTTTTTAATTACCTATTTTTAGTCCCTTGCATTAATACTTTTTAGTATTAATTAATTTTACCATGTGTGGATTGTTCTCTACTTGTACTTCGCGCTGATGTTTGATCGTAACTGAACTGAACTGACTAGATTGGTCCACGCTCCCCATATATAGTAAAACAAAGGGATTCCAGAACGGTCTAGAAAGACAAAATATCATTTACATTATCTTTGTATCAATCAATTTACAATATAACCTCCTGTTACAAACAATGAAGTTGAAATTTCTTATGTAGTACGTAGTACATAATAACTCAATGATAATGTACGATAAATTCAATAAAATAATTATTAAAACTAAAAATTAAAATATTTTATTTAAATCTAAATTAAACTATTTCTTTCATTTTAAAGCCTCACTTATAATATGCTTTTAGAGTCTGTTAAAACGTTTTAAATAAGTGTGGCACTATAGTAGTAACAGCGTAGAATAAAAAAGAGCTAAAATCTATTGTTATGGCACATTTTTCAAAATATAAAATAAATAATATTACATATTAAATTGTTACACAAATAATTGTTTGCCTATAATTATTAAATGGCTTTTTTAATTCTTATAACATTTAAAAACAAACTACGTACATAAATAAAATAAGAATATAGTCGTTGTTGACGGATTGAAGTGAGCCGACAACGTAATCTATTCAGAGACTAAATTATTTAATGAAATAGGAGTAGGTATGCAAAATCTAAACAATTTACGTACAAATAAAATATTTTTTTAATATATATAACTTAGGTTATAAATGTTAAAAGGTTAAAAATGCTGTGAAATTTACACATTTGTTATAGTACCAGCCACCCTTATTTAACGCTTTTCAACGGCCATTTTTGATTTACATTTTAACCTCCTTAGTTACGTTTTGTTTCGCGCAAGACAATCGGTTATAAGTTTATATGAAACAGTGTAATTAAATTAAAATGTTCTTGTATTATTTGGATAGTGTTGCAATGTGTGTTTATTATAAATTTTAATTGTTATAATAATACTAATTATTAAATTTGTATCTATACAAATAAAATTGAAGTGTCTGTTTGTATGTACGGTACTTATACTCAGTATATATTTTTGTCTATTTGTTCCGGCTAACCTCCGGAAAGGCTGGGCCGATTTTGACAGGACATTTTCTGGCATATATCTGAAGTTATAAGGCGTAACTAGGTTATTATTATTTTAAGGAAATAATTAGAGATCCGCGTAAAAAAATTAAAATTAATTAAATTGTGAGCACGATCCGATTCAATGCAATTTTACTGGCAAGTGTTTGCATTTGAAGGAATATTTTGATAGTATCAAAAATAATTTTCGAAAAATTCCAATGAAAGATTAAAACTCATAATTGTGAAAGTGTTTCAATTTTTGAGAAAACACTTTTCTTTCTGTTAGTAACAAAAAGAATTTAGAATCCTTACAAGAAATGGATTCTGTTGTTATCCAATTACAATTTAAAAACTAAATTAAGCAGCGAGTAATTAATTGTCCGGAATAGTAAATATAATACGCAAGTGGAGCCGCGGGAACAGCTAGTATATATGTATATATTTTTAATGCCACAGCTCTTTGAATAAATGGTTGTTTGGAAAATTGTTTTGTTATTTGATTTTACCCTTTTGGGGTCGTTCATTTGTTAGATAAACTTTTTTTACACGGTTTATGCTCAGTGCTTTGACCACGATCTCACCTGATGTTAAGTGACGATATGGTCCACAATGGTAAGGGGCCATTCATTAATTACGTGAAGATGATTTTTTCGATTTTTGTCTTCCTGCCCCCATGTAAGGAAACAAGATTTATCAAACCAGCCCTTCCTCTTACGTTAGATTCAGTCTTGTTTTTTCTGGTAACTACGCGAGATTTTTAAAGTAATTCAAATAAATATCTGTTTGGATTAAAGAATATGCTGTTGAGACCGCAATTATTATTGAATAAAAAAACATCCAAATATTCAACCGTATTGTTGCTTGAAAATAAAAGAATCATTTTTTATTTTCCAAATTATTAAAATAAAATAAATAAAATAAGATGTAAATCGAAGTGCACATTATGGAATGAAGGAAATCATTCAGCATCCGAAATAGAAATAGATTTGTATTAATAAATTTCGACATGTAAAATATTACGTAAGAGTGGGTTGTACCCCATCTAGAGGCACTCTGGCTCTTAAGTTAAGGCGCCGAAATACACCTATTAGGTGTAAACTTGATGGTAGTGGCTAGTCTTGACAATGTATGTAAGTCTATGTTACATAATCTTCCAACTCAATTTTTATTGATTTCAAAATGTCGGATGATATTGAAACTTTGTAAACTTATCAAATACACGTATGACAGTACAACGTGTTTGTGTATCAGATTAACCCGATAACGATCATCAGGTTTACCAATTTATTAAGTGAGGTTAAATTTCCAAGTGGATTAAATTTATTGTTATTTCTATCTTGAGAGACTTTTTTTTTTAAATATAAGATGAGATTGACAAAATGACAATTTCGTCTGATGTTGAATAGATTCCTAGAACGATTACGTCAGCGGATAGATCTGGTTTCTCTCTCAAGTCTGTATCATAATGTCGGGCTATATCAGTGGTCATTACTTTTTTCTGGTCAAGGGCCACATAGGTCAATGTGAGGTATCATTGCGGGCCGCGCTTTTATGGATTGACTAGTTGATGCCATCTATTGACATCATTGATAAATTTTTATGAACTTTCAAACGTGAATTTATTAACTATATATAAACACAATTTTGAGTCGTCTAATAAAATTATTTGCTATGTCGCGGTCCGCACAAACACCGTCCAAGGGCCGCAGTTTGACGACTGCTGGGCTATGTCTATCACGCGGGTAAACCCTCTAGCTAGCTCTACAGTATACACGCGCTGATCCTGGTACATGGCGCGCATAAACGATCACTATTGTGGGTTCATCTTTGGTATTTTCGAACCGGGGTAGAAACTTCATGGGACATTAAAAACACTTATAAATTTGTACACTTTATTACCTAATAACTTGTTTTTTTTTTTATTGTGTGACATATAACATTTTTGTGACATGAAATTATATAACCGGGAAAAATTGAGTAGATCTATGTACGTCTAAATTTTCAACGAGGTTTCGCTATGCTATATAATAAAGTATGATTCTAACGTCCCCTGAAACTGCCACCCGGGGCTAGAGCCCCGTGTGTACGGTGGTCGGATGGTCGCAACCCCGTTAACTTTATTTGTCCTACCACGCTGATAACTGATGCATCTACGTTAGCTGATCCCGGAAAGCAACACTCCAAAACCTGTTCTCATAGTGAGTTTTCACCATATATATGGCATTCGTCATCCAAGCGGGCACGAAAACTTACCACCTCTCGAAACAAAATCTCAAGATTCGAACCCGTGTGTAGGGTACGAAATCCGAACGCGCTTGGAATATACTTACTTATATGAGTAATATTAGATGGGTTATCTACATACGTTTTGTTTATGTGAAATCGTTCCAAGTTGTGTAACATAATGTTTTGAAACCAGTCGCCGGATTGTAGGCCATAGTGATGGCCCTGAGCGTAGAGAGGTGAACCGGTTACAACATAGTGACGTACAATTTATCGTTTCGAACATGTAGATATATTTTATTATTCATCTCTGATGTATATTACAAGATCTGCCAGCGGCTCTTAACATCTTAATCTTAACATCAGCTTCGAGAACAATCCAGTTACTCATTTGACGATTTGTGACCACGACATGTGCGACCAGACTTAAATGTTTATTAATTAACTACGCGTTCTAGGACCAATATTCCTAAAAGTATGGGTTACAAAACGCAAAAGTGTTACTAACAGCACACTACATGGTTTATGTACAGGCTCCAACTCAAGTCGAGGTAAGTATCATATTAGTGTCTTTGCGCTAGTAAACATTTTCAAAAAATAAAATAAAAAGCGCATTAAACATTTTCTCCAGAGTTCACATGGAATTATCAAGGTCAACAAATATCGTTAGTCAGTTAGTAAAAAAAACTAATATAACGTAATGTAATGTCGAATGTTATTACCGTTGTTAGCGAAACCACAGAGATGCCACTTCCAGACTTCACTAACGTTCATGTAATGATCCACCCTGTAAAAACCTTTTCAAATTTATACTCATTTGACATATTGCTTGTACTAATTGTCAGCTAAATCGGTAATGTTCTATGGGATGTTGTTGTAAAACCGAATAATCTTAACAAAAAAGCTTTTATTAGACTTAGCCTAAAGTTTCTCGATAGATTTTTTATCGATACATGCCGCATCACTAAAGTTGAGGTAACTTAGACACAATAATTGTCGATTATTCACGGGGTAATGTTGTGCGCGAAACTTAAAAGCTGCTACACTACTTAGTAATCGCATTTCTTATTAATCAATAATTACACAGTATTTATCAAACCTACAGTAAAAGGTAAGTGATTTTGTAAATTTAATTTAAATATATATATTATTTGCCGTGGAAAGTGTTTGTTTAACAACATAATTAATTTAAAAGACTTAATCGTGGATATATTCGTGGAAAGTTCTTATGTAGTGGTCGTAGGTCTGATCCTGGTTATTCACATATGCTGCGAATAATTTACAAACCCAGTCATTTTATTCTGGTTCCAGTGTAAATCTCGTTTTCTTTCTTTTTATTATTTTTTTTATTAATAAACTAGCTGTGTACCCGCGTTTGCGCCCATCCATCTATTCAACCTTAGGTCTCCTCTAAAGATCTCCACGACGACTAGTCTTTCGCCACCAGCGTCCAGCGGAATCCCGCGACCTTCACCAGGCTGCGCCCGCGTTTCATATATTCTTCACTGCGTTTTAATTTTTTATACGGAACCGTAATAATTTTCCTAAAAAAGTTTTAGTACTAAAATAAAGTAAAAATGTTTTTCATAAATTATAGTACTTGTCCGTAAAACTTTTATGCGTTTTATTTTGTTTTACTCGCAACCCTAATTATTTTCCAAAATTAAAAGTTCCCTAAGTTACCCGGAGTAACTTCAGCTATTTATCAAAAAAGTCCAGTCTAAATCTGTACTTATGACTTTCGAAAATAATTTGGGTTCCGGGTAAAAAAAATTCAAACTTATGAAAATGTTAATAAAATCCGATTTAATAGTCAGTCTTACGGGCAAGTGCTTGAATTTATGAGAAATATCTTTACACTTATATTAGTAGTACAAAAATTTTACGAATATTTAGAGTTCCGTATAAAAAAACGCAGTGTAGAATTAATGTTATGTTATGTGAAGAATATATGAACGCGAGCGCATCCGGGGTCTCACAGCTAGTATGTAAATAAATATAATATTTTAAAATGCAAATTATGTATTATTGTTTTTTTTTAATGCACTGTTTTACTTCCATCAAATGTATGGTGCTGAACGTATATGTTTTTAAATTAATTACATTCTTAATAATATTTAGATAGTAAATGTATTATTATTATTAGATGGAGATATCAGATAGTGATAGCACATCGGCGACAGGAAGCGGAAACGAACAGGAGTACACTACAGGAGTCAGGGTCATTGTTGTGAGTATTTTTAATATTTAAGTGACGATTTGTTCCAACTATAATTATTGTCGCAAAGGTGTTTACGGCTGATGATTAATAACATCCGTACATTACAGTAGCTGTGTGCCCGCGACTGCGCTCGCGTTTCATATATTTTTCACCTCGTAATATAGTTTATATTTTTTTTTATACGGAACCCTAATTATTTTCAAATTTTTTGTTGCTACTAACATTAAGCAAACATATTTCTCACAAATTCAAACACCTGCCAGTAAAACTGTGCAATGAATAGGATTATATTTACAATTTCATGCGTTTTAATTTTATACACGGACCTATAATTATTTTTCGAAAAATAAAAGTAGCCTAAGTTATGCGGAGTGACTTGAGCTATCTACTGGAAAAAGTCCCGTCAAAATCGTTCCAGAGATCAGACGGAACAAACAGACAGACAAAAATTTTAGAAAATTGTGTTCTTGATATACATAGAAATTGTATGTATTACTTGAGTGGTGTATCTATAGGGTGGCAGAGCTGGCAAAATGGCACGGGCTTTGAACCGATGGGGCCCCGGCCCTTCAAAAAAATTTACGGGGGCCCGATACAATTGAATTTGCCACGGGCCTCGGATGGCATAATTATGCCACTGATTCATATGTACCTATTTAGTAAAAAGTTGTTATTTAGAAATTACAACAGACACTTAACTCCTTGAGCACTAACCTGCCGTTTACGCCAGCTTTCCATTGTTTTCCTATTGTCTCATTTTTATGGGTAATCGACATATTAATTTTGACGTTAATATATATTTATATGTATTGTCTCTTTTCAAAGAGGCTTTTTCGTTTCATAGAAATACCACTTATCGGAAGAACTTATCACATATCATAAAAATTTTGCACCCACCTACTTGATTTCAATTAATTTTATTATTTATTTCTGCTTTCAATTGACAATTAAATCTATACTAATAATAAAAGGCACACGAGATGAAATCTGTACATTGAAGATATTTAAGACAAAATACTATGCAGGGATTCAGAATCGATTACAGAACACATTTCAATAGTTTAATTTTTTTTTGTTTGTCTCTTTATTAATTTGTTCGCGAATCACGAAAAAACTACTGAACCGATTTCGATGAAATTTGGTGATGACATATATTACATCCAGAAGGAGAAAATACGAATAGAACATACAAATTGTCTGATTTCTAAGCGGGTAAGTTTATTTAAGTTTTTGTGTTATCAGCTGAACTTGCCGGAAGACGAAGGCGAGGGTCTTGGCTTCAGGTTGACGAGGACCTTATGGGATCCTTATCCTTGGGTAAGTTCAAGTCATTGGATTTCAATTCCTTTGTCATTTTTTAACACTATCTTAATTTTAGATAATTTGTGAAATGAATAAAAAAATCTGCGTGTAATCAGATTTCAGAACATTGAAATAGCGAGCTCATGCGGCAGCGTTAAGATCCAATATTGCTTCTCATAAATAGTTGTTGACATTTTTTTCTTTATTTCTTGGAACACAAGTACCTCTTATTTACAGCCTGTTCACACGTCGTCAAGTTTTGTAGGATCTACTAACTATCGGATCCTGCAATACCTGATAATGTATTCACATGGCCGCCCGGTCTCGTAGGACCCTCCAGTCCTGTTAAAGCGGACTCCGTGTGGACACACTATCCGGCGGAGCGTCAGCTCCTAAGCCGATTTGTTAGGATATTATGTGAGAGGTCGCCCGAATTAGCTCGGGAGTTCGAAAATTTTAAGAGGCAGCTGTCCTCAACCGCCGCGTCGGGTCCCAAAGTGCGCAAACCCGTAGCTAATATAAACGCTCCGGAGCGTTCGCGTGCAATCACACCGCCCGCAATTAGGTCACGACGTAACTCGTCGTTCTCGGACTGCAGATCGCGGTCACGGTCACGGTCACGGTCCCCTTATCGCCCGCACTCTGCGGAGCAGATAAATGTTAGTACGGGGAATAGGTTCTCCCCGCTGTCCCCCCCCCGAGCCAGGCAGATAGGCATCCGAGCCTGATGCCTAGGTTCGCCGCTCCCGCAGTCCATTCGTCGTCCGGGTCAGACTCGGACGAGATGGATGTTGCGTATCCCCCGCTAGGGGGGGGTGAGTTCACCACCCCCAAGCGGAAAAAATAAGAGGAAGGCGCCGGCCTCTCCGCCGCCCTCCGAGTCAGTCCCGAAGGTCCTCGCCGTAGAGGACGCGTCACGGCAGCCGACTCCGCTGCCTGCCGCGAAGTCGGCAGCGCCCAAGCCTGCAGCGGCACCGTCTCAGGTGCAGCCCAGGAAGGTGCGTCCCCCCCCCCCCCTGTCACGATCCAGGACAAAGCGTCCTGGACGAAAATCTCTGCGGCGTTAGCGAGCCGCAAAATACATTTCTCCAGCGCGACGAATGTTCGCGATGGAATCATGGTGAAGGTGTCGACCACGGACACCTTCCGCGACCTCACGCGGTTTCTCCGTGAGGCGAAATATGCTTTTTTTTTTTCACACACGCGCTGGAGGAGGAGAAGTCCCTCCGCGTCGTGATCAAGAGAGTTCCAAAGGAACTCTCTTGTAACGAAATCGCTGACTCCCTTAAGGAGCAGGGATTCCCCGATGCTGAAGTGCATCGGATGCATGACCAAAGAGGCAGGAGACCATATAACATGGTCCTTGTTTCACTCCCCGCCAACGAGGTTAGCAAGAAGGTCTTCGGTCTGAAGACCCTCTGCGGCCTCTCCCGCATCTGTGTGGAAGTCCCACACAAGAAGTCTTACCCCTCGCAGTGTCATCGCTGCCAGGGGTACGGGCACAGTTCTCGGAGCTGCTTTATGGCTCCGAGATGTGTCAAGTGTCTCGGGGATCATCTCACCCCCGACTGTCCCCGCCCCAAGGACACTACCGACCCTCCGAGCTGCGTTTTGTGCAGGCAGGAGGGTCATCCCGCAAATTACCGAGGGTGCCCGTGTGCGCCCAAGGTAAGACGCAACCAGCCTAACAAAGGCGGTAGACGCGTTCCTCAGAGGAACGCTGCCCCCCTCCTCCTCCAACCTCAAGTGCCGCCTATGACACTGAGGTCTTTCCCGTGCCTCCCAGGCACGTCGGCGTCGCCTTCCGCGGTGCCGACCCGTCCCGCCGCCCCCCCGCCCCGCAGCCCCTCTGGCTCCGTGGGCACCCAGGCCCCAAGCCAAGGCGCAGCCGCGCCTGGCTACCCCCCCCCAGGCCCCTCAGGCCAACTCCACCGGCTTAGACCGGGTTTTATTTCTCCTGCGCATCCATGATGTGCAGGAAGTAGTCGCGTTCAACGCAATGTTGAACAGCGGCTCAGGAAAAACGCCGAGCTCGAGGCTATCGCGCGTTTCCCTGCCATCGCCATGACCCTTCAAGGTCTGGCACGCGTCTCTCTTAACCCGTAATCGATGGCTAAGTTCAAGCCTCGCGGTCTCTCCCTTTCATTCTTTAACGCGCGGAAATTAGCTCCGCAGCGTGAATTAGTCGCTAACTTTCTCCGCGATCGTCAAATAGACGTATTTCTCGTCCAGGAAACCTTTTTGAAGCCTAGTGATCGCAATCCCGGGATTGCGAATTATAATATAGTGCGAAATGATAGGACCCCTGAAAGGGGCGGTGGTACACTTATTTATTACAAACGGTCACTTTATTGCTCGCCGTTGCTAGCTCCGGAGCTTACCAATATGGAAGTTTCGGTATGTAGAATAGGTATGACTGGCCATCCGTCAATCGTACTCGTGTCTGCATACCTCCCCCCCAATAAACGACCCTTAAGGTCAGATCTAGAGAAGCTTTTCGCATTAGGCGACTCTGTCATTATCGCCGGCGATCTCAATTGCGGGCATACCTTCTGGAACAGCTCGTGCGTTACGCCCAATGGGGCGGAACTCATGCGCTTAGTACGGAAGCTCGATTTTGAGGTCGTCGCGCCTTTAGAGCCCACCCATTTTCAACCGAACTGTCGCCCGTCGGTTCTAGATTTCGCTGTTTTGAAAGGAGTCTCGCTTCCTGTGCGTCTTATACAAGTCGTACACGAACTCGACTCCGACCACCGCCCAGTAGTTTTGATGTTAGGTCACACGGATGACTCTAATTCTAGCCCGCCAGTTGTAAAAGTCGCGGACTATTACAAGCTCGGCCGTTATTTAAAGGACCATCCGTCCACCCCCTCTCTCGATAGGATCCCAGATGTACTGGATACGTCTGCGGACGCGGACCTCGCGATCGATGCTCTGGTTGAGCACCTCAAGATCGGCATCGAGGAGACCTCGAAAGAGGTGCAAGCGGCGAACGATCGCCGCTTTGTACTCCCCGATGACGTGAGAGCTCTGCTCACCCAGAAAAACGCCGCGACCCGCGCCCACGACACGTATCCGACTGAGGAGAATCGTGCGCGCTTGCGTTCTTTGCGTAGAGCGGTGAAAAGCCGCATAGATCAGATCCGTAATGAAAGGTGGGACAGCCTCTTAGGAGAGCTGAAACCTTCCCACCTCGCGTACTGGAAGCTCGCACGATCTATGAAGATGGACCGTACCATCGTTAACATGCCCCCCCTGGACAGAAATACGCAGGGTCTTCAACCCGCATTTGACGATATCGAAAAAGCCGAGTGCTTAGCCGATAGCCTCGAGCATCAATGCGCTCCCGTCACCGACAACATTGATATCGAACACATCTCTGTTGTCGAATCCTCTGTGAAGGACTCCCTCGCTCTTACTCCGGTTGTCCCCCTCTCACCTGTCACCTGTGACGAGGTTACGACTGCCATCAAGGGCCTTAAGCCCAGAAAGTCCCCCGGTCCCGACGGAATCAGGAACGAAGTCATCAAACTTCTTCCTCCGCCTCTGGTCGCGTTGCTGGTCTGCATCTTCAATGCGGCCATCAAAAACAACCACTTTCCAGCCGCCTGGAAAGCAGCTATAGTTATAGGGATACACAAACCTGGCAAAGACGCCAGGCAACCCGATAGCTACCGTCCAATTAGCCTGCTTAACACCTTAGGCAAACTCTATGAGCGGATCCTTATGAACCGTCTCATAGAGGTGATAGAGGACAAAAATCTCTTGCCTCCCCAACAGTTTGGTTTCCGAGCCAGACACTCCTGTGCGCATCAGGTGCTCCGCCTCACGGAGTACGTACTCACTAATATTAATCACCCTGAATTTAATAAATCCTGGCATACGCTCGCAGTTTTCTTCGACGTTGCCAAAGCATTCGACAAGGTCTGGCACACGGGCCTCGTCTACAAACTCACTAGATTAGGTATCCCCGACACTCTGGTTAGAATCATACACGATTACCTCACCGATCGTAGTTTCCGCTATAGAGTAGAGAGCGCTCTCTCTATAGCCCACCCCGTACGCGCAGGAGTCCCCCAAGGTTCCATTCTGGCGCCTGTCCTCTTTAACCTCTACTTAGCGGACCTCCCTGATCTCGGAAGAGTTCAGCTAGGTCTATACGCGGACGACACAGTCATCTATTTCGCTTTTCGTAAGAAAACGGTCTTGCGTAAATACGTCCAAGGCGCTGTCGACCAACTCAGCGCTTGGTATTTCAAATGGCGTCTCGCGATAAACCCGAGTAAGAGCGCCGCGTTATTATTCACTAGAAGCCGTAAACTTAGGGAAGACCCTCCCAAGCCCATACAGTACGCGGGTACTGAAATCCCATACTCCTCCGAAGTCAGGTACCTAGGAGTTCAATTAGATGACAGACTCTCTTTCAAATCTCACATAAAGAAAGTGAAGCGCCAGACCTCCATGGTGCTAGGTCGTCTCTATCCGCTCTACAACAGCAAGAGCAAAATGGCACTCCGCCATAAGATTACCCTATACAAGATGGTGGTCAGACCCATCATCACGTATTGCGCACCTGTCTTCGGTCACATCACTCGTTCCCGCATGCACGCCTTACAAAGGATTCAGAATCGCTTTGTAAGGAAGGCAGTAGGTGCCCAATGGTTCGAGAGAACTGTGGATTTACACAGGGATCTCAACCTGCCCTCCATTAGGTCCGTTTTCAAGACCCAGTGTCGCGCATTCTTCGAACGCGCGGAGACACACTCGAACCCCCTCATCGTGCGAGCCGTCTCGTACTTGCCAGGTCGCAAGCCGCGTCGTATACGTCGGCCGCAGAGAATCTTATCGTGCCGCGACGATACCATAACCCGTAGTAATAGGATCTTCCCTCCTTTACCTCGTACGAATGCGTGCCAGCGCCCACGCCCGCGAAACCGCCGTTCCCGCCGCCGGGGACAGGCGGCTAACTTTGCTTCCGCACACACTCCGGGTCCCCCTCAGGCGGCGACCCAAGACGTGTCTCGTTCCCCAACTGGGGAGGCTCTTGACGTCGCCGCCAGCGCGATACAGTAACACTGCCCACGCATTGAGCAATTACACGCACAACACCCCATACACACTCATGCATAACATGCAAGGTACATAGGTCCTGTAAGGAACCTTTTTTTTTTTTTTTTTTTTTTATAAAAATAAAAATAAAGATTAGCTAGGATACAACTCGCGAGTGAGTCTTGAGTACTCAGGTGACGGCCAAGCCGAGGTCCGTACCACTTTGGTAGCCCTTGAGCTAGTCACCTTATTGCGGCGAGTGCCTTCAGCACTCGCCCCCAAAGTTCGGTGAAGCTGTAAAGGCCCTTCCGGTCAACAGCATTAGCTAGGTCAAAAAAAAAAAAAAAAAAACACTATCCGGTTTTTTGCGAGAAAGACCTCAATCTCTCGCTACCATTTGGACGCCATGGACATGGATATTCTTGCTGTAATATACAAGTACCGCTCGCGCCCGCCCGCTTCCGACTCACCGGATCTAGTTTTTGCAGCTTTTGCAGGATTCTTGTTCCAAGCTAATGTTAATGCAAGTATTGAAATACTGTCGCCACTAAATCGCACCCGCCATTGGTAGTCGCATAATCGGATCACACATTTTGCAGGATCGGTTTTATTGCCGGTTTTTGTAACCATACGCTTGTGTAAACGCGTGCATTGAAATAATGTTGCCACTAAATCGGATTCTACAAAACACAGTTCCCGTAAAGAATCGGACGTCTCCGTGTGAACGGGCTCTTACCACGAAGCCGCGTGTTGAGATCCTTCTGGATACCGTCACAATATAGATTAGATGAAGTGCAGTTGCTATGCTTTGTTTGCAGAAAAGAAAAAAAATTAAATCACTGAATCGTCACTTCTGCAAATGTTGACTTTTCTCAGGTCCATGACGTAACACCGAATGGCAGAGCCGACGTGGCAGGCCTCAAGACCGGAGACTGTCTACTCCAAGCAGATGGAAAGGATTTACTTGGTTTGCCAGTAATATTTTTTTTAAACATTTAGTCGGCGATCTCATTTGTTTATGAACAGAGTATTTGACTGGTGTTTATTGAATACAATAGATTAACGGTGGATTTCAACATCAAATCTTAAAAGTTAAGGTTGCAATCAAGCAAAAAATATAACGACTTTTCAGACTAATAAAAGATTGAGATCGTGTTATGAACCCGGCCATAGGTGAATAATATAATTACATTAGCTGTACCCGCGCTCCGTTCACGTGGGAATCGATTTTGTGTCGACTTCATTTACTCATAACTTTATTTTTACTTTACTTTATTCTCACTACTTTTAGGATTATTTTGGCGTTACGTGGTGTTTTAAGTGATATAGTTTTCCCTATAATGTACAAGTGTATTAAAATAATAAAATCGAGCATCAATTCCGAGATCTTACAAAAACTCCCTGGGAAACCTTTTTAACAAATGGCCGCCATTTTGTTGGAGAATCGAAGATTGAGTATAATAATGCGAAGTTGAGCTTAAATAATAAGTATTCAAGGTCGTAATAAATTATAAATCGTACTATATTTTTATAGGTTGGGCAAGTAGCTGGCTTGATCAGAGGTGATGGGGCAGGAAGAGGCGTGACGCTGCTCGTTTGGAACTGCGGAGTAGACCCCAAAGACGATCCAGAAGTGAGTTTCAATTGATAAAGGTATAATTGAATAATTGAAGCGATGATGGCGCAGTGGATATTGCAGCCGGATTCCGCACCAATGGACGCGGGTTCAAACCGACCTCTAAAATCAGCCTGAGCTTTTGGTTAAGGAAAACATCGTGAGGAAACCATAGTATGGTGATTGGGCATTTCCTAACAATGCCCGTTTGGGTAGCTACCCCCCTCAAGTTCGAAAAACCTGTTGCCAAATACCAATAGTTGAGTTCCAGCAGCAGTGTCTACTATCAGGCGATCGTCCTTTTACCGAAAGTTTAAAGAAAACGAATGACCATTATGTGATGGGTTTTGGCTATTGTCAGTTACTGTGGAGCTGCGGGGGCGGTTCCAGGGGTGAGAAGTCACGTCGAGCGCTCGCCGGTGTAGTAAAAGCCTTGGCCTGCTGTGTATGTGCGTCGACAGCCACCAGGGCATTGAGTTGCGCACGATCACATCTCTACTGCGAAGGTAAAGGATTATCCATCTACTTTTTAGTTAAATGTGCCCATAATCGGGGAGGATATATGAAAGCGCTCATGAAAGTAGAGGTGAGCGAGAGAGAGCGAAAGAGGTGTGTCAAGGTTTTAGCAAGTGGAGGAAAGTAGTATCTGCCTACCCCCACGTGAGAAATGCATAATACTATGGACATGTTTGTTAGTTATACCCTTAGGAGAAATTTTTTTCCTCATTTGTAAACTTGATGACTGTTTATTTAATTATAACATTATTTGAATTTTTAATTTAAATACATGTATTTCAAAAATTTTTTTCAGAAAATGAAAAAAAGCTACATACACAATTCTGCCAGTGTCATTTATGAATAAGCTATATTTTCAATCTTGTGACACCTTTTCTAGGCCCCAGCAAAACTGTAGTTCATCTCGCTGGAAATTTACATGGAGTTTTCGTGGCACCTCAGTATAAGGTTGCGCGTCATTATTTTCAATATACTCGTTTGCCTAATAACCAAACTATATCACGCAAAACGCCACCAAAATTATATAATGTAGAATAATATATCCAAGTTAATAAAATAAAGCAATAACTGCTAAATGTAAGAGGAACTATTCCATCCATATATTCTCCAAAGACCTCCACAATGGCCGGTTTTGCGGCACCCGCATCCAGCTGACTCCCGCGTCCTCCACCTTGTGGGGGGCGCACACCCACGCTGGGACTTCCGGCACGCGACAGCCTTTTGAGAACCCGTTATCCCCATCGCGTATCGGTTTTATGAGCAATGTGCCCTACCCACTACTTTTCATTCTTTCGTAGTTAATGGCTATTTGTGATTTACTTACGCAATTCTGACACTGTTGTGTGCTCACTGCAATTTTAACTAATAACAATCACTGATCCTGAAGACTCAGGTCAGGTCAATAGGACAAAGTTATTAAATTATTATATTATGTGGTGCCGGCTAAGAATAGTACCACCCCATGTCTTCCCGTGGGTGTCGTAAAAGTCGACTAAGAGATAAAACAGGGTATGGGCAGCAGTATTCTCTGAGTACTATAAATAAATACCTAACTGCGATCGCCAAACTGCCTGCCAAACGTGGTGATTATGCCCACACTTTGGGGAGATCTATGTCTAGAATTGAACGTCTTACGGTTGAATGGATGGAATGCCATCAGTCCTTGATAGGTGTGCAAGGTTTAAATTTCATCCGACTATTTAAAGTTAACCAAATTTTCCTTCGAAAATTCGTTACATACATAGCTTCATATTTTATTTTACAGGTTGCTGGTCCAGGCTTCAGAGATGTGCGCTTTGCAGAGAAACACTACCGGCGAAAGATTCACCTTACGCAAAGAACTTGGTCGCGGAGCAGGTGAGAAATTAAAAAAAAAATAAATGAAAAAGTGGTTTACAGTTCTGTACTGACGCTTTCCATAATATATATAAAACTAGCTGCTCTTCGCGGTTTTACCCGCGTAATTCCCGTTCCCGTGGGATTTTTGGAATAAAACTATCCTATGTCACTCCCTGGATTTCGAACTATCTCTATACTAAATTTCATCTAAATCGGTCTAGTAGTTTTTAAGTTTGTTCGTTACATTCAAAAATACAAATCATTCCTCTTTATAATATTAGTACAGACTAGCTGTGTGCCCGCGGTTGCGCCCGCGTTTCATATACTCTACACAGCGTTTTAATTTTTTTTATACGGAACCCTAATTTTTTTTAGTCCCAAAATAAGGTTAAAAATATTTAGTTGGGTTTTTAATCAATTTTTTAGGGGTTTTAATATTTTTACGGGGAACCCTAATTATTTTCGAAATTTAAAAGTACCCTAAGTGACCCGAAGTAACTTCAGCTATCTAACAAAAAAAGTCACCTCAAAATCCGTCCAGCCGTTCCGGAGATTATCCAGAACAAACAGATAGACAGATAAAAAAAATAAAAATTGTATTTTTGGTATAGGTATCGTATATGCATTCATACGTATTTAGTAAAAAAAAAATATTTTGACATTACAAACAGACACTCCAATTTTATTTATTAGTAAAGAAGTATAGATTAAAACTATAGAAGTCTGTAGTTATGCGCGTATCAATAAAAAACTACATTATAGATTTTGATTAAAAAAAAATAGTTTTACTTCTTACATAATTTGCTCTCTATTTTAAAAAGATCATGATATCTCAATATAATAAATTGTTAA
This sequence comes from Samia ricini, assembly GCA_014132275.2. NCBI lineage: Eukaryota > Metazoa > Arthropoda > Insecta > Lepidoptera > Saturniidae > Samia > Samia ricini. Next base: position 10,529,702 of record AP028167.1, read on the forward strand.
GGTAATAAACAACGCACTTTCAAGAGATTGGATCTATTTAGATGGTACGTGGTATATAGGTAAATTACGTCAATGATAATAACAGAATATTTTTATAACTCTAAATAGTTTGGCTGAGTCACCTTAACGTTTTAATTATGCTAAACAAGATGGCAGACATCGACTAGAAATGTTTTCGCTTCATTAGATAAGGCATCCTTAAATTGAAAACGTCGCATCACCAGCCACATCGCTTGAGAGTCAAGTTCCTTAACCTGAATAACTGATATTAAAAAGTTATATTTAATATAGTAATAACCATTTAACAGGTGTTCGAAGCAATCGCGACCGAGTACGAAATAAAAACGAAAAAAAAACAGAAAACCCATGGAGACTACCTCGGCGCGGACATCACCGCACAGGTCACCCAACCCATCACCGGCGGTGAACCGTAAAGGACAATACCAATTATCGATGATGAACAGTAGAAAGAAACCAGTACAAATAAACGAGAAATACCGCCCGGCACACGCATCCGATCCGAATATACACCGATCGACGGACACACATGAAATACGAACGCCGCAACCTGTACAAAATCCTACCATAATAGTAGAAAACACTGAAGCTAGCAACTCGCGAAACTGTCAAACGTGTTGTTGCCAAAATCGGAAACAGTATAGGGATGAGACACAACCTGACGAGTCGGACCCGCAAGGCGATTATCGAACAGGAAAGAATTCTTCGTGTCAGGATTTATCGATTCAACATAAATTGGTGGCGAGATTAAGGCAGGCGTGTTCGCTCGCCGATCTACAGAACCCAATGCGTTCGTGCGCGTTTTCTAGGTCATTGAACGATTTGGACGAAAACAGGTAAATGTCAAATATGAAATAAGTTGATTCAAATAATAATCTTTGTACAAAATCAAATTTTATTTGAGTTTTTTTTAGGGCGATTTTTTATTGTCACGTAGCAGTCACGTTTAATTCATAAGCTGGCGTCATACAACTCTATGGTATTTTGGAGGTGATCTATCTATACTCTATACTAAAATTATAAAGAGGAAAGATTTGTATTTTTGAATGTGACGAATAAACATAAAACTACGGGAACGTTTTAGATGAAATTTGGAATGGAGATAGTTTGAAATTCAGAGATAGGAGTTTTTATTCCGAAAAACCCACGGGAACAGGAATTACCAGGGTAAAACTGCCGAGAACAGATAGTCATTTACATTATATAAAACAAAACGTCTATCTGTCTGTCTGTCCATTAGTTAGCTTTTAACTCGAGATCTATTTCACCGCTAACTCTTTCGTTATATCATAGATATATTAAATATCTAGGTTTTTATCATATATTATATGATGATATATACAGTGTGTCTATGAATATATAACAAAAGTAATCCAAATAATAGATAAGCCTATATAGTATATTTAATATAACAAAATATATACTAAAAGTTGACCAGATAATATATCTACAACTCAACACAAGAATCATGTAAATCGGTTTAGTAGTCCTCGATTTATAAGCCAATTAACGAACACAAAGAGAGATAGATTATTAGTTTTTCGCAAATTACCCAAAATGATATTTAATTTACGTGTTCATAATTACGGTGCTTTTACCTGTAATCCGAATTGGCCTAAAATCAAAGAACATTCGATACCTATTGATACTCCACAGGGATGATGCGACTTAACGAATCGCGTGTTCCATTTAAAAATAAAAAATAAACAGATGATTTTAATAAATAAAGGAAACATTCTGGAGCCGTTAATGTTTTATTTATACCATGCAGTAGCCGAAACGCGCAGAGTGGAAGAGGATGGTGTGAGAAAGGTATTGAATATGAATGTTATATGGGAAGGGACAGAAAGACCAAAGAAAAGATGGATGGATTGTGTGAAAGATGATATGTTTAAAAAAGAGGTGAATGCGAAGACGACTGCAAATAGAGAGGAATGGAAGAGGAAGACATGTTAAGGGTAAGGAGATGATGATGATGGGGTGGCAGAAACGTGGTTTTTATAGCGCTCACGTTTATTAGTAGAGCTGCAATCTAAAATTTGAACCATTAAAATCAACATAGAAAACATGCAGTTAACGATGGTGAAACAATTATTTGGAATAATCGGACATCTGTTTTTGAGATAAACAATCAGTATGTGGTACCGCATAATGTCATTTTAATCAGAGTTTCGATTCTCACAATTATTGTATAATTTACTTATTTTGTGACATTTTTAAAATATACATATTAAAGGACTCAGATCAAGCTGTCTTAGTTCTCAATCTTATTTTACTCACCGACTACTTTGAGAATTAGTATGCCTACGCCTCTGTGTTATATCAATCCCCCTGATTTATTCTACTTCCACAAGGCGCATTATTACCCACGTTGCGAACCTAGGGTTTAACTCACGTAATGAAACTAAATACATGCGAGTCAAAAAAGCAACAAACAATGGCTTGATAATCTATACAAATAAATAAAATGTGTCTGTTTGTAATATCAAAATAACAAGGTTAAATTAAATACACGTAAATGTATATATGTATGTACTAAAAACACAATTTTTAAAATTTTGTCTCTGCCTGTTTATTCCGCGTAATCTCCGAAACGTCGGGACCGATTTTAACCGAACTAACTGGCAGATGGCTGAAGTTACATGGCGTATACTTTTATTTTTATCTAAAGGGACTAGGTTTCCACTTAAAATTGCGAAAAAAAAAAAAACCAATTCAATTATCAGTTTTACGGGCAATTATGGAATTTGTGGCAATTATCTTAGTAACAGAATGATTTTAGGATTAGAGTTACGCCTAAAAAAAATAAAACTCATTAAATTGTTAATAAAATACGGTTCAACACACAGTTGTACTGTTACTGTACTACAACAATTTAGTTAGTGCCAAAAACATTACTTTCCATAGATCATTTAAAAACTATATTACGCAGCGAAGAATTGTGCGAAATAGAAAATATGACACGCGAGCGGAGCCGCGGGCACAGCTAGTGGAACATGAGAATAAATAGTTTTTAGAAAGTTTCATACACAAATTTTGTTTTCAGAACAGACCGAGATCATCACAGCTGTTCCGTTGACAATTTGAAAAAAAACACTGCTCTTCATTTGGTATGTCCTAATAATATTTAAAGCGATTATAGCTCAGTGGTAGTTTGATCTGTAACCGCGTCGATGGGTGTAGGTTAAAATCCACTAAATATAGTAATATTTATAACTAGCTGTGTGCCCGCGGCTGCGCCCGCGTTTCATATATTTTTCACAGCGTAATATAGTTTTTTTTTTTTATTCGGGACCCTAATAAATGTCCAAATTTTTGCTACTAACATCAAACAAAGATATTTCTCACAAATTTATATACCTGCCAATAAAACTGCATTGAATCGGATTTTATTCCATTATGAGTTTTAATTTTTTACGTGGATCCCTAATTATTAATAAAAAAAATAAAGTTATGTGGAGTAACTTTAGCTATCTAACAATAATATTCCTGTCCAAATCAGTCCATCCGTTCCGGAGATTAGCCGGAACAAACAGACGGGCAGATAGAGACTTTAAAAATTGAATTTTTGGTATAAGTAGCGTTTAAACGTTCATATGTATTTAGTAAAAAAAACAGACACTTCAATTTTATACATTAATGACAACAAAAATTGTTTTTTTTTTAACGATACTACATCGCGCTATGTTCTGTTGTCTACCATTATACATACATATATGTTTGGAAACAGTCTACGCTTCAATTTTATTTATTAGTATAAATATAGATGATACTTTTCGTGCTTTCGTATTTTGTACTCATATTTTAATAATACGGGCTCTAGAATACGCACTTACTTCTATTTTTTAAATGTTGCAACTATACCGAAATGTCGAGAAATGAAAACATAAGTGCCCGAGTTCTAAAACGAAGTTCTAGACCCGATTTCATTAAAATATGATATTTACAATGAGGCTGAGCTTTAAGTAAAGAGAAACATTGTTATGAAATCATTTCATTGCATTGCGCCATCTTTAATAATGTAAATCAGTCCACAAACAGCCACGATTGATTATAAGTTATTGTCTCAACACCACTTGAGAGCGATTTTTGAAAAGTTATAATTGACGGGCGTCTTTATCGGAGCTTGAAAAAAAAATTGTTATTTATGTAAGTAACGGACATACAAACAGATAAATGTTACTTTTTATAACATGTATGGATTTTGTAGCATGTTAACGTCCCCATTATAGCAGTAGCAACTATTTCACGTTACAATAATGGCGTCTGTAACTACCCACAAGGCTTCTGATAACTTCGGTCGCCTGTCGTACCATATACGCGGTCCGGTCGCGCATCTGTTAGGGGTTTAAGGATAAATGTGTTTATCTTTAAACATCAAATTATGTCAAAGCGCTAATTTGCATATAAGTGATTGTATATATACCTACAATGTACGTAATTATATGTTGTTTCAGATTCACCCGTGTACTTCTTATCGCCACCTCAGTTATACGTTATCTCGTGTGAACATAATAACAATGAATAAATTCTCAAAACCATCGTGTGCGATCAAATATCTACGAAGACAGTTCTGTAAAAACGAAAACTGATGTACTTAAAGGCCAAATGTGGATCGATAGCTAGATTTTTTTTCATATTGTGTATAATCTCTCAAGCTCTCTACGAATAGGTAGTTCAACCTCTTACTCGTTCTAGTCTAATAACTGTATTGAGTGTTAACATTAACTGAGATTGCTCTTCTGAAAATTTCTTTAATTAAATCGTTTGACGTAAAGAAATTACGTATCATCTTATCTGTTTAGTTACTTTTAATTATTAAATCACTTTTAAAATTACAATATTTTTATGAACAAATAAATAAGAAATGTAAAAAAAAAAAACTTAAATATAATTTCTTTATTTATAAAGCAAAGAATTGTTTATTTTTATTGTAAACTAGCTGTGCCCGCAACTTTGTTCGCGTGGATTTCAGACAATTACAATGATATTCTAAAAGACAGCCCGTTCCGTCGCGTCCGGTCTCCTCCAAGACATTCTTCCTAGTGAAGTGGGCTCCCTCTCTTCCCCTTCACCCTTGATTTACCAATGCAGCAGTGTCCAGACCCTGCCGGTGCGGTGTCCGGACTGAACCCATGTATGTGCTCAATCTTTAGGCCCTGAGCTGAAACTATGCACCCAGCTATTTTTACCCTAATAGGCCTAAATGGCGCCAACACAGAATACTACCCATACGGTGATGAGCACCACATCATAACTTTTTAACCAGGATAAAATATTGTTAAAAAAAAGTATGTGTGTATTTATATATATACGCACGTAAGAAGTTATACTTCTTTGACGTAATAATAGAAACAACTAAAACGTTGACAGCTAACTTCAGGGTGTCGTTTTTTCGTGACGGTGTGCGCGCGCATCGTATGTTGACTAGCTAACTTCAGAGTGTCGTTTTTTTTCGTGACGGTTGCGCACGCATCGTCAACATTTACTCTTATCATTTTTCCCTAACACAAAAGAAGTATAACTTCAAAAATGAACCACACAATTATCCTATTCCTGAGACTATAGCGTACACACACTTATTATACTACCACTGTAAAATGACTGTACAATAACAGCGACGGCCACCGAAAGATCATCAGTCGATCGCTACTTCTCATTGCTATCCCAGCTCGCACATGTGTATCTTCACATTGTATTTGAAGGACCCGATGTTGTAGAAAGTATAGAGCACAGGGGCCAGGAGACTGCTCCACAATTTTTATAGTACGGCAGAGGTTCGTGCGAACTTTTTGGTTCGTGTCGGGATGAGATATACAGTATAACCGAAGCTCAGTGCCAGTGATACTGTTGTGGAAAGGAAAGGAGAGAATTAAATTAAACATCTCCTCAGAGCACTCACCATGATAGAGACGGAAGTGGCTCGATATTTTTAGTGACGTCTGTATCAATTACAATGTGGATAGACCGTCTCTGCAATCTATCCTGGGTATCAAGGAGGTATATTGCGAATTCATCCCAGTGATGCACTTGAAGTGTAATAATAATAACGACTTCTTTCAATCGATCACGTTGGTTTTTATTGAGGTATAATAATTGTAATAAATTGTACATAAAGGAAATACATTGATTTTATGAAAATACAACACACCTCCATTCTTTTCCTAAATTTCTCTGACCATCTGTCTATCTGTCAGAAAAACTTTAGCTGACCATTAATAACCACCGAGTTCTAAGCCAATGCGTTCTGTGTAAAATTGAACGCCACACACTCATGATGATTTCATGCACGGCCGAACTTGATACAACACCAGAGACGTAGGACAGGCGATATAGGTGCGCCAACACAGGGGACAACTCGGCAGTGCATCTTTTAAAGACTACCGCCAGAATACAAAAAAAACTGTTTTTAAAAACTTTTTATTGGTAGCACTAAAACTTGGCTATATAAACTGTCGTTAGTAACATATTTTCAGTATATTACTTTACTCTATGGGAACACATTTTATACAACGCAGTAACAATTTGGTTGCCTTTTGTTAGAGTTATTTTAAAGAAATAGTCGAGAAATCTCAGAATTTACGCTTTGCGTTATTATTTAATTCACTTCGTGTACAAGTACAATACTGAAATTATTTCACAGAAAATGCTAATATTACAAGCCTATTAACAAATACTGCAAGTTAATGCATTAAAAACAAGAACTGCTACACACACGCTTCACACACTGAATTCCCAGTAAAAACTTATTTGCTATCTTAGTGATATAAAGAAAAACATTTGTAATCTCACTAGTTTACAACTGTCCACAAATCTCTCTCTAGTTTCTAATTAAGTTGAACATTTTCATACTTTCATTCGTGTTTGCGTAAATTCTTAACTTTATATAAGTTTATGGTTTCATTAAAACAAAAAATTAAAATCCTGATTTTCAACGATAAAAGATTGGTTCGCTGAATTGATTTTAGAAATCTACTTTTTTGTTCTTAAAAGATTTTACATTAATTTCTACATTTTATTATTTATAACCGTCATCATTTCTTTTCTTAGTCTGTGGCGTCATCCTAGTGGCAACACTGAGATTCGCCATATTGTTTACATTTTATAAAGCAAACGTTTTTGGAATCAAATTTATTGGTTTTGCTAATTTGTATACTGGGTTTACAATGGATTCGTTAATTTAGATAACGTAGAAGATATAAAATTGAATTTTGAAATACATAAACCTTTATGCCGATGTTGTTTATCAACAGAACGTAAAATGTTCAATGCCGTAATTTTCGGTGCATATTTCTTCGATTTAACTGGAATAAATGTAAGTTAATAACCATTACAATAACAAATACAACTAGTATTCATTATATTTATATCTAAAATCTACTGTGAGTTATTAATTATTTAGAAATTCTACGGCAATTGATAATTGCAGTTTAGAATAACCACATTCAAAACATTGAAATCAAAAATGAAAATAAAGCTAACCTTATTTTAATAAGATTTAATACTTATGTACTAATGATGTTTTAAAAATCTCTAGTTCTTCATAGACTTACGTTTTTCGTAAGGGCTTATTGCGTGTGTGCACGTAATTTTCTGGCGATATCTGGCGTGTTTTATTCTTGGATAGTCGTGCTAGAAAATCTACCTGCTCTTTGATAGAGACTTCGAGAGGTCCCGGTAGTTTCGCCCAATATTTTTTCAATTCTCACATGCCCAGTAAATCTACCTTCAGTTAAGATTAAATGTTGTTTTTAGATAACAGTTAGTGATGGTATGCCGCGTTGGATATGCTGGGAGTGTGCTGCACTCCTACGTAACGCTGTCCGCTTCAGGCAGAAGGTGGTGAGAGCCCACTCACTGCTTTATGAATATCTAACAAGATGTGCACCTGTGAGTATATTCCTAAATGATCTAAAAGTTTGTTGAATAGTTTGTTAGGCTACCAGCACTCATAAATTAATAACACAGTCCGTCCATCTATCCATTCAACCACAAGACATCCACTGCTGGACATAGGTCTCCCCCAAAGATCTCCATGACAACTAGTCTTGCGCAATTTACATCCAACATGTCCCTGCAACCTTGAGGAGGGCCAAACACAGTAATAAAATTTATATTGACAATAATAAATGATGACCCAGTTGTAACTTAGATAATGTATCTTATATTTAAGTAGTATAAAATAGTAAAAAAGCTATTGAGAGGTGGTAAATGGTGAGATAAATAAACACACAAACACCAAATGGCAACTAAATTCATGAACCCCTACATTCATATGGTTGTCCAAAACATCTTTGAATGTAATTATGTGATGTTTGCTAAGACCCCCCTAAGTGAAATTTGGATACATTTACTTTGATGCCCTCCCCGCTAGGACAGCTCACATAATTAATAGATGCCCCCTAACAATAAAGGAAGGAGGTTGACCAAGGAATTATTTCACTACTTCCATCGTCGCTATGATATTGTTAAGTCATGTACTAATTATAAGAGGTCTGTGTTTTACAGTTTCCATTAGATGCTCAAGATCCGGAATTGGCAATGTACGCCAGCCCTCATCTAACTGTAACAGATACCCTCACATATGAGACAAGTGGTAAAGAGAGACATGAATTTTTCAAGGTTTTTCAGGTAAAATGATTTTTTTTTTTTTTTATAAAAAATTAACTTTATCAAAAGGTATTCTTTTCAAATGAGATGTATTTTTTAAACGTGGCTTTTTTATTTTTTTAAAACCCATCCTAATGTATTATCTACCTAGATAATGTTCTTGAATATATTCCTTTACCATCAATACACTTCTAATATTAACCATACCTTATCCATACTAATAGATAAAATTGAAGTGTCTGTTTGAAATGTCAAAAATTTTTTTCTTCTATTTCGATATGAATGTGTATTCGATAACATATACCAATAATACAATTTTATTTCAATTTCTTTCTTTTTATAACTGGTAATCTCCGGAACGGCTGGAACTATTTTGATTGTACTTTTTTCATAAATAACTGAAGTTAATCCTGGTAATTTAGGGTATGTTTAATTTTCGAAAATAATTAGGGTTAGTGTAAAAAAAAAATACTCATAAAATTTTAAATAAATTGCTTGAATTTATGAGAAATATTTTTACTGTATCTTAGTACATACATACATATCATCACGCCTTTCTCCCGTGGGGGTAGGCAGAGATTAAGTCCTTCCACTTGCTACGATCTTGACACACCTCTTTCGCTTCCTCTACACTCATGAGCGCTTTCATACATGCTCGTCAGTTATGAGTACTTTTTACCTGGCCTTTATTTAGCACATGATTCATTTGGTCTAGATACATTCGCCTAGGTCGACCCTTACCGACTTGCCCATTCACCCTCACCTTATAAATTCATTTCGTTAATCTTCTCTCATCCATCCTCTCTACATGCCCAAACCAACTAAGCATACTTTTCTCTATTTTGGTCACCACATCCTGTACCACACCACAGCGTTATCTTAGTAAACAAAAAAATATTAGGGTTTCATAAAAAAAAAATTAAACACAGTGAAGAATATATGAAACGCGGTCGCACGGCTAGTCTATAACAACTATATCAATATTTCAGCATAAGAAAAAAGAAACTAGTAGAGAATTGAGTGGAACAGATCTGCCGCTACTGGAGAGCAAAGTGGAGAAGGAAATCAAAGAGGAAAATGGATTCTCTGATTATGATGACAACATCACACTTGAAGAGTTTAGGTAAACATTATTCCACTACTGACTTTAGTAAATGTTTATGTTTGTTCATTGAGATAAATCACATTAGTTAAGATTCTAAAATAATTTACACTTTATGAGCGCCAGCGCTTACGCCATCTAATAATTGACATAGTGTAGCATGTTGACGACTAACGTCATAGCATTGGTAACGCGAATTTATAAGTTGTCCCCCTATTTAGAATTGCTCAACGCCGTGAAAGAAGTTGTCACTTCAATAAATTCGAATCAATAACGGAACACATTAGGCTCTTCGTGTTTTTTTTTTATGATCTGGGGATTTAAAGTATGTCTGTAAAAAAATAGGCTTACCGTGTCTAACAACCTGGACTATATCAACACTGAACAATAAGTAAGATTGTGTTCGAAGATTAAAGTGTATGAAAAAAAAAAAAAAAAATATACAAAGTATTGCAAATTTGGTCTGAATTTTATCCTTGTAAATATTATTTGAAACTCTGTTGTCTATGGTCTTGTCATGGACTGTTTTTTTTACACGGTATTAGCTCAGGGCTTTGAGCACAATCTCACGTGATGTTAATGGACAATGTGATACAGGTGGTAAACAAACTAAGTCTAGAGGTATACTGGCTCTCAAATGACGCTATCGGAACAAAGTTTTCAAACTTGAGGTTGGTAGGCACCCAGGCGGGCGTTATTACCACCATGCTGTGGTGTTCCTCGCGCTGTTTGCCTTCACTGGATCCTCAGGATAGGTGAGCTCGACCGCAGGGGGCGATGCGGTGCTTGCGAAAGCCACCCCGTGTCGCCCCCATTCCAAATGCGGCGGAAGGCCCCGGAGGGTTTTATTGGGTATTTCCAGGCGCTTTCCACACTGGCACGAAGCTCGTCCATCCGTGCCCCCTTACCTATTGTATTGGGGGACTCCGGTCTCACTAATGCAATAGGTAAGGGTAGTGCGTAAATGCATTTCCCCCCGTCAAAAAAAAAATAGGATAGGTGAGCTCGAACCCGCGTCCATTGACCCGGAAACGGGCCGCACTGCCGAAAACCGTCTTTACCTACAGTGCACGGTGTGCAGCGCACACGGAGGCAGGATTTTAGGGGGCGCCGAGCGATCTGGGTGACACATACAAATATGCGTCGCTCCGGGCTGCCGATTATACCAATCGCCCACTTACTACGGGAGAACTATGTCCAGCAGTGGGCGTCTTATGGTTGAATGAATTAATGAAATATTTCTCAAATAACTACAAAGATAAAAGAAATCTTGTAACCTCTTCTTAAAAAAGAAAATACTTTTGTTCCGGTAGCATCACTTGAGAACCATTAACTCTAGGCTTAGCGTGTTTACCATCCTGGACCACATCGGCATTTAACATCAGGTGAGACTGTGGTCAAAGCACTAAGCCTATTCCGTGTAAAAAAAAAAAAACACACACACGCCTACTAAAGGGCGCTGCACTGCGCACTGCGCCATCGTCGCTTCAAATGTCATGTATTTTGTTTAGAACAAATGATGGGAAAGTAACAGAGGAAGAATTAAATAATTTATTACAAGAGAGGTTTACCAAAGAGAACGAAGTGGGAGTTGAAGTGAAGAAGAGGAAAAAAAAGAAGAAATCTAGCAAGAAGGAGAAGGAAGATAAAGTTAGGAAAAAGAAGACGAGGTCTGTTCGCTTTTGTTCATTAATGTCTGAACATTGTGTTTGATCCTTCGAAATTATATCCAAAATAAGCAGATCAATTTTTGTTCATTTTTTTTTTACGAAATTTGGTTAGTTTTGTCTTATTTGTTTTGTAAACGTCAAATAACGCCATATATATGACATAATCAGTTAAATAAGAAAATTACACTTGATATTACCTAGGACAGTACATTGACTGCAAATTCTGAACATCAATCATATAATCTATACATAATACAACGGCCATCTTGCTAGAATTCGTCCATGGAGTTTTTGAGGCACCTCAGAATAGACGTACCATATTATTTAGTTTATTAATTACTAGCTGTCCCCTCAGCTTAGTCCGCATGGAATAGTGTCTTTGGGTAGCATTTTAAATTATTTAGGCTAATTATTTTACAAATTAGATACATACGTATAAATGCTTTATTATTTAAGTATATAAAAGTACATAAGGTATAAATTATTAATATGAGTTTATTTAACTACATTTTTATAAAGTACGTTTTTTGTTTTCCCGTCTATTGCCATCAGTATACGTATGCGTGACGCAGTCGTCTGCCCGATCGGGTTCGGCATTCGGCATTCGGGTTCGGGTTCGAGTAAGCACGCTCAGGGTGAACTCTATAGAGCGTACTCAGGCTTATCTCAGATTTAACTCCAGAAATCAAATTTATAGTCACAAGCTTAGCTTAAGCCAAGCAAAGTCCAAGTTGTCAAATTCGACGACTTACGGAAACCTTAGCTATTTTCATTCGAGCTCGGCAAAATGACTGCACAACACCTGATGTTAAACGTGAAACGTGTCACAGTTGCGGCATTTCACCATGTTTATTGTAGTCGCGACCCAATCGGGATTATTCTCTTACCACCCCACAAATTGTCCGATCTATATTGGCTGATTGCGGAACGTGACGCGTGCGCCGTACCACGACGCGCTCTGCACCCCTCTCCCCCTCCGTGATCGTTACATCAGAATAGCACTAATATTTTGTATCTTGTGGCAAACATATAAAACAGTCACATAAACCTTATATATTTCCATACAAACTTTCATCCCCTAGTCCCTATTGTTATTTTACACCCTTGAGGGTAAAACTTTTACAAACTTTGAATGCCATATTTATTTATATCAAATCATATCTAAACAGACTAAAAAAAAATTACGCTTCTAGCTCTAAAAATGACGATACTTCCATACAACTTTTCATCTCCACCTTTCAACCCCTTACAACTCGTTTTTCACATTAAAAAATAGATAATGTCCTTTCTCAGGTTCTAGACTATCTGTACTAAATTTCATTTAAATCGGTTCAGTACTTTTGGCGTGAAAGCGCGATAGACAGACAGACAGAGTTACTTTCGCATTTGTAATATTAGTAAGGATTTCTGAAACACTTCACATGTGTGAACATAAACATATAACTATATGACGCATAATGTCAAATAACACAAATTATTTAATTGAAGAAGTCTTTAGACATGAGAGACTGCGATTCCCCGCCAAAAACTATTTATGACAATCAATGCTAGTGTTGCCAACGCCTATAAATTGGAATTGTTCTTTGTTCTGGCACAAGAGGCTAGCGCCTGTAATTTATTTACAAGTTACATACGTATACGAATACTAATGCTTAATTAAATTTAAAACCATATAGAAAATTGAAAACCCCCCATTTTTTGCAAACGCTGAAATTTTACTGGATTGGCTTCGTTGACTTTTCTGTATCAAGTTAACATACATGTATATATTACTGGGCCTAAACCTGTTTTCATTTGTACTCGAAAAGTCGTCAGATAAGTCGTCCAAAACATTTTTGTCGTCAAATCTTTTTTTGTCGTTCATACTGTAACGAAAGTCATCACTTCTATCTAGCAACAAAGTCGCTAAATCGGCAACACTAATCAATGCACTTACAGTCACTTTTTATGTCTGACGTAATTTGAGCAAAGAAAACTACTACATACAGCCGCATATTTTGTATTTAATTATAACGATTAATATATATCAATACTAATAAATAAAATTGAAGTGTCTGTTTTTAATGGGTAATCTCTGGAACGGCTGGACCGAATTTGACGGGACTTTTCTAGTAGTAGATGACTGAAGTTACTCCGGGTAACTTAGGGTACTTTTAATTTTCAAAAATAATGAGGGTATCACGTTTAATTTTTTTTAACTCATAACAGTTTGAATAAAATACGATTTAATGCACAGTTTTACGGACACAAGTGCTTAAATTTATGAAAAATATTTTTACTATATCTTAGTACTAAAAAATATTAGGGATCCATATAAAAAAAATCACAGTGAAGAATATATGAAACCCGGTCGCGGCCAACCTATTTCGCAGATATTTTTTTTATTGAAAACAATAGATTAAATGAATGATATAAGTAAAGACAATAATTAAAAAAAATGTTTGTTAAAATTCGTATGAATCGCGTATATTGTGACGTTATTAGCATACCGCACTTTTCTCTAAGATTAAATCAAAATTCTTGATAAGTTCCGTATCTTTGATGTTCCGATTTTGTTTGTAGTGGTCAGCCCTTATCTGTGAGCTATTTGATGAGACAGTGATAATACTCAGTAAATATCCCTATTCTGCTCAAACGGTTAACAAAAAAATATTACAGCAAAAATCACAGTCTGGATTCGGACGTAGCAAACGAGAGTAAGTCGGTTCGTAGGCAGATTGAGTTGGACCCTGATAAGATACGCGTCGTCACGCTGAACCCTGAGGAGCAGATCAAGCAGAGAGAGGTAAGATATAGTTAAAAACTATCTATTGCGTCCTTGATTGTCCAAGTAAACTAGCTGTGTGCACGCGGCTGCGAACCCTATTTTAGCACTAAGATAAAGTTAAAAATCTTTCTCGTAAATTTAAGCACTTGCCCGTAAAACTGTCCAATTGAATAGGACTGTATTAATTTATTTTATGAGTTTTAATTTTTTTTACGCAGAATCCTCATTTTTTTCGAAAATTAAAACCACCCTAAGTTACCCGGAGTAACTTCATCTATGTACCAAAAAAAGTCCCGTCATAATCCGTCCAGCCGTTCCGGAGATTACCCGGAACGAACAGAGAGACAAATATTTTAAAATTTGTATTTTTGGTATAGGTATCGTATATGTGTACATTCATATCTATTTAGTAAAAAAAAAAAAACAAATTTTGAAAATTACAGGCAACTCAATTTTATTTGATAGTATAGATAAGCAAGACTTTGGACAATTCAAACGTGATAAAAGTGAAACGTCCGTTTTAGTGACATCTAGTTTATTTATACTGTACTAACAAACAAACATGTTGCAGCTATTAGACATAATAATATGTCTTATAATATAATAAAAGAATATGTGTAGTGACATGTATTGGTTAATCAATATAACTGGAAATCGTTACACATTTTCGTTTCATAAAATCCAATTCACACTGTCCCATAGAAAGTGTCACTTGAAAAAACGAAAACAAATAAATATTTAATACATTACACCATTCCGAATCCCCCCCCCCCCCCCCCCCCCCCTCCCACAACACTTGAACGGTCCCTTATTGGTAAATTTATGAGTGTAAGCACCAAATCTTGATACTTGATGTGATTCCCAGGAGGAGAGTAAAACAAACTTGAAATTCCCCTTCCAATGTTCGCTCTGCTTCAAAGGTTTCAACTTCGAAGCGAAACTGCAGAACCACATGCACAAACACAGCCCGGTGAGTATTCGATACCTTTATCGAGGGTGGTGGAAGCGTTGTACAGTTCGATGCAAACTTAATGGCGGCTCGGAAGTTAGCCGCGTACGCGGGCACTCGTGTGCACAGTGAAGTCGAAAATAATTTGTTTGATTTTTGATTTTTTCTTGTTTGTTTTTTTTTTTCATTTGTTTTCGAAAGTATTCGTGAAGTAATGAAGTCATTTTGTTTAGTTAGGTATTACTTTTCAGGTTTGTTTCTTGAAATAATAGTTTTAAGGCAAAATCGATAGTATGGTGATTTGACTTAAGGAATATTTAATGTATTTTATTAAATATTGTTTTATGTGTCACGAATGGAAATTTTACATTTGTTAGTTGCCCCCCCCCCCCCCCCCCCTTCCTCCTCTTGCGTGTCATTACGCACGATGTTCCCAACCGCCATAAAGTTTGAATCTGACTGTACCTGTACTTAAACACGTGAGAATGCTACATCTGTACTTCTATACTAATAAATAAAATTGAAGTGTCTGTTTGTAATGCCAAAATAAGTTTTTTTTTTTCTAAATATGAATGTATTATAAAACCTATACCAAGAATACAATTTACGTTTATGTTTGTTACGGTTAATCTGCGGAACTGCTAGACCGATTTTGACGGAACGTTTTTTTGTTAGAAAGCCGAAGTGACTTCACGTAACTTAGGGGTTTCGAAAACAATTCAGGCTCCGCGTAAAAAAATTAAAACTCGTAAGAAATTTAAGGGGTTATATCCACTTGTGATTTTCAAAAAATCGATTTTATTTTTTTTTTTTTCATTTTTTGTATGTACATATATTCAAGAATATTCTCTGAAAATTTCAAATCGATCCGACAATTAGTTTCGGAGATATGAGCGTATTAGTAAGAACGTCTCCGAGCGTTCGAAAGTAGGCGGAGCACGAGCCGGAGTAGCATCTGTTTCTGGTAGCTTCTATCCTTTTGTTCTCGACTTATATTGTGTTTGGGACCCTAATATAATAATACAAAAGATCTCGTTTATACCTGAAACCTATGTTGAGGAATTTTAGGTTAAAAATATGTGAACTCATTAGTTAGAAGTGATCTTCCACGTGGACAAGTTGTGTTTGTGCTCAGTTTATGTATTTCTCAGTATTAATATATTAATTAAAAGTATAAAAAAATGCCTCGTAAAATTAGCAGAGAAACTCGTAGAACTTCCAATGAAATTTTGTCTCGAAAAAAGAAACGGAAGAACGTTTTTAATCCGAAAACCGTGGAATATGATGAGAGCAGTTTCAGCGCCTCAGCAAAAAAATTTAAAGCGCAAGAGGAAATATGTGTAACTCGTGATACGTCAGTTGAATATAGAATTTTAAATTTTATAACTGTGTTTACGGCTATTAGTGAGTATGTATTGTGTAAAACTTGCCGTGAGCCAGTAAAATTTGAAACAGCATCAGAACGTGGACTTGGTTTTAAAATTGTTATCTTATGTGATAAATGTAGTCCTCGTAGTATAAACTCTTGTATCTTTGTCAAACACTCGTATGAAATAAATCGACGATTTATATTTGTGATGAGAACCCTTGGGTTAGGTTTGAAAGGTGCTACTCAATTTTGTGGGCTAATGGACATGCCAGCTTTTTTGCTCCAAACTTCATATGATATGATCGTTAAAAATATCCACGAATGTGTGTCAGTAGTCACAGATAAACTTTTAAAAAAAGCTTGTGTTGAGGAAATGGATGCCACGTCTGAACAGCAGGGTGATGAACATAAGAGTGATTTAACAGTCTCGGGAGATGGGACTTGGAAAAAAAAAAGGGGTTTTACTTCTCTATTTGGAGTTACATCTCTAATTGGATACTACAGTGGAAAAATAATTGATCTCTTAGTTAAAAGCTCTTACTGTAAGCAATGCGAGCCTTGGAAATCTCACAAGGATACTGCTGAATATCAGGAATGGTGGAAAGAGCACAAAGACGTATGCTCAGCTAACCACGATGGGCCATCAGGAAAAATGGAAGTTGATGCTGTTATTACCATGTTCAAACGTTCATTGGAAAAGTATCAAGTTCGTTTTAGAAACTACATCGGTGATGGTGACTCTAAAACTTATTCGGGGATTTTGAAGGCTGCTCCTTATGGTGAGACAGAAGTAACGAAGAAAGAATGTATTGGGCATGTCCAAAAAAGAATGGGCAAACGGCTAAGAGACATAGTAAATAATACAGTAGAAGAAATGAAAGATAAGAATGGAAAAAAAAAAAAAAAAAAAAAAAAAAGTTACTTGGTGGCAAAGGTAAATTGACTGGGAAAGTTATTGATAAATTAACTGTTTACTATGGTTTAGCGATTAGGAGACACTGTGATTCTGTTGACAATATGTATAAAGCCATTTGGGCATCTTATTTCCATAACTGCTCTACAGATAAAAACCCTCAGCATGATAATTGTCCTATAGGAGAAAACTCGTGGTGTTCGTGGCAAAAAGCGCGAGCCTTGGGAACTTTGCCCAGCTATAAACATGATTATGAGGCCTTACCGCCTGATGTTGCAACAGCTATTTTTCCAATTTACGAAGATCTAAGTAACAAAAAATTATTGGAACGATGCGTTGGTGGTTTTAGCCAGAACAATAATGAAAGTTATAATCAGCTGATATGGAAAATAACTCCAAAAATTATTCCAGCTGGCTCTAAAATTGTGGAAATAGCTGCAAACATTGCAGCCGGGGTCTTTAATGAAGGTAAAACATCTCTTCTTTATTATATGAGTGCTATGGGATTATCACTTGGACCCAATGCTCATTCCTACGTGAGTAAAGAGGACGCAGAGCGCATCTCAATTTCGGACGCAAGAGCGCAAGGGTCGACGCGCGAGGGGAGAATGGCTCGTAGACAACAACAACTAAACATTTTGGAGGCAAACGACGAAGCAGAGGGTTCCTCTTATGGTGCTGGAATAGATGACACGATGTAAGTTGAAATTTTTTTTTTTAATTTAGTGTAAATCGTTCCCGAAACTTTAAACGCGTTTATCTCAAAACCGTGTTTTCAGAGTCGGTGAACAAAATTTCTCCGAAACCGTTAAACCGATCGGTTTGAAATTTTCACACGACTTACTCAGATATATTTTTCAGGTAATGATCGAAGGAATAAGGTTTTGGACAATAATTTCGATTTTTTAAGCCAATTTGAAGTGAAAAATTTTCATGAAAAACTGAATTTTTTTTTTTTGAACGACCGCCATTTTGTCAAAAATCAAAATTTTGACTAGACCTTCGATCATTACCTGTATTTATTTATTACAAAACTAAATATTTTTGGTTTTTGGTTTTCAGATAATTTGGACCAGAGATATCTTGTTCACCGCCAAGCACTTTTTTTTGGAGATCTCTCCGCAGATCATCTACAGGAGCTAGGGGATCCAATATTTTTTTAAATAAACCGCTGATTGTTAAAGTGCATTAAATTCTGTTTAAGTACATTTTTACCATTAATGTATAAAATAAAATGCCTCTTTGGAAAAAAGTCACAAAAAAAAAACGCGTTTTTTCTGCCTCGCAAGTGGATATAACCCCTTAATAAAATCCGATTCATCGCTCAGTGATTCAATGCTGTTAAGTGTTTGAATTTATGAGAAATATTTTCACTTTATCTTAGCACCGAAAAACAATTTAGGTATATAATTAGGGTTCCGTATGAAAAGATTAAACGCAGTGTTAACGCCGATACGAGGTAAATTTTTATGATGCGCGCGCAACCGTCACGAAAAAACGACACCCTGAAGTTGGCTGTGTACGTTTTAGTTTTTTCTATTATTACGTCAAATAAGTATAACTTCTTACAGCATACATAAGTACAGACACACACTTTAAAAAATTCTTCGCACCTTCTTGTGTATATATAACTGTTTGTTTGTTTGTCTGTCTGTCTGTCAGTCGCGGGGTCCTTTCGAGTGCAAGTTCTGTCGCATGTATCTACCCACATCCTATAGTTATAGTGTACATTCGTTAATACATACGCGCCGTTATGAATGCGTCAAATGCGGTCGCCGGATGATCGACCGGGCTTCAATACTGGACCACTATCGGTGAGTTTTCAGCATTTTTTTTTCTATCCTAACTTGATATAATTACTGCTTTATTATGCGACGCCAATGGTAGCAATACAAAAAAAAAAATAGGCAGCCATGGGACTGCCGACAGAAGTGGATACACGAAACTATTGACAAACTGTTTTTTTTAATGTTTATTTTTTGAAATTTATTATTCTCGATTATGTACACTTTCAGTTAGTATTCATAAGCAAAACATATGATAGGCTGCGTGAATGTATATTTTTTTTATTTATCCCTGAGCGCCATTACTTAAACGCCATCTTATACTTGACATAGTGTAGCACTTTGACGTCTAACGTCATAGCATTGGTAACGCGAATCTATTTAGTTTTGTCTCTTACCGAGAATCGCTAAACGCCGCTAAAGAAAAAAATCTTAGGCGGTCTTAATTAGCTTTTAAAATTAATGTTTATTCAAAAAATAAGCTATCCGGTTAATTTTTAGGGAACTTTTTATCAAATATCCTCATCAGAACACTATGTGATATTATGTAACTATATCTATATTGTATGGGGTGGTTGAAGTATTACTTAACCCCTCGAGCACTAACCTGGCGTTTACGCCAGCTTTCCATTGTTTTCCTATTGTCACATTTTTATGGGTAATCTACACATTAAACAAAACTTTCGGTCATTAATGTCAGCAATGGATAGCAAAGCTGTTACCCCCTCCTCCAATGGTAACGTAAGCACGGGCATAATTTTGAAAATAAAAAGAAAATCATGACGTAAATTTTCCCAGCGTAATTACCATTCAGACCCTTAGTTATCCATGGTAGTTAGTTATCCATCAAAAAATATATAAGCGTGACGTAGAGTCTCCCATTGGAGCTTACGTAATACTTGGTTGGTTCCTATATGAAAATGAAAGGAAATTCTGCATAAATGTATTTTTATTATTATTTATATGAATTGATTTAGTGCTTTGATTCTGATACGTGTTTTTTTAGTGGAATCTTTATTGGATGTGTGATAATGTTGTAAAATGATTAGTAATAAACTAAATCAACTGTATGTGTATTTATTTATTTTCAAGACACACCAACAGTACAAACAAATGAAAATATACAAAAAAATAACAAATAAAACATAACAATGTTGTAACCTAATTAAAGGCGAGCACAGGATATAATATTGTATATATTCGTGCATTTTTTATGGATAAATTAAACATATTTATAAGTTGCTATATTAAATTTACAAAAAAAAATACAACAAATAAATATCTCCTGACGTGTATCGTTTACGAAATCAGAAAGCTTAAAAATTTGATAGATAGAGCTTGGATGAAAGTAAGGCCAGGGGCGGGGGGGGTTTGCTGGATTATTTTTTGAGAATTAATAACGGAATACATTTCTATGAATATTTGTTATTTATTGCTAACTTCAGGACGCAGCACGAGGGTATAATGACGCTATACACGTGCCAACTCTGCGGAAAGGTATCCAAGTGAGTACGTAACTTCATATTAATAATATTTGTCCCGTCCGTGTACATACTGTTTATTAATAAATGTAGAAATATCCCACTTCTGATGTTGCCTTAAAATTTGTATGTTTCTGATAACAATTTTTTGTTATAAACACACGTTTTTTATATCGTAATTTGTTGTTAATTAGTTAGTTTTAATTCAATAGTTAATTTTAACTAAACCTATAAATGTTTAAAATAAATTTAATGTGATGCGAACGGATCAGCGGGATAAAGCTGGTGTAATTAATAAATGTATTTGTCACAGCAATAGTAAAACTCATAGAGGCCACTTGAGGAATCATCACTCCGGAGAGAGGCCCAAGTGTGATCAGTGCGGGAAGACCTTTGTCAATGCTGACTCACTGGCCGAACACCAACAGTGAGTAACTAGGCAATAGACAAACAAACATGGCCGATCTGGCCATAGATATCACCATACACCAAATCTATATCATCCATACACTAATAATTATTGGGGGTATTTCAGGAATAATACTCAAAGGAAATAGGAGGGCGTCTATTAATAACGTTAGGTATTTTTGAGAGTTTTTCGATCCACTCCCCCCTTGATGAGATTTCGTAAGATTTTTCTCAACTCCCTCCCCCTTCCCTAATATAACGCGACATTCTTGAAAATGTATGTTTTGGCTGTAAACGTCTTGGATTATTAAGAAAAAAAACATAACTTGTTCTATTACTTTTATTAAAGGTTAGCAAAGACTAGTGTTTGTAAATATTACCGTAATTTAATATCACGATCATATAATTTAAATATAAAACACAGATTTGGCCATATTTTATTCTAGAAATAATTTCTCGCGCAGTTACGCACAGATTGTTCTGCTAGAACAAAAAATTACGTAATATTTGCTATGTCAGGGGGTCTTTACGTGAGATTTGGAAAGATTTAGTTTGATTCCCTCCTTAGAACACCTCACGTAATTAATGGACGCCCCTAATATAAAATGTGTTTATTAACAAATATAAATACATAGTTTTGTCTACAAACTAGACAATGCCTTGAAGTCTTGAAGTTTATACAGATTTATTTAAAAAAACAATGCCGGTCTAATCTTTGAAATATTTCTTTAACACGATAATAAAGAAATATAGAAACTCTTTGTGTCTATATAATCGATCATGTTTCGATGATTTTTGTCCGTCCTTGTGTGTCTGTCTGTTAGTTTGTACGCCGATCATTCGAAAACTATTAGAGTAAATTGGATTATATTTCTTATGATAATAGTTTTATACTCTGTATTAACGTTTAGGATATGTTTCTATGTGTACTGGCTTTTGGATTTGAAAATATCATATACCTTGTGGAAAGTCTGATCCACGCATGTTGAAGTTTCAATATGGGCGGCGTCGTGTGCACAGCTAGTTCAAATATAACAAAAATAAGTCGGTCTGTCTCTTTGTCATTATTGTTAAGGTTAATCAAGGACCCTGATAGTAATTATTCAAAAAATCGATGTTTATAAACCGAGATTTCTCAAATTCATAACACTAGTGCGTTAGGCCGGTCGAATTTCGCGTTAATGAACGCGGGTTCAAATCCACCTATACAATAATAAAATCAGCCTGAGCTTTCGGTGAAAGAAACCATAGCATGGTGGTATTTTAAAATAACCCCCGTTTGGGTTGCTACCACCCTTAATCTGGAAAACCTATCGCGAAATACCAATAGGTGTGTTCCGGCAGCATCACTTGATAACCAGTATCTAGGCTTAGTGTGTTTACCATCCTGGACCACATCCTCACTTATCATCAGATGAAATTGTGATCAAAGCACTGAGCCTATGCCGTGTTAACCTTGAAACGATAGATGGCACTGTGGCTTATAAATAACTATTATTTATGGTAATAAATCGATAATGTATTTCTCTTAACTGGTCAACTACGAAGCCTGGCTTTTACGCCAGTTTCAATTGTTTCCCTATTCAAGTTTAACTGTGTATTTTAGGGATTAATTGCTCAAAAAACTTGAGCTCGATTAGTGGAGCTGTGGTTTACTTTTTTTTTTGCTCTGACAAATCGATAGAGACATCTCTTGGGTAGGGCAGAACGCCTTGAATGAATGTATGATATGGAAGGCCATTATCACACCAGGATCCACCAGGGAATCAAGAACTACGAGTGTAGTCTCTGCGAAGCTCGCTTCAGAACCAGGACTCAGATCAAATACCACCAGCTGAAGCATTGCAACTCCAAGAACTTCTACTGCGTCGAATGTGACACCAGGTCAGTCTTATACTCCTCGATAATATATGCCATAATTTTCCTCAGGGTCAACCATCCAAAGAAGAACATGCAAAGGGACACTATCAACGCTGGTTTTTTTTTAAGTTTCCATATGTTAGTCTAGATTTGTGTTGGTAGGAGCACGCAAACATTGCACGGTGACAATGAAAGAGTATGGAAAATGGGAGTAAGTTAACTGTAACATAACATAAATATAAGCTGACGCCAGTTATCCCCGAAGGGTTAGGCAGTGGTGAAATTGCGAACTACACCCCCCGTGTATAATTTTACCATAAGCCCTTCCCGATGAGGTCACTAGTATACACTTTCACACTGCTTCAGTTTAAACTCCATAGTACTTTTTGTAGTATTTATTTTCCATACATTAGAACAATATACAAATTGATGTCAAATTTTTGGCGTACATCTTGACACCGCGTGATAAAAACTTCAAATTTATTACTGCGCGCCATCTATCTTTAAGAATCTTAAACAACCCGCATTCCG
This sequence comes from Samia ricini, assembly GCA_014132275.2. Classification (NCBI taxonomy): domain Eukaryota; kingdom Metazoa; phylum Arthropoda; class Insecta; order Lepidoptera; family Saturniidae; genus Samia; species Samia ricini. Next base: position 10,553,164 of record AP028167.1, read on the forward strand.
CCGAGCTTAGTTCCGTACTGTTACGGGGGCCTTTTTTAAAAAGGTTCTTTAGATTTACGAAAGAATGTTTATTAATAAACACAATTAAACTTCTACAATGATAATAGGGACCCGAAAGCAACCTTCTTGTTAGACTGACTTCTTGTTGTCGCGACTTAGCATATAAACGGTTAGAGTGTTTACTAAGCAAAGGGGCTGATGCGGAGCGGTAGCGCTGCCATCCCTCTTAGGTACACTGGCGGATCCTAACAGTACCAGATGTGACAGGGGGCGAACTTGTCGCCATACCGGGCACAAATTCCAAACTCTGGGATGATACCGAACAGAAAAACCCAATATCACTTGACCCGACCCGACCCCGGGATCGAACTCGAGACCTAAGAACGACAGTCGTACTGTAATACAACTGCGCCACCGAGGCATAGTTTTTAATAAGTGATAATTTCGGTATCAGGTTCAAATCGTCGCACAGCCTCCGGCAGCATCTGCAGAAGAGTTTAAAACACAAGGATATTAACAGCCTCAAGTGAGTATTGAAAAGGATGTAACCCACTTTCAATCAAACTAGTCTATTTCTGATATTAACCCCTTGAGCACTAACCAGGCGTTTACGCCATTGTTTTCCTATTGTCTCATTTTTATGGGTAATCGACATATTAAGTGATATTTTAATTAATATTTGTAACATATAAGTGTTCGGTGAGATATTTTCAACTTATAGATGTCCAATTTCTTAGATGGGCATTTGAGTAAGCTTTATTTTAATTTACAGTTTAAGAATTCAGTCACACAGTGACTCGGTTACCACGTAAAAAAACGTGGGAAAGGCAATTGCGCATTCTCCTGATGATTCTAGTCCGCGGGTTAAATCTCTCTGAATAAAATATCCACTAAAAACCGCCACGGTACCATCCGCAGCCTTCCTGGAGCGATACGAGATTAGTCTGGCATGCTCGGCGTCGCCCCGGTGGCAAGCCAGACCTGATATACCTTTTGATAGAGTCGACCGATTTTAATTAAAAAAAAGTTTTGATGCTACTTCAGAATAGTCTTTATAAGTATATTTTAGACTTTTTTTTAATATACTTTGTACTTTCTAATTGATGCCTGCACAATCAAACAAACAGACAGACTGACATTTTAAAAAATGATAGAAATGTATTTAATTACCTATTTTAAGTCCCTTGCAATTATTATTTCCACAAAAATCGGAAACGTGCAAACACAATAAAATAATTTTGCTTCAATAGCAGTATAAGCGTAGAAAGACATTGGATGAATAGTGGTTTGTGTACGATGCAAGGTTTGAGTGTACGACGTGCCACAAGCGGTTCGAGAGCGAGGAGAAGCTGTGGCGGCACACGCGCGTGCAGCACGAGGGCGTGCGCGCGCACGCTTGCGCTCAATGCGGAGCGACGCTCGCGAGTGCCGGTTCGCTCGCAAAGCACGTGAGCAGCGTGCACGCGGGCAGGCGTCCCCCCGCGCGGCACGTGTGCCACACCTGCGGGAAAGCGTTCCGCGGGAAGAGCGTGCTGACCAATCACGTGCGGACGCACACCGGCGAGAAACCGTTCCACTGCGAGCTCTGCCAGCGCACGTTCTCGCAACGGACCGCGATGCGGACGCACTACAAACTTGTGCACCTGAACATCAAGCGGAACGCTAAACTGGTAAGTTATTGTTTTTTTTTTCTTTGCACTGATAATAAAAATTAATATTTAATATTCCATTTATTCAACCATAAGACGTTCACTGTTGGACATAGGTTGGACTTGGCAGGCGGGTTGGCGGTCGCATTGGGTGTTTGTGATACTCAAATTATATGGAAATACCGAATTTTAACATGAAATATTGGTCTGTTACCGGCCAATAATAATACCACCCCATATCTACCCGTGGTTGTCGTAAGGGATAAAACCAGGGAATGGGCAGCAGCATCCTCAGAGTACCACAAACACCTATTGGCAGTTCTTCCTTTTTTGGGGGATACCTATGTCTAGCAGTGGATATATTTCGGTTGAATCAACTAATCAATCAGAAACCCTGTCGCGACCAGGGGAAACAAATTTCCCATTTTGAAATTGGTCTTTTTATCATTATAACATTATTTGAATTTTGATTTAGAGAAATATTGAAAAATAAATCCCATGAAATTCTAAAAAGGCTACATTTTCTAATGCATGATTTTTAAATACTCTACATTAAAAAAAAATCAAAAACAAACAGTTGGAAGCTAATATTTACTCTCCGCCACCTTATGGTCCTGAAAAATGACAAAGAGAGAATGAATAAGTGAGGGAACTCCAGCTTGTGTCTTTATAGAGTCATAGACATATCGCCGTAAACAAGATCTTGCTTAAATTAAAAGACAAAATAATTTTGTTTGCACCGAACATAAAGTAAAAACTTCTTTGTAATTTCGAACTCGATGAAACGAAAAAGCGACATTAGAAAGAGTCCAACACACGTAGAATTTAACACGCTAGAGAATGACACTATACAGTGTTTCTTATATTCGCGATCTCTTACCAGTATAGGGTCGTCTAGCAAAAATTTAATTAAAAAACAGTTAATTGGGCAAATTGTTTATCAATATCTGATCTTTTTTTATTCCCACTTCTCAGTAATCTTAGGCTGTTCAAATATTATCGCGTTTGAGGGGGGTTATTGCTTTGCTTATTTTTGATGGTACTAGTTTTGAAGGTGTCTGAACATTTTTTTAAATCATACCTTAATCGCACTACCTATTAATGTATCATTTCTGCATTATCGCTAGTGTTAGCTGGTAAAAAAATGCTATATAGCATTAAGCTCACCAGTGTAACTATAACTTTGATACTATAAAGAATTTATTCATTCGTTCATATCATTTTAATCTATGGCAATACTACTTGTCTATGGTTGCAAGTCCTTTGCCGGAATAATTGATTACTCGTTCTCACGCAGTATTTTATAGAAAGCAAAATTTAATCAAAGTATAAGCTTTGAATTCAAAGGGAGTCAAAAGTGACTAAAATCCTGCTTACATAAAGGGATCGTTGATTAATCATGTGAAACTGGAAAACGGGTTAATGAGGTTCAGAGAAATCAAAAAGAAGGATACAGAGACAAAGAAATTTGTGTAGTTTGTCTATTTTTAAGAGGTTTCTTCATTCAACGTGTATTACTTTGGGGCAAGAGGTCAGGACCCACCAGGAAATAGTGTGTCTGTATAATGTTATCGTTGTTATTGGATTGATGCGATGGTGGTTTAGTTGGTAGTGCAGTCGGATTTTCCATCAATTAATGCTGGTTCAAAACTCACCTACCCAACTTTAAAATTAGCCTGAGCTTTCGAGTGAAGGAAAACATTCAGAGGAAATCATGGGGCAAACCAATTGGTGTATACCAGCAACATCACCTGACAACCAGTACCTCTAGGCTTAGTGTGTTCACCATCCTAACCACATCGTCACTTAACATCAATTGAGATTGTGTCAAAGCACAGCCTGTACCCTGTAAAAAAAATCATTATAGGTTTTGATTATTAATGCTTGGTACTTAGAATTATCGATACGGAAACCGACCATTCAATATAGTTTAAAAATGTTTTTTGAATGCTGTACCAGACGAAGGCTGCCCCCCAACAAGCTATTGCTGAGCCCAAACAGGAGGCCGGTCAGATAGAGTGGTCGATCCAGCCGATACAAGCCTGCGAACAGTTTCTACCAGCCACCGGCCTGACCGACTCACTTTACATACATAAACGTTATGCCACACTCAAGATTTTTATATAAAAATAAACAAAAATATTATTCTGTGGTCCTTTTTACTGTTCCCCCTGCGAGTAGCGTTATCGAATAATTAATTAAATTAAAAAAAACTTGAATGTGAACACATGCAGTTGGCGCGTTCGTTTTAGTGACATCTAGTTTGTTTATTTTGTACTAACAAACAAACGTGTTGCATCTATTAGACATATTATTTAGTGACATCTATTGGTTAACGATTAGACTATTGACTCAATTTCGTTACACATTTTCGTTTCATAAAATCCAATTCACACCGTTCCATATGAACTTTTATTTCAAAAATGCATTTTTTTTTATTTCTCTACTATCTAATCCCGCGGCTTATATTTTATATTCTACAAAATAAGTCGCTGCGTAATGTAGTTTTTAAATAATCATTGAAAGAACATTGGCCATTTTTTTTTTATATTTGTAATGGCCCGAAATTATTTTTGATACTAAAAGAAAGTAAATTATTTATCATAAATTTAATCACTCGACCGTGAAACTGTTGAATTGGATTTTGTTTACAATTTGTTTATAAAGGTTACCCTAATTGTTTTCCTAAAATAAAACTAGATTAGCCGATACAAACAAACAGAATTAAATATATATTTTTAATGTTTCTTCTGTATGTTTGTTTTTAGTAAAAAGCTGTGTTACTAACAGGTACTTCAATTTTCTCTTCGAGACGTCGTTTAAACATCAGCCAGTGTCAATATTGTCATCGACGCTATCAAAATAAAACTTAATCATTTTTTATATTTAACCTATATATTGATAAGCATGTTCATATTAAAATGGCGACCATATAATAATATAGAGAGCAAAGTCTTGCATCTGTTAGTTGGGTCGAGAACTACTGAACCTGAATCGGATCTGATTTTAATATATATATTTTTACTTCAAGTATATATTATATAACAAGTTTGATGATAAGTGAGGAAAATGCTTAAATAACTTGTACCCAGTGTTTTTGACGCTGATTTCGAAGCAGAGGCTGAGCGGTGCGTGTTTGTGCGGCCGCGCCTTTATTGCGTGTCTATATATATGTATGTGTGTTTTTAATAAAATTTTATGACAATATAATATGTTGCTTTTATTTTAAAATATGCCTATATAAATATATAATCTGCAGATAGTAAAACACAAAATCAGGAGGAAAGCATCTTGAACAAACTATAGTATGGTGGTAGGACATTTTCTAATAATACCCGTCTGGGGTGTACCTAACACCCTCAAGTTTGAAAACCCGTTACCAAATACCAATAGGTGTGTTCTAGCAACATTACTTGAATGATAGTACCTCTCGTAGTGTGTTTTACCGCCCTGGACTACATCGTCATCTGTTTTTTTTTTACTCGGAATAGGCTCAGTGGTTTAGCCAAAATCTCGCCTGATGTTAAATGACGACGTGGTCCAGAATGGTAAACACATTAAGCCTAGATCTGGTTGTCAAGTGATGCTCCCGTTTACACACCTATTGGTATTGAGTGACAGGTTTTTAAACTTGAAGGTGGTTGCTACCCAGGCGGGCATCATTAAAAAACGCCCTATCACCATACTATGGTTTCCTCGCGATGTTTTCCTTCACCGAAAGCTCGGGCCGATTTTAGAGTCGGATAGGTGGGGATCGAACCTGCGTCGATTGACGCGGAATCCGGCCGCACTACCCGATGCGCCAGCATTGCTACAAAAAGTTAAAGCATTGAATCTAGTGTAAAGAACATGTACGATCCCTTCGCAGTTCGCAGTTTCTCTCGCGGCCCAATGAACGCAGACGAAGCTGTGGTTTGAAGTTAATATACATTTAGTAATGTATGTATGTAAAGGCGCATCCTCACCTCTATCAGAATCAGCCATAACGTCTTATGTAATTATGACAGAAAAATAATTGATTGACTCAGAGTCAATTCAGATTACCAATAGCCAAGTAATAAGACAATGGCGTAATGTAGCAGTTCAAATTATTGTAACACAAAAGTAATAAGATTACAAGGAATGTAGGCGATATATCGGACACGATCTGTATTCGCCATTGACGTTCCTGAAGTCTGTTACGGCTGCACCGACCATAGACTCGACGCTTCGCCAGACTTCCAGCTTATTCCGACGTAATTTATAAGAGGTATAATGACCCGCCGTCAAATATTATAAGTACGGGACGTTACGTTACGTAGTGGTTCTTCTACTTTTATACCATTTTGCTAGTGGCGTAACTATACCATCTGAGGCCCGTGGCACATTCATTTCACTAAAGCTTTTAAATCTTTAGTCGTGTCTAACTTAAATTGTATTTATACTTTTTACTAATTTTTTTTAAAATGTTAGGATAATTCTGAGCTCAGGAGCCGTGGCCCGTGGTTGCTATTTACCTATACATAAACAACCAAGATTTTTGGAAGGTATTTAGCATCGCATCCTGATTTTATTTAGAAGTATGAAATAATAGAATTAGTTTCAAATGCGTAGGTACGTTTTATAAAAAGTATTGTTTCTCATTTTTAGTGAATTTATAACTCGGGATTCGTTCGATTAATTTAGAAACAATGGTGCTCAGATGTCTCATTGATGAGTATAGGGTTCGAACCCGTCTCCTACCCCACAATGGGGTTGAGCTTACAGCGGAGGAAGAAAACATTGGGGTGAAACTACAGTATGGGCCCATCTGCCATCCTCAAACTTGAAATTCTATCAGTAAACAAACGTAGGTCTTTTCCGGCAGAAGTACTTGCGATACATTTGAGCTTAGCTACATCGTCACTTAACATCAGATGAGATTGTGCCCGAAGTAATGAGCTTGTTATAGTATGCAATACATTTGAATAACAATCTCTTACTTGGTACTTTTAGAAACTCTTTGCCTATCTAAGGAATATATTAAAAAGAAATTAAATAACACAATAATTTTTCTTTTAACAGAAAATATATTTATTATAAAAGAGATACTAATAATAATAAAAATTGTTCTGTGAGATATAAATCTTCATTCCAAACCAACTCTGTTATGACCCGGAATGATTTGGATTCCATAAAATAAAAGTCACTTTTATATATACATGGGTAATGCCAATCTGTTTATATTTTTCATTATCAGTTCTCTTATCTCCCTCTCCCCCTATCTCTTTCATCATGCAGAACCCAGAATGGGGTAAAAAAAATATATCATGGTTCCTTCCACCTATATCAAATGTACTCTACCAATAGCCATGGACGCCAAAACATTTTATTTCCTTTAAATTAAAAAGTCATATGTTATTATCACATGCTGACTCTATACTTAGAACCTTCAATATCATCTGAAGAGTCATTACCGATTATTCTTCTGTGACCTCAATCTTGATCACCGGAAACGGGTTTTCTGATTCTCCTACTTTACAGCTGATGATGTGTTCACGCAAGTCACTGTCATTGTTAAAGCAACCGTTGCACTTAATACATCTGGTAACCGGATTCGCAGGTTTCTTGTGGACTTTTCTCACGTGTTTCCCAACGTCCACATGCCGCTTGAAGGAATTCCCACAGATGTCACAGTGAAATTCTCTATTCTTCACGTGGATCTTCTTGTGCGCGTATAAATAACGTTTGGAGACGAAAGGTCTATTGCATACGTCGCAGACGACGCCCCCCTCTGGTGGATGCACCGCATCTATGTGAATGCGCAAGTGCATCCCGCATTTGAACGTTTTGTGGCACACGTCGCAAGTTTTCGCCGCTTCAGGAGGCGCGTGGGTCGTCCTCATGTGACTCTCCAGATTTATTGCAGATTTAAAAGTCTTACTGCAGACCGTACAAGTCGCCGTTTCGATCGGATGCACCGCTTCCAAGTGACGCCTTAGGACGTGTTGATCAGTAAAGTCCTTCAAACAGATATGACAGGATTTTGCGAGCTGGTAACTCTCAGAGTGATCCTTCTCCTTATGCCAGTACAGTGAAGTATTTGTGGCAAATTTTTTATCGCATATCGAGCACGGTATCTCAGCACTTTTTGTTTTCCTCTTAAACGTTTTCCCCATGCTGTGTGTCTTCAAATGCCTTGCTAGTGACTTCTTGTTAGCCAGCGTTCGATCGCACAGTTCACACTTCAAACCATCCGGCATTGAGTGCGTGTTCTCTTTGTGCTTCTTGTAATGTTTCCACGATGGGAATATCTTCCCGCATTCGTCACACGTGTGTTCCGTTGGGTTGGCCGGGTGGCTCCACTTCGCATGCCTGCGCATTAGCATCTCGTTCTTGTAATACTTCCCGCAGATGTCACAGGACGCTTTCTGGTTCGAAACATGAACTTGACGAATGTGCACATTCAATTTGTACTGTTTCTTAAAGGTTTTATTACAGATCTTACAGGCGACTCTCTCCTCCGGCGCAGCGTGTGTGTAGTATCTATGATTGCTCAACTTCTTCTTGTTTATAAACACTTTGCCACAATCATCACACTCTACCTCTGTTCCAGGCTTAGGGTGGGCGCAATCCATGTGCGATTTGAGATGAGCATGCGACTTAAATGTGCGTTCACATAAATCACACTCAACGAAATAATCCATAGAATGTATATGCTTTGTATGTTGCCTCAAATTCGCTTTAGTCTTAAACCTTTTGTCACAGATCTGACAATATGTCTCATCGGTTTTACTATCATCTTGCTTTACCATATCCTTTGTCAGGTACAAAGTGTCATCAGTGCTATATTCTTTACCTTCTTCATATTTGTCATCTTCTTCTTTTATTTTCTCAATTTTATTCGGTGAACTCGAACCACATTCATTATTATCAAAAACTTTTGCTTCATTATTTGAATCGGCTGTCATATAATCAAATGCAAATGGAATCTCTGTGTCACCATCTTCTATATCTGAATTGTCTATTGGTTCTATTTTGACAGTGATTGCTTCCATTTCCTAACAAATACTTGTGATCTGTAAATATAACAATTTGCATTTAAAATTAACATATAAGAATATGATGTTATCTCCACTTTGCTTATATTATGCTATATGCTAATTGAGACAGCAGAAAAAAAAACAGTGAATGTCACTCCCTTCACTATTAAACCTCTAACTCCAGTCAGACCTAATTGTTTCTGATTTCAATTTCACACCAATAAGTTAATGTATCAACTAGCCCTATGTTGGCTGAAGTATAAATACAGTGACTGAAAATCAGACAAGGACCATTCCTTGTCAATCCATATTGACAATATCAGCAAAACGTAATTAACCCCTTGAGCACTAACCTGGCATTTATGCCAGCTTTCCATTGTTTACCTATTGTCTAATTTTTATGGGTAATCGACATATGAAGTAGATAAATGAAACATTGTATAATAGATTAGTAAGTAATAATCTTGCACACTTTCACAAGGGTAAAGTTCAGGATTGGATGATGAAAAAGGCCAAGGCAATGTTTTTCCAGTTAGTTCAAATATAAGTTAGGCCGAATTTGTCAAAGCCAGTAATACCTCCAGGTTTAGTGTGAGTACAATTTTGAACCACCAATTCACCTAACATCAGGTGAGATTAAAAATTAAAATAAGTAATGTGATAATACAGCATTTAAAAAAAATTACATTGTTATGCTGTGGTAGAAAATGTGGTCTGAATGAAAACAACGTAGGATCTGTAGTTAATTTGATATTGAATAGTAATTATGTAATCTTGTTATGTAGAACTAACCATAAAAAAGCAGTATCACAGGTTAAAGGTTGCATTAACCACTTAAAAACAAGTGAACTTGTTTTTTTTAATAAACAAATGTTTAATTATTCTATATTAATTAATTCCGGCATTAAAATTACTTATATATAGTTAAAATAGACACAAAAGATGAAGAATATTTACGTTTACATTAGTAATTTGTGATATTTTGAAAAATATAATAAAAGGTTCGCTTACTATCAGGACGACGTCTACCAGCCATTTTCTTCTAGCTAATCGTAAACGTAAATTTGGTAAAATCATACAAACGATAAGCTTTAGATTAGAAATAACTCGAGTAATACTTACAACATATAAATCTATTATGATTTTTGCTTTAAAAATCAATATACTCGTTTAATCTTCAATATAAAACGATAAAACAAATTCTAAACAACACAAAACTTTGAAGACAGGTTAGTGATGTCACTATACTTTGTTTTTTAAATTGTTACTCAAATCGGTTTCTGTATCGATCATTAGATTACTCAACTAGAATTTAACCTTGTTTTTTATTAATATCGATTTTTCGTATATCTTGTTACAGTTAACTTATTTATAAAGCTCACCTTCAAATCCTAATGAAATGTAATTGTAAGAATCTCGAATTGTTGTTGAGAATAGTAAGAAAATAGAATATGTAATTTTGTTCATTATAATAATTTCAACAGTAAAATCCTAATAACAGTATTTTATAGTGGAGAACATCACTATGAGCCTGCCATTTTTTTTCGATTTAGGGCACTGACTTTTCCTATTTGGCATATCATAACAACTCAGAGATGTATATTATACTTAGAGAGGAATAATAAAATTATTGATGATGATAATGATGATTATACTTCAATGCTTTCGGTGTATTTTAGTTATATATCTACTTACCTTTAATTATAAATAGTTTTTAGCTCTCACTTAGCATTAATATAGTATCAATAATAAAATGTAACCGTCAATATCCTCAAAAAATGTGACAAAATAGATATGAAACAACTTTTATTATTGATCGATGAGTATGAGTCTTAAAATGAAGTAATAGCGAGTTAAGTTTACATATTTTGTATGTTGCAGTTAATACATTGTGTAATTAAATTGTAGTAAATTTGTGGTAGTATTATTATTTTGTTGTGGTATATAAGAAGTTTTTTTGGCAGTAAGTTATTAATTTGGTTGGTGTGCACGACTACGAGTGAAGTGTGTTTAAACCTAGATAATACAAAACATGGAAAACTTTGAAATGTTTTAATCTCACCCTTCAAAAGTTTTTACAAAGGGTTATATTGATTTAACTTTGCTAGATCGTTTTCTGAAGTGTTCCTAATGTCAGACTTGGCTGTATGGTATACCTTCGTCTTTTCCTAAGAAACAAATCATTGGTTTTTTTTTTTTGCTATTTCAGGCTATTCTACTTAGCTTATATTATAAAAATATTTTTTCAAAACTTCTCAGGTTTAATGAGGAAAGTATATGCTTTTTAACACTTTTAAATCGAAAAAGGCGTAAAAAAAAATGTTAGGTATTATTAATCTGTGATCTATCAATGTGAAACAAACATGCACATTATATATAAGAGTATTTGAGGTTTTTTTTTACTTAAAATGATCTCAAATAATATCAATCACATAAGGAGCCGTTAAGTCATAAATGAAATTTTAGTTATTTTTGACCACTATCTCTCTCTTGTCAGCAATAATAAGCAGCTTTTATCACCTCATGATTGTAATAATTTTGAAAAAAAAAACTCAAAATAAGTGAGTATTGCTTAAGTATTCATAAATTAGAACACCTGTTCACCGTTCATCAAAAATAAGCAAAAGGTAGACGATTACGCAGCCCAGATTTCTGGAGGGAGGTCAGTTTTAGGAGGCGCCAAAATCATACTATATGATTAAAAATAAACTTGCTCCATACAGTGCCTAGCATACGGAAGCCACGTTGAAAATTTAGCTGTACATAGACCATTAATATGTCAACCATTATATATTTGTGAGTTTTTGTTAAGTAATTTATCTCAAACTCTGGAGAGAGGGGCGCCAATATCAAGTTACTAACCCGGTTCGAAAAAATTGTAAATCTTCTGCTGCGTTTACGTGATACTAGGACGGGCACCTACATATCATACTTACCCAAATTACTTGCATTTAGATAATAACATATTAAAAGCATCTGGATGAAGGACATAGGATTTGATGTAACATATGTGGGAGGTGGTAATAAAAATAATAATCCAAAACAATAAAATGCGTTTTTCTTTAAAAAAAATCTTTTCATACTATCCAAGTTTATTACATGTAAATCTTCCTTAAATTAATTACATATTCATAATACAGACACTGTACCTGCATTTTGTATGAACAACAAATTACTGCACAGTTTCTGAAGATTTTCTAAAACATAACCAGAATTTTTAAGAGACAAATATGGTACAAATAAAAATCACTGGTACTTTTCTATTACATTCACATTATCAATGACTGGTACTGTATCCCCTTTAACCAATTTAAAAGTTGCTTTTCTACATATGTGTATAAGTGATATGAACCGATTACAAAATCGAAGACTAGTTTTTACCGATTACTTTTGAGGAAAAAACAGGTTTTTAATAACTTAAAAAATCAAAAGCGATCTTACCCCTCAATAATTTATCTGTTTAACCCCTTGAGTACTAACCTGGCGTCTATGCCAGCTTTCCATTGTGTTCCTATTGTTTCAGTTTTATGGGTAATCGACATATTAATTAATGAAATATAATTTATTTAAAAAAAATTATGTCTTAAAATACATAAGCTCACGCCTGTTATCCCCGATGAGTTAGGCAGAGGTGAAATAACGAACTACATCCCCAGCATGCCGCCGTGCTTAGTTCCGTCCCAGATGTGAGAAGGGGCGAGCCTGTCGCCATATCAAGCACAAATTCCAGACACCGGGATGATACAGAGTAGAAAAACCCAATATCACTTGACCTGACCCGGGGATCGAACCCGAGACCTCAGAATGACACTCTCACCGTAATACAACTACGCCTCCGAGGCAATCTTTAAATAAAACCGGTATTATTTATGGTAACACTATTTTAGTATTATTGGTTTGTAGTTTCCGTTTCCTTTTTATATAGACTTAAGAAGTGATGGTGTCTCGTGGTTTTAAGAATAAATAGCATTTGTGTAAAAGAAATCAAATTCGTCTATTTCCACTGTACATATAACAACATCAAGATAATAATAGGTTAATCTTAAAAACCCGGTATTTCTATAACCGGTTCACATCACTAATGCATATTTAAGTTATAATTTATACTCAATTAGGTACACTTGATGATACCTAAGTAGCGATCAGATAAGTAATAATCAGCTAGGCCTGTATAATTAGCTGGACTTTTTTTTTTTTTTTTGACGGCGGGTAATGCATTTACGCACCACCCTCACCTATTGTATTAGTGAGACCGAGGTCCCCCAATGCAATAGGTAAGGGGGCACGGAGTGACGAGCTCCGCGCCAGTGTGGGACTCACCCGGGCGTGAAGCGCCCGGAAATACCCACTAAAACCCCCCGGAGCCGTCCGCTGCATTTGGGATGGGGGCGACACGGGGTGGCTTTCGCAAGCACCGCGTCGCAATAATTAGCTGGACCTAAAATTGCCAGAACACATTGCAATGGTTATTAGGGACCGATACTAAAGTTAAAGTTGCCAGGCTATAAGGTCGAAAATCTTCTTCTAAAACAATGGCAATCTGTGTACAAACAATTTATGCCAGTGTCACGTGTGTAAGATGTATTTTCAATCTTGTATCAGCGTTACCAAGCTCCAGTAAAACAGAGGCCCAACCAGCTCGAACATTCCATGGAGCTTTGTCGGCACCTCAGAATCAATGTTACGCGTTATTTTCCATAATAAATTTAACTTGTAGACAATAACTAAACTATGTCACACAAAACACCATCAAGATTACATGATATAGAGTCAAATACACAAGTTTAATGAATTAAAGAAAACAACCGCTACATGACAGACTGAGATCCCGAAAAAAACGATGATACTTGATTTGTTTTATGTTAATAATTTGTGTTAACTCAATCCATTGAATTGAACAAGAACTTTTATTTATATAAACTAGCTTTCTGCCTGCATTTTACATATTCCTCACATTGCATTTTAAGTTTTTTTTACACGGAACCCTAATCATTTTCAAAAATTAAAAGTAACCTAACTTACCCGGAGTAACTTCAGCTATCTACCAAAAAAAGTCCCGTCAAAATCTGTCCAGCCATTACCCGAAAAAACAGACACAGAAATTTTAAAAATTGTATTTTTGGTATAGATATCAGTATTCATGTCTATTTAGTTAAAACTGAAATTTTCACAGTACAAACAAACACTATATTTTTCTCATAAACACAACACTTTGTAAAACAGTTAGTATACACATGTTTGTTTGTATGTTCTTCGATAACTCTCAAACTATTGGACCGATCTAAATACAATTTCACATAGAGGTACATTGTTTCAATGGGATTCACATAGGATACATTTTTTAGCTTCAATTAGTTGCATTAATGTTTTATTTACGCCGAACGAACTGAATTGCCATAATGGCGACCATTGTTCATATTGTTGTAGATGTCAATCCATATGGTTTTGTGTTTGTATAGTCAACTCCGGGATATCTCCATTCGGTGTCCGTTCAAGGTAGTGGCTGTTTATTCCGTCTCCTGTTCCGTGGAGGTTTCGGTATCTTCATATGGACCGTTGCTAGGTGGGTCTTCATCTCGGCAGTGGTCGCGAAGTGCTTCCTGCAGACCGGGCAGGGGTACCGGCGCTCGCCGGTGTGGACCAGCCTGTGCCGGCTCAGTGCCGGGTAAGTCTTGAACGAGCTCGGGCAGTACTTGCACTTGAACGGACGCTCGCCGGTGTGGATCCTGACGTGATTCTACATACATAAAGTCAAGTTATATTTAAAAAAAAATATGTGTGCGCAATTCAAACGTGGTAGAAGTGAAACCTTAAAAAAAAAAGTGTTACCCACCCTGGATTCGAACCTCCGACCTTTCAGTCGTACTGTTTATGAGACACGCGGACAAGTCCACCTGGCTAACCTCGATTTCAAAAATTAAATGAACAAATTCGACCTCCATCAGAAACGTACTGTCGCTTTTTCGTTTCATCGACTCATCAAAATGATGCTAAGGAAGTTTTCACTTCTAAGCAGTCTAACTAACTGCAGACAGAAATAAAAACTCAAAACTTTATCATTTGTTAATTGCCATTATTAACATAACCCAACATATAACATTTATCTGCTTTTACATCTATTGGCGTTCTGGGCAATTACTATGTAAATTTTCATATAGCTTATTTGTAATCAAAACATATGATATCTCTGAGCGCCAGCGCTTGATCGCCACCATATATTTGACATACTGTTGCATGTTGACGGCTGACGTCATATTATTGGTAACGCGAATCTATGTTTTTTGCCTACAGAGATTCACATAACGACGCTAAAGAAGTTTTCACCACATTATCCACTAGATGAAAACCCGGCTTCGCTTGGGTGAAATGTGACTCATAATACAAAATCTTTTACAAATGTAGGTAGATAGGAACTTTAACTTCACTGATACGTGTGAATCGGCCTTAACGAACTCAAGATGGCATCCGAGTGGCCAATATGGCGACTGCCATTTGCACCATTAGATTTGAACAAAATACTCGACAATCCGAATTTTGCTGATATATGTTGTCGACTCGAAATAATTATTTTTGTAGTTTTATTATTCAGGTAAGGTTTCAATCGAGTCTACCGTACCATTGGATCGAATTATTAATATAGATACCCTTCACTTAAGCAAAATAGATATACAAAGAACTAGCCGTGTGCCCGTGGTTCTGCCCGCGTTTCATATACTCTTCACTGCGTAATGTAGTTTTGAAATAATCTTTGGAAAATGCTTAAAGAGAGAAATCATAAATTAATGGCATATTTTGTAAAATAATGAAAAATAAATCAATTAATTAGTTTATTCCTTAAATACTACCTTGAAATAAAAGGGTACTTTCAGTTAGTTTACGTTAGAAATATTTAAACGTATATGGTGAAGACGCAGTCAAAATACCTACCAGTATTCAAAATTAATTATAAAGTTGATTTAAAAGTAATATACTGACTTGTAGCTGTTCCGGCATCCTGAAACGCTTGGGACAGTCCGCACATGCGTACGGCTTCTCCCCGGTGTGGATGCGCTGGTGGTATACCATATGGTACTGATCCTGGTGGTGCAGAATGGTATACGTTTAGAACCATACCCGAACGAACCATAGATATAGTATATTGAAGCGATGATGGCGCCCAGTAGGTAGTGCGGCCGGATTCCGCGTCAGTCGACGCAGATTCGATCCCACCTATTCAACTCTAAAATCGGCCTGAGCTTTCGGTGAAGAAAACATCGTGAGGAAACCATAGCATGGTGGTAGGGCATTTTCTAACAATACCTGCCTGGGTAGCTACCACCCTGAAGTTTGAAAACCTGTCACCAAATAGGAATAGATATGTTCCGGCAGCATCACATGAGAACCAGTACCTAGGTTTAGTGTGTTTATCATCCTGGACCACATCGTCACTTAACAACCGGTGAGATTGTGGTCAAAGCAATAAACCTATATAGTGTAAGAAAAAGATACACAGGGTCACTTTGAAATCAATCAATTGTGTGCTTATAATTATGATTCTGAATAAGTACAAAAAAAAATTCGGTAGTCATGGGTATCACAAATAGAAGTGAAAACTGATAACTATGTAATAACTGTTATAGAATTTTTAAATTCACGATAAAACACTATCAAACAACAACAAGAAATCTATTTATCCCGCTGGTAAGGTAATTTCCAAGCCACAATGCATTATTGCATGTATTATGTTACAGAGACTAAATATTAGAAAACTAGATTATTAATATTAAAAATGTCAATGCAAATATTATAATACCAATATTGGAAATATTCGAAAATGAATAAGTCTTTAATATTCATTTTTTTACACAACCAGTTTAACGCAACGTTTATTAGTATGTCGGCGACACGAACACATAAGTCTTGCCTCTACCAAATATCGTACAAAGCGGCTCAAGAAGTTTTCACTTCAAAAATACGTTAAAAAAATTTAATTGAATTAAAAATATAATTAAAAGTATCAAAATCGTGCGATAAGTATTCTGATGGACGATGGCATCACTCGCGCTCGCGCAAATCAGCTGGTAATGTTACCTACACGGTCACCGGGTTATTGACCGCTGTGAAACGGCTACGCGATTTTATTATAGGTCGTGCAGTTCGCTGACGTTGAATTCCGTTTTTAAATGCACCAGTGATCATAGATTTTTTTGGTTCCATTTATTCCTTTTTATTTATTTGTTGGAAGACCAACAGTACAAGACAACATTAGTTAGTTAACAGCCACATTAGAAACAAAAAGCCATTTACAGGTCCTCGCCGTTAAGTAGCAAATTAAAAGTGGTTTGTTATTACATTACAACATATTACTACATGAACCTAAAATAAAAAAAATGAAAGATTATAATTAATTTCAACTACTTACAACCGCCATCATTAAAGAAGAGGCTACTTAAGGATGTTGACGCCTTATTTGTGTTAGTATTAAATAAATCTAAATCACTAATCTCACTCAGAATATTGAAGGAGTGACTAGATCGCCATAATAATGAATTTTGTCGGTAATTAGTAGGAACAGTGAGAAGCGATAGGGAAACATTCGTACGTATTTAAGGAAAAGGCAAAGGCACTAGTAGACCATGCATCCAAGTCAGACGTTACGAACACTATCAATAAATGAATGGCGGTGACAAAATGGTGGCCATCTATGGTGACCACAACGGGAATTATTATTATCGAAACTACACTGTATCACGTAAAATGCAACCATAATTACATAATATTTAGTCAAATACTTCAAAATAATGAATTGAAAACAAGGACGACGACATGACAGACTAAAATCGCTCCAAGAACCCCACTAACATAGATAATGCACTAACATTAAAAATAGTGATCGTCGAACCGGCCCGGAATAAAAAGATTAGTTTAACTGACCAGGGACGCACTCACCGCGCATAACATTGGTCATTAGAAATTGATTTTATAACATTGATATATACATATATATCCATATATATGGTAAAATTATAAATATATATAATACAACAGACTTTTAATTACCCCCAGTAATTAGGCAGTTTAGCCAAAGATACTTTAATTGATTTAATATGCATTATTTTCATGCATGTTTATATGCATGTTTTTTTACAGTTTTATTTAATATTTTCCCCACTATACTCATTTAAAAATGATTCTGAATGTAATTACAAGCACCCATTTGACTATTGGCATTAATTTCAATTTCGTTCTGTATAATAGAATTTAGGAATATCTTCTCCTGCTAGCGTTCGCCCGCAACTTTGCCTACGTTTTTTTTTATCATGATTAAATGTAGAATGTCCTGATTTTGTTCTCTTTTAAATAAGTTAAATTAAAAGGCAGGAATATAAGTCCATTATAAGACCTGCCATATTATTGTTTGTAGCTATCGCTTGCATAAGATTTGTTAGAGTCAGGAATTAATTTATTAGAGGGAGTTTGAAAGGTGAAAAAACTTGAATCCTTGATGATACTGAGGTGTGGTTTACTTTTAACTGTAAGATAAACCACCAGACCATGGGTATTTTTCATGATATTTTCCTTCAACGAAAGCTCAGGTTAATTAGTGTTGGATAGGTGACTTCGAGCCTGTGTCTATCGACGCGGAATCCAAATGCGATACCAACTAAGCCTAGGTCACTTCAAAAAATTCATTATAAAAATTGCAAATTTCAATATCTGGTTATTCCCAGTAACCTTGTCTCATTGAAACTGGCGTATAATTATGACTTATTGAACAGATTATTAGGTTTCCTCTGTGGGAGACAAGTTGGAAGGCAATCGTTTGTCGTGGTATGGACATGTTATGAGAAGAGAGCAATGAATATGAATGTGGAAGAATGTAAAAGTAGAAGGCCAAAGAGTGTCGAAATAGTATGAAAAAGGAGTAAGAGATGGCAGCTGATAGGAACGTATGGAAGGCTAGCTGTGTGCCCGCGGCTACGCCCGCGTTCCATACGATCTTCACTGCGTTTTATTTTTTTATACGCAGGTCAAATTTGTTTTTTTTTTTAATTACATAAAGTAAGAATATTTCTCATGAATTGAAGCACTTGCCCGTAAAACTGTACAGTGAATCGGATTTTGTTAAAAATTTTATGAGATTTAATTTTTTAAAGGGGAACCTTAATTATTTTCGAAAATTAAAAGCACCCTAAGTTACCCGTAGTCACTTGGGGTATCTACGAAAAATAGTCGCGTCAAAATCCGTCCAGCCGTTCCGGAGATTACCCGGAACAGACAGACAGACAGACAAAAATTTTAAAAATTGTATTTTTGGTTTAGGCGTCGTATATACATTCATATCTATTTAGTAGAAACAAAAGAAAATTTTTTTGACGTTACACTTGACACTTGAATTTTATTTATTAGTATAGATGAAAACATACTGCAATGACTCCAAGTGAGACTCAGGACATGAGAATGTAGATTCAAAATCATTAAACCATAATTTAGTAAAAAAAGAAATAAAATAATAAGGTTATAAATGAGTGACTTACGGCGATAATTTTACCGCATATGTCGCACATGGCCGGGATTACTTTCATGTAGCGCTTGCGGGCGGAGCGCTGGCCCTCTGGCCCGGGCTCCGCCTCGCAGTGTTTCTCGAGAGTATGGTTGTTCAGTTTACTCTCATGGCTGAAGACCTTGTTACACTGTAACACGATATTTATGCTGTTTTAAAGCGATGATGACGCAGGTTCGAACCCATCTATACACCTCTATAATGTATTGTAATGTAACCTCTACTGCCAACATGTAATGAGATTAAAGCAAAAAATTCAGAGAAAGCGGTCGGGATTGATCAATAGAAACATAGCCTTTCATCACGATAAGACTAGACCACACACGTCTTTAGCCCCTCATCAAAATAAAGAGGTTCGGCTGGGGGGTGTTAACGCATCCGCCATATAGCCCTTTTTTTTTTGACGGGGGGAAATGCATTTACGCACTACCCTTACCCATTGCACTAGTGAGACCGAAGTCCCCCACTAAAACCCCCCGGGGCCGTCCGCCGCATTTGGGATGGGGGCGACACGGGGTGGCTTTCGCAGTCACCGCGTCGCCCCCTGCGGCGAACCCACCGGGCCTCGTCCGTGCAATGGCCCAATGGGGATGGGGGAAGAGAATGTCCCCCCCCCACCTCTTCGCCGCCCGCCTCTTAATGAGGCATTCACCATCCGAGAGGGAGAGAGGTAATTACCGCCAGCAGCTATAAGTACCTCCCCCCTCTCAACTCCTCACTTCCTCTTCGGTGTTGTGCACCCTTCCCCATCCCATCTTGCATAAGCAAATCCGCCATATAGCCCTGACCTTACACCTTCAGATTTCCCCCTGTTTCAGTCTCTTCAAAACTCTTTAGGCAGTGTAAGGTTAATATCAAGAGAGGCCTGCTAAAACTACGCGATTTTTTTAATCAGAAGTCCTAAAATTTCCACAGCAACGAGATTGTGGCATTACCTACAAGATGGCAGAAAGTCATCAAATAAAATGGCACATATGTACTGTAATTAAATGTAAGTAAACTTTGGAAAAAAAAGTCTTGATTTTGTGATGAAACTTTTTCCCCAATCCAAAATGTAAAATTTTATTAGCGAAATGCAATAATTATTTTTAGTAATAGTATATTCAATTTAATTATTTAAAGGGAGGGTTTGCTCCCTTTGTATTATTTAGGGTTTGCTCGTTTTCGATGACATAGGAAGGCAAGGTGCATCTGGATGGGGATTTTTTTAACAATTGCTACATACTTAATTTAGATATTTAGCATATTCACATTAAATTTTAAGCAGCGTCCGGTATCCATTCGAATCTAAAAACATTTTTTTTTAATTATCCCAATGCTATGTTACTAAAGGGAGATGAGATTTGCTTATTTTAAATGACAAATGAGAGGGGGTTGTAAAAAATATCTAAAATTATGCTTATGTAATACATGGACGGACCCTTTTCGATAAATTAACACACCAATCAACATTATTAACATATTTAACCGATAACGCTGAAACATAAAACTGGGAGAAATTATCTTGTATACCAATGTATAATTATCAGGGGAGTTTAGAAATCAGAAGTGGGACATTGACTCGTCGTTACCTTATCACAAGGGTACTGTATCTTGTGGAGAGCCAGCACGTGTTCTCGCAGCTCGGCCTCCACGTCGAACCCGAGACCGCAATGCAGGCAGGCGGCCGGTGCGCCACAGCCAGTACGGCCATGTGCGAACACGGCCGTTGTATTCAAGAATTGAACGTTACACCGCGGACATTGTAACTCTGGCACCGGATCCAATGCCTATAGATAAGACGACCGTAGTAGAAGTATTAGAAGTATTAAATGACATATACCGTGGTATTTAAAAGGCCGTAAAAGAAAACTATTGCTTAAAGTCCCTGTTATAATACTGACTAGTTAGTTTGTTGAAGTTACTTGTCAAATTTGTCAATTCAGTTTTTGTCGGGATCTCAGTCTGTCATATACCAGTTGTTTTCTTAAATTCATTAAACTTGTGTATTTGACTCTATATCATGTAATCTTGATGGCGTTTTGTGTCATATAGTTTAGTTATTGTGTACAGGTGAAGTTTATTATAGAAGATAACGCGTAACATTTATTCTGAGGTGCCGACATAACTCCATGGAAAGTTAATGAGCCACAATTTAGCTGGAGTTTGGTAACGCTGATACAAGATTGAAAATACATCTCACCCACATGACACTGGCACAAATTGTTTGTACACAAATTGCCATTATCTAAGAAGAAAAAAATTCTCAACTAAGAAAATATAAGAACTGAAATGGAAATATTTATTTGCATCCTATGTTCGGCCCGCAAGGGAAAAGAAGTAGGGGAAGACCTTTAACACGATGGGAAGACGATATTAAAAGAACCGCCGGCTCAAATTGGATTCTAGTAGCACAAGACAGAGAAAAATGGGCATCTTTGGAGAAAGCCTTTACCCAACCTGGGGTTCTTGCTATTAATAGTGCAAGAAATAAATAGAAAAAAAAAAACTCTTATTAATTTTGTACTTAGATATAAGATTACTTGTGTATAATGTATAAGTAAGAAATAAAAGGTTTTTTATTATTTATTAAGTTCTCCCCCTGGATGAAATATATACATCATTACCAAATTTCATCGAATTTGGTTCAGCAGTTTTTCCGCGATTGATGAAGAAATTAATAAACAGACGGATATATTTTTTTTTTAACTATCGAAATATGTTCTGTAGTCGTTTCTAAAGCACCACATAGTATTCTTAAATATCTTCAATGTATTGATTTCGTCTTGATAGCCTTTTATTATAAGTAGGTATAGATTATTGGCTTATATAATAATCACCAACAACTTTATCTATTTGACGAGCTTAACAAAAAAATCAAATATAAACCGTAATATGGCATAAGGTAAGGTCAATAAGGCAGTTTACTTCGATCGGCGTAAATAAATCATTAATGTAACTAATTAAAGCTAAAAAATGTATCCTATATGCATCTCATTGAAACAATGTACCTTCCTGTGAAATTGTATTCAAATCGGTCCAACAGTTTGAAAGTTATTGAGGAACATACAAACAAACATGCTATACAAACTGTCCTAAGTGCGTTGTCTTTATGCGAAACAAGATATTAACAATAATTTGAAAAATATATTACTACAGAATGTTTTAATTTATAGACTGAACTTCTACGTCTATTTTGTCCTAAATACTAACCTTAACCTCTCAGTCTATTTTGTTATTTTAATAACAAAATGTAATGCTTCACAAATTATTTTTAATAGATCCATCGTACTATGCAATACAAGCATCACGCACGAACGTGGATATGCATTATGCAACTAAATTAAATACAGGACGATCTAATGGGATATCCGTCTAACTAAAATTATTACGCGACTCGTCTATCAGTATAGAAAAATTTTATCAGTATAAATAAAATTGAAGAGTCGGTTTGTAATATCAAAATAATATTTTTATACTAAATAATACACACTTATACCTAAAACACAATTGTTAAAAGTTTTGTCTGTCTGTTTATTTTTCGACTAATCCGGAACGGCTGGACCGACTTTGATGAGAGTTTTTTTGGTAGATAGCTGAAAATTACTCCGCGTAACTTAGACTAATGTTTCGAAAATAATTAGGGTTCTGCATAATTATTTTTTTAATAAAATCCGATCAATAGTCCGTTTTACGGGCTTAGTGCTTGAATTTATGAGAAATATTGTACTTTATCATAATTCTTTAAAAAAAAATATGAAAATAATTACGGTTCCGTAAAAAAATAAATTAAAACGCACTGAAGAATATATGAAACGAGACCGCAGCCGCAAGTTACATTCATTTAACTTCAACCTAATATAAACAAGACAGACAGACAACCCGTTTAATAATTAGCGAGGATTGTGACCTGTTTGTGCAGTCTCTCCATGTGGGTCTTGGTGCAGACGAAGGCGTCCCCACATATCCTGCACCAAGGTAACTCCGAACTGTGTTTACTCCTTACGTGGGCGTGGTATGTAGTCCCTTTTGTACTGCCACAATACCATAAATTCTATATAGGGCTCGTTCAAGTATAAAGCGCTGATGGCGCAGTTGGCAGTACGGTAGGATTCCGCATCAATTGACGCGGGTTCAAACCGACCTATCCGACTCTAAAATCGGCCTGAGCTTTCGGTAAAAGAAAACATCGTGAGGAAACCATAGCATGGTGGTAGGGCGTGATCGTTTAGGTAGCTACCACGCTCAAGTTTTAAAACCTATCGTCAAATAACAATTAAGTATGTTCCGGCAGCATCACTCAGGAGCCAATACTCCCAAGTGTGTGTTACTATCATGCACCACATCGTCACTTAACATCCGGTGAGATTGTGGTTACAGCACTGAGCCTATGCAGCATAAAAAAGTTAAGTTTCCCTTTTGTCAGCAAACGTAAGTAACCTCTCCCCCGCGTCATATAAGCATATTTAAAAAAAAAACTAACTTTATTTGTTCTTAGTTGCTATTTAATTATTTTTTTGATGATTAATTCTTAACTCAGTATGAGGACATAGAGATGAGATTGTAAAGTAGAAAAATTGTTTCTCAGAAACGGCTGTATCAATCTTGATGAAATTTTTCCAAAGCTTTATACTACTTTCAGATGCGTTTCAGATCTTCTAATCGAAGGATAATCAGTTTCCAAGCTCATATAGGCGAGTTATACATTACTTGAGCGCCAGTTCGTATAAGTTTAACGAGTTAATATTTTAGTTCATACCGTCACTAACCATCAAGTAATCAAACATTCTGAAAAATCTTTAAATAAATGATCCTTAAGGGTTTTTTTAAATTTACGTCAAGTAATGATACGCTTAAAATAGACAACAGGAAAATCTCAGAAGTGGGATTTGAAAATGATTTAGATTTTGTTTAATAATTTACACTCATAATACTTTACACGAATATTAATATTCAAAAGATCATCGCTTTAAAAAAACATTTAGGTCATTTAGAACTATTGATCTGACTCAAAATAAAATATTTTTTCGTAAATCCTAAGTAAGTTATCTTCAAGCTTCTACATTTTAAAGTTATTATTTCTTTGCATAAAATTTTATTTATATAAAAATACGCAAGTATAAAACATTTTAAGACATTTTTCTATTATCTATTGATTTAATGTTATTAATTAAAAAGAAAAAATTGGGAATGTTAGTTTGTTATCTTCAAATCTTTAATAATGCTTCGAATTGCAACGACTAGTTTAACAATAATATTATTAAAAACCTGGACAAAGTCGCGGACGGTTGTTAGTTATAATATTTCTCAAATATTTCAAAGGAAAGCTAATCAAAACGCTTACTTGAATGTCTTCCCACAATATTTACATTCAAATTTCTGCGTGTGCATCTTCGAATGTTGGACCGCGTGCTCGCTGGAACAGTAATATTTAACCTCTGTGTCATCTTACAACTTTTTTTACACGGTATAGGCTTTAAATGCTTTGACCACAATCTCAACTGATAATAAGCGACGATGTGGTCCAGGACGGTAAACTCAATAAGTCTAGGTACTGGTTCACAAGTGATGCTGCCAGAACACACCTATTGGTATTTGGCGACAGGTTTTCAAACTTGAGAGTGGGAGGTACCCAGGCGCTACCTCCACGCTATGGTTTCCTCACGATGTTTTTTTCTTCACCGAAAACTCAGGATGATTTTAGAGTTGGATTGAACCAAAATCCCGCCAGACTACCGACTGCGCCTTCTTCGCTTTAAACTACATGTGAACTATCAATCACCAGAATATATATAAAGGTTAATTCAGTTATTACGTAAGGAAAATTTTGGAACCCCCCACCTGTTATCAGCAAAGTTCTAGTATGTTCTATTACGTAAGGATCGATGTTAAAATAAAACGAAAACGAATCTGTAAAATTTGCTTACGTAATTACCAGTCAAAAATGATTTCGTTTAGGTTTAAATTAATTATTATATTATTTTGCAAGAGAATACAACAAGGCTGATAAAAAAAAGCTTGGCAGTTATGGATACTGCCTACAGAAGTGAAAACTCGAAAAGTTGTAAAAACTGTTTATTTCATGTTTAAATGTCGATACATGTTTTAACAAGCTTCAAGTTTTCAAAAATAAAATGTAATAAATTTAGTATGATATTTCAATTAAAATAAAATAGATTAAAAATAAATTTTAAATAAGCATTTCTGGGAAAATATTTTAGATGTGGCAACACAAAAGTGCCAGCACTTAACGCCATCTTATACTTGACAGACTATAAGTTTTTCCCCTAGCGAGAATTGCTCAACGCAGTTAGTTTTCACTTCAAAAATTTGAGGCACTATTTTCAGGATTATATTGAGTGAGGCACTAACCGCATACGTGTGACGATGGTACAAACACGACATATGTATTTATACTTGTGATGCCTTCGGTAGTGTCCCGTTAGATTCACGCGTTTGCTGAAACGGAACCGGCAGAATTCGCAAACATGCTCCAAATTCTGAGGACAATGGTTACCTTGCTTGTTTAAAAGCCTAGATAATATCTCAGACTGATGAAGGCTCCACTGGAAGGAAGCAATCTTTCCTGTGTCATAGGGGCCTTAAATTAGAATAAATCCATCCATTCATTGATCCGAGAGACGTCCAAAACTGGACATAGGTCTTCCGGTACGCGGTAGCCATTCGAGAACCAGTAGGCTCCATCGGGCATCAGTTCTGCGAGCAATGTGCCCAACCCACTGCCACTTGAGTTTAGCAATTCTTCGGGCAATGTCGGTTACTTTGGTTCTTCTGCGGATCTCCTCATTCCTGATTCGATCACGCAGTGAAACTCCAAGCTAAGATCTATACTAATAAATAAAGTCGAAATGTCAGTTTGTAATATTAATATAGGACCTTTTTACTAAATACATATCAATGTATTTATGACAAATATTTAATTATATTTGTCTGTATGTTTGGGATCGTTCATTAACCCTTTGACACTCATAACAAACCATCTGTCAAAAAATGCCAAGCGAAAATGAACCTTATGAACACCAAATAAGGTTTGTTGATAGTCTTTTGTTTCAGATGTATGACCTTACGTAGATAATTTGTTACGGCCATTCATACGTGTCTTTTAAGGCAAAAGGTGTGCTTCTGTGTTGGGGCCAATTTTGTTAACGAATTTTTTGTAACAAAATTCAGAATAATGTATTTAACCGTGCAACTTATTTAGATTATTTTTATTATTAAATTTATAAAATATTTATTAATTTTACTATTTTAAATATACTGTTTCTAAGCAGTAGCAATAACATACAAGAAATATTTTTATATTTTTACAATATAATATTACAGTAATCTAAGTAATACATGAATGTAAAGTATGTTTGCTATTCCCAAACTGTATATTCGATTGTGATCAAACTTTCGTATGTCGAATGCAATGTCGAGTACAACTAATTTGTAATGAAACAATAATAACAATAGGCTATTTTACAATGAATGTAAAAATAAATACAAAAATATTTTTATGTACTTCTCGACATGAAAATTGTTTCATGTATTATATAAATTATCATTATTCTGTTAAATTTTACTTATAAATCTTGAGACAATGTGTATGACTATGTGTATGTGTATGTGTAAGACTATAAATTATGATAAATTCTTTTTATATTTTATTTCGAATATAATTTTGTTTCATTAATTTGTTTTACTCTGATTTATTCTATATTCAATGCTTTATTTTCATTATTTTATAATGTAGAAAAGTGGGTGTGCCATTATTGGTTTTATGTAGATGTCTGTTGATTTCCGTTTTAATTTACTAAGGAGTAAGAACTAATTCAGCAGGACTTTCTGTTATGATGTATTGTTGTTTTAAAATGTTTCTGTAATTATTGTAAAATATAGAAATAACTCATATTTATCATATCATAGTCATAAGGCCGGGTCTAAATTGCCACATGTTTTTTTTTTATTAAAAATCAGTCTTCGTTGAACCTTGGTCTTCGTACAATGTATGTAATTTGTTTTAAAAATGTTCTTAGAAATTGCACTTGATTATGTCGAAATTCGACCAATTAAAATCTTAATCTTAAAAAGTAAAAAATGGTTTGTGTTACGCTAACAATTTACAGTACAGACAAATATACAAGAAGGAGAAAGAAATGGTAAGGATAAGCTATAGATTATTTTATAAATTAAATTTTAACTTCACTACGTCACAACAGATATTTATCGCGCGAGAATTTGTGTAACGTGTACACAGCGAGGCGCCTATTTGCGATAGGCCAAGCTCCTGCAAGGAGTTTTTTATTATTCTGCGGTAAATAAAAAAAATCTTTTTATACGTAGATATGTTAGATGGGTGCTTGGCGCGATTTTGGTCTGTCATATTGTCGTTTTCATTTTTAATTAATTATTTTACAGTATTTGTCCATATATTATGTAATTTCGGTGGCAGTTTATGTGATATAGTGTTTTTATGATACACAAGTGAAGTGAAGTGAAAACAATGACACTTAGCATGAAATGTCCCAATAATTCCCGTTGTGGTCGTAACAGAAGGCCACCATTTTGTTCCCCCATTCATTTGTTGATAGCGTTCCTAGCGTCTGACTTGGCTGCATTGTCTAGTACCTTTGCCTTTTCCTTAAAAAGGAATAAATTGAACCAAAGAAAAAGATAAGTAAGATACAATCTTTGTCGTATTTCAGGACATAAATAAATAAAATAAGAACATAAACTTATTAGGATTATTTTATTTCAGTTCTTATATATTTTTACTTACTAGAAATTTTTTCTAATAAAAGTGTAATTTTATTGTAGCGCCATATTTGGGCTGGATAACTTATTGAAAAATAACTTACGTACCAAATTTATGAATAAAAAAATATTTCTTTTAAAAACAAATTGAATTAAATTTAATTTTTGTAATTAAATTTGAATGGTAGAAAAAATTGTTTCTGGTTTTTCTAAAAATATTTTTATAAGCAAACAATGGCTTTGTTTACATTATCTATGGATTTCACTTCTGTGAATTTCGCTGTCCATATTTCAACGTAATGGACCACCGTTTTATGGGAAATAATTGTTGTATCAGTGTAGGATTGTGCGTTATGAATCTAAGTTTCAAGCGCTGTGTATAAAAACAAAGTGTCAAGTGCTATTTGTCAATAAATTGAGCGCCAAAAGTTAAATGTCCGTAAGTCATATTTTCCAATCTGTCATTTTCAAAAAAGTTGCCCAATTGGGCAAGGTCAATAGCCAACGGGTTAATCACTTGAAGCTGGAAAGAGGAGAGACAAACGATTCGAAAACACGAAATATCACAAGCATTTTGTTGTAAGATATAACAATTTTTAAGTTGAACACATGGCAACCATATCCAAATTAAATAGAATTAAATGAGATTTTCCCAGTATCTATACTAATAAATAAAATAGTGTCTGTTTGTAATGTCAAAATTTTTTTTTTTACTAAATAGTTATGAAACGCGATACCTATACCATGAAATGCAATTTTTAAAATTGTTGTCTGTTTGTTCCGAGTAATCTCCGGAACGACTGGACGGATTTTGACGGGACTTTTTTTGGTAGATAGCTGAAGTTACTCCGGGTAACTTAGGGTACTTTTAAATTTTGTAAATAATTAGGGTTCCGAGTAAAAAAAAGAAAACTCATATTTTTTTTTATAAAATCCGATTCAAAGCACAGTTTTACGGGCAAGTGCTTGAATTTATGATAATTTACTTTATATTCGTTATCTAAGTTATCGAGGAAAATAATTAGAGTTCCGTATAAAAAAAAACGCAGTAAAAAAACATATAAAACATGGACGCATCCGCGACCTTATATAATCCAAAATAAAGTTTAAAAAATTTCTGAAAAATTTGAATTTACCAAAAAATTACACACGATTATAAGCGTATAAGGGGACAGGTTATCGTAAGAACTAACGACGTCTTTACCAAAAATGGTGCTAAAAAACAATACATCATTAATGAATAACCCCACGTTATTAATGGACGACCCTTAAGATATATTACAACAGCAGTCATTATATTCTCTGACTTTACTATAGTCGAGGCATTATGCACTGAGGATTCGCGTCATAAATCATATTTATCTGTCTGTCTCACTCGCACTTACAGGTCTAATGGAGAGGTGTAGTGATGTGCGTAAGAATTGTAGTGGTGCATATCGATAACGGGATAGGTACTATCGATATGCTAAACTATGTTAAGGATTAATAGGAAAATAAAAGTTTTTAATTTAATTTCTTCAAAACCACCTTAGAATATAAATTCTCCATTGTGCGTATTGCGTAACGAAGCGTGAGTAATGTTTATAGAAAAACAACAACCCTTACTCGTAACATGAAATCAGGAGTCAGGGTGTTAATGAAGCGACGCGGTGCTTGCGAAAGCCACCCCGTGTCGCCCCCATCCCAAATGCAGCAGACGGCCCCGGGGGGTTTTAGTGGGTATTTCCGGGCGCATCACGCCCGGGTGAGTCCCACACTGGCACGGAGCTCGTCACTCCGTGCCCCCTTATCTATTGTATTGGGGGATTTTGATCCCCTAAATACAATAGATAAGGGTAGTGCGTAAATGCATTTCCCACCCGTCAAAAAAAAAAAAAAAAGGGTTCTAATGAAGGTCTCGATGACGCATCGACCCCACGCAGGTAGTTAAGTATCGATAATGGGTTGCATTGCGTGCACATCCCTACTCTCAGTGACATTTATTGCCCGACGACTTAGTTTCAAATGCGTCGACTATCCCAAATATTAAAAAATTATTCACTTACAGGATCATGCTTGTCTTTAATATGCCTCTTCAATGTGTCCTCATGGATAAACCCTTTGAAACACTCCTCGCACTTATTATGAGCTCGAAGGTACTTCGGGCTGTTCTTCCTCTCCTGCATATCATTCATTTCATCCTCCTTCGTCATCACTATGATATCCACATCATACTTCTGAGAAAACTTCTCTCTATCCTCTGGGTCAGAGTACAAGTTATTCACGCGCGGCTTCGTTCTCCGCCTAACTCTAACTTTCTCCTCTACTTCTCCTGTTTCAATCTCCATTAAATTCTCCATTTTAACTTCCCTCTTGACTTTTTTTTCTTTTTCTCATTGACTTTGATTTCCACATCTTTTTTTCTCTTTTTCATTAGCCTTTTGCTTCTTTTTAATGTTTTCTCGCGTTTTAGATCGCTCAGTTTGATATCTTCCGGATCGAAATCATCTGCTTGATAGAAATCTATGTCTGCTTTCTGATCATCATCATCGTCATCTTCTGCAAGGGGGAGTAAATGATTTTTTAAGTCGTCATCAAAGCTCATGTTACTGTTTTGTTCAACGTTGGACTCCTGTTTCGCTTCGTTTAGCTCCACAGCATCTGTTATGCTGACCATATAAGGTTTTGTTTGGACATAGGCTGGTACTAGCCTCTGGGCGAATCTATCTATACTTGATATGTCTTCAGCCGTTATCTGTAAATATTTTTATTGTTAAAAAAAAAATGTTTTTATGTCCACCAAAATAAGAGTTTCGAAGTTGGTTGGTATTTTAGTATTTGAAAAATTTTCGTGATGTCATAGTTATAATAATGTGCCTGAATAATGTGGTAACATGTATAATAGCTAAAGGAAATTACTCTAGAATACAGTTATTAGAACTTAGCACCCATCAGTGCTTGACATAGAATTTGACAACAGAAAGATAGCTAGCCAGGCCGATATTAATATTAATTTATATCATGTCTGTAAGGGAATTGAGTGCTATTAATACATATTGTTGGCAAGACCTTATTTTTCTTAAAATTTACTTTAATTTTACCCACCACTAAAATGTGAATTAAAATTAATTAACAGATAAAGTGAAAGATTAAAAGTGAGAATGAATCTTTTATTGACATCACCATTATCTTAAACATTATAAAAGTACCACATAAAGCCGATCAATGCTCACCACCGGATTAACAATTGCCAAACTCTGTAATAACATCTCAGTTCTTCTACATCGCTCTCGGAACAGTGAGAATTTTATTAGGAATCCTCTGCACATATGACACAGATGCTGTGGTAGTAAACTTGGAATCCTCACCTGAAATAAACCATAATATTTATAATTGATCCAAGTATGATTTGAACTGCCTCGGTGGCGCAGTTGTATTACGGTGCGACTACCGTTCTGAGGTCTCGGGTTCGATCCCTGGGTCGGGTCAAGTGGTATTGGCTTTTTCTACTCAGTATCATCCCGGAGTTTGAAATTTGTACCCGATATGGCGACAGGCTCGCCCCCTGTCACATCTGGGACGGAACTAAGCTCGGCGAAATGTGGGTGTTGTAGTTTGCTATTTCACCTCTGCCTAACCCTTCGGGGATAACAGGCGTGAGCTTATGATTTGATAAAAATAGTATACCCAAAATAAATCAGTTTTGGAACTAGCTTCAAATTACTGAAATCTAAATATACAGTAATATTTTTGAATTAAGTTTTTTATTTCTCTTTTTTGCATTGTTCATCTGAATTTATTTCTGAACCAGTATTTTTCATGTTTATATGATGTCTTAAAAGCGAAAACTTTTTTTGCAGTGTCAAGTGATTCATGGTAGGTGAAAAGTTATAGATTCATGTTACCAATGCTATGATGTCAGTCATCACCAAAAATGCTATGAGTGTGTCAAGTATAAGATGGTGTTTGAGTGATGGCACTTTTCAAATATTTTCCCATAAACACTTATTTTAATTTTCTTTATTTATTTTATTTTGCATGAATAATGCTAAAATTGTATTTTGACTAGCTGTGTGTGTTTGCGGCTTCACTTGTGTTTCATATATTCTTCAATGCTTTTTAATTTTTTTTACAGTACTCAGAATAAGTAAAAAATGTCTCTCATAAATTCAGGCACTAGCCTACTCGGCATTGAATCAGATTTTATTAACAATTTCATGATTTTCAATTTTAATGTGGAATTCTAATTATTTTAGAAATATTAAAGTACCCTAAGTTACGATGAGTAACTTCTATAGCTGACTGATTACCCGGAAAAAAAAACAGACAGACAAACAAAAATTTAACAAATGTATTTTTGGTATAGGTACATTCATATCTATTTAGTTAAAAAAAATAATTTTGACATTACAAAGGACACTTAATTTTTATTTATTAATATAGATAAATTGAAGGATATGAACATGAATAGGTACACTTCTTAATTTAAACATAAAAAAAGTGAATATTAAGCGGTTTTATTATATAGCAGAACATACAATTCACCTTATGATATGTGAACACTGTAGACTTCGCCTACTTATAATGAAGATAAAAAAGACCAAACTATTCAGTTACCATGTTTTAGACTAAGTAAGTGTAATAAAAGCTTTATTTGGTTTTACAATAACATCCCAAGTAACATTACCGATTTTCCTGACAATAAGTTCAAGTATTATGTCAAGCAAGTCTTACTCTCAAAAGGTTATTACAGGGCGGATCATTATGTGAACGATAGTGATATCTGGAATTAACCCACATCTTTGTGCGCTCCCACTAACAATGGTAAAAACTATAGTTTATATAGTTTTTATTTAGAAAATAATATGTAAATTCAAATGAAAAAAAAAAAAATGAAATGGGATCTAGTTTGTTTCCTGGACTCTTCTAGACTGGGGTATAGTTCCAGACTAGTGTTTTCACATTCATAAGCATCTTCTTAAGGCCTAAATTGAGTAAAGAATTTTTTATTTAGATTTTGATTTTATCAGATATAAATAAAATTGTTTTCCATATATACTAAAATGTGATCAAAGAATATGTTTATAATTTAAAGAAAGAATCAATGTAAAACTAAGCAGTGCTTTTCAAGTTATAGAGACACATAGTAATGGATGTATGTCTATCATCATCATCTATACATACATAAATGACCTTTTACAAAATTTTCTAAATATTAAATTTGCACCTAAACTAAGTTAAGAGGATTATGATTAATCTTTCTAATAATATAAAGAGGGAAAAAAAAATGTTTTTTTGTAACAAATAAACTTAAAACTATTGAACTGAAATGAATGAAATTTGTTATGAAGATAGTTTTAAATCCAGGGAGTGACATAGGATAATTTTTATTCCGTAAATCCCACGGGAATGGAAACTACACGAGTAAAATCTAGGAGAGCAGCTAGTCAACTATATACCCATTGGTAAAATTGTGTTAACTCAATTGCCATAATATGAAGAAAAATATGCAGGTGTAGAACTAATAGTATTCCTATAAATGACATAAATTCGTCATATTAGGGTATCGAAACTTCACCCAAAAGTGCATCTTTGTCATGGTCTCTCATGATTTTGTGTTTAAATTAAATTATTAACAATAACAGGAGAACGCTACCTCAACACCGACAAGCTGTTTGTAGAGGTCCGACAGTTCATACTGGTGCATGTTGTACATCCTACCCTCTCCGAGACACCCTCGGCATGGAAATAGCTCGCTCTTCACTTCATCTTTCGGTGGAAATTCCATTTTTTCTGACGCAGGCCACATTTTTTATGTATAATCTCACGTTTTATAACATAATCTTAATTTATATTTGCATTGTAAAAATAGATAAATATTTACATTGTTTAAATTACTATAAACTACTAATGAGTATAATTATAGTTTGATAAAATATAAACAAATAAAAATCTCAGCTACCATCAACAAAAAAAATAGCTATTTTATAAAATGTCAAAATAATAAAGCTGCAGCAAACCAATTTCTCGTTACCGAGTAACGGGTACGCCATGTAATACTGACTACCGAAACGATACTCACGAATGCATTTCGATACTCGTTTTTTTTCGGTACCGATGTTAGTTTGATTCATTCTTTATACAAACAAATGTAACAGTTCAGTCGGCAAGTACTGTTGTTTCGTGAATTGGGTATTTGCACGAAAACGATATAACTCTAAAAAAAAAAAAAAACACTCTTGTTATATATGTAAAACTAGTTGCTCTCCGCAGTTTTACCCGCGTAATTCTCGTTTCTGTTGGATTTTCATAATAAAAACTATCCTTTGTCACTCCTGGATTTCAACAACAAACAACATAACAGAAAAAATGTAGATGTTAGGCTGTTAAATATTACACTAATAAATATTTCTAAATGGTTTGCCTTAAATAATGTACTACTTAATACAAAGAAAACGAAATGTTGCCCAATGTGCATCATATTGATTGTAAGTTAGAGATAGAAAGGAATTTATTAGGCTTAGTAGACAAAACTCTGTTTTTAGCTATCACACTTGATAATAAGTTACAATGGGGTCAGAAAATTAAAACTTTGGCAGAAAGGCTTAGTTCCGCTGCTTTTGCGGTTCGAAAAATTCGCCAGTTGACGGATATTGCTACTGCTCGGTTAGTCTACTTTGCTTACTTTCATAGCATAATGTCTTACAGTATTTTGCTGTGGGGTACAGTAGCAGAGGTAGACACCATTTTAACATTACAAAAGAGATCTGTTCGAGTAATATACAATATGGGACCTCTCGAATCTCTAAAGAACAAGTTTCAAGAATATGATATCATAACTTTGCCCTCCCAATACATCTTCGATAACTTAATGTATATTCGTAAAAATTTAGACAAGCTCGATCTAGTAAATGATCGTCATAATTTTAATACTAGAAATAAAACCAAGTTGGCCGTCCCACGCTTTAGGCTAAGTAAGTTTAATAAAGCTGTATAAGTAATAGTATTCGGTTTTACAATAAGATCCCAGGTAAAATTACCGATTTACATGACAATAAGTTCAAGTATTATGTCAACCAAGTCTTAATCTCAAAAGGTTATTACAGGGTGGATCATTATGTGAACGATAGTGATGTCTGGAATTAACCCACATCTCTGTGCTTCCGCTAACATTAGCTAAGACTATGATTTGTATAGTTTTTTATATGAAAAAAGAATGATATATATTATACTAGCTGTGCCCGCAACTTCGTCCGCGTGGAATAGTGACTTTGGGCAGCATTTATTGGATGTATCTTTTGGTTTCTTTTGCATTGTAATCATCATCGTTACATCGTATAACCATTGGGGAACATAGCATTATAGGCTGCTAGGATTATTAACATGTGACAAAGCCACATACAGCTGACCGTGCGGAAAACCGCTAATACTTAGATCCACATCCACAACTTTTAGCGTCTGACCATGGGCTTTATTAATTGTCATCGCGAAACTGGTCATAAGCTCACTAGAAACTGGACTCGTTTAAAACTAAACGGAAAATGGTTTAGAATGAGAGGAACCCGAGGAATAAATACACTATCACCTGTTAAAATCTCTGCTTCTATCAGGTTTCGCAGGATCAGAAATTTAAAAGTGAAAATTTCACTTAATGTATATTTCACTCATGTATGTATGTATGTTTTACTCATGTATTAATTAATCGCAAAATACTAAATTGTTTTTTAAACATAAAATTTAAATATAAAAATTAAGAAGTTTATACAAACTTGTATGTACAGTTTAACTAATAAGACGTGTTTACCTAACTTGAAAACAAATTAACCTGTGTTATATACATACAATATGTATTTACAAACCCTAAAATATAAATAAATGAAATATGCAAACAGTCAGTGTATCGAATGCAACGAAAAGCGGCCCGGCTCTCGGCGTACTTTATATATACAACATATATAAACAATCCACAAATTGCCAGCCTAACCTAAACCCTATTTTATATGAATGATGATATAAATCTGAGGTCAACTTAAATTGGAATATTAAAATTTCCGAAACTGATCATTTTTAACTTCTATTTATTATCATATTATTATTATTATATAATGATATTTTTTATATAGACCATTATTATGGAGTTTAGTAAAGTTTCAGTCAAAGCATCTGAACAGAGAAATAATTTAGATAGAATAAATGTTCGACGTGATTCCTTAAATTGACATAACTTTTTTATTTATGTACCGATTGACATGAAACAAACACCAAATGTTAAGTGAAGCTATACTACAATATATTAGTGAAAACTACATCTAAATCGGATAAGCCGTTTCTGAGATTAGCGTGCACAAACGCACAGACAAACAGACAAAAATTTTAAGAATCATTGTTTTGGGTCCTATTTGCGTTTATAAAGGTCCTAATAATATTTTTTCTAATATATCTTCGATGTACAGACAGCGATCCGTTACATTTTTATTGTATGTATAGATTAGTAAAAAAAAAGAACCAGATCGAGTTTCTTGCCGGCTTTTCTCAACTTGGTTGTTTTCCGAACCGGTAATAGTGCTTTAGACGTTTATAAGCGTCTTCTTAGGGCCTAAGAACTTTAATTTGATTTTTGACCAAATTTCATCCAAATCGATCAAGTAATTTGTAAGTTTGTTCGTTACGTACAAAAATACAAATCTTTCCTCTTGATAATATTAGTATAGATTTGAGAATGAAATTTAAAAGAAGGTCTAAATACAAGTCTGATTAAAAATACGGTAAGGTGGAAAATTTATCTCACACAGCTAAATATATAAAGTATAAGTAATTTTTTTTACAAAAAACGAACAACGCGACGTTTACGTCATACCGTACGCAGTTCGTCACGATGGGGTATCTAAAGTAATGATACATACCTTTATTCTTATCCTGAATTTTAGACTTGTTATCAAGGATATTAGCATGTGGCACATGAGGACAAATAACATTTGCTATTATTTTACAAGTAAAATTCAACAATCTATCATAAATATATGAGGTAAATTAAATTTACGCTGATTATCGATTTAGAAGAACGCTGGAGTTTGTTAATTTTAATCTTTATAGTACATATGTGTCCGATAATAATTTGAAAATAAAAAAATGCTACGCTAATAGATATCCTCTTACTAAATTCGGTACGCATATCTGCTATTTTTAATTTGTGAACTTCGTTCATTCATTGGATTTTTAATTTTTACTGATTAACTTTGTCGCAAAGGATTAAAAAAACTCCATTATATTTCTTGTATATAAATTATATTTCATTGTTTAAAAGTTACCCAATACCAATTATTTACAACAAGGGTACACAGTTATCATTACATTTTTAGTACTTCATATATTTAAATACAAACTGATATATATATATATATATATATATATATATATATATATATATATATATATATATATATATATATATATATATATATATATATATATATATATATATATATATATATATATATATATATATATATATATATAATAAAGGGGAAGTTGAAGAAGTTTATATATAAATAGTTTTTGATCACAACCTTACCATTTACCAACCAAGACGCCTGAAGTATATTTAGCTAATATTTACTTAAATGTATTATTTAATTCGACTAAACTAGACAATATAAAATACATATTTACATAGTTATATTATGGCACAAATTGTTAACTATAAAATATTAAAATTTCAATACAGATCTCGGCTTAACCGAAAATTATTTAACGTTTCGACACACAATTGGAATGTAGGGACGCCAGAACGATTTTACTATAAAAAAAACCTTGCAACCATAGGGATTCCCGACAAAAATGAAAACACGAAACATTGGAAAACCTGTTTTTTTTTATATATTTTTGGCAGCACTTAAACGCCAATACTTGACACAATATAGCATGTCACTGGACAGCTAAGGTCTTAGCATTGCCAGTAATGCGAATCTACAAGTTTTTACCCTGCCTAAAATCGCCCAACGAGGCTAAAGATGTTTTCATTTCAAAAATCGCGCTTGGCTCGCGTCGACGCAATGTCTTCTATAAAAACATCGCGCTAACGTCTACCTCGACCTGCTCATTGTGTGTTACAACCATAAGTGAGTCAGTCTTACTAGGAAATTACAATTCCCTTTGGAATCGGACTATTAAAATAAATATTTTTTGTATTTTTTTACATGCTCTTTTCTCTGTCACTCCTCCTAAATCTGATTTATCTTTTGTTTTTTTTTTTTAAGTTTCAATTGTACGCGTGTGCAGCATGCACACGTCATTTTCAACCACGTTAAAAGTATAAAACACAACTCTTTTAAAACAATAAGTTATCTAAGATGGCACTTCAGGCTTCAAATTTCGGTCCTTCGAGCCGGTAAAATTAAACAGTTGTACAAAAATAAACCGAGTCCCTTTACACGAGTAACGTGACGTTATCCACATGGAGATCCTCAGCGCTGGTGACCGTCATTGGAGTCAAGAGGTAGGCGTCCGTTTGTCATTGCTCTTCATCATCAGACACGCGTTGCGCTACACGTTCGTGTTTACGTTCCTTCTTGTAGGGCGCTGGCATTCGAAGGTGTACCATATTCACATGCAGTTTCATAGAGTTCGATTGGGAGAAAGACTTACCGCAGTGCGAGCACTGGTAGGGCTTCGCCCCCGTGTGTACCTAGGATTTTAGAACAATTTTAGTGGCCGTTTTACATTTTACAAAAGCATCAATAGACATAACATAACAATCAATCAGGATGCATGAGCGTTGATTCTGATATTTCTGATATTGAGGAAGAGGGAAGTCAAAAATGTATAAATTTTTGCTTATGTAAAACCCCCCTTTTGTCAACAATAGTGAGTAAAGGACTTACTAGACTGTTTTTTTAGTATCATCCAGAATATTTCCTTTCTCCAGTGACTCGGTAAAGTAGTTGTATAATCTATACTAATAAATAAAATTTAACTGTCTGTTTGTAATTTCTAAATTATTATTTTTTTAATAAACAAATACCTATACGAAAAACATAATTTTTAAAATATTTGTCTGTTTTTCTATATGTTTGTAATGGGTAATCTTCGGAACGCCTGGACCGATCTGGACAGGACTTTCTTTGGTAGATAGCTGAAGTTACACCGCGTAACTTAGGGTACTTTTAATTTTCGAAAATAATTAAGGTTCCGCGTTAAAAAAAATTCATAAAGATTCGAACAAAATCCGATTCAATGCACAGTTTTTTTACGCGTAAGTGCTATAATTTATGAGAAATATTTTTACTTTATCTTAGTACTAATTTTGTGAACAGTATATGAAACGCAGTCGCAGCCACGGGCACACAGCTAGTTACAACCATACAGGAAATAGAAATTTAATAAACAAACTTACTCGATTATGTCTATTAAGAGCAGCTTTGTGTTTGAATGCCTTCGGACACTGTGGGCATTTGAACGGTCTCTCGCCAGTGTGGGTCCGGAGGTGGATCTTAAAATAATCGTTAAGAAACTCTCAGACACTCATTCTGAGCGAATTACGGTACGACAGCCGTTCTGAGGTCTCGGGTTTGATCCCCGGGTCGGGTCAAGTGATATTGGGTTTGAGCCCGATATGGCGACAGGCTCGCCCCCTGTCACATTTGGGACGGAACTAAGCTCGGCTGCATGTGGGGGGGTGTAATTCGCTATTTCACCTCTGCCTAACCCTTTGGGGATAACAGGCGAGAGCTTATGTTATGTTATATTATACAAATAAAGGAATATCCACAGTTTGCGACTAGATCACGTTCATCACATGGTGATGCGAATGATATGAACCGGTCATAGTGACTGGTTTTGATTAGCGCGCTCCGAAATCAGCCGCGGTGTATACTCTGCTAAAAAAAGGAAATAGTGTTCGAATTTCTTAGCAGTCATTGTGACTCGTTTTGTCTTATAGCGTTTTAGAATCAACCGGTTTATACCACAGACACGAAAATGTATGGAAACAACGGCCGATGAATGATGGTTTGCCAATTACTTGACAGACCCTTTTGTTCTTAGATTGTACTGTGCTTGACATGAGGCACAGTGCAGTGACTAACCTGGAGTCTCTGGTAGACGCTGAATTTGTTCGGGCATTCGGGACACTGG
This sequence comes from Samia ricini, assembly GCA_014132275.2. Taxonomy (NCBI): domain Eukaryota; kingdom Metazoa; phylum Arthropoda; class Insecta; order Lepidoptera; family Saturniidae; genus Samia; species Samia ricini. Next base: position 10,593,204 of record AP028167.1, read on the forward strand.
TAAGGCTTTTCACCAGTGTGGATCCTTTGATGATGTATCAGTGAATTCTTCGACTGTTAAAACACATTATTTTATTCAATACCAGCTGTGAGCCGCGACTCCGTCCGCATCGAATTTTATACTTTTAAATCGATACATTTACGATACACATCCACAACTTCGATATTAGAGTAAGGATTAGTAATAAATTTGGCCGTGTTAATTTATAACCTTTTTTTACTTAATTTTTTTGACTTTTTTTAACACGCTACGTATGTTAGTATGGGCCTATGTAACGGAAACTTTGAACATGATTTTGGCCCCCTTCAAAAAGTCGGATTGACTCGAAATTTTGCATAGTCAAAGACCGATGACAATTCAATATTTTAAACAGTTAGTCCCGTTATCCTTACCAGTCTTTTTAGGATTAGCAACTTTTTAGTATCTGATATCCGAACACAAAGCTTTTATCGAAAATCGAATTTAAAAAATAGAAAATAATTAATAAATATAAATTAAGAATAGTGTAAATATGAGAAAAAAAGCGTGGGGTGCTTTTTAAGATATTATAAAACTGATTAATAATATTAACTATTAATTTTAACTAGCTGTGTGCCCGCGGTTGTGCCCGAGTTTATTTTCCATTTTTTTTGCTACTAATATTAAACAAAGATATTTCTCACAAATTCAAATATCTGCCAGTAAAAACTGTTCATGGAATCGGATTTTATTCCAATTTTTATTAGTTTTAATTGTTCACACGGAACCCTAATTATTTTTAGAAAAAATAAAGTAGCCTAAGCTAAGCGGAGTAACAAAAAAAGTTCTTTGTAAATCGGTTCAGCCGTTACAAACAGACAGACAAAAAAATTAAAAATTCCATTTTTAATATAATTATCTTTATACACATTCATATGTATTTAGTAAAAAAAAAAAACAGACACTTCAATTACATATTCACGAAAACAAAAATTAATTTTCTTTGAACGATTGTTGTATCTCGTTATAGTTCTGTTGTCTTCCATCATACATGTTTCGAAACAGTCTACGCTTCAATTTTATTTATCAGTATATATTATTTTCTATTTTTTTTATTTGGATTTTCTGTAATAGCGTGTGTTTAGTTTTGTTTTTTTTAACTATTATTTATTTAGTCTATATGTTTTTATCTGACCACGGGCCCTTAGCGCTATCTCAATTCCCTCTAATTTTCTCTGAGTTTTCCACCTTCCACAAGAGGCTTTTATCTAGGTTGAGAACCTAGGATATAAAAGGCATAATACAGTGAGTATGAAACGCATGAGTGTACTCACAAGGCACTTGCATCCGCACATCTCACATACGGTTGTCGTTCTGCTACTCTTGTCCGAAGCAGGTCTGACTATCTTCAGCCCCATGTGTACACGTTGGTAATGGACAGCTATGGAACGTTTGTGCGCGAACGTTCTATTGCACTAAACAGATAATTTCATCTGACGTCAGACGGTTTTTGAAGTGACAATTTGTGTTACCAGAAACGACCAGTGTGACCAGATTAAATTTCGCGGAAAACCGAAATCACGTTGAAACAATACAAAAATTTAGCGACCGATTTATAAGACATTTAATGTGTCGAGTACCCATAAAAATGAAACAATAGAAAGACAATAGGAAAACATGGAAAGCTGACGTAAACGCCAGGAAGGTGCTCAAGGGGTTAAACAAATAGGAATATCGAATTCCTAAAAATTAAGTAATAAAAAAAAAAAACTAAAAAGCAGGTTTTCCAAAGCTTCGAGTCTTCACTTTTGTCGACAATCCTTGCAAATTGAAAATTCTTTGGACGCAATTTGAGAAAAAATTCAAGGTTAACCGATAGAAGGTTAAATGCGATAACCGTTAATATATCAGCCATTTTAAATTTTAAATAACGGAGACAAAAATAATAATAAATAAGCTTTATTGAATATTCGTTATTGACGAAGTGTGCACATAATTGCATTTTACATAAATACTGTTTAATCTCTTTCTCGATTTCTCTTATATCTACCATATTAATAATTTATTTTACAGGCTTAATCAAAAGGTTACCAAATAAGTTTCACTTCTGACACTTGTACTTTGTACACACCCTATTTTTTTTCATCGAAATTAGCTAAATGGCTGATCTGATGTTAATTACGAATCCAAGATCTTTGATGACCTGAGTTTTATGTGAATTTATCTCGAGCCTTAGCGTGTCATAATGATGGGTTTTCAATCAATTTCAAAATTGACTTGTATGTATGTTTTTCAAGGAGGAAGTACTGGGTTCTCAAGTGATGCTGCCGGAACATACCTATTGGTATTCGCCGACAGGTTTTCTAACTTTAGGATGATTATTAGGGCATTATTAGAAAATGCTCTACCACCATGCTATGAATGGTGTCCTCACGACGTTTTCCTTCGCCGAAACCTCAGATTCATTATAGAATTGGTTCGAAGCTGAGTCCATCAACGCGGAATCCGACCGCACTACCAACTGAGACATCATCTCTTCGCATTGACTATAATGAACAAAAAAAAAAAACTAGCCAGCCATGGGAACTGACGACAGAAATGAAAACTCGAAAATTTGGAAAAAACCGTTTTTATGTTAAAATTGAAATTATTATTTTTTTACACGATATAGGCTCAATGCTTTGACCACAATCTCACCTGATGTTAAGTGACGACGTGGTTCGGGATGGTAAACACATTAAGCCTAGAGGTACTGGTTCCCAAGTGATGCCGCCGGAACACACCTATTGGTATTTGCCGACAGGTTTTCAAACTTGAGGGTGGTAGCTACGAAGGCGGGTATTATTAAGAAATATCCTAAAACCATGGTATGGTTTCCTCACGATGTTTTCCTTCACCGAAATCTCAGGCTGATTTTAGAATCGGATAGGAGGATTTGAACCCGCGCCCTTTGACGCGGAATCCCCGGCCGCACTATCCACTGCGCCATCATCGCTTCAAAACATTATTAACATAACCTTAACCATATAACATTTGTCTGGTTTTACATATATTGGGGTTCCGAGCAATAACTACGTACATTTCTATTATTTCTTTCAGAACGCCAGCAGTTAAACGCCATCTTATACTCGACATACTGTAGCATGTAGACAACTGACGTCACAGCATTGGTTACGCGAATCTATAAGTATTCCCGCTATACAGTTTTGCTCAACGCCACTAAAGTATTCAATGAAAAAAAAATACTCACGTCATGGCATTTGACTATATTCTTCCTGTGGGTTTTCATATGATCGCTAACGGATTCATCGCTGAGGAAGCTGTGACCGCATTCAGGGCACGGTCTAGAAATAAATGTGGGTGTAAAAGGCACAACAAAAAAAAATAGGGGAAGGCACAAAAAAAGTAAACAAAACTCTGATTATGCCTGAGATGTAAGGGGACTAAATAAAAAAAAAACAATTGTATTCGTTTTTTTTCATTCAAACCAGCGATATGTAAAGCCGAAAAGCGGCTCGTGACCTTGACTAAATTAGGTTTCCGAAATTGCAATAAATTTCTGCTATAATTCCCAATAAACCCAAATTCGGACGAATTTCTCATCTATTTTTTTTTATTTCTAAAAAAGTTAAAATTTACGATTTTTCTTAAAATTTTAATAGAGTTTATTATCTCAATATATTCAGCTATTTTTGTTTTCAACAAGTGCATTAAATAAAGTAAGTTTCAAAAAGAAAAACGTCTCGATCGGCCAATTTTCAACAAAGTTATGGCAATTCGAAAAAGACAGACTTTTTTGTTTTGGAGAAAATTTATAACATTTTCGAGATGGATAAAAAATTGGAAAAAAATCTATATACTTAATAAGTACTTAATAAGATAATAAACTTTCAGCAAAATCGAAAGGGGTCGAGTTCTAAAGTGATCGATTTGGTCCGGAATTCCCCAGATATAAGGACTGTATTTGGAGACGCCTCGAGCTGGCGTGGTAGGCCAAAATAGCAAGGGAAGCGTGGTGGATGCAGGAACAAGGAAGTCGTGCACTGACCTGTTCCTCAGCAGCAGCAAGCGCCTTCGACGAGTAGATCCGCTCGCAGCCGCCCGAAAGCTCCTTAGAATAACGCACGAGGGCTTCCGACACCTCACACACTTCAGTCAACACACGACGTCACCACAATATGCGTTATAGTTTATATTATAAGCGGAAAAGCGAATATAACCACCACGATTTAGTGGCGACGCGGGCGCGGTTGACACAGAAGTGCACGACAGGGAAAGGGGTGGGGGTTTAAGGAAGCCACACTAAGTGGCGTTACCAGTATTTTTCCCGGGCTGCAATTGCATGCCTCACAAATGAAACAGTTATTAAAGTCATAGATAATAAAGAGTACAAATTACTAAAGGGTCTTTTTAAAGAGCTAACCATATATATTGTAAGTTTTTTTTAAGTAATTAATCACAAATGCGGGGGAGAGGAGCGGCACTATCAAATTTCTAACACGGTACGAAAAAATCGTTGATCCCGTGGCTGGAATTATCAATAGATAATTGTACAAAAAGTTGATGACAGCAGTTTTTAAAGAAAAATACTAGATTATCTTATAGAAGTCAACAATAAATTAAACAAATAATTAATCACGTCTCTATACTGTTTTTTTTCTATCAAGCTAATGCTGTTAATCGGAAGGGCCTCTACAGCTTCACCGTGACTTTGGGGGCGAGTGCTGAAGGCACTCATCCGCAAAAGGTGACTAGCACAAGGGTTACCAAAATGGTACGAACCTCGGCTTGGCCGTTACCTGAGTATGCAAGCTCACTTGCGAGTTGGATCCTATCTAATCCAGTTGGATCCTATATAATCCTCCACCTATACTGCCAACAATCTATGCTAATAAATATAATTGAAGTGTCTGACAAACGTAATGTAAAAAAAATTTTTTTTCACTTAATATATATGAATTTACATACGAAACCTATACAAAAAATACCATTTTTAAATTCCTTGTCTGTCTGTCTGTACTAGTGTCTGTTCTAGGTAATCTCCTCAACTATTGGATCGATTTTGTCTGGACTTTTTTTGGTATCTACTGAATCTTCTCCGCGTAACATATACTTTTGATTTTCAAAAATGATCAAAAATTCGGCGTAAAAAAATAATTAAAACTCATACAAAATTGAATAAAAATCCGATTCAACGCACATTTTTACGGGCCAGGGTTTTATGAGAATTTTCTTTATCTTAGCGCGATATAAATATTAGGAAAACAATTAGGGTTCCGGTATTAAAAAAAAATTAAAACGCAGTGAAGAAAATATGAAACGCTAGCGCAGCCGCGGGTACACGGCTACTATAAAACAAGTGTGCTTGTTCATGATCATGCAACTTCATCTCCTAAACGGCTCGACCGATTTCGATGGTGTCGGTAAAGAGTTGTTGCATTAATCAAGCCTTTATTTATTCAAGAGAAGCAGGACGACATCAATTAGAAGGATATATTATTTAAATGGACGCGGTTGCCGTAAGACCGGTCGTCCTGGATATCTTTGGGGGAGACCTATGTCCAGCAGTGGACGTCTAGAGGTTGAATGGATGGGGGTGGATTATTTATATAGATTTACCTAAGAGTAGTATCGCATCCGGTCGTCGGATCCGACATTGACGAGTGCATCTTGAGCGCATCCATGTTGTGGAACTGGACTGAGCACATCGTGCACTTGTGCTCCTTCTTCCACTTCTACGAACAAACATCGTTCGAGCCATCATTCTCATGTCTTCTCCTAGACGTCCCTATCAGCTCCCCATCACTTAATTTGCTCCTTTCTCTTTCATATGCGAGATGTATATCATAAGCGATATGGCGCAGTGGGTAGTTCGGCCGGATTCCGCGTCAATTTACGCAGGTTCGATCCCCATTTATCCGGCACTAAAATCGGCCTGAGCTTTCGGCGAAGGAAAACATCGTGAGAAAACTATAGCATGGTCGTAGGGCATAACCGCCTGGGTAGCTACCACCCTCAAGTTTGAGAACTTGCAACCAAACACCAATGCTGATGTACCGGCAGCATCACTTACGATCCTTGGCCAGATCGTCACTTAACATCAGGTGAGACTGTGGTCAAAGCGCTGAGATTACACAGTATAAAAAAATAATACTACTATGTTCTTTTTATGGAATGTTTTTACACGGTATAGACTTTGATCACAATCTCACCGTATGTTAAGTGACGATGTGGTCTAGGATGATGGTAAACACACTAAGCCTAGGTACTGATTCTCAAATGTTGCTGCCGGAACCCACATATTGGTATTTGGCGACTGGTTTTCAAACTTAGAGTGTGGTAGCTACTTTTAAAAATCTTTTACCACTATGCTATGATTTCCTTCACTGAAAGCTCAGGCCGATTTTAGAGTCGGATGAGGTGGGAATCGAACCCGCATCGATTGACGCGGAATCCGGTCGCGCTACCCGCTGCGCCATCGCAAATCGCTTTCAACCCCTTAGACGTGATCCGAAACTTTGTTACTACTACCTTCAATTTAGGGGGTGCAGAGTTTAAAGAAGATCTGGTAACCGTAATCACCGAATCAAAAAGGCCGTTCAAAAAAAACAGTTTAGTTTAACACGCGAGTTTTACTGTACATAATCTATAAACGCACATCATAGCATTATTACGTGAAGTAAAGAATTTGTACCACTTTTTACGAGAATTGTGCGGCGGACGGAAAAGTATAAAATTTCGCACACTCATCGTTTATATAGAGAACGAGTTCACAATGCTAATATATATATTTTTAATTATGCAAAAGAGTTTTTGGCGGGATCTCAGTCTGACATGTAGCAATTGTTTTCTTTAATTCATTAAACTTGTGTACTTGACTCTATATCATGTAATCTTGGTGGCGTTTTGTGTGAAATAGTCTAGTTATTGTGTTCAAGTTAAGTTTATTATAGAAGACAACGCGTAGCATACATTCTGAGGTGCCGACAAAGCTCCATGGAAAGTTCGAGCAGGATAGGCCACTGTTTTGTTGGAGCTTGGTAACGCTGATACAAGATTGAAAATCTTACCTACATGACATTGGCACAAATTGTGTGTACACACAGATTGCCATTAACTAAGAAGAAGAAGAATTATGCAACAAAAAAAAAAAAAAAACATTAAATGGATAAAATCATTAGTTTGACACAGACACACATCTATCACAATCCCTTACGATAACCAATTGATTATCGATCACATGTCAATGTCAGACTTGACAATTTATTTACCGTGTAAACAGAATATTGACTTTTGAGGTTTTTTTTATTAAACAACTAGCTGGTGCCCGCGGCTCCGCCCGCGTTTCATATGTTCTGTGTGTTTCATTTATAGCTAATTTAAAAAAAACAAATGCATGAATAGAAGTAAGAGTATTTTGTTTTTATTAGCGGACAAAATGTAACAAACAAATTGAGAAACCATGGCAAAGGGCTCATAGAATTTGAAAAATATATAGCCTATAACCATCTACGATTAATTCCGCGTCGGATGGTTGTGGTTTCATGCTGATCGGTCCAGTAGTTTTCGAGTTTACCTCGGACAAAGAAAACAAACTTTGCTTATATATTTATATAGATCGATAGATAAATATAGATTATTGACAATGAAAAAAGCAAAAAAAAAAAACCGTTAAAGTTTTTATGAACTAACACGCAATAAAATACGAAATTTATTTTTTTCATAAGCCGTTGCACGTTGTTGCAAAAAAAAACCCTGTATATTATCCAAGGAGAGAAATCTTGTGAATGATTAAAATCTTACTTGTTCGTCCCTGTGCGCTTTCTTCTTGTGTATCTTGAGGCCGTTCTCGCCGATGAACGATTCCCCGCAGAGATCGCAGCAATGTTTCGAGGGATGCTGCATCCTCAGATGCGTTAAATAACTGGTCGACTTAGAGAAAGTCGCTCCGCAAACTTTACAATTGAAAACGTAACTGCGGAACGGGGGTACAAACCAAAGCTATACTAATAAATAAAAGCCACAAGAATTGTGTGTCAATCGAAACATTATTTTCCTGTAATCCAAATGAAAAGTTTCACCGGATTGTGTTTGAATTTGTAAGTACCTTTGTTTTCTGTTAGTACCCAAAAAAATTCAGGCAAAATTATTAGTGTTCCGCAATCTACACTAATATTATACAGAGGAAAGATTTGTATTTTTGTATGCCACGAATAAACTTAAAAACTACTGGACCGATCTGGATGAAATAAAGTTTGGATGTTACTCTGAAATATCCTTTATAATTATCTTTTTGAATTTTTAACATATAAATAGTACTTTCTAATTGATACCTGCACAACCAAACAAACTAACAGACAGACACATTTCTAAAAATTATAGAAATGTGTTTAGTTAGCTATTTTAAGTCCCTTGCAATAATTCTTATTTTACAAAAATCGAAAGTGTACAGACACGTGTATTAGTATAGATGATTACTGTTTAAAATCTATATTACCCAGTGAAGAATATATGAAAGAATGAAGGAGCCGCGGCCACATAGCTATTAAAAGTTTTAAGAGATTATGCATCAGCTATTGAAGTAAAAAAACCAGACCGATTTCTTGCCGGTTCTTCACGATAACTGGAGGCTGTTATTCCGAACCGGTGGTAATGTTTTGACGTTCATAAGCGCCTTATCAGAGCCTAAATTAAATAAAGTGGTGTATATGGACTCACCCGCTGTGCCACAAACTGTGCTCTTTGGCCCTATGTAGGGACCTGGAGACGTAATTACAAAGTTTGCATAGATACTTCCTCTCGTGTGCGACAGACACGTGAGATCTGACGGACCTCATGTCGGGCCACCGGGTCAGGCACACGTCACATGAGTGAGGACCACTCGCCTGGTGGAGACGAACATACTATCATCCATCATGTCCTGTTCCCAACACAGTTGGAGTTCCTATCAGCCGTCATCTCTTCATTTACTCCTTTCTCTTTCATATTATTCCGCACATCTGTACCCAAAGTTCTCAACGTAGGCGATAACTCACCCTTGTGAGAAGTAGAAGAGCCAGAGAAAATTAGGGGTATTTAGATAGCGCAGAAGGCACGTGGGCAAATTATAACATACTAGTCGTAAAGAAGGTATAACATTAAGATGGGAGCATCTAGAAAGAAAAACATATTCTCAAAGTGGACGGGGAGCAAAATATGATTGAGAAATTGTGGTCAACACTTTTTGGGCTTCCTATACTTTTCCATCCTTCCACATTCATATTCACTACTATTTTATTCAAATGCGCTTCTTCTATTCTCATTATATGTCCAAATCATGACATTAAAAAAAAAAAAAAAAAACTAAACTAGACAATGAATAATTGTCCCAAATATGATACGCGAGAGGAGCCACAAAAACAGCTAGTCTTTGTCAAAACAGCTAGTCAAAACATAAAACTTGAAATAAACAACAAATAGAGCAAAGAAATTATACCACGCAAAATTCCCCTCAAATTAAAGACATCTAAAAAAAAAAAACCCACCAAATTACATAGCAAAATCCCCCCCAAAAAAAAAATTAACTTACCGGATCATGTTTGAACATGTGATTCTTATAAGTGGTATCCGTAATGAAGCCTTTGAAACACATCTCACACTTGTAAATCGCGTTCTGATAATTGAGAGACATCTTCCTCGCTTGAACTTCCTCTATCTGCTCTTCTGTTGTTAGCGTCACAACTTCGATGTCCTTCAACTCTTTCTCTGGTTCAGCACTATTGGAATCCTCATTGTTTAACTCGTTATCAGATTTGGTTTTCTTGTTGACTTTCTTAGCTAATGGTTCGTCATCGCTCGAAGCGTAATCGGCTAATAAGTCTATCTGATCTGCGTTATCGAAATCGGTTGTGAAACTGCAGATATCTGGGGGAATCAAAACCTACTAATGTATTCAAACATTCAAAATTAAAATCAAAAAGTATTTTATTCACGTCAAAATACTACCCCCGGTTCGGGATAACAACCCAGTCGAGAAGAGCGCAGACAACAAACTCGATCTGGTTCCTGTTTTTGTTGTTATAAGTGTGATTATACATTTCTATATAATACTAGGCGTGTGGCCGCGGTTGCGCCCGTGTTTTATACGTTCTTCACTTCGTTTTATTTTTTTATATACGGAATCCTAATTTTATTTTGTGTACTGATTAAAAATAATTCTCATAAATTCAGGCATTTGTCCGTAAAACTGTGCATGAAATCGTATTTTATTCAATTTTTATAAGTTTTACTAAATTTAAAGTGCCAGTAACTTCAACTATGTACTAAAAAAGCCCCGTCAAAATCCGTCTAGCCGTTCTGGAGATTACACGGAACAGACAACAAAATTTTACAAAAATTGTATTTTTGGTATAGGTGTCATATATACATTCATATCTATTTAGTAAAAAAGAAAATATTTTGACATTACAAACAGACACTTCAATTTTATTTATTAGTATTGATAAGCTGTATTGTGAAAAAAAGGGTCCATAGACCTTTCTGCGATATCGATATATACAGCATTAAGTATAAGCAGGTTGTGAAGTAGTAAATAACCATGGTTGTCGTGGCGACGCGGGCGAGGTCAGGAGAACAAGTCTGTATTGTGTGGTTGCGAAAATGTAGTATATGTGCGCTGTATGCGCGGGCGCGGTTCACAACAGAACTACACGATAGGGAAAAGGAGGGGGGGTTTTAAGACGTAGCACTAGGTGGCGTTACCACATATTATAAATTGCTCGAACTGCCCGTTCCATCCACCCACCCATTCAACCGAAAGACGTCTACTGCTGAGCATAGGTCTCCCCCAACAACCTCCATGACACCCGGTGTTGCGGCACCCGCATCCACCGGATTCCCGCGACCTTCACCAGGTCGTCGGTCTACCTTGTGGGGGGCCTACCAACACTACGTCTTCCAGTCCACCCGTTGGGCCGATCGAGCATCGGTTCTAAGAGGAATTAATACCAACCCCCAATTAATGGTTATTAATACTTGAATGACCTCATAGGTGCTAGAAGTTGTAAAATCTATTACCTTTCATATCATCAACGAAATCCCCAATGATATCTTTGTTTCCGAGGAGGATATCATCCTGCAGGTAGCTTAGATCATCTTTGTAGTTAGGTTTACAATCCATATCCACTTTATGTATTTCTAGAGGAAGGGTCAGTTTACTGGAAACTCTGTCTAAGTTCCTGATGTGATTTGTTGTGATCTGAAATATCCAAATAAAATCAAAAATACTATCTTCGATGTAGTCTCGCAGAGACACTTATGAACATCAAAATACTACCACCAGTTCAGAAAATAACCTGACTCTGTATTTTATATGAAAATAAAACTGCAACTCAAAATATAAGGTTAATTATAAATTATTTTTGTAACACTTTATTTGAACATTCTAAGAGAAACATGCAAAGGATCAAGACGATTTAACGTTACTGTAAAATTTCTATATTTGTCACTACTTAATATAACTAGTTTTGAAATAATAATTGGAAAATAATGTTTTTGATAGTGCTGTCAAATTAATCATATTTTGTTCAATTTCATTAATTTAATTCTTTTTACATGGAACCCAAATTCTTTACGAGAAATAAATGAGAAGCAACTCCATCTATCTGCCAGGATAAAGATTATGAAGAGCATGAAAGTGATGAAGAAGATTGACACAGTCAGGAATAATGTATGTAATAGTATGGTAAGAAAACACTGTTATGTGGTAGAGGATGTATTGACCAAGATAGAGAAAGGAATGGTAAGTTAGTTCGGGCACGTGGAGAAGATGGACGACAGGAGCTTTACAAAATTTACATATCTTCACCAAATCGAAAAAGCCTTAAATAAAGGTAGCAATGAAAAATACCCATAACCAACAAACATGTATGAAAGCGCTCATGACAGTAGAAGCAAAAAGGTGTGGCAAGATCATAGCGAGTGGAAGGACGTAGTCTCTGTCTACCGCCACGGTAGAGAGGCTTGATGCCATGTATGTATGTAGAACCCATAATTAAAACACCGGCCTAGTGCGAGTCTGACATGCGCATCGAGTCTTCCCTACAAATCTGTCAGTATATAAATAATAGTTATGGTATTTTTTGCCAAATGAAATCCATAACATTACAATGAGCATAAATTTAAGAGACAAAGGTCTCTTTTTTCAGTAATCCTTTATTTTATAACTGAAATACCTACCTTGTAGCAGCCTTGAAAAAATTTTATTTTATCAAAGTTACAAAGTTTTTTAGTCACTATTTAGAAATCTGGTTCAACAATACTAATTAAGTATTAAATTTGAATCAGATCTGTAAATGATGACTGAAAAAGGTATGAATAGCACCACATTGAACATTGAAGTTCAAAAAAAACGTTATCTATAGTTGTACTACTTCCTGTAGTGCTAGTGTAATGGAATTTAGCAATGGAAACATGTTTAGGGTTGAAAAACATGTTGAAATTCCATTTTGAGGATTCATTTTAAAATCAATATTTTATTATTATGTGATGTAAATAAAAATTTAAGGTTTTCCAAATGTTTTCTTTGAGTGTGCTATTAAATGTTGCTTCATGCCAAATTTCAAGATTGTAGGTTGACTGGAAGTATCCTTTAGGTTTTGATTCCCTTGCGAGTAGTTGCGAGTTTCATGAGGAAAGGTGTAGTAAGTATAAAATTATTAAAAAGGTTTTTTATTATATGATGTAATGCATGCTTTTCGCAATTTTGCCTTTATCTGTGCTATAAGACGTAGCTTTGTATCCGATATTAAGATTCTGAGTTCTCGGGAAGTACCCTGTAGGTTTTGATTCCCTTGAGAGTGTTGAAAATTTGCAGCAAGGTTGTACTACAAAGGCAATACACGGGACAGTACACCTGAGTATTCGATATGAATTTCAGCTTGATATCTCCACGTGTTCCTGAGAAAAGGGTCTTGACAGACAGACAAAGTGATCCTATAAGGATTCCGTTTTTTCCTTTTGAAGTACGGAACCCTAAAAATAATCTCTAGTCTATGGGTTTTCGAGTTATTAAAGCATTAAACAGACAACTTTTTAAAATTTACTATAACGATTTAGTACCATTAAAAATGAGCTGGCTTTTATTTTACTAGAACTACTGCTACATGTCTGTTATTGAGTTATAATGAACAGACGACAAACCTTGTTGAACTGCATGATTGTGATGTTGAGCAGCTCCTTTGCTCGCTCGCATTTCTCTTTAAAAGCTTCACATTTAAGCACCAACATTGCACAGTAACTACATAAGTATTGAGGATAATTTGGAGCTCTCGTTACCTGCAATTAACACTTATGTTCAACTAGATTAATTATTTTCTAAGGAGGCTTTACCATTTCATACCTTATATAACTTGCTAAAACAAACACTTGTTCTATCTTATGGGTTTAATCTATGATCATGATACACAATGTTATGGCTAACATTATTGCACCAAGAAGTCTAACACACAGTAACAATCATACTTAGTTCGGATTAAATAAAATAACGTTTTTTAAAAAAGGAAAGTTTGGACAGTCGATTGACTGCCCTAAAGTGCACTTATGTTTTGTTATTTTAATTTAGGTATACCAAATACTGCACCATCATTACCTATTTCATTAAAAGGTGAATGGTTTTTCTCATGATTTCTTCAGTTTTATTACAAGTATATATTTTCATAATATAAGTATTTATTTATTCCTTTTTATTTATTATTATAAAAATAAAGAAATAAAGTAAATAAAATAATTTGAATTGAAAAGAATACGAAATACAGATTACTAGATTCCTATTAGAATCCCTTTTTAAGTTTTTATTCACATACGTATTATACTAAATATTATTTGTATTTCTAAAAGATATAGCAACAAAACATACTTTGGTATCGGTAACGTTTTCGTAAGCTTTTTTCAATCGAAATTTGCACATACAGTACAACTTCACATCGGTAGCCAAGCAAGCACGACAAGCCATCAATTTCCCCATTGTTTTTCATATATTATTTTACAATTTTTACATAAACCTGAAATAATATCAACAAAGTTCAATCCTTACCACGGAATAGGCAAAGGTACCAAGACCATGCAGCCAGAACGTCTCTAGGTACTCTCACTCTGTCTCTACATTTCATATTATGACTAATTTATTACGGCAATGAATACAATTTTTTTAGGTAGATGAAGAAAGATTCACATTTCGGTCATTGTTTTCAATATACTTCCTTGCCAACAATAATCAAACTATATTATGCCACCAAAGTTATTGCACTTCACTTCACTTCTTATGAGAATGGCGACATGCATAATGTATAAAATTCCGCCAATCTCGAGTAGATAATTAGATTTTAGAACTAATGATATTAGCCGATGAGAAGCTGTTTTGTTTCTGATAAAAATAGTGGCATGTGTGAGAAACACGATTCCGCCAGTGTCAAGTGTTTAAAATTGAAACGAAGTAGATTGGCCGGTTACAAATTCTGCTCTGTTCTATTGAAGTTGACCAACCAAACATTTCGTATAAGTTGAGTTACCTAAAAAAAAGCGAACAACACATGTCGTCCAGGCCACTACCAGGCATACCAAACAATAACAAGAACACATGCAATAATTAAAAGGTAGTATTAAAGATCAAAATTTTATTTTGTTAATTTCTATAAATTTACATAGTATTTTAATAAAGGGAGTGTTTACTAACGACAACAAATATTTAATGTTAGTAGGACGAGGAATATTGGAAAATAAAACATCGTATAAAGATTCACGTAGATTTGGGCAGTTAAAAAAGATATGGTCTGGAGTGCCTTCGTCCAACCCACATTCACGTATAGAGTGATCTCTTATCATTATTATGGCTAAGTGAATCGGTGTACACGCATGACTCAACCGCAGACGGCAAATTGTAGAGCAAACAAACTTACTGGGACGCCTAAATTTAAAGAACCAAGGTTTTGATGTTTCATGTTGGATTTCACCATAGTATTTACCCTTCTTATTTCTGGATATTCGTCATGCTCTCATGCAAGTTTTAAACATGTTTGGTTTAGCTTGAGAACAGAGGTCATGAGAGTACCAAAGTTATTTAATATATTGTTTAATACTAAAAGTTAATGAATAACAAACAAGGATATGACATGTGAAATGATAATCGTTAGTAAATTATTTGTGTCAAAAACTTTTTATCTCTGTATAAACTATTTACAGTTACTTTGTTATATTTGTGAACAGCCAAACATCTATAGTAATAAATACAATTGAAGTGTTTGTTTGTAATGTTAATTTTTTTTTTTACTAAATCGATTAGAATGTACTCGTATATATAATATCTATACTAAAAATACAAATTTTGTTTGTTTGTAACGGGTAATCTCCGGAAAGGCTGGAGCGATTTAGACAGGTTTTTTGGTGGTAGATAGCTGAATTTACTTCGAGTAACCCTAACTTTTAATTTTCGAAAATAATTAGGGTTCCGTATAAAAACATTAAAAGGTAGTGAAGAATATAAGAAATGCGGGTGCAGCCGCAGCTAGTATTTAAATAAATTTAGTTCTTTTAAAACATTAGTTATTTTAATATTTTTAAATCAAAATAGTCATAATAAAAAAGTTAGGAAAATATTGCTTTCGATGGTCTTATGGATATTTTTAAAATGTAGGAATTTTAATAAATATATTAAAATATTGTAAAAGTTTGAATTGAACAATTTATATAATTTATATACCCTACTATTCAAAGAAGTAGTATTTCAGATGGACATATGTGGCGATGACACTTAGTATTGTTTCATTATAAAAACAGAATAACTAATTCAAGAACTTTTGTGATTTACTGGTAGCTACCACAATTTCCATTTATAAAGACAATATTTACAACCTTATCCTTTGCGTTATGGCTTGTAGACTAAAAACGTTACTTCTTTATGAGATTTTGCTATAATTAAGATAATTCTTGAGGTTGAGTGACAGTAATATGTCAAAATATCGAACATAAATAATGAACATCACTATTAATGTCCGCTATAGATTATTGCACATCCGGTTTATAAAACAATATGGCGCTGTGGACAGAAGAATAAAAATTTTGCACATCTGTATCTATTTACTAAAATCGACCGTGCCTCGTCGGTAAAAAGATATAAATTTATATTAGTAATCTGTGCTACGTGAATTACATAAAATGAGCGAAGAAGATATGTTTTACTGCTCGTTTGTTAGCATACATTATATAATCTGTGAATGCGGAGAAACATTTCCCACAGAAGAAGCATTGAAAAGCCATTTAGAAAAAGAACACCCTTTCAAAAGGCAACGAAAAGAATATAAATGCGGAGTTGTAAGTTTCATTTTATAATATATCATAGCTTTTTTGTTTACGTTATTTGCATGAGTAAATGAGTAATTAATTATACATTCAGGTCCAATAATTATATTAAGTTGTAACGTAATAAAAATAAATCTAAATAAAACTTTAGACAAGGTTTTTTTTTTTCAGAAACACAGCTGTTATTGTTTGGCGGTAAACTTTTAATTTGAGATTTTTTATTTAACATTTATCTAGGTGTGGTTCTTTCGTTTCATAATTATTTTCTTGAACGAAAGTTATACCTTAATACTTAAAGGCATAAACAAAAATATTTTCGTATTGCGCCATTTGTAACATCTTCAAAGTATTGTAATTGCAATATAATAATCCTTTTTTTTTAATAACAGCTGTCTCGGGCTTATTTTTCGTAACTTGTTTATTTGACTGTGACTGTGTTTAGCCCTGTCATACAAATTCAAGAAAGATCTTGATTTACCAAGGATTTAACACAGTGTTGAGCTAGATGGAACAGATGTGATAAAAACTGTGTATTGTTAGGACTCTAATTACTTAACTTGTATTCAAGTGTAAAATTACTTGTTTATGCTAATTCTAAAAGGTACAGATAAGAGTGAGCTCATTTAAAAAAATCTATAGCTAGATTTTTAATTATTTCTATAAGTAAAATAGTTTTAATATGTTCTTTTATTTACCTAAAATTAGGTCATTTTATTTACTTAAAATGAGAAAATAAAGAAATGAGTTTTAATGCTGTGTTACCTTTCTGTTAATTAGAGTTAACATGTTTAGGTGTTCCGTTAGTTTACATTTTATAGGCTCGATGCTTTGATCGGTACTTGCACCATATAACTGTTCCTAGGATATGTAAATTATTTAACATCTTATGAGGTTGCCTTAATATTAGTTAGTAAAAATGTTTAAATAATTTTAAAAACTTTAATACATTTTTGCCAATGACCTCACACCATCTTTGAAACCACAAATCATGTTGATATTAAAAGAATAATAATATTTTTTTACAAAATTTTCAGTGCGAAGCTACCTACAGTTCGGAAGAGGAATGTATAAGTCATTACGAAAGTTTTCTCATATAGAGATAAAGCAAGAACATGATTATGCAGAACAATCAATAGTTAAGCAGGAGTATGAGTTCATTCAAGAGTATGAAGAACCGAAAACAGATAATGTCATAGAGTATGACAATTTAATAGACAATGACATAGAATATGATGACAATGTTACCGAAGTGTATACAGTTGAAAGTGTTATATCTGATTTCAGTCAGATCTGCGAGGTTTGTGGTGAGGTGTATTTGGTAAGTTTCAATTTGTGATACCACTAATGCAGGAGTGGCAAACCTTTATGTATCAATATGCCATTATTTCTAAACAAATGTTTAATGAGGCTATAGACGAGATGTCAAATAATTTTGAATTAGTTATTAATGGGAATCAACTACAACTCTTCATCTACTATTAAAAAAAAGTAACAAATTTTGCCATGTTTAACAATTAATATTTCAGTTTTACCAGTAATTCAAATTAAAGTACCATTAGTGTGTTTTTTTTCTTGCAGTTTAGATGACAAATAAGTTATATTAGAATTATAAGATGTTACTTTTAGTAGAATGCATGCTGAACTGGAGCCATTTGTCAAAAATTCCTCAATTGAAAAATCAGTAACAGGAATAAGTTCATCATTATTTTTTTCTTCTCATTTCTCATGCACCTATATCTAAATCAGAGTGTGCCCTAAATATTGTGTCACATGCCCTCAATGGCTCATATGCCAATGGTTTATCCTGCACTAATGTATACGTAGCAATGATAACAAGAGATATGTACATTTCTCATAGTAAAATACTGTTTGTATTAACACCTATGTGTCACTAAGATTTTTGGGTATTGGAATTTAACCAAAAAAACACAATCTTAACTGTTGATCTGAGGTTTTTTAACAGCATTACCCAAATATATATTTGGAATTTGTTGCATGTCTTTTGTTTCTGGTTGGATTCCAAATATCCAACATGGTGACATGAATGTGTCACTTTCAGAAATCCAGCATAATCAACTTCTGTTAAGGTTTCATAGACTGCTTTAAAAGTAGTTGATGATGAATTTTTAATCTGTATTAAATTGTACAGGCATAGTGCAGACACTTTACTGTCATATTTAAAAAAAAAACTACAAATTGACAGTCCATTTTTTTGTATCGAATTTTTTTTTCAATACACACATACTCTCATACTCATGTGCCCGTATCTTGGATTATTTATGGGTTTTTTCTAATATATTTTGTTTCACCAGCTGGATAGGAATTTAGTTAATTTTTTTACATTATAATTCAGTAGTTTTATGTGGATGTAATGTTGCAGGGTCAGGATAAACATAACTGTGGAATCAGACAGAATAAGGTAAAAGCGAACATGATATACCGCGATGGTACAATATGCCCAATGAAAAAACCACGAATCATCCCTAAAAAGATTGTCTGTGAAGTCTGCGGAAAGAAATATTCTGTTAGTTTTTTTTTTACTTATATACCTCCACCTGCTTAAGGCTCTTACGTAAACAATTAGATATTTTTGAATGGAAACAAAAACTTTTACTAATGAAAATCATAAGATACTTCATTTAATTTAGTCACTTAACAATACTATCTATGTGAACAATAACAGAGTCGAGAAGAGCGTAGGTAACAGACTTGATCTGTGTTTTTTTTTTTATGTAATTGTGTTTTTGTAATGAAACTATACCATTCATAGTTACAAACTGGTTTTTACTGCATATATGTTCATCATAGTTCACATAAGTAACGATCTATCTTATGATATACCTTTTTGAAATTATAATTTGCTTGAGACATTGTCCCTGAATTCAATGTCCCACAAATCCCACAATTCCCATATGTATTGGGATCATACTGTATTTAAATACTATTATACTAATATAAATCTAAATACTATACCGAAAAAAAAGTTATTACTTTTATTATTAACTGAGTGTAAGAACAGGGCCCCTTGTCTAAGTTAAACCCCTCAAGCGCTAACCTGGCGTTTCCGCCAGCTTTCCATTGTTTTCCTATGTTGTCTCATTTTTTGGGTAATCGACATATTAATTAAATTATCCAAGTGTGTATTGGGAGGGTAAAGTTAAGAGAATTATATTCCTGAAATTTATTAACCCCTTGAGCACTTACTTGGCGTTTACGCCAGCTTTCCATTGTTTTCATATTGTCTTATTTTTATGGGTAATCGTGATATTAATAAGTGATTCAATACCATTAAAATCCATACTCCCAAAAGAGGTACAAACACTCTTGCCAAAAAGATTCCATCCAGGCTATAGGTCTAGCCAATTAGCTTTAGCAGTGTGAGGACGATTACAATAGATCTATCTAGGTCTTAAACATGCAGGACTGTTCTAGTCTGGCATAGCTCCTTTCTAAATAATAATACTGTGTGGGGTTTCAACAAAATATAACATAGTCAACATTTTGGTAATTTTTAACCCCCAACCCTTTATCAATAATCTCACCCATATAATCCATGTATTCATTAGTATAACTTAAAAAAAAAAAATATATATATATATATATATTAACCGTAGATGTGGTCGATGACAGATTTGAAAAGATATTTCAGAGATCTATTGTTTTCGCGTTTCGCCTAAAATCAAGAATTATAAAACACGAAAGCTCGGGCCGATGTTACCGTATGCATAGTAAATATAATTTCGTAGTACCCTGTTTCCTCCTTGAATATTGAACAGATTTTTAATTTTCTTTCACTTATAGAATATGAAAGATTTTGGCTATGCCTGTACGTTTTGCTTTTTTTTTTAATTTTATTCATCAAATTTGTTTGACGAACGTCTGAAAATGACGATAAAAATCGAGCAATTTTTTTCATTTTCGAAGGCTTCTAGTTTCCACAATAACTAATTTATGCAAAAAATCAAAACGTACGGGTATGGTGGCGGTGGATATATATTATTTAGTATAAAAATATTACCATAATGCTATTATCCAGGGAATAAACAGGGGACTACGTTTGTATGGAATAAATGCCGCTAGCATATCCTCTTCATAAGTAAATATTGGGGGCTTACTCGAATGACCTACAGATTGATGTTCAGTACATAATTGTATGGGTGTATCATTCCAGTCAAATGCAGCTCTACGATACCATCAGAGAGTGCACACCGGAGAGAGACCTTACAAATGCACAGCTTGTACCAAGACTTTCACTATGCCACTGTTCCTTCAGGTCAGTTATAATTTAAAAAAAGCAGGCCGGCGTGGGATCCATGGTATTGACGTGAAACATCGAAGTTATTTTTGCACAAGTAATAATATGCATAAAAAGCTTACCAATGAAAATAAATATGGCATATTCAAAATTTAAAGAATCAGGTTTTTTTTAAGAAAAAGACTATAGGCTATTTTACCATAAGTGTAAAAAAAAACATTAAAAATGTATAATGGTATTAATACACGTACAGATCGGGCCGCGGACATAGTACGATGGGGGGCCGATGTTATCAGTGCCCTAAGTAAGGATAGAAAAAAAATAGAATCGAACCTAAAGTTTGATGAATCGATTCACCAAACATCGAGGTAGAAAAGATCGGTCTTTCAAACTAATAAAGTATCGATTATTTGAGTGTCCTTTTAGTTTTCTATAATATTGATGATCGTCTGTAAGTAGGTAAAAATAAAACATTTCATTGTCATTGTTATTCTTCTTTTGTTTAGTCGCTACTTATGACCTTTAGTGCTGTTAATAAAAAAAATGGATACAGTTTTCGCAATAAATGATTGTAGTCTAATTTCGACCACTGAATGAATACTATTTACGAATAAAAAATCAAATAAAACAAATAGTTAATAGATTGATACCTACTTAGGCGACTGATGACCTTGGTCGTTGGACATACCGTGTCCGCGGTCCGGTCCGTACGTGTATTAACAGCATTAATACAGTACATTTCGCCGTAACTAATTGAAATATGTTAAGAATTAGTTTACATAAAGTTACAAAATAAATTTTATAATTGATTTTGAACGTTCAATATTTATTATCTGTTTCTACTAATAATTATCGAAACGTGTAAGTGACATCATAAAACAGAAAACGTCACTTCCGAACGGATGGGAAGTCTTTCTAATGAATGAATGAAATTGATTTCGTTATATGTAAAAGATAAAAACAGGGATGAAATCGAAATTAATGGCAATAATTAAATGGGAGCTTGAAATAATACTCCGATATATTTTGAAATATGTTTAGCGATAAATAAATATTTTAAAAAAACACGCATTATAAATTTAATGAAAGTATATCAAATCGCGTAGCCGTTTTGCAGCGGTCGATAACCCGGTAACCGTGTAGGTTACATTATCAGCTGACGTGCGCGAGCGCAAGTGACGTCATCGCACTGCCGAATACGCATCGCACGATGTTGATACATCAATAATATAGTTTTAATTTAATAATTTTTTTAACTACAGTCAAAACCGTTTATAGCGACATCGTTTAGAACAAAATACCGGTTATATTGACCCAGTACAAAGGTCTCGGCTGAATTCTATATGACCGCCTTATCAAAAACATTGCTTATTGTAATTTTTTAAGTTTTCGCGTTCCATATTTAAAATCAGTTAATTTTAACGGGTTTTCACGCGTTACCTTTGCTTTTTTTTTCTTCCTATCCCGACGTTTCGGCTGGGTTTCACCAACCGTGGTCACGGGCTGACAGGCGGTGCGCGGCGTCGCCTAACGCGTTGAGGGGTATTTTGATGAACTACCCCCGTTTGGTCTTTATATTTATTATAGTCACAACACACAACACTAACAGTGTCCATCGACGATGCCTGTGACGATAAATCACGAACCTTTAGATTTTCTAGCACCGGATTCTTCATGCAATGTGCTTTCCTCAGCGTGAAATTTGAATAGGTACCCACATGTGGCTCATTATATAATGGATATTAAAATCGTAAAAGTAAACAAATTACGTGTCGGGTCTTTTGTAATTCTTAGAAACGAAACACGTGTTTGCAGTAGAGTCAAAGCCCACTTCTTCATATCTCTTCAGTTAATTTGTCACTTATCTGGACACAAGACGCACCGTAACATATTGCGGAGTTATTTATTAAACTTTGAACATGTTGCAAAGAAAAAGGAAACAAATTAATATAGAAAAAAAATCGCGTATTATATGAAAGCTAGAGAGCGGAATTCCAAACAAAGACTTAGCAAAGGAATGTGGTGTATCACACTCGATAATACACGTTCAATAATACCACTTCATAAAAAAACAGGAATTCGTATCTCGAAAACATCACCGGTTGTAACGATTATCGGTTTTTACGACTAAATATGAGTAGTCCCTTCGATGTCGTTATAACAGATTTTGACTGTATATGATTTTTTGCTGTGTATTTGACTATTATAAGCTCCCATTTAATTATTCCCACTGATTTCAAGATCGCCCTGTATATATTATAGACTAGTAAGTCCCGTCGCTCTGCTCGCGTATCATATTTTCTATTTCGGCCAATTATTCACTGTACCGTAGTCGTCACATAGGTTAATGTGAGGTACCACTCCGGACCGCACTTTTATACATTGGTTAGTTGACACCACTGTTGGATGTAGGTCTCCCCCAATACCGCTGCAGGGGGCGACGCGGCGACATGCCTGGCAACCCCGTATCGCCCCCATCCCAAATGCAGCGGACGGCCCCGGGGGGTTTTAGTGGGTATTTCCGGGCGTCTGACGCCCGGGCGAGTCCCACACTGGCACGGAGCTCGTCACTCCGTGCCCCCTTACCTATTGTATTGGGGGGCTTCGGTCTCACTAATACAATAGGTAAGGGTAGTGCGTAAATGCATTTCCCCCCGTCAAAAAAAAAAAAAGTCTCCCCCAATAAGGGGGGATTACCATAATCGGCATGCTTGGGAGGCGGGTTGGCCTTTGCATTAGGTGTTTGTGGTACTGCCCATTCTCTGGTTTTTATCCCTTAGTCGCACTTTTACGACACAATAACAATCTATAAACTGTTATAATTCATTAATAATCATTGGTAAAGAATTAACCCTATTATAATGTACAGGGGCCTAAATTGGGTTTAGTACAAGTAGGAAGCATCGATATTTCACACGAATTCAAACACTATCCAGTAAAGTTGTCGATTGAATGGGATTCCTTTTTTGATTTTATGAGGTTTTCTCTCTTTAACGGAACCTTAATTAATTTTCGAAGAGAAAAATAAGCTAAGTTACGGTTTATAACTGCAGCTAACTGCGAGAAAATGTCTCGTCAAGATCGGTTCAGCCATTGCGGAATTTAGCCGCAACAAACAAACAAACAAATATTTTTAAAATTTGCTGTATGTTGCGTGTTCATATGTATTTAGAAGTACGGGTGTGCGAATATAATATCCAATTTGAAATTCGAATCGAATTATTCGTCGAATTTCGAATAATTCGATCAATTCGCGAATTATCGAGATATCATTGATTCACTGGATTTTCTATTGTTTCCAATTTAAATTCCATTACATCGATATTTTACTTACGAATAATATACTTTTTTATTAAAAATCAATTACCCGGAGAACATTTTTCGAATTATTCGGGAACTTTCTGATAATTTCGAATATTAATTTTCGATTCGGAACGAATAATTCGCAAGTTCGAATATCACAAACAGACTTCAATTCTATTTATTTGTATATAGATTCATCAAAGGACGCACACTGGGGAGAGACCCTATAGATGTCCATATCCGGATTGTACGAAGGCTTTTAGTAACAAAGCTGCTTTATTACGTCATGACAGGGTGAGTCAGGGTGCACTAATTAGTATATATTTATTTAAACGAATACTAATAAACAATACACTTATTTATTTATTGCACCAAATACAAATAATCTTAAAGACCGTTGCCACCTGAACTAGGATGTATCTTACGACGGCAGTAATAGTTGTGACCAACTTATAGTTATCGTAACAATAAAAAAAAAAAAACAACAACTACAAATGCATAAGATAAGCATTACAAACTGTTATTTATACGGCAATAATTTCAAAAAAAAAACATATCATTATTTTGAGAAACATGTCAGTTAAATATTTAAAATAATATTATTAGTTACTATATAGGATAAATTATGTTTTATTTTGTACACGGTATAGGCTCAGCGCTTTGACCACAATCTCGCCTGATGTTAAGTGACGATGTGGTCTAGGACGGTAAACACTAAACCTAGGTGCTGGTTCTCAAGTGATGCCGCCGGAACACACCTATTGGTATTTGGCGACAGGTTTTCAAACTTGAGGGTGGTAGGTACCCAGGCGGGGATTAGGAGAAAATCCCTACCGTCATACTGTCATCTACCGTTTTCTCAGGATGTTTTTAAAGTTGGACAGGTTCGAACCCGCGGTCACCTACCAGCTGCGCCATCATAGCTGTTCACTATATTATAAGGGTATTAGCAGTTGCCTATATAGATTGAAGATACTCGTCTCCTATTCTCCTCCTGGTTGAAAAACAGCGCAGTTTTATGACGAAAGTCATAAAAGGGAAATGTTGACGTCAGTCCTTATTACCATTTTTTTTGTTGTTTATAAAATTCTAGTTATCATTGTAAATGTGTTCCCGCAACTACATCCTCGTTTCATATATTCTTTTACTGCATTTAATTTTTTTTGTTGTACTGAACCCTATTTTTTTTTAGTACTAAGACAAAGTAAAAATATTTTTCATAAATTCAAGCACTTGCCCGTAAAATTGTGAATTGGATTATATTCCAATTGAAAGAATTTTTTTTTTACGCGGAAAATAAATTTACCTAAGTACCCTAATTTACCCGGAGCAACTTCAACTATCTACCAAAAAAAAGTCCCGTCAAAATTGGTCCAGCCGTTCAGGATATTATCCGGAACAAACAGAAAGACAGATTGATAAAATTTTTAGAAATTGCATTTTTGTTTTATGGATTGTGTATACTTCCATATCTATTTAGTACAAAAAAAAATTGACATTACAAACAGACACTTCAATTTATTTATTTATTTCAATCCACCAACAAGGTATAGGATTCAGTTCAGCTTAATAAAACATTAATTTTATTATAATGTCTTAAATATTGGTGAGTATTATAGGTGATTATGGCGACAATAATATTCAGTTCTTTTGGTAGATCTAATCTAGTATGTTACAAAAAACTTAAAAAAAATTATATTTTAACCACCCTGGGTTCGAACCTAACCTAACCAAGCTTTCAAAAATTTGATGAACAAATCTGACCTCCATAAGAAACAAACTGTCGCTTTTTCGTTTCATCCATTTTCACAACGAAGCTAAAGAAGTTTTCTCTTCAAAAAAAAATATAAAAAGAAGCGCAATAACTAAACTAATATTAGTTAATTTAAAGGAGATTTATTCTTTTTTTAATGCCCAATGCAGTATTTAATCCGTTTACAGTTCAGTAATTATAGATGTGGTAAGAAATGTCTGTTTTTTTTTTCTATCTCCGTCCCAGGTCCACACAGGAGTGAAACCTTACGGTTGCCCGCAGTGCGGGAAATTCTTCACGCAATCGAACTCGATGAAGCTTCACGTGAACACCGTCCACTTGAAAATGCCAGCGCCTTACAAGAGTAAGAGGAGAAGGAACAAGAAGGAACGCGAAGCCGCCCTCAAGCTCGAAGAGGAGAAGTCCGCCGTCAACAATATCCTGTCCAAACTGCCCAAGGGGCTCGCAGAGGCCAAGATGCAGGTCATGAAGGACGAGGAAGAAGACTCCTTCGAGATGGAAGAAGAGAATGTGTTGTACGATAATGATGTACAGGATGATGTAACGTATGAGGTCATTTATGAAAATTGACCTTTTCGGTTTTGATGCAATCCAGCAACTGCTCTATAAGATAGTTCCAGGGTTTCATTGAAACGGGGGGGGGGGGGGGGGGGGGGGGGGGGGGGGGGGGGGGGGGGGGGGTGATTGAAGCTCTATTTAAATCTTGATGAGACGACTTTTTTTTGCCGTATAAATGACTATATTAGTAAGTTTAGCAATGTGTACTAATAAATAAAATTATAGTGTATATTTGTAATGTCAATTTTTTTTTACTGAATGGATAAACGATACCTATACAATAAATACAATTTTTATTTTGCCGGACGGATTTTGACGGTTTTTTTTTTGGTGGAAGGATAACTTAGGTACCCTTTTAATTTTTGAAAATAATTAGGGTACTGTAAAAAAAAAAATTAAAACGCACTGAAGAATTTATACAACGCGGGCGCAGCCGTAAGTACACAGCTAAAGTAATATATAAAAAGGTGTTTTTTTTTTAAAGGAATGCGGGTACATCCATAATCGTTGTCATATGTTGCCGTAAACTTTTAAGTTTTAGTATACATTGACGGTTTCATAAGAAAATTTTAAGGTTTTTTAGTATTCCATTTTTTATTGTTCGACTTTGATAAATGGCTACACTTGACCTTATCTTATGTGAAGTCCACGAATGATGACGTCACCCGATAGCTATAAATGCGATGTAGCTATGGATGGTTTTTTTAAACTAATTTATGTTGGTTATAACCATAGCTCCACCACATGTATGTGTAGTGTGCTTTTTAAGTCATATTTATTTTGGCACGTTTAATAAAATGGTTACGGTGTACTAAAATGTTATTACATCCTGTTGCGTAACGGTAGCTAGATAGTGAGTTTACGGTGACTGTGGATTGGATCCCGCTCTCGTGTATGGTCACCGTCATTCTACCGTAGTATACCTATAAGATAATGCAACTTTTACTGTAAAATTGATTCTGTATATAATACAAGTAATTTTTTATATAAATTATGTGTTTTATTTTAAACCGACGATTTGTGTAAATTAGTAATAAAATTGGCTTTTTTAAACTAACACTAATTATTGACCTCATCGTCTTCTGTAACACAAATAAATGTGATTTACTTCTTTAAATGTAAATGATTTTACTAAAAACAAACCTTATATTTATAGGAGTGGTTTTTTTTTGCAAAATGGATTAAATGCGTCTTTGGTATTCGGTTATGGGATACTGATTCGCAAGGGGATGATTCACTCTTTTCGGTTTATTTTAATGTAGAAAATTATAAGGGTATAAAAAAATAACTTTACTAAAAAAACTTACATAACCCTGCTAATTTCCAGAGTCAAATTATGTTAAACAAAATAAGGGTTAGAGATAAAGTTAACAATAAAAGTAAATATAGTAAAAAAACTACACATAATAGGATTAAAATTATTAGTTATAATAAAAAAAAAGTACAAACATGTATTCTAATGTGCGGTAAATAGAATTGAACCATTAAGAACACCAGCGCACAAAATAAAAAAAGTGGTCTGTACATTTGACCTACGTATAACTAACAATTTCTCCGCGCTAAAGCCGAAATCCTGAGATCCGTTTGGCTCTTACGTACATCCTTAAAATTTTGAATATTAACCAGTAGGTACCAAAACAGTACAAATTGGTGGTTCTTGCAATGGATTAGCGTCTATAGCACAGTGGTCGTCAAATTGCGGCCTTCGACCGGTATTTGTGTGGCCTAAACGTAGCTAACAATTTTGCATTCATTGATTGTTATTGGCATTCAAAATAAATCGGTAATGTGCGTTTGACAGCTCATAAAAAAATATCTATTCTCTGGTATTGATACCAGAGTAGTTGACTACCCAATGCATAAAAGTGCGGCCCGCTGTGGTTTCCTCACCTTGACCAGAAAAGTGTAACGACCCCTGCTCTATAGTCTTTTTTGAAACAGTCAACCATTGCTGTCAGAACAAATTCCCTTACCGTTAGTTGATTATAATAGGTAATAATATAAAATCAAAAAAAAAAAAATCTTTATTCAATTTAGGCCCTGAGAAGGCGCTTATGAACGTCTAAAACACTACCACCGGTTCGGAAAACAGCCCGAGAAGAGCACAGGCAAGAAACTCGATCTGGTTCTTTTTTTTTAATATAATAATTATCATTTTTTTTTCATATAAAAACTATACAAATCATAGTCTTAGCTAATGTTAGCGGGTGCGCACAGAGATGTGGGTTAATTCCAGACATCACTATCGTTCACGTAATGATCCAGCCTGTAATAACCTTTTGAGATTAAGATTTGCTTGACATAATACTTGAACTTATTGTCAGGTAAATCGGTAATGTTACTTGGGATCTTATTGTAAAACCGAATACTATTGCCTATAAAGCTTTTACTCTTACTTCATTCGACGACATACGATCATTCACTAGATCGAGCTTGTCTACATTTTTACGAATATGCATTAAGTTATCGAAGATGTATATTGGAATTAAAAAAAATGTTTTTTTTAATTAAATTTATTTTGATACAATTTACATTTATTTATAATCATTTAAGTAAGTTTATCTCAACGTTTTCACCCTTTCGCCGGTGTGAATCTGAAATTGACAAATTTTTATATGGTTATCAGAAGTGGGATATGCTAAAATGGAACCGTTTTGGTTTTTAATACTAGAAGATGCATCCTATTCTTAATACACTAAGTGAGGCACATGGCGTCGCTCACATATAACAATTACTTATTCTTCATAACTATACTCTTGTATGAAATTGTATCTACAGATCATGCATATTTGTATTACAATTAATTATGAGGTCTTTTCGACCTCCTACCACACAAAAATGTATCAACTTCACACTTACTGATTACGACAGTGTAAAGATGGTAAAAAATACATATTATAAATGTAATTAATTTAACTTTATTGAGCACAGTTTGATAAAAAAAGAAGGAAATTGTAATATAATTCAAAGATTATCCTGAAACTGCAAGAAGATTCACTTTGAACCATCAGGTTAAAGTTTAAAAAACAAGCAAACATACAGACAGACTACATGCACGAATTAACACAATTTAAGCTTTATTTCATTTCTAGTCATTCATTCCAAATTAATATACTCGTATGTACACATCTATAAGGATGCGTCATATAAAGTCGTACATAAGCTTAAAAACAATTTTGTAAATGAATATTTATTTATTTATTGACATCAAAATTCACAGCTTATATAAAAATATATAATCGATCTATAAATTAGAGAACGAAATGAATGTATTATTCTCCGAAAAACTTTTTTTTTTTTGATTTGACCACGATTTCACCTGATGTTAAGTGACGATGAGCTCCAGGATGGTAAATACACTAAGCCTAGTGGTACTGGTTCTCAAATGATGCTGCCGGAACACAATTATTGGTATTTGGCGACAGGTTTTCTAACTTGAGGGTGGTAAGTAGTTAGCTACCCAGCTAAATCCCCTATCACCATGATATGGTTTCCTCACGATGTTTTCCTTCACCGAAAGCTCAGGTTCAGGCTCAGCGAGTTGGATAGGTGGGTTCGAACCGGTGTCAATTGACGCAAAATCCGGCCGCACTATCCACTGCACCATCATCACTTTCATGTTTGTTTGTTTACATGGGCGTATGTGTATGCCAAGGTGTGTGTATGTGTCATGCCGGTCGGGTGTGTATGTATGGATATTTGAGTCTGGACGAATTTGGTATTATTTTTTATAGGAGATTAGCTGCTCTCCGCGAATTTACCCGCGCAGTTCCCTTTCCCGCGTGATTTTCGATAACTCCCCCCGTGTCACACCCTGGATTTAAAACTATCTCCATAACAAATTTCATCCAAATCGTTACATACGAACAAACAAATCTTTCCTCTTTATAATATTAGTGTAGATGGGTTCATTTGAAAAACGTAAACTCACGTTTTCATGTCCTTTCAATGCCGACGGTCCCTTGAATGTTTTAGGGCAGTATTTACAAGCGTACGGCCTTTCGCTCGAGTGAACCCGAGTGTGGGACTGTAAAGCATGCGTACACTTAACACCACCACTTAATAATTATTAATAAGCTAGCTGTGTCCCGCGGCCGCGACCACGTTTCAAATGATCTTATTATTATACGGAACCCTAATTATTTTAAATTTTTTTTGCTACTAACATTAATAAAAAATTGCATTGAATCGGTATTTATTCCCAATTTGATGAGTTTTTTTTTACGCAGAACCGTAAATATTTTCAAAAAACAAAAGTACCCTATATTACGCGGAGTAATTTCAGGTATCTAACAAAAAAAGTCTCGCTTCAATCGGTCCAGCCGTTCCGGAGATTACCCGTTACAAACAAACAAACTGACAAAATATTTAAATCTTGTATTTTTGGTATAGGTATCATATATATGCACATTCATATGTATTTAGTAAAAACATTAGTGAGAAATATTATTACTTTATCTTATTACTTAAACATTTATTAGGGTTTCGTAAAAAAAAAAATTAAAACGCAGTAAAGAATATATGAAACGCGGGTACAAAGCTAGTCTGAAAAGAAACTTTGTAACTATTATATGAGTTGTAAAAACATGAAAAAACCCGATCGAGTTTCGATACGGATCGTTCTCGATGACCGTGTTGTTGTTCCGAACCGGTGGTAGTGTTTCGGACATTCCTAAGCGTCTTCTCCGGGACTGAATTGAATTAAGTCTTTTGTAATTTGAATTATATGTAAATTAGACTAAGGTGGTGTTTTTTTTTTTTATATAATGCACAGCACAGTGACTGCACTGGACCTGATGGTAAGTACATTACAATCCAAAACAGCGACGACTGACACTGAACAGAATTCAATGCCAGTCACCGCTGTCATGCTTGCCTGATGGCCTGGTGTTGGAGCCGCGCATTAACTCATGTAGTTCGGGTAGGTAGTTTTAGTTTTTTGTCTATGATATCGTGAATCAATCTACTGAGGGTAGTGGGACATTTTTGGTCGTAGCCGCCACCGGCACCTCGCACCCGCTACCCGGGGAGTCTCGTCGTACAATCCTCGGCGTACAGACGTGTGGACTATCGCGTGTGAAGTAATTGTATCGGAGTGACACGTGTATGGGTGATTTGGACATACACTTCGTTTCATGGTATATGTGGTATAGGTTCGCAACCCGTAACAAAGACGTCGGCGCTGACCAGCGACTTCGCAGCGGTGGTAAAGGTGAGTGGTCTCGCCCTTGAAACAATACACTCACTAGATCGTCTTTTCGTAGATTTTCGCAAATAGTAAAACCAAAGGTCGCTCCCCAGTTCGAGCGGGAATGGCCAGATGGAAAAGTCCAAGATATATTTCTACTTTGGTATCATTAAGAAGTTGTCGCGATCTGAATTCGGGGTAAATTACTGAAGGCACAACGTACCCGGAGTAGTTTCCTCATGGTGAAGCTCTTGGGACACTCCGGGCACTGGTAGGGTTTCTCGCCGGTGTGGTTACGCTGGTGGTACATTAGCCGGCACTTGTCCTATAAATATATTCTAAACTAGCAGTGTGCCCGCGGCTGCGCCCGCCTTTCATATATTTGTCAATGAGTTTCTTTTTTTATATACGGAACTCTTAAGTTTTTTTTTAATAAGATAAAGTAAACATATTTCTAGCACTTTCCCGTGAAACTGTGCATTGAATTGGATTCTGTTCAATTTTTTATAAGTTTTTTTTTACGCGGAAACATAATTATTTTTGAAAATTAAAAGTTAGGGTTTAGTTAGTAGTTTAAGCTATCTACCAAAAAAAAAATCACGTCAAAATCTGTCCAGCCGTTCTGGAGATTACTAGGAACAAAACAAACAGACAGACAAACAAAAATTTAAAAAATTGTAATTTTGTTACAGGTATCGTATTATACATTCATAACCATTTAGTAAAAAATATAATTTTGACATTACAAACAGACACTTAAATTTTATTTATTAGTATAGAACAAGTAGCATTATTAGTCCGCTGGAAAAGACGTTGTCCATACTATTCTGAAGTTCAAACTTGTCTCAACATCCTAGCAAGACGATGGCAATCCCTCTAGAATGTTCCATGGATTCTTGTGACACCTCAGAATAAACGCTTCATGGCATTATTTGCAATACACTCGTACACCATAACTAAACTATATTATGTAAAACGCCATCAAAATCACACAATACGGAGTCCAATAGCACAAGTTAATAAATTAACCCCTTGAGCACTAACCTGGCGTTTACGCTAGCTTTCAATTATTTTCCTATTATCTCATTTTTATGGGTAATTGACGCCAAAAACTCTGAATTACCGCGGCCACATACAGTCGCAATTTCGATTCGGAGTTTCGAAGGCAATAAATCCATACAAATCTATGGAATCGCACAAAAATACGGTAGCCTTGTTATTCCGAACGAAAATAAACGTATATGTGTGGAATATGTACGGAATCCCGATTCGATATTTCGAATCGTATCTTGAAACGGAATTCCGTACTGTATATGGCCGCTTTTAACCAAGATTATGCTAGAAGTAAAGGTTGCATAGAACACTTACTTGCATAGACACCACTCAATTTAAAGAGGTCACGATTAAAAGGTTGCCACAAATCAGATATTGTTAAAAAAAAATAACGTGTGCAATTCACACGTGGTAGAAGTGAAACTTTAAAAAAACGTATAATACATAAGTGAAAAAATGCGTTACCCACCCTGGGTTCGAAATTCCGACCTTTAAGTCGTACCATCTATAAGACACGCGGATTAGTCTACCGGGTTAACCAAGCTCTCAAAAATTTGATGAACAAATCCGCCCTACATCGAAAACGTACTGTCGCTTTTTCGTTTCATAGAGTTTCAAATCACAACGATGCTAAAGATATTTTCACTTCAATAATGTACTCGATTTTAGGAAAACAAACTTTTAGTACGATTTGTTATTAAAGCGAGTCCCCATTATCATAAGGTGCCTGGTATCCCCGAATGATTAAAGGCCCAATTTTTATAATATCTATTAGGGAAATAAAGAGTTCTCACCGGGAGAGTCTTCCCACAGACCTCACAGACCCAAGGCTGGGAGGAGTACTTTCGCTTGGTCGCTTCAACGTGCATCCTTCTGAAATGCGCGCTGTATAGAGACTCCCTTGCGAAGGTCTTGTTACACTGGTAGAAACCACAATACACACGTGAAAAACTACACTAAAGAACTCTGCACACTATAACGTATCGAACCATGACCGTAATCGTACCGGCACATGCAAAAACAATATGATTTGTATGAGTATATTTTGCATGTGCCGCGGTACGGTCCGTTGCCGCGTACTCAACGGGTTATAGCCGCGTTTGCCCTACGTTCTTCCCCGACGTTAAACAATTGAAGTATATATATTTTTTTAATTATGAAAGCATACGCATTTATTAATATGCTTGTCGTAAAACTGACAGTATATTCGTAAATATATATATTCGTATAGGTATATAATTTTATATAACACCCGAAAAATTTACGGAAAAAAAAATAAATGGCGGAAATTTGAAATTTCGGAAATAATGAAACGACCTGGCATAATTATTCAATTATCGTTTATTTTAAATGAGTAGGTTTCAAGACGTTCATCCAACATTGATACTTATGCGAAAATAATATATTACGTTATTAAATATATTCCGAACGGGCATGAAACCGGTTACATACGGGCATTGAACGCGGTCGATCCGTTACGACGGGCATAGCACGGTCACGTTATGCTCTGGTTATGTGGGCAGAGTCCTTTATGTTTGATGGAGGGATAGAATTATAGCTATAGAACAGCTACTACAGAATAAAAGGCCACTTCTTTGAATTTATTAATATAACCCTGATATTTAATTTGACAATTATTTGGTTTTTTACATCTATTGACGCTCCGAGCATTAATTATGGACATTTTATTATCTGTCTCTGAGCGCCGGCACTTAAACGCCATCTTATACTTGAAGAACTGTAGCATGTTGACGGCTGACGTCATAGCATTGGTAATGCGATTCTATAAGTTTTTATAATCTTTAAGATATTGACGAAAGCTGTGGTATATACATAGCAACGTCTCTCTCTCGTGAGGGGAAGGCAGAGGCTAGGACCTTCCATTTCTTCTACTTTCAAAGCTGTGGAAATTAGTTCAAATGACACAGTAAACAAAATGAGCTAGAAAAAATTTACATATATAACTACAGCTTACCTTGAAGCATTCGTAATATTTGTTAATGGTCCTATGGTTCTGGAGGAGGTGGTCGCGAAGCCCGACCGGGAACTCGAACACGCGGCCGCAGTGGACACACGCAGACAATTTGTCGCAAGACATATCGCGGGTAAAACCCGCGTGGGAATCGTATGCGTTAGCGTTTACAAAATGCACCCCGCAGCGTGCGCACGCGCATTCCGGCGGAAACTTCAACTAAGAGATTGAGTGACGTATCTATTATTTCAGTTTGAAATACGTTCAAAGTATCGACATCTATACTAACAAATAAAATTGAAGTGTCCATATGCAAAAGAGACAATTTTTAAAATCCGGATATATAAGTCCGGATAATCTACGGAACGGCTGCGATTATTTGGACGGAATTTTTTTTGTAGATAGCTAAAGTTACTCCGCGTAACTAAGGCTGGTTTATTTTATTCGAAAATAATTAGGATTCGGAATTAAAAAATTTAAAATGAAATGATTCAATACAGTTTTACTGGTACGTGTTTGAATTTGTAAAAAAAAATCTTTTCATAGGTAACAAAAAAATCTGATTTTTTTATGCTAATAGTTACAGAGGAGATGCCTTGGAACCACATTGTACCTATAACCTGACTATTATCTAAACAACATTTAGTAAAATTACAAAGCTTAGAGTATGGGACACAAAGCTGACGTACGAGTATATGGTACATAATTATTTTTAGATATCTAAATGATTTTCGCAAATAAAATAAAATCGCCCCAATCCTCCCCGCCCCCCAAAACTAATGAAATTGTGAATAAAATCCGATTAACTACACAGTTTTACTGGCAAGTTTTTGGATTTATGAGAAAAGTCTTTACTTTAGGGCCTAAAAATAGTAACCGTCAAAATATTATTTTCCAATGATTACATTAAATACTGGTATTACGCAGCGAAGAATTGTGCAGATAGTAAATATATATATATATATATATATATTTAATTAAATAAAACATATTCTGCGGTCTCTGGGTCCACACCTTTTTTTATATTGTAGGTTTAATTCTACTTGCGTCAGAAAAAAATGCCTATAATATTTCATGCAGCTATGCAGTTAGTTGTCTTCTTTCACAATTAATTAGTTGAGCTTAAATATAATACGTGGGCGGATCCGCGACAACACAGTTAGTATTAATTTAGGTTTTGAATGATGGAAAACTTGATGAGAAAACCATAGCATGGCGAGAGGTACCTATAGGATGTGTTAGTAGTTTCTACCTTATTATAATCTTGGACCACATCGTCACTTAACATCAGGTGAGATTGCGGTTAAAGCACTGGAGCCTATATCAGTACGGTGATTACTCACGTCCCGATGGGCCCGCTTCTTGTGGCCGTTTAGGCCGAAATCACCGATAAACGGTTCCCCGCACAGCTCACACCACACCAACTCCTCAGGGTGGTGGATACGCAAGTGCGTTAAGTATGTCGACAGCTTCCTGGACGCGGATAACATCCAAACGTCATTTATATGTTATACTAACTTCTGACTGCGACTTCGTTTGTGTTTACTTTAGAATTAAGTCCAGAAGCAAAGTTCTTCTTGCTTATTATTACTTAAGCATTGGTATAATTTTGAATTAAAAACGAAAGTAGAACGTAAATATTGCTTACGTTCTAACTCGCCCCAATATCATCAGAAATAAGCAAGGCCTAAACCGTCACCCCCATTAAGGATAGCGTAATATTTGAACGATCCCTTAGTTCATCATTTTGGGATAACTTTCAGGATTCGGCCATTAATCATGTGATGTTTTCTAGACTAACCCTACCCTTTCCTACCCAAAATAACTTTTTTTTTGTACAAAGTATCATTATAATTTACAATCTATAATACAGTTATAACCTTTTTTTTTTGACGGGGGGAAATGCATTTACGCACTACCCTTAAAAAAAATGTGTTACCCACCCTGGGTTCGAACCTCCGACCTTTCAGTTGTACCGCCTATGAGACACGCGCATTAGTCCACCAGGCTAACCACGCTCTCATACAGTTATAACCTAATCTAATTTTGGTAAGAACTCAGTTTAGAAATATAGCGTTAAAAAAAATATACGTGATATCTGACTCACACCTCTGGTGATGTTTCGTGGCTCACGTGATTAATGGACGATCCCTTGTAGTACGAGATCCGACTGCAAGTTTCTACGTTTTAATGAAACACTAATTATCATTAAATATTTTTGCCAATGTGCTTATCAACATGTGGCTGGCTAGTATTCTTAATTGTAAAAAATGTATCGAAAAAAAAAACCCCTTTTTTTAATAAATCATAATAATATATGTAAAAAAATACACAGAAATTGCCTTTTATTTGTAGAGAAAGTTAATAAAAAGACCAAAAACTTACTCGTAAGATTTCCCGCACTTTTTGCAATCGTGCAATTGACCGCTGTGCATTTTAAAATGTTCCTTCGCATTGAATCTGCAAATAGTGAACACTTATAACTACTAATGTTTAATTACAAATGACTATCGGATAAGGGTTTCATGAGTAAATCACATTTTCAATATTAAGTCGCCAAATTTTTTATGTTCCACTTAATATCCCACTTCTGAATATATTTAATTATAACCAGGAACAGACAGGAAACCGACTAATGAACAGAAGAGAACAATCATTAGTATGTAATTTCCAACTAGTGAATAGACAGGCAGCAGTTAGTATGTAATATCCAACTAGTGAATAGACAGGCAGCAGTTAGTATGTAATATCCAACTAGTGAATAGACAGGCAGCAGTTAGTATGTAATATCCAACTAGTGAATAGACAGGCAGCAGTTAGTATGTAATATCCAACTAGTGAATAGACAGGCAGCAGTTAGTATGTAATATCCAACTAGTGAATAGACAGGCAGCAGTTAGTATGTAATATCCAACTAGTGAATAGACAGGCAGCAGTTAGTATGTAATATCCAACTAGTGAATAGACAGGCAGCAGTTAGTATGTAATATCCAACTAGTGAATAGACAGGCAGCAGTTAGTATGTAATATCCAACTAGTGAATAGACAGGCAGCAGTTAGTATGTAATATCCAACTAGTGAATAGACAGGCAGCAGTTAGTATGTAATATCCAACTAGTGAATAGACAGGCAGCAGTTAGTATGTAATATCCAACTAGTGAATAGACAGGCAGCAGTTAGTATGTAATATCCAACTAGTGAATAGACAGGCAGCAGTTAGTATGTAATATCCAACTAGTGAATAGACAGGCAGCAGTTAGTATGTAATATCCAACTAGTGAATAGACAGGCAGCAGTTAGTATGTAATATCCAACTAGTGAATAGACAGGCAGCAGTTAGTATGTAATATCCAACTAGTGAATAGACAGGCAGCAGTTAGTATGTAATATCCAACTAGTGAATAGACAGGCAGCAGTTAGTATGTAATATCCAACTAGTGAATAGACAGGCAGCAGTTAGTATGTAATATCCAACTAGTGAATAGACAGGCAGCAGTTAGTATGTAATATCCAACTAGTGAATAGACAGGCAGCAGTTAGTATGTAATATCCAACTAGTGAATAGACAGGCAGCAGTTAGTATGTAATATCCAACTAGTGAATAGACAGGCAGCAGTTAGTATGTAATATCCAACTAGTGAATAGACAGGCAGCAGTTAGTATGTAATATCCAACTAGTGAATAGACAGGCAGCAGTTAGTATGTAATATCCAACTAGTGAATAGACAGGCAGCAGTTAGTATGTAATATCCAACTAGTGAATAGACAGGCAGCAGTTAGTATGTAATATCCAACTAGTGAATAGACAGGCAGCAGTTAGTATGTAATATCCAACTAGTGAATAGACAGGCAGCAGTTAGTATGTAATATCCAACTAGTGAATAGACAGGCAGCAGTTAGTATGTAATATCCAACTAGTGAATAGACAGGCAGCAGTTAGTATGTAATATCCAACTAGTGAATAGACAGGCAGCAGTTAGTATGTAATATCCAACTAGTGAATAGACAGGCAGCAGTTAGTATGTAATATCCAACTAGTGAATAGACAGGCAGCAGTTAGTATGTAATATCCAACTAGTGAATAGACAGGCAGCAGTTAGTATGTAATATCCAACTAGTGAATAGACAGGCAGCAATTATAGTATGTAATATCCAACTAGTGAATAGACAGGCAGCAATTATAGTATGTAATATCCAACTAGTGAATAGACAGACAGCAATTATAGTATGTAATATCCAACTAGTGAATAGACAGGCAGCAATTATAGTATGTAATATCCAACTAGTGAATAGACAGGCAGCAATTATAGTATGTAATATCCAACTAGTGAATAGACAGGCAGCAATTATAGTATGTAGTACCCAACTAATAAATAGACATGCTACATTTAGTATTTAATATCCAACTAATGAATAAACAGGTATTAACTATTAGTATCTAAGAATACTCACGTAGTCCGAGATACGTATTTACACCTTCGGCAAACGAACTTCAACCTGTGACTCTTCAAGTGTTGGTTCAGACCACGTTTATCTTTATATCTGAAACGGCAGAACTCGCATACGATGTTCCCGCGATTCTGAAACGTCGTTGAAAGAGATCTTGAAAGTCACCTCAAAAGATTATTGGCAGCTTTATCGTCGTATGGACAATAGCGATTTAACACGTGAGGCTCGAAATAGGGGGGGATGGGAAATTCGGATAACATTACCAAATATAACAAGGTGGCAGGAATGGTGCAGTCAGATAACAGATGTATCTATTTTACTGTGAAACGGGCGATGTCTAAACCGAAAAGTGGCGCGAGACCCTGACTAGCTGTTGCTAAGTAAGAATTTCTAGAATTCAATTAGTTTATACCTAAACAAACCCACTTGCATTTAAAAATAATATCCTGGAATTCGGCGAAAATCCCTATTGTGAACATTAGAAATTCTTATATGAACTAGTAAAGCCGCGGGTATGTGAATGAAGAAAAAAAAAGTTTATTTTTGTACCTCAAGGCACATATCAATTCAATAAATAAAATATTAGTTAAACCTAAAATTAAATTGAACTATGTAAAAGTAAAAAAAAACTACTTAGTAAAGGAACGAAATAGGCCCAGCCTCAGCATAATTACTGAACTGAGAGTCTAAGGTAACAGTTGTTCCTATAATGTGAATAAAATACACTCACCGGATCATGCTGGGCTTTGTAATGTTTCATAAAATTATCCTCATTAATAAAGCCTTTGTAGCAATCGTCACATTTGAACGGTCCATTCTGATAGTTGTAACTGAGTTTCCTCTCCAGCAACTCTTTCATTTGCTGCTCTTTGCTCAGTATAACTACTTCCACCTCGTACAAGCTCTCAAAATTTGTCATATTTTCTTTGGTTTCAAAATATTTCCCCTTGATACGGTTTATACGTTTCGCACGCTTGTAAACTCTGTCTGTTTTATGAATGACTTCTCTTTTTACTGCTCTCTTGTTTTTCTCCATTTTTGAGGTTATATTTGATGGTTCTTCTGATAGAATTTCTGAGGTATCGTTTAATCCAATATCGAAATCACAGCCAACCGATTCAGGTGGAGAGATATCCTCCAGTTTGATTTTCGTTTCTTCATACATGTGGGTAGATCTGATTAGCACTTCGGCTATTTTGTTTGTCGGCTCTGGGTATTGGCTTATGTGTGTTAGTGTTGTTATGTATGCTGGAGTTTTAAGTTTACATTTGTTTTGTATTTCCTCTGATGTCTGAAATT
This sequence comes from Samia ricini, assembly GCA_014132275.2. Taxonomy (NCBI): domain Eukaryota; kingdom Metazoa; phylum Arthropoda; class Insecta; order Lepidoptera; family Saturniidae; genus Samia; species Samia ricini. The sequence goes on from AP028167.1 coordinate 10,633,345, forward strand.
ATTATCGTCTTAGACTGTCTTCTTTAAAAGCAAATATGCTTGGAAAAAGTACAATCCAAAATGTAACTATTTAACCCGACATATGTAAAAAAGAGTTATAATTATTGCTAAATGATATAGGGCTGTTGTTTCTTTTTGAAAATCAAAGGGCGAATAGACGAAGTAAATAGTGAAGGAGAAAAAGACAAAATAATAAGTATTTTACTGCCTCGGTTGCGCAGTTGTATTACGGTGCGACTGTCGTTCTGAGGTCTCGGGTTCGATCCCCGGGTCGGGTCAGTGATATTAGGTTTTTTCTAATCAGTATCGTCCAGGAGTCTGGAATTTGTGCCCGATATGGCGACAGGCTCGCCTTCTGTTACATCTGGGACGGAACTAAGCTCGGCGAAATGTGGGTGGTGTAGTTCGCTATTTCACCTCTGCCTAACCCTTCGGGGATAACTGGCGTGAGCTTATGTTATGTATACTTTTTGTAACACTTTTATTATTAGCTTCATACGTATGTATCAACACACGTTAACGATCGCGTTTCATATATTCTTCACCGCGTTTTAATTTTTTTTTATACGGACCCCTAATTGTTTTTGGTAATAATATAAAGTAAAAAATATTTCTCATAAATTCAAGTACTTGCCCGTAAAACTGTTCATTGCATCGCATTTTATTAAATTTTTTATGAGTTTTAATTTTTTTTAAATCCTCAATTTTTTTGAAAATAAAAAGTAACCTAAGTTACATAAGTAACTTCAGTTATCTACCAATAAATTCCCGTCAAAATACGTCTAGCCGTTCCGGAGATTACCCGGAACACACAGAAAGACATTCATACACATTCGTATATACATTCATATTTATTTAGTAAAATTTTTGACATTACAAACAGACACTTCAATTTTATTTATTAGTATAGATTGTGTTTTAAAGATTGGGCATACAAATATATATTTTTTCTCTTTCATTGTCTCTGATACTTATATCATACTTATAATTATCATAATTTACAGATTTAATTAAAACAGGAGTTTCACTTCTGGCATGTATACTCTGTACAAACTCTCTTTTATTAATACCAGCTCAGCGATTTGATCACAATGTCACTAAATATTAAATACCTGGCTATCAAGTGATGCTACCTGTAAAGGCTTGAGTATAGAAGGCTACCTTTTTTTTGTTTTGACGGGGGGAAATGCATTTACGCACTACTCTTACCTATTGCATTAGTGAGACCGGAGTCCCCCAATGCAATAGGTAAGGGGGCACGGAGGGACGACTCCGTGCCAGTGTGGGAAATCTAGAAGGCTACCTACCACAATACAGTACTAACACTGTAGCTTTGTGGTAGAAAACACTAATTATAATAATCAACAAATATATCAAAAAACTTAACTATAATCTAAAGTGCTTACAGACACTTGGACCGAAACGCCATTATAGAAGCTCGAAAAAGCCGCCAAAAAATCGATACATATTATGAAATGCAATATCTATGTATGTATTCAGTTGCCTGCAAAAAGAGTAGTTTATATTTTTGTCGCATTTTGATATTAAAGTCAGTGGAGACGCCTGGAGTCGGCGCGGTAGGCCAAAATGGCAAGGGAAGCGTGGTGGATGCGGGAACAAGGAAGTCGTGCACTGACCTGTTCCTCAGCAGCAGCTAGCGCCTTCGACGTGTAGATCCATTCGCAGCCGCCCGAAAGCTCCTTAGAATAAGACAAGGGCTTCCAACACCTCACACACTTCAGCCAACTCACGACGTCACCACAATATGCGTTATAGTTTATATTATAAGCGGAGAAGCGAATATTACCACCGATTTAGTGGCGCGGGCGCGGTTAGGAGCACAAGTAGGTATAGCGGGGTTGCGAAATATAGTATCTGTATGCGATGTATACGCGGGCGCGGTTGACACAGAAGTAGTGCACGACAGGGAAAGGGGTGGGGGTTTTAAGAAGCCACACTAGGTGGCGTTACCATTCCAGCCGCCCTTAAAGGGTCACCTTTAAAAACCTGCCGTAATAATAAGGAAATAAATAATTATAAGCGGGAGATAAAATAGCGGTTTGCGAATAAATAAATGAATATATGTATAATATATAGACAAATAATAAATAAACATTATACATAACAGCGGGAATTAATTTGCGTAGATTATTGAGTAAGGATAGGACACAGTTGAACAACGAGTCGTAAATTCGTCGTTCCCTGTGCCGTTCTCACCGTTGCAGCAAGAACAATTTTATCCTTGGATGGAAGACTATTTTCTATGACCGCTATCGGTTGCGAATTGTCGATAATGACAACTACAGAACTGACAGCGATGGGCTTCGAAGAGGTATTACACTTTTGCCTAACCTGCAAATTATGCAAATACTCGAGATTCCATCGCTTCCAGAATGACTGAACTAATTGATCTAATAGAGAATTTCTGCGAAAGTAAAGACATATTATCAGATTTTACTTCACGCGCGGGTATAGAACATAGCGGTGCGGTGTGTAAGAAGCGAACAGTGGTGAAGATTTTCACCACTCGTTTAATGCGAATATTAGATAAGCCAGCCATAAGCAAGTAGGCTGGTTGCGGGTTAATTTTATAGCGGGTGTAGTATATGCGTCTTCTCTGTCGAATTATACGACGTGCGGGGTTTGTCCAGAATTTTTGTCCTAGCGGAGGAATCAAAAATTTAGAACGAACGTGTGTATTAATTTTGCGGTAGTGATAAACTAATAAGTTAATGTTTTGATCCTGATTTCGTACAGTCGCGAGGTATTTTATTAAAAACTTATGGGTATAAAGAGTCGAGGAAATAGTTTCACTCGCGTGCGGTAAATATGTATGACTATAATCAACAGTCAGCGATTTGCCGGTACAGAGCGCGTGGTATGTACTCGATTTTAGGCCAAAACTGACAGGATTAAGCTGCGGAAATAATAGCGGATCTCGCGAATTAGAACTGCAATAAGTTTGCTGGTAATCAGCGATTAGTGCAATTACATATAGACAAAGATTCAATAGAATGCTTATAAGCGGACTGTGAAGAATGTCATAGCGTAGCGGTTCTCCTTCGCTGATAACTCCGTGATGCGGGAACAAGTAATGAAGTAACACTGAGTTGACAGGAGGCGCGGGAGATAAATAATTTTTACTTAGGATAACTTTCATGAAATTATCACAAGCAGTTCTCGGAGATTCGTCGAGTTTATGATCTAAATACATGAACTGTTTGCGAGTGACTTCATATGGGTCACCTAGCGAATAAAGGTATCCGTGAAGCGGTAACGTGACAATATATTGACCGCTGTTAATATCTTTATCAGTGGTTGCGTGATAAGATTCTAAGGATTTAAAATCTTCGTAATGCTGAACCGAGGGGCTGGAAATTTCTTCAGCCTCCAAGGATTCGTTCATATCTGTTTCAACGGGTGCGGGTGTGGTAGTACAACAGCATGAAATTAGGCAGGCGGTCTGCGAGTGCGTTGTGGGTACAGTACCCATAATCACGTAGCCGAGTACAGTTTCTACTGTGGACGATAATGGCGGATTCTTTGTTATAATACGCGGAACTAACAAATGCGGAAATAAAGAAGCGCCTATTAAGACATCTATCTTATTAGGCGTTGCGAACATATCGTCTGCAAGCGGTAAATTTTCTAAACATGTGAGCGCGGCGGTATCAACATTAGCGGTTGGTAAAGAATCCGTAATTGAATTTACCATTAAACAATTTATATTAAAATTAATATTAGAATGATAGCGAGAAAAGAACTGAAGGTTCGCGGTGTATTTAATTATATTTTCAGAGCCGGCAAACCCTTTAGTGACTACGGGTTTGACCACTTGACATGGTATACCTAACAGTTCACAACACTCTTTAGTTATAAAATTACTTTGTGAAGCAGTGTCAAGTAAACACCGTAATATATGTTTGTTATTGTAAACATCGTACGCAATAACTTGAGCGGTAGCTAACAACACCGTACTATTTGAGGTACATTGCGTGTCGGTATCGCGGAGGTTAAGCGGTATTGAGTGCGAAGCGGCATTGGTCGAGGTGCATAACGCTACGTCTGCGGGCGTAGCGCATTCACGTAGCACGGGTGGTATCGATGCGCGTGCGCCACGTGATGATGCGTGCGCCAGTGGCTCAGTTGTTGTGCATGCCGTCTCGACTATTGCGGGTGAGCGGTACGATGCCCGATTATTAGAATGTTCGGTGAAACAGAGCATGGAATGGTGCTTTAATTTACACCGGCGGCAACTAGCACTAGAACGACATAATGAAACTCTGTGCTTAATGCTAGTACAATTTACACAAGCGCCTAATTCTTTTACAACCTTGAAACGATCTTTAGGTTGCATTTTATTAAATTCAGGGCATTTATACAAATGTAAATGTGTGAAATTAGTACATAAACATTTACAATTTGACGGGCTATCTTCGCGTATATTTAAATATGTCTGATATTTTGGTGGTGATGCGGAATTATTCTTATTAGTGCGGGTACGTATATGTTCAGTAGAGTTTTTTGTGCTTACTGAAGGCGCGGGATCAGATATATTTGCGGTGCGTTGAAATATTTTAGAGCGATTTTTAATAAACTCCACCAAACTATCAAATGCGGGTATATTTGCGGGATTATTGTTAGAAATTTCGAAAGCGCGTACGGTATCTTTATCTAATTTTTGAAGAGCGATATGTAAAACAAATAGATCAAATAAGTCATCCAGTTTTAAATTTTTAAGTGCCTGGACTGCGTTTACAAATTGTTCAACAAATAAATCAAAGTTAGTAGCGGACGCGTTACAATGAGGTTTAAATTCCAACATTTGATTCATATAAGCTGACGCGTACATTCGCTTATCTTCATAGCGATCTACTAGAGTTTTAAAAATCAATTCATAATTTTCTGCACAGGGAGTAATTCCTGCGCAGGCGGATTGAGCCGTGCCTGATAGTTTACCTAACAAGTAATATAGTTTTTCAGCGTCTGTAAGCGATGGATTATCGTGTATAGTGGATTTAAAGTTAGAGTAAAATAACGGCCACGATCGTATATCACCATTGAAAGATAATAATTCAATAGATGGCAGTGAGGGTCGGCTTTTTTTGTAGTATATCTTCCTTTGTTGTTTGTGTACTAGTATATTTGGTAACTAACCGTTTGGTGCGACTATATAACTGCTCAAATGCTATCATGGGTTTATAATCTGCTGCGGCTTTAGGATTAATCGTTAGTAAACGTTTATTATATGAGTCTAAAACTGTTAAAAACTCACTGCGAAGCGTTTCAATATTACTGCTAGCGTCTAAAAATAGATCGATGTCTCGATCTTTATTCTTTATGTCGACTCCTATATTTTTCGATGAGTCGTAAACATATTGTAAATATTCAAAAATAGCGTTACGTTTCCCTTCAAGCGTTGACAAAGAAACGTCGTCTTTACATTCAACCATTTTTAAAATGTGAAATTACAAATATTTTAACAAATAAGTTTAAAATAATAATTTAGTTATAACAAGTAGCTTGACCTTGTTATGATGCGGGCAGAGCGGTGCAACGTCGCTCCGCTAGCGCGAGCGCAGCGTTGCCAGATATGCGGGGGTATTTTGTAAAAATTGATAAAATACAAAAAATGCAAAATATAATATAAATCAATATTATATATAAGTAATAAATGCGGGATTATAAAATACTAGACTATTCAACACGAAATCGTGTTAGAAATAGTTCTGGCGGGAATGATATTATACAAATATGCGGATAATAAATTATGCGGTAGGTAGGGTTATAAAATATTAAATACGTAAAATATGATATATAATTATAAATTTACGTAAATACGCTTATTAGGATGTTACTAATAAGGGCGCTGGTAACAATATCCGGCTCGAAGGACCAATATGGAGACGCCTGGAGTCGGCGCGGTAGGCCAAAATGGCAAGGGAAGCGTGGTGGATGCGGGAACAAGGAAGTCGTGCACTGACCTGTTCCTCAGCAGCAGCTAGCGCCTTCGACGTGTAGATCCATTCGCAGCCGCCCGAAAGCTCCTTAGAATAAGACAAGGGCTTCCAACACCTCACACACTTCAGCCAACTCACGACGTCACCACAATATGCGTTATAGTTTATATTATAAGCGGAGAAGCGAATATTACCACCGATTTAGTGGCGCGGGCGCGGTTAGGAGCACAAGTAGGTATAGCGGGGTTGCGAAATATAGTATCTGTATGCGATGTATACGCGGGCGCGGTTGACACAGAAGTAGTGCACGACAGGGAAAGGGGTGGGGGTTTAAGAAGCCACACTAGGTGGCGTTACCAGTCAGTCTCGTGCGACGATAACTTTGGTAGTCCAACCTGCAATGTATGCGATCCGGTCCGCGCGTCTGTTACCACTTTTAAAGTTACGTTACATACGAATTTTCATATTAATGATTAACACCAACTAATAATAAATGACAATGAAAGATGTAAAAGATAAAATATCGAAAAAAAAAAAAAATTAACAATTTAGATTAGTCAAAAATATAAAGTGATGATGTCTCAGTTGGTAGTGCGGTCGGATCCAGCTTCATTGGACTTGGGTTCGAGCTCACCCATCCAACTCTAAAATTAACCTGAGCTTTTGTTGAAGAAAACATCGTGAGGAAACTATAGCATGGAGGTAGGGCATTTTCTATTAATGCCCGCTTGGGTAGCTACCACCCTCAAGTATAAAATCTGTCGCCAAATACCACCAGGTGTGTTCCGGCAGCATCATTTGAAAACCAGTACCTCTAGGCATTATGTGTTTAACATCCTATACCACGATGTCACTTATCAGATGAGATTGTGATCAAAGCACTTAGCCTATGCAAAGTAAAAAAAAATATCTATGCGAAGAATTAATAAAACTAATTTTACATTAATTATTATTTAAATGAGAATGATAAGTTGTTTATAGGTTTTCTAGTTTTATTAATATTAGTATGTAACAATATCCAAATACAATTTCCCATATAAATAACATTCAAATGAATAAACACAAATATTTGAAAGACATTTTAACAGAGAATGTATTCAGCCTCATAGTTGTCACCCCATTTTAATTCATAATCAATAATAGTCAATAAACAGTAGTTTCAAACACCTCACCATGATATTATTTTTTGTTACATCCATTAGGATATATCGAGATTCCTGACATGTTCTTCTGAATGCTGCATATTTAACAAGTAGCGCTTTACATATATAACATAAGTGCTTTGGAAGATTATCATGTGGCGAGACCTGGAATAAAATTTAAAAAGGTATCTGTTTTTTATGTTTTTATCAAACGCTGCCTCAAGGCTTAAATAAATATAGATAAGAAAACAACAATTCTGATGAAATGTTATTATGAACTTTTTTATTTATTTATTTTTCAAAACTGATAAATATTTATTTATTATAAATAGGCACCAACAGTACACATATTATACATTAGTCACTTAATCACATGAATCTAATTATGATATGCGTTCCCAACAGGGAAGCTAAGTCCAAGATTAGTTTTACTTAGAGGGTGGAAAAAAGTGTTGGTCATTTTATGTCTTGGGTACGAAATGCTAGGTCATGTAGTTTACGTCTTTCCCTAAGTGCTAACATGTAAAATTATGAAAACCTGCTATTTGTATGTATCTCTATGAGAGATTCCTGAAGTTCGAAATGCAAGAAATCTTAATATAGTTGGAAGTAAGTACAAGCAAGTTATTAGTTGTTTAACATGATTACTATATTTGTTAAAGTAAAGATTACTTATATGTTATTCTGGATCGCTAAATTAATGATCAGTGAACTACATAAAAGTGTAAGACTGTTCTTGCATTCAATTTAAAATTTACCACAAATAGTTTTTATATATTGAAGATATATTCTAAGTGTAAAACTTGAAATGTTTATCAGTATGCTGTAGGAAGTTCAGAGGAAAGATTATTATTATTATATCCAATAGTTTCTACACAAAACAAATTCCATGGTTGCAGTTATTTAAGAAAAGTATATGCTCTAAATTCTATAACTAAATATGTTATAACATGAAATGTATAGCATGAAAACATAAAAACACATATTTCTTAATTATGTATTATTTTGTTTAAGTGTTTTTGGATGGCATTACACTCTTACGGAAACATAGGTATTTATAAAAGATAATAATCCAATTGCTAATTATAAACCTCCTTTATTACAGATGATTCTTTTATAAAAGAGAATATAAAGTAATTTTGTAGTGTCACTATGAATATTGAAGTTAAAAATTATCATAAATATATCATGTGCATAATTGTGGACAATCTATTGTTGATTGAATTATTTTATGTAAAGAAATTGGTTCACTTGTATTCTGTAAAAAAAATAAGATTTTAAAAGAAATAATCATGAAAATAAAAAATCTCCAATCAAATCAAACCCTAACAAGGACATAAAGTAATTGTTCATTCACCAGCTATGAAAATTAACCTGTTTAATTTTCTGTAACTATTTTTGTATGTAGTGTAAATATTATAATAGCTTTTACGAAACTTAAAACAAGTGTTTATAAATAAAAAAAAACATACAGTCTCGCCGACAAGCATGCTGTAGAGATCCGCGAGGCTATTATCAAAGATATTGTGCATCTGGCCCATAATTTGTCCGGACCCGAGACAGCCCCGGCATATTAACAAATCGTATTTTATTTTATTATCCATTGTTTTCAAAACATCCAAAACCTAACTCGAGTTAAACAAAACAATAACAAACGGTGTTGCAAGCTATCAAACTCGTAAAACTCTTAAATGTAGTCAATAAAATCTCTTTCGGACTCTGGATGGTTGCGATCGATGAATATATTTCGTTTCCGACAAAGACTTTTCTAATCAAATATTTGTTTGAATGTTTATGGTACAAAAATACATAGAATTAAAAATCAAATGGTAAAATATCAACTGAAATGTTAGACACTACATAAATAGGCACTGACAACCCTAGCACAAACCGTCAAAATTTGACGTTAAACATACATACATATCATCACGCCTTTCTCCCGTGGGGGGGTAGGCAGAGATTACGTCCTTCCACTTGCTACGATCTTGACACACCTCTTTCGCTTCCTCTACTTTCATGAGCGCTTTCATTAAAGCGTTCTTCTTTAAATTACTGTGCAAAAGAGTAGAAACTTAAAATCCAAAATACTCATGTCTGTTTGCCACTTGTGGTATAAAAATCTTAATGCGATGCCTGCTGTAGTAACATTGTAACAATTTATTTAACCTTTGAAAGGAAATTTCTTTTGTAAAACATAACATTGGTGGAGCTTGGTCAGATACATAGTAGTTCTTATAGTTTCTTCAAAATGTTTAGGTTCACCGAATTCTTGGAGCCACATTGACATTAATCACTTCACTTCTTAACATAGTGGCTAAAAGTCGGGTTACAGTGACTTGATTTGTTTCGTTAAAGGATTAGTTATATATTTTATAATATGCAGCTCCGGATCTAGCCCACTCTCTCTCTACGGTATAAATTAATTTAAAAAAAACTCACAAATATATAATGCTTGGAGTTTTTCGTGAATGGGGCAATAAGAACACTTTTATAAACTTGCACTCCTTATTACTTAACTAGCTGTCTGCTTGCGGCTGTGCCCGCGTTATATATATATTTCACAGCGTTTTAATTTTTTTGTACAGAAACCTAATTATTTTCCTAAAAAAAATTAGTACTAAGATAAAGTAAAAATATTTATCATAAATTAGTACTTGCCCGTAAAAGTGTGCATTGAATCGGATTTTATTCAAATTTTTATGAGTTTCATATTTTTTGACACAGAATCTTAATTATTTTCTAGAATCAAAAGTACCCTAAGTTACCCGGAGAAACTTCAGCTATTTACCAAAAAAAGCCCGTCAAAATCGGTCCAGCCGTTCCGGAAATTACCCTAAACAGACAGACAGACAGAAATTAAAAAAAAAAAATTAGTATAGGTATTGTATATATGTATTTAGTAAAAAGAAATAATTTTGACATTACAAACGGACACTTAAATTTGATTTATTGGTATAGATAACTTTTTCATTTGTTTGACATGAAATTATATACCCGGGAAAAGATCTTCATTAATTAGAACTATGTACTTCGTAATTTTCAACCAGCCTTCTGTGTGTACACTTTGTGGAACATGTTTTTTTTTAAATATCATAATTATATTATGATTTTTGGCGTGACCTTAAACTGTCGCCTAGGGTGGATGCCCCCCTCCCCAGATCCGGTGCTAATAATATAGTATAATTGTTGTGCCCGAGGTCCCACTCATATGTAAGTCGTCGTAACAGAATAATATTATTCCTACCGGAGTAAAAGGAAAAATACCAAAATGATAGGTACTATTCGTCTGGGTAAAACAGTCATCATTTTGAAGGAGTTAAAAAAAAAGTGGTATCAGGCTTTTTAATATAAGTTTCATTGTGTACCATATTCTGACAGAGTTAAAGTCGTTTTTATAAAATGTAAACAAAGAGATATCCCTTTTGTTCTTGAAATTTTTAATTTTATTCCTCTTACTTTCTTTCTTATTACGCGGTTTCACACTGCTTATTGATGACTCGCTGGCATTGGGCCTAAAGAAAGTTTGCCAACTGTGGTCGTCGTCCATTGATGACGTGATGAATTTTAGCTGTTTTAAATACTCTCCCCCAGTTTTAAGTCACACGTGATTATAAATGGACGATCCCAAAGGATGAATGAAATAAATAACTTTATTTACTTTACATGTATTAATAATTTTAATTACTTATTCAATTTTCTACAGAGTCTATGAGTAAAGGAGATCGCTTCTTGCGTTGTGTCGGCGGTTTGAGCCCGGAATGGACCTGTTGGGAATAAAATTACAAAAAGTAAATCTATAGATTACTTGTCATCACACTTTTTGATCAAGGGCCACATAGGTCAATGTGAAGTACCACATAGCAGGCCACACTTTTATGGAATGGTTAGTTGAGACTAGGAATAAATAATAAAAGCTGATACCATCAATTAATTGACATATTTTTATGAACTTCAAAACGTGAATTTCCCATAGATTACGTATGGCAATGTTATTACTTATGAAGATACTTTTAACAACCCAATTTTTTATTTATTTATTTTAGTTATTGTCTACTAAAATTGTGACATCGCGGGCCGCAGTTTGACGACCAATGCTATAGATAGAACTGCATAAATACAGTACTGCGAATATAAGGTATAGCTTCACGCCTCTCTCCCATAAGGGTAGGCAGAGACTACATCCTTCAACTTGTTACGATCCTGACACACGTCTTTCGCTTCTTCTAATTTCATACACGCTCTTCGGTTACTAATTTTGAACGTCTTCGTTTTTGTCAAGATACGTTTGCCTAAGCCCTAGGTTTTCAATACGGGCGATAACGCCCCCTTGTCGAAGTGGAAAAAAATTGGGAAGAAAATAGAAGGGCATTGAGATATATAAAAGGCAATAAAATTAAGATGGTGGACTCCAGAAAGAAGTGAGAGTAGTGAGCAACACAAGATTGTGAAACTGTGGCCTAGGTCGACCTTTACCGGGGTCTGAGCGGCTGTCTCTTCCTGTTGTGTGTCCGTCATACTCGCAATGAAGGAGGGAGAGAGGGAGAGGGAACGGGCAGCACTCCTGGATCTTATTGGGTGCATCAGACACCGTAGCGCCAAGCGCAACGTTCTGCGTGTTCTCCAAGCCTCTTAAAACAATTTGACGACGGATCTTTCTTCCGAGGTATGGCGTCGTCAGGGACAACTGTTGTTCCAAACTGGTGGTAGCGTTCATAAGTGCCTCATCAGGCACTAAATTAAATGAATTATTTTTGATTATGGTAAAGAATATTCCACTACAGAAAATTAACCTATATATACTTACAAACTGGTGTCCCCTTAAAGCTGCCGGACCCTTGAAAGTCTTCGGGCAGTGTTTGCAAACGAACGGTCGCTCGTTCGAATGCACCCTCATATGAGTCTATAAGACACGACAAAGAAAAAAAAAACAAATGTCAAAGCCCCGAAGGAATGTCATCTTTTTAAAATCAATCATATTAAGTTTAACCTGTGACTAAATCGTTTCACCCATTTAAAAATTAATGTATTTTTAGACACTCTTATGGATATGGAGTGGAATGGAATATCGAGTCGTCGCTTACCATCATGAGGGCGCGTTTGATGAATGTCTTCGGACATTCAGGACACTGGAACGGTTTCTCTCCCGTATGAGTCCGCTGATGGTAGCGCAGTTCACACGTGTTCTGGGACATAATATTATAGATTGGCTCAGGCCTACTAGACGAGGGCGGATCGTGGTTTTTTTGGGGCCCTATGCTTACTGCGTTCCTGAGGCCCAACCGCCATAAACAATCTACGTATTCTAAATTCACTTGCAAATAATATCCAACATATTATGTAAAAATATGTGTTTCTTTAATTATCTATATTAAACCCCTTGAGCACTAACCTGGCGTTTACGCCAGTTTCCATTGTTTTCCTATTGTGTCATTTTTATGGGTAATCGACATATTAATATATTTATATAAAAGCGTATTAATTTATAAGTATGTAAAGAACTCTGTATGTTTTATTATTTTTATTTTATTAAATAACTTGCTATGAAAAATGTCGATTTTTTACTGTGAAATGATGGAAGTAATCGGTACAGGAGTAAGTTACAGGTTGAAGGAATAAAGTTTTATTACACTTTTATATGTAAAAAATATATATAGCTATTGAGAAGGTATTAGTAAGTTGCGAGGCCCCTATCTCTTTGAGGACCAGATGCTAAATGGGAGATCAGCCTATGTTGCCACCCGTAATATATTTTAAGGGCTGTGTAGGTATTATATAAATATTAACAGATTGTGGGCGGGGGGTTTGTCTATATTTTTGATAATATGAGGAACCGGGGTTCTGAATGGTGATTATCTGAATGGTAAATGAATTGGTGATGAAAAATTCAAAAAGATAATTATAAAGTATATTCCGGGGTAACATCAAAACTTTATTTCATTAAAATCGGTCAACTCTATCAAAAGTTATAGTAATTTGAATGACACGCGGCGACTTTAGTATGAAAGAACAGTTTGTAAGTAAACGAGTTTTAGTCTTATTCGGGAACAAAAAAAAATTATGGATTGATTGAAATAAAAAAAAAATATAATTTATGTATAATTAATATCTAAGACATAGTAAATGAAAAATAAGGCGCGGAATATAATATTATTTAATTAACTAGATATAATTGGACGGTCAGGTTTTGTTTGTTTTTGAAGACACGAGGGACGAAGTGTTATGTTAATAGTGTTTACGTAAGCAAATTATAAATGTATTTCTAAAGATTATTCATAGATGGCGCTATTTTTTTATTATTTAGACTGCTCTGAAACATTGCAAGGGGACGGTGTATAATTGTCTGTATTACACGCGACGTTGTCACAGGCACAGCTAGTTAACTAGTAAACATATATAATAAAGAGTACGGACCAAGAGTCTGCAGTGTGTGGAAAAAAAACAACAACATGAAAATCGCAATTTTACTCTCAAAATTAAAACTCACTCGCATAGATTTTCCGCAGAGTTCGCATATGATTGTCTTCAGATTAACTTTGTCCTTGTCGATATGAATTCTACGATAATGCGCACTGTACAAGTTACACTTCGGAAATACTTTGTCACACTGAAACAAATATTCTGATGGATACATTTCAAGGGAACACTAAAAAGAGGAATTTTATTTAAATGCAGTTATTTAAAACGGGTTTTCACGAGTTACCTTTTTCCTATCCCGAGGCATCGGCTGAGTCTCACCGACTGCGGTCGCGGGCTGACTGGCGGCGCGCGGCGTCGCCTACCGCGTTCAGGGGTAGTATTTTGATGAACTACCCCTGTTTGGTCTTTATATATATTATAGTCAAAACACACAACACTAACAGTGTCCATCGATGATGTCTGTGACGATATATCGCGAACCTAGACATTTTCTAACAGCGGATTGCACGCAAAGGAAAACCTATATCCATACTCGCGATTGAAATGTTTACGTTTTTTTTTTATTCCATTCAATTTAATTTAAGGTAACGCGTGAAAAAATCCGTTTTAAATAACTGCATTTAAGTATGGAATGCGAAAAAAAATGTATTCTTATAAAAATCAATATGGCGGCCATTAATTTGTTAAAGCGTTCCAAATGAGTTTTTTTGACATCGCAGAATTCACGCACAGTTACATTTTTTTTTAGTATACCTACTTAATTTTTGCACGTAAAACTCACAAAAATTACACAATATAAAGTCGTGTACTGCAAGTTAAATAATTAAAATTAATAATACAGGGACTACAGTACTGAGTCTGATCACTTATGACCTTATACATACAACCAATGTAATAATTTAGTAGTAATCTAATCGACTTCCAACATTTTTTTCGAGCATTTATGGGAAAAAATATTCTAGATGTGGCAACACAAAAGCGTCCACTTAAATGCCATCTTATTTTCGACCGATTATACCTTGTCGCTGAAGGCTGACGTCATAGGTGACGCGAATCTATGAGTTTTTCTCTAGCGAAAATCGTTAAAACGCGGCTGAAGATTTTTTCACTTTAAAAAAGACTTTCCGGACCAAAATCGCATCAAGAATTATTTCTGTCTATACTAATAAATAAAATTGAAGTTATAACTGTTTATTAATGTCAACATTATTTTTTTTACTAAATAGATATATATTTGGTATATGACACCTATACCAAAAATACAATTTTTTAAATTTTTTGTCTGTCTGTTTGCAATGGGTAACCTCCGGAACGGCTGGACATATTTTGACGGGACTTTTTTGGTAGATACCTGAAGTTACTTATTTGTACTTTTAATTTTCGAAAATAACTAGGGTTCTGCGTAAAAAAAAAAAACTTGAATAAAATCCGATTCAATGCACAGTTTTACAGGCGCGTGCTATAATTTATGGGAATATTGTTACTTTATGTTAATACTATATTTTTTTTAGGAAATAATTAGGGGTATCATATAAATATCATATAATAAATAAAACGCAGTGAAGAATATATGAAACGCAGGCGGAAAAAGTGCATATAACATTTGACTTATTTCTAACCCAAAAAACAAATAAATGGCGAAATATGAGAGTCTTTTGTTTTCATTGGCGCGGAAAAAATATGTAGCAAAAAGAAAAACAAAATGAGAAAGGTTCGATGGAATCTAGAAAATAAATAGCCTATAACCATCTACGAAAAATTCCGCGTCGAATTGTAGTAATCCCATCTCGATATGTTTAGTACTTTTGAGGTGATGGTACGACAAAGAAACACGATTTTTCTTATATGTACATATATTTGTGTGTGTGTCTATTCAATGGGAAATTTAAAATATGAATGTGACTTACCTTAGCACAAGGGTATAGGGATTTGCCAGCAGAGTTCCTGTGCGTCTTCAATAAGTGGTCTTTAAGCATAAGACTAGTTGAGAAACTATCGCCGCAGTGGATACACGAGCTCGACTTGTCGCACGACAAATCGCCCGACTCGTGTCGCTCCAATGCCTTCCTATTCGTAAACTCAGTACCGCAATTCACGCACTTACACTCCGGTGGAAATTTTAGCTGTAAACGAATTACACGCAAACCTGACGTCACACTGCATACGAAATGTGCTAAGTATCTCTTGTCTCTTTCGCGCACGATCATATATTACGAGCGTGAGAGAGACTAATATTGTTAGTTTATTTGCTTGATATACAGCGTGTTATTTGAATTTAGTTATATCAGGCGGCATTTTTCTTTATACAAGTGGACCGCGGATCGACCCAGTCAGGTCAGTTGAAATTATAAGACTAGTGTTATGTGTTGTATACCAGAATTCATGTTTGTGACGAATAAGCTGTTTCATAGTGTCGTGATGGAATGTCAAGCGATGATGGCGCAGTGGGTAGTGCGGCCGGATATCGCATCAATGGACGCGGGTTCGATCCCCACCTATCCGACTCTAAAATAGGCCTGAGCTTTCGGTGAAGGAAAACACCGTGAGGAAACTATAGTATGGTGGTAGGGGATTTGAAAAATAATGCCCGCCTGGGTAGCTACCCACCCTCAAGTCACAAAACATGTCGCCAAATACCAATAGGTGTGCTCCGGCTACATTACATGAGGACCAGTATATAGGTTTAGTGTGTTTACCATCCTGGACCACATCGTCACTTAACATCGGTTGAGATAGTGGTCAAGCACTCAACCTATATGGTGTTAAAAAAATCTACCAATGAACGTACAACAGGACAGTTTTATTATCAACTAACTATGCCGAAGATTAAAAGGACCAAAATTAAAAAAGAAAAAATGTTTATGGTACAATAAGCGTATTGATTTAGTAAAAAGCTGTTATTTTGGCATTACAAGAAGATACCGAAAATTTATTTATTTGTATAGGGATAATCTATCACTAAATTTCATTCTCTTGGGAGTGAATATAAAAAAAAACCTACCTCTTTATGGGCCAAATTCTTATGGGCGTTCAAACCGACCATCGATATGGAAGAGTCGCCACATATATAACACCAAATCAACTCCGAAGGATGTCTGATCCGTATGTGAGTCAAATACGTGGTCAGTTTCCTGAGAAATTACATCGTCGCGATTTGGAAACATCTAGAAATATTTGCGGTTTCGCTCCACAGTATTTTACAACCAAATCTATATCCGCTGTACTCGTAATAAAACGTAAAAGAACTCCCCCCTTCCAAATCCCTCCCTCCCCACCCTTTCAAATTTGGTGGATAAATTTGGTTATCTAAGAGGTTATATCCCTCCAAAACAAATCCACTTGAAAATAATTGACAATTTACGAAAGCTTTAAATAGCTTTAAATAAGCACAAAATTTCGAAAAATAGGTTGATTTTTAAAATAATATTAACAATTTAGTGCAACACTATAATTCACCGACCTCCAAAGTGCTTTACACGATCGCTCTTATACCTTATCCTGTCTATCCACCACCCACTGTTTCTCAACCTTATTTTGCTCACCGTCCCCTTAGATATTTTCTTTCTAGAGTCCCCATATTATTTTTTGCTATTTTGTGCTATATTTTTAATCTGCCCACGCCCCCTCTGCGTTATATCTATGCCCCTTAATTTTGTCTAGACCTTCTACTGCCCTTAAAAATTCTCCAACATCCATGAAGGGGCGTTGTCGTTGAGAACCAAGAATCTAACCCAATGATAAAAATCATAATGATAGATAACTTACAAATATTCCTTAGCGCAGTATTCACATTTATAAAGTTTCCCGACATGCATCTTATAATGTTCAACAGCCTTACACCTGGAAATTTATAAGAGAAATACATGATTCGTTTCACGTTTTCCCACGACCACATCTTGTGCTGCATACGAATGTATTTGAAAATCATATAAAAGGTGCCTGCATAAGTACCTTCTAGAAAACCCCTTATACATGCTCACAAATAGATGTTGAATTTTCCATATTAGCTAAGGGGTCATCCATTAAACATGTGATGTGTTTTTTTTAATTCGTTTTTGACTTAACCGGTTAAGCACCAACCTGGTGTTTAGGCCACTTATCATTTGTCTGGTTTTTACATATATTGGCGCTTCGAGCTACATTTTTAGTATAGTTTATTCATAATCAAAATATACTATAGGCTGCGTAAGTATAAAGTTTATTATTTATCTCTGAGCAGAAGCACTTAAACGCTATCTTATACTTGACATAGTATAGCATATTGACGGCTGATGCCATTACATTTGTAAAGCGAATCTATAAGTCATTCTCCTATCGAGAATCGTTCAACGCCGCTATAGAAGTTTTCGCTTCAATAAATCTATCATCCAAAAATTAAATTTATATTTAAGTAGAAGTACTTTGTAGAGTTCTAAATAAACATAAGCAGTGTATACTGCTGATAGCAGGGCGCATTTACACCCATATGTATGCTATATATAATAGATGTTATATGTATGCCACCAACTACGGCCAGGGAAAATTTAAAAACATCACTACTGCGCCACCATAACAATAAGACTATCTTTCAAGAGTTACCAAAGAAATAAAACACTCACGTGTTGCGACTGATATGTTTACACTGTCTGCAGGCAAACTTTAGTCTATGACTCCGGAGGTGTCTATTCAGGTTTCTGCTATCACTGTATCTAACCTTGCAAATTTCACAGATAGCATCACCTCTGCTCTAAAACAAATCAACGACCATACATTTCAATGATTCTACGATTTTGCAAAGGTTATGTAATGATTATAAGTAAAAATTTTTTTTTAAATTAAAACTGATGATTTGAATTTTTCATAATTTTAAAAATCTGTGGGGCACCTTAAAATATTGAGTAATTTATTTTTATTTTTATATAAGATACAAATTTCACCTTCAGGGTAAGAAAAAAAAATCATTTTCGATCTACCCTAATATACATTCATATCTATTTAGTAAAAAAAAAACACTTTTGACATTACAAACAAATTGATATTAACTTCCGCATATTTTCTTTATTCTTCATGGTCCAAAGAAATCAAAGTGGTCCCTCGTCAAGAATAGGTTGGGAACCACTGCTTTATTCTAATAAATCTTTAAATGTTACAGACACAAAGAGGCAAGTTTCTATGAATATTTGTCTATTATTTGGCTTACAACAGCCAAGAATGAACATAGTTACTTTTATAATATAGCACTTTCAAGACTTTACATAATGTCTAGTTTATAGAAGCCCAAAAAACGAATTACAACTGAATGTAATTAACTGCCTTTTTGAATTATCATATGATAATAATTATGCTTGATCTTAAGATTTACTTAAAGACAATGACATAGTAAGAGTTGTTCAAACATTACGTAGGCCAAATTTTGGACATTTTTGTTCCCCTCCCATCTTCTTGTCATTTATAGTAAGCAAAGCTCTAATAGAGGAAGGCTTCATGATTATAAAATAAGCATTGGCATAATTTTGAAAAAAAAAAACAAGATTTCAATCACCATTTAGACTTCTACCACCCCATGTCATCAAACATAAGCAAAACTTACAGACCCCTGACCCCATTGATAGTTAAGTAATACTTGTAATACAGTCCCTAATCTGAGAAGTTAGATTACTGGGTTAAAAAAAAAAACAACTTACAGGATCATGCAGAGCTTTACGATGCTTCTCTAAATTATGCCCGTCCATGAAACCTTTCAAACAATCATTACACCTGTATGGATAATCAAATCCGTTCTTCCTCTCTGCAATATCTTTCATCTGCTGTTCTTTACTTAAAACTATAACATTAACATCATACATCCTCTCAAAGTTAGCTATATTGTCTTTTGTTTCAAAATATTTCCCTTTTTGTTTAAATTTATGTTTTTCTTCCATATCTGGTCTCACTTCTTTTGCTGTCTTCTCTCTCTTTGATTTTCTCTTCACCTTTCTAACCTTTTCTTCTTTCATATCTACTTCTTCGTTTATATTAACAATATTCATGAGAAATAATTCTTCTGTGTGAATATCACAATCTTCGTCTTTTATTAACACATCATTTTCAAGTTTAACTTCATTTACTTGTACTGGTGTACTTTTTATTTCATATGAATTATTTGTATAGAGTATCTTTGATTTATCATTGTGAGTTGTGACTTTTTCAGTCAATTCAGTTTCTGGGTAGTTGATTGTGTTAATCTTGGTATGAGTGTAGGGATGAAGTAATGACATATTGTTCTGCAATTAGGACCAATGCTTACATAGAGTAACAATTTCATATTAGTGCAGTGTATTAGTGATGATGGCTTAGTTGTTAGTGCTGTCAGATTTTGCATCAATGGACACGAATTCAAACCCGCCTACCTATGCAACTCTAAAATCAACCTCAACTTTGGGTAAAGGAAAGCATCGTGAGGAAAGCATAGCATTGCGGTAGTGCATTTTCTAATAATGCCCACCTGGATACCTAACACTCTCAAATTTGAAAACCTGTGGCCAAATACCAATATGTCTATTCCGGCAGCAGCACTTGAGAACCAGTAACTCTATGCTTAGTGTGTTTACCATCCTGGACTACATCGTCACTTAACTTTAGGTGAGATTGTGGTCAAAGCACTGAGCCTATACTGTGTTAAAAACAATACAGCTAATTAGGTATCCATTAGTTATTATTCAGGAAACACAAAAAAATTACAAGAATCTTTTCAAAACGATAAGTGTATTTATTATCTGATGTAGTTTAAGCTAATATTTGTTATACTTATGGAAAAATTTATGAGGATAAAAATATCAAATGAAGTCAACAGAAAATTGGCACTAGCACATTTTCTAGCAGAAAATGAATGATATTAGACATTATTTAAAATATAAAATATGCAAGCTGTGTAAAAATATAATATTATTATTTAAAAAAAAAAATAAGGCAAGCAGAAAAGTTAAACTGAAATATAGTAAAAAGTCAAATTAAATTGAAAACTTCATTTGCAATTTTGAATTTAGTCTTTACACCTATAACATACATATAATATACATACATATAAAAATTGGTCCACTATCTTTGGAAGTCTACCAAATTGAATATAGATGAAGTTATTTGTATTAACTTTCAGTTTCAAGATTTAACTCATAATAACAAGGTTAGTTAAAGCTTACAGTTGAAAGCTAAACAATAATTTTTTTTTATTTTTTATTCTTACATGGTATATGCTCAATGCTTTGACCACAATCTCACCTGATGTTAAGTGACGATTTGGTCTAGGATGGTAACACACACTAAGCTTAGGTACTGGTTCTCAAGTGATGCTGCTGGAACAGACCTATTGGTATTTGACAATAGGTTTTCAAACTTGGGGGTGGGTAGCTATCCAGGTGAGCATTATTAGAAAATGCCCTACTACCATGCTATGGTTCCCTCATGGTGTTTTCTTCACTGAAAGCTCAGGTTGATTTTAGAGTTGCATCCATTGAAATGGAATCCGGCAGCACTACCCACTGTGCCATAAGTGTTTTTTATTTAAAATATAACAATAAAAGACAAGCATTAAGGTGACTTGCAATAACACTTCATAGTCCTACTAATGTCTTTACTTACCATTTCATATTTAGTAATATTTTGAAGAATATCTCTAGCTTTTAGACATCTCTGTCTGAATGATGCATATTTGAGCAGAAGTGCACAGCAAAAGTGACATAATTGTAATAAATCTTCATTTACAAGCATCTATAAAAAAATTTTGTTTATTTTAATACTGTATAATACATTTTACTGTTTATAACAGTAAACATGATGCAAAATATCAAAGACCATCTTATTAAGCTCAGAAGAAATGGAATTAATACTGCCAGGACATATCGTTAGGTGATTTCCAACAGACTTTCAAATTTTATAGTGGTAGTTAGCCATTGAAAAATGGTTTATCACTATGATGTTTCATAGCTTATTTTCTCAAATAAAAGCTCAAGTTCATAATAGAATAAGTTGGGTGGATTCAAAACCACTTCCATCAACATGGTATTAGTTCATAATAGGTGTTAGTACATTTTCTTATCATTTCATGTCATTACTTTTATTAAACCATTGTTCTTATTTCATATATTACTCTATAAAGTATCATTTGATTTTAACTATATAAATACAATTAAAGATGGTAAAATATAAAAAATAGGTAGCATATTTTTCCTTTTAAAAAATAGGAATAATTTCATTTTTTATATTGTGAGGACTAATATGGTATAGAAAGATGCGCCATCATTTGGTAAGGCCGTTGCGAGCGCCTGATATTATATGATAGTTTGAAAGAAGTATAAAAAGTAAAAAAATAATTAAATATACCTCAGGATACACAAGATGTTTATAAAACTCTGCTATACGGGAACTTTTTACTATATATAGTTTTTCTTTGTTTAAACACCCATGACATGATAAAGCAGATGTTTTGACTAGATTATCCATTATAATTGGGAATATTTATATTTTGGAATTTGATAAACAAATAGCGATTTGACAACAAACAATATAGATAAAAAAAGGAAAATCCACAGACAAATATAATACTCCTACAGAGGTCAAATATCTAAGAATCTTCTATATTAAGAATAAAATTGAAGTGCCTGTTTGTATAATTTTTTTTTTACTTAATAGATGTGAATGTACATATATATGATACCTGTACTAAAAATACAAGGGTTAAAAATGTTGTCTGTCTGTCTGTATATATTGTGTCTTTCCGGAATGGCTGGACGGAATATGACGGGACTTTTTTTTTTGGTAGATAGCTGAAATTACTCAGGGTAACATACGGGTACTTTACATTTTCGAAAACAATTAGGGTTCTGCTTAAACAAAATAAAACTTATAAAAATTTGAATAAAATCCAATTCACAGTTTTATGTACCAGCTGTGTGCTCGCACATGCGCTCACGTTTCATATATTCATTACGGAATTTTTTTTTATGGAATACTAATTATTTTCTTAAAAAAAATAGTACTAAGTAGGTCTGTTTGTTCCGGGTAATCCCCGGAACGGATGGACCGATAGTGACTGGACTTTTTTGTTAGATAAGTGAAGTTACTCCACCTAACTTAGGCTACTTTAATTTTTCGAAAACAATTAGGGTTTCGTGTAAAAAAAAAAAAAATGAAAAATTATGTAATCGTGAATAAAATCCGATTCAATGCACAGTTTTACTGACAGGTATTAGTGGGAAATTTCTTTGCTTAATGTTAGTAGCAAAAAAATTGAAAAATAATTAGATTATATATAAAATGCGGGCGGAGCCGCGGCCACACAACAACTGGTTATTTTATAATGTTTAAAATCTTAAAAGCAAGCAGTGGTTAGAAATATAAATAAAAACACATTTTTAATAAACTTACACGTTTATTTACTACTTACAGGATCATTTTTTTTTGTCATAAAATAAAAAGGCAATCCTACAGCTTACCGAATATATTACACTATACCATTGAAACTAAATTAAGATAATTATCTTATCTTTATATTTTCCTAAAAAAAATTACACCTAATTATGTCACGTTACAATATAATAATTATTACAAATTATGGCCGAAAATAATTTACAATCTACTTCTTTATTTATTATTGCGATAAAGTTAGAAAATCCAAAACTTTATTTATTAATAGATACATACTTATTAATTAAATTAAATATTAATATTTTATATCAAAATTCTCGCACGTTAAAAGTATGCGATACCATAGTGTATACAATATTATAACATAGTCGATATTAACTAATACATTGTAAGAAAATCGATAATCGATTCCACTTTTATTTGTCAAACTTGAACTTATCAAAAAATGCAAAATGTTTATTACTTCAAAATAACCCATAGTAAAATCATATGACTCAAATATAAGAATGAACTCAGAAATTATTGTGATTATTGACCTTTTTTGTTTTTAATGACGTATGAAATTTCCTCAAAAACTGGATAAATAACCTATAAACAGCCGACCATAAAGTTTTTTTTTTTAATTTTATTGAGATTCTTTTTAAAATAGTATTTATTTTTCGATATATCAACTATATTTTTTGAAAAGATTTCATACACTTATTTGGGATTTACAATACCAAATTCATTCTTCGTAATAAACTGTAGGGAATTAAGTTGACAATTTTAATATCCGATAATATTTATTAGGTATATCTGTAAAAAGTTATTATAATAATTACTATTTAGTTTCAATTAAAATTATAAGTTAAATTAATAATTTTTAATCTTTTTATATTATAATATATTCACTTATAAATAATATTGATGTGTACAAGTATTGCTTTCAAATTTCTTTCTAAAATTAATATTGCACCTAAATTTAATTTTCAATATGGCAACTGATTAAATCTAGACAATAACGGTTATTTATTTAGGACATAAATTATTAAAAGTGAGTAATAACTAGGGGCGTCTTTACCTATAGTGCAGGGTGTGCAGCTCACATGGGCGCAGGGTATTAGGGGGGCGCCGAGCGACGCTTGCGTCTTCTACATTATACATAGATGTTTCACTTGGAGCGCCAACGCTCTCAAAGACCCTGCGCCTGTATTATGACCGACATCGAGCGCGGTAATGGTTTAAAATTGCTTCCCGACATCACAAAATTGCATCCGAATTGTCGTTTTAAAAATATAACTGTAAGTATTCCATTTGGACTGCGCGGCTAGTAGAAGGCGTCAGGATGTTGATTGCACACGGGCGCTACAAGGGCTAGAGCCGCCTCTGATAATAACGCATATGTACATGTAAGAAATTGAAAGTCGATATTGTTGACTTGTTTTTTTGACTTATGGACAAGTTCGTCCATTTGGTTATGTTTTTAAGTGGTGGGTGCTGGTGATACCGTAGCACTCAATGCGTGTTTGTTTATGTGCTTCAGTCAATATATGCGGTACCTATTTTGCAACCGATTTGTTTCAAACGTATTAAAATAGCTTTATCACTCACACTGAAGTTTGGCTGTAACTCTGACGTGATTTGCGTTGGATACTCTTTCATGTTCACCTTTAATTCGACATTGTGAACTAGGGTTTATGGTATCCACGGGATTTGTTCCACTGGTCAAAATTATGAAAACTTTATTTTATAGATCCTTCCCCATAAGCATTATTAATACTTCAAGCTGGTTATACAGCGCTGGTGCCACGGCGGAACTCGTATTCGTAAATAACGCGTTATTCTAAGTTTTCCATTTTATGAAAAGAAGGATGTCAAATTAAAATCAAATGATGCGAAAAGAAATGAATTACTAAATTCGAAGTAACACAAGTATACAAGTCAAAATTTGAATTTGGAATTCGTATCTAACGCCAAATATATGAGACCAAAGTGGTCAGTTCGTAAAAACGCCAGTTTTAAATTGTCAAATTTAAAAATTACATCGTGCAAAAAGTTTCTAATTGTTTTACGATGTATGAGTAGGTCTGCATCTATGACTTTTTCGAAACGGGGCAGAAACTTTTTGTGACGCCCCTACCTCCAGCGTATGAGAGAAAAAACAACTACTTTAAGAAAAAAGTTATGAATATATAATGCAAACTTTGTTAAAAATCGCCAATCGAGACCTTTTGTAGTCTCCCAAAAGTAGAGGCTGTTTTGCCGATGCGGGAATCGATCTCTGCATCAAGCGAGAGATTGCTCTTCACTTGAAAACCTAAGTAGCAAAACTTACTGACTGACAAGGGTGCGCAATTAAGCAAAATTCTGGTTGTTCTGAACATCCTTGCGCTAAAATGAGTTTTTTTTAGCATTAATGGACGTCGAGAAGATATTGAATGTTCTGGTAAATTTGTCCATCAGGTCTAGAAGTTGAGCCTCACTGTGGGCTACAAAAGCGCCGTCATCAGCGAAGACGGCTGTGTGTACAAATAGATCCTTCCTAAGGCGCTTGGACTTGACCATGGAGATGTTATGCAGCCTACCATCAGACCTTATGTAAGGTCTAGCTGTTGCCAGTGTTTCGACCAGAAGATTTTCTGCATCATTTTACCTTTGAAGAAAGTGCTAGTTACACAGAGCTGATATTTAGAGCTTGCAGCTCTTTGCTCTTTTCATTATGCTTATCTATATCGTATCCACCAAGGCATTCGAGCCAGGCTGATAAATCCTGACCAACGTTGCGAGCGTTGAAGTCACCCAAAATCTGCAGTCTATCGGTTGAACGCACTTCGCGCACCGTTTTATCAAGCTGGTCGTAAAATTGGTCTTTGGACTCTTTGGTTTTGCATTGAGTGTCGGTTCATAAGCGGAAATCAGGATGACAAAGCCGCTTTCTGTGTTAAGGTGCAAAACCATAATCTGCTTCGACAGACTTATGTTTCTATTACGCTGCTTAATTGATTACTGAACTCAAAACTCACGTTCCTATGTTTTCAAAGAACTCTTACCTTTCCCGTAAAAAGTGTAATTGACTTTAACATAGACCCTTCGTCTTCGATCCTGGTCTCCTGTAAGGTTGCAACATCAATGTTGAGCCTTTTGAGCTCAACATCAATACTATAGGTTTTGCGCAGTTGCTGAGTCAAGGCTTCCTTTGGTCTTTGAGACCATAGTTCGTATGGTCATAGTTCGTATGTTCCATTATGCAAACCGCATGTAAGGAATGATGTTGGTTTTGGAGTGTTTATTTTTGTTTCTTCGACCAGGTAGTTAATATTTAATAAGACCAGTTGAAAAGCTTATGTTCCGTTCACCCAAGCGGAACGCGTTAACGCTGAGGCGGATCAGTACCTTATTGATCGGGGGCTGCCCGACTTAAAGCAGGCGGTAACTGATCAGTGGATTTACGAACGAAGAATCCTTCTGCTGTCAAGAGTGACCCCTCGCGCTCGCACTGTGGTCGATTTGGTATGGAATATCCCATCTGCCCCTAATCAGGCTTTTGTTTACTAGGCGCTTTGTTGAGTAAGTTTTTTTTTATTTAGATTATATTATGATTTTGGCGCTCGGCTTGCCCCCTCTCCCAGGTCCGGGCCTGTGTACGTAACTTCAAAATCACATCTTATAAATTAGAAAATGATTAGTATAAATTAAGAATTTATTCTGTTCATGATAGAGGGCTTTTAATTTGACAAACTACTTCACTTTTACTTGTGAAAATAATCAGTCGCCATTATTTTATTTAATACATGCAAGATGCATAAGAACAAGACAAGAACACGCATGTCATCATTAAATTTAAAAATAAATTATACTATTAAAATAATTATTAAAAAAATAATAAAATAAACCTTTTATGTATGGTACGAATAATCGATAAATCTAAATAGCTTTATCACTAACACGAGTTATTGCTTACAATTAAAATATTAACTACGAACGTATTTAATAAATTCATTAATATGGATGTGTCTTCAGTAAAAAACTTTTGGTTAAAAAATATATATACAAAAGCTGATGATACACTTGCGAGAAAGTCACATTTCGCTAGAAAAAATTACCATTTTCGTATGCATTTTAACTATTGCAACACCAACGACGAGAGCCATCGAATAGGGAGATATTGGCGTGATTTTGCTTATTCATACAGTAGTCCGTGGTTTTCATTCAAACAAAAGCCATCGAATACCGATGCGGGGAAGAGATTTTAGCGGATTTAATCTGTCATGTAGTGGCAATCTGTACATGTATAAATAAATAAACATAAAATAGTTTAAGACATTTTTCCCTTCTTTTTATCAAGTGATTCCTTTTTTTTTGTTTAACAGCCATCGTAGAATCAATAATCAGTTATCAATTATACTAATAATCGATTTAAGAAAGTATTGATTCCACCTGTTGTGAATTATCTAGATTTTTTTTCGTTGCATTGCTGATAATGGAATGACTGGAATGGAATGCTTGAAGATGAAAAAATGAATATGGGATTGGTAAGTATATATTAAGTCAAGACGGTTGTAAGAATAAAGAAGAATGGAAAAACGGTAGTACCAGATGGAATACCAGTGGATGGGTGTGACTGATGATATTCTTTAAGGCTAAAGAAAGTATGGATGGCATGTGTAAGCAATGATATGAAAGAGAAAGGAGTAAATGAAAAGATGACGGCTGATAGGGACGTGTGGAAGGAGAAAACATACTGCGCCGACTCCAAATTAGTTAGGAATAAGGCATGAAAATGTTGATGTATTGCTGAAAATTACCTTTTTTCGTTTTCCGTGGGTACCCTCCTCCCGCACCTCACACCTCACCTCTAACCAACGTAAAATTTCCCCACTGTACTGGTGCTAGTTATATGGCGCGCGCTAAAAACGTATTTTTTTTAGAAAAAACCCTAGGCCCTTTATATATCGTACAGCTTATTGACGACCCGACCTGTCTAATCCTACGATAATACACAACAGTTTCATGGTTATTAGAGTCACACTTGGAGGAAACACTGAGGCATATAAATGTTCAAACTCATAGATTTAACAAGTTATTTGTGATGTGAACTGATTCATTTACAATCCTTGTTTGTTGGAACATAATATATTAAGTATGTGTGGGTTTTTTTTTCATTATATCACATAATATCTTAATTTGAATTTATGTGGTTGCTTGATGGACATAACCATAATTTCATAGGGTTTACAATTTAATGTTAATGTTCAAATTAAACCAATAATATATTTAAATAAAACCTGTGTAATTATTAAACGTTTTTTATTTTCCAGAAGAGCAACTTGTTCAGAAAACTTCTAGCTTATTTTTTTTGGGCTAGGAAAATAATGTTGAACTACCCTACCCACATATAGATAATCCGTTGTGTATCACCGATTTAATGATTACGTCACTGTATTACCAACTATGAAAACGCTAAACATGACATGAAACAATTATTCAGGCATTGGTTTGATTAGTTACCCGGAATTGGATTTTGTTTATTACTATTATTAAATACAGATAAATATTACTAGAACACAGTCTCTATATGCATAGTATATTTCACCTAAAAAAGCTTAATATTTACCTTAAAATAAAAAAATAAAAAAAACGAGATATATCTTTGGTGTCATCAAAATCGTTAAACGATCGTTTTATATAAAAACAGATGGTAGAAAATATATGTTACATAGAGCAACACAGTTTGTGGGAATGTTATAACCCGTTTACACGTATTATGTGACGAAGAGATGAACTAAATTTTAACAACATCGTTTAGTAGTTGAATTTATTCTACTCGTGTAAATTTGACAGAATATTTAATTCATAAGCCACACCTATCGAGGGGGTAATGCGCGTGATGTGGGAACGGAGTTCACTAAAAAAAAAAAACAGACTATCTACTTTTTCATTAAATCACCAAGGCGTTAACATGCAACTTACGACTAAATAGCTTTTAGTTGGTTGTTTACAAGCATTGTTTTAGTCAATATTTAGTTAATCACTTAATAGGTGTAAACAGGGCTTTATAGCAACGTTCGAATTTCGAACGTTTAGAGGCCGGCGACGAGGAGGGTTAGTGCGGTATACATAGCGTAAACACAAAAGAAACGGGTCATCCGAAATACGGATGCAGTCGAGTACATTGGAGTTAGTTCATCAGCATGCGCTGTGTGAGGTCCTCCCAGTGTATGGAACTGGAATATGTCGCTCACCTGTAATGATAATACAAAATTCTTAATTAAATATTTGTAAATATAAATAATGGTGCAAGATGGAATATATGATATACGAGCTAAGCCGAGGAAACAGTTCTAAATAAAATTATAGTTTAACAAATCTAAAAAAAACTTGAAACTTTGGAAAAATCTGTTTTTTCTCACTATTTAGAAGTTCTCTATTTATATTGGTTTAAGTGTCGTATAAACAGCCGACCATAAAGTTTTTTTTTTAATTTTATTGAGATTCTTTTTAAAATAGTATTTATTTTTCGATATATCAACTATATTTTTTGAAAAGATTTCATACACTTATTTGGGATTTACAATACCAAATTCATTCTTCGTAATAAACTGTAGGGAATTAAGTTGACAATTTTAATATCCGATAATATTTATTAGGTATATCTGTAAAAAGTTATTATAATAATTACTATTTAGTTTCAATTAAAATTATAAGTTAAATTAATAATTTTTAATCTTTTTATATTATAATATATTCACTTATAAATAATATTGATGTGTACAAGTATTGCTTTCAAATTTCTTTCTAAAATTAATATTGCACCTAAATTTAATTTTCAATATGGCAACTGATTAAATCTAGACAATAACGGTTATTTATTTAGGACATAAATTATTAAAAGTGAGTAATAACTAGGGGCGTCTTTACCTATAGTGCAGGGTGTGCAGCTCACATGGGCGCAGGGTATTAGGGGGGCGCCGAGCGACGCTTGCGTCTTCTACATTATACATAGATGTTTCACTTGGAGCGCCAACGCTCTCAAAGACCCTGCGCCTGTATTATGACCGACATCGAGCGCGGTAATGGTTAAAATTGCTTCCCGACATCACAAAATTGCATCCGAATTGTCGTTTAAAAATATAACTGTAAGTATTCCATTTGGACTGCGCGGCTAGTAGAAGGCGTCAGGATGTTGATTGCACACGGGCGCTACAAGGGCTAGAGCCGCCTCTGATAATAACGCATATGTACATGTAAGAAATTGAAAGTCGATATTGTTGACTTGTTTTTGACTTATGGACAAGTTCGTCCATTTGGTTATGTTTTTAAGTGGTGGGTGCTGGTGATACCGTAGCACTCAATGCGTGTTTGTTTATGTGCTTCAGTCAATATATGCGGTACCTATTTTGCAACCGATTTGTTTCAAACGTATTAAAATAGCTTTATCACTCACACTGAAGTTTGGCTGTAACTCTGACGTGATTTGCGTTGGATACTCTTTCATGTTCACCTTTAATTCGACATTGTGAACTAGGGTTTATGGTATCCACGGGATTTGTTCCACTGGTCAAAATTATGAAAACTTTATTTTATAGATCCTTCCCCATAAGCATTATTAATACTTCAAGCTGGTTATACAGCGCTGGTGCCACGGCGGAACTCGTATTCGTAAATAACGCGTTATTCTAAGTTTTCCATTTTATGAAAAGAAGGATGTCAAATTAAAATCAAATGATGCGAAAAGAAATGAATTACTAAATTCGAAGTAACACAAGTATACAAGTCAAAATTTGAATTTGGAATTCGTATCTAACGCCAAATATATGAGACCAAAGTGGTCAGTTCGTAAAAACGCCAGTTTTAAATTGTCAAATTTAAAAATTACATCGTGCAAAAAGTTTCTAATTGTTTTACGATGTATGAGTAGGTCTGCATCTATGACTTTTTCGAAACGGGGCAGAAACCTTTTTGTGACGCCCCTACCTCCAGCGTATGAGAGAAAAAACAACTACTTTAAGAAAAAAGTTATGAATATATAATGCAAACTTTGTTAAAAATCGCCAATCGAGACCTTTTGTAGTCTCCCAAAAGTAGAGGCTGTTTTGCCGATGCGGGAATCGATCTCTGCATCAAGCGAGAGATTGCTCTTCACTTGAAAACCTAAGTAGCAAAACTTACTGACTGACAAGGGTGCGCAATTAAGCAAAATTCTGGTTGTTCTGAACATCCTTGCGCTAAAATGAGTTTTTTTTTTTTTTTTTTTTTTTTTAGCATTAATGGACGTCGAGAAGATATTGAATGTTCTGGTAAATTTGTCCATCAGGTCTAGAAGTTGAGCCTCACTGTGGGCTACAAAAGCGCCGTCATCAGCGAAGACGGCTGTGTGTACAAATAGATCCTTCCTAAGGCGCTTGGACTTGACCATGGGAGATGTTATGCAGCCTACCATCAGACCTTATGTAAGGTCTAGCTGTTGCCAGTGTTTCGACCAGAAGATTTTCTGCATCATTTTACCTTTGAAGAAAGTGCTAGTTACACAGAGCTGATATTTAGAGCTTGCAGCTCTTTGCTCTTTTCATTATGCTTATCTATATCGTATCCACCAAGGCATTCGAGCCAGGCTGATAAATCCTGACCAACGTTGCGAGCGTTGAAGTCACCCAAAATCTGCAGTCTATCGGTTGAACGCACTTCGCGCACCGTTTTATCAAGCTGGTCGTAAAATTGGTCTTTGGACTCTTTGGTTTTGCATTGAGTGTCGGTTCATAAGCGGAAATCAGGATGACAAAGCCGCTTTCTGTGTTAAGGTGCAAAACCATAATCTGCTTCGACAGACTTATGTTTCTATTACGCTGCTTAATTGATTACTGAACTCAAAACTCACGTTCCTATGTTTTCAAAGAACTCTTACCTTTCCCGTAAAAAGTGTAATTGACTTTAACATAGACCCTTCGTCTTCGATCCTGGTCTCCTGTAAGGTTGCCCAACATCAATGTTGAGCCTTTTGAGCTCAACATCAATACTATAGGTTTTGCGCAGTTGCTGAGTCAAGGCTTCCTTTGGTCTTTGAGACCATAGTTCGTATGGTCATAGTTCGTATGTTCCATTATGCAAACCGCATGTAAGGAATGATGTTGGTTTTGGAGTGTTTATTTTTGTTTCTTCGACCAGGTAGTTAATATTTAATAAGACCAGTTGAAAAGCTTATGTTCCGTTCACCCAAGCGGAACGCGTTAACGCTGAGGCGGATCAGTACCTTATTGATCGGGGGCTGCCCGACTTAAAGCAGGCGGTAACTGATCAGTGGATTTACGAAGAATCCTTCTGCTGTCAAGAGTGACCCCTCGCGCTCGCACTGTGGTCGATTTGGTATGGAATATCCCATCTGCCCCTAATCAGGCTTTTGTTTACTAGGCGCTTTGTTGAGTAAGTTTTTTTTTATTTAGATTATATTATGATTTTGGCGCTCGGCTTGCCCCCTCTCCCAGGTCCGGGCCTGTGTACGTAACTTCAAAATCACATCTTATAAATTAGAAAATGATTAGTATAAATTAAGAATTTATTCTGTTCATGATAGAGGGCTTTTAATTTGACAAACTACTTCACTTTTACTTGTGAAAATAATCAGTCGCCATTATTTTATTTAATACATGCAAGATGCATAAGAACAAGACAAGAAACACGCATGTCATCATTAAATTTAAAAATAAATTATACTATTAAAATAATTATTAAAAAAATAATAAAATAAACCTTTTATGTATGGTACGAATAATCGATAAATCTAAATAGCTTTATCACTAACACGAGTTATTGCTTACAATTAAAATATTAACTACGAACGTATTTAATAAATTCATTAATATGGATGTGTCTTCAGTAAAAAACTTTTGGTTAAAAAAAATATATATACAAAAGCTGATGATACACTTGCGAGAAAGTCACATTTCGCTAGAAAAAATTACCATTTTCGTATGCATTTTAACTATTGCAAACACCAACGACGAGCCATCGAATAGGGAGATATTGGCGTGATTTTGCTTATTCATACAGTAGTCCGTGGTTTTCATTCAAACAAAAGCCATCGAATACCGATGCGGGGAAGAGATTTTAGCGGATTTAATCTGTCATGTAGTGGCAATCTGTACATGTATAAATAAATAAACATAAAATAGTTTAAGACATTTTTCCCTTCTTTTTATCAAGTGATTCCTTTTTTTTTGTTTAACAGCCATCGTAGAATCAATAATCAGTTATCAATTATACTAATAATCGATTTAAGAAAGTATTGATTCCACCTGTTGTGAATTATCTAGATTTTTTTTCGTTGCATTGCTGATAATGGAATGACTGGAATGGAATGCTTGAAGATGAAAAAATGAATATGGGATTGGTAAGTATATATTAAGTCAAGACGGTTGTAAGAATAAAGAAGAATGGAAAAAAAAACGGTAGTACCAGATGGAATACCAGTGGATGGGTGTGACTGATGATATTCTTTAAGGCTAAAGAAAGTATGGATGGCATGTGTAAGCAATGATATGAAAGAGAAAGGAGTAAATGAAAAGATGACGGCTGATAGGGACGTGTGGAAGGAGAAAACATACTGCGCCGACTCCAAATTAGTTAGGAATAAGGCATGAAAATGTTGATGTATTGCTGAAAATTACCTTTTTTTCGTTTTCCGTGGGTACCCTCCTCCCGCACCTCACACCTCACCTCTAACCAACGTAAAATTTCCCCACTGTACTGGTGCTAGTTATATGGCGCGCGCTAAAAACGTATTTTTTTTAGAAAAACCCTAGGCCCTTTATATATCGTACAGCTTATTGACGACCCGACCTGTCTAATCCTACGATAATACACAACAGTTTCATGGTTATTAGAGTCACACTTGGAGGAAACACTGAGGCATATAAATGTTCAAACTCATAGATTTAACAAGTTATTTGTGATGTGAACTGATTCATTTACAATCCTTGTTTGTTGGAACATAATATATTAAGTATGTGTGGGTTTTTTTTTCATTATATCACATAATATCTTAATTTGAATTTATGTGGTTGCTTGATGGACATAACCATAATTTCATAGGGTTTACAATTTAATGTTAATGTTCAAATTAAACCAATAATATATTTAAATAAAACCTGTGTAATTATTAAACGTTTTTTATTTTCCAGAAGAGCAACTTGTTCAGAAAACTTCTAGCTTATTTTTTTTGGGCTAGGAAAATAATGTTGAACTACCCTACCCACATATAGATAATCCGTTGTGTATCACCGATTTAATGATTACGTCACTGTATTACCAACTATGAAAACGCTAAACATGACATGAAACAATTATTCAGGCATTGGTTTGATTAGTTACCCGGAATTGGATTTTGTTTATTACTATTATTAAATACAGATAAATATTACTAGAACACAGTCTCTATATGCATAGTATATTTCACCTAAAAAAGCTTAATATTTACCTTAAAATAAAAAAATAAAAAAAACGAGATATATCTTTGGTGTCATCAAAATCGTTATTTTTAAACGATCGTTTTATATAAAAACAGATGGTAGAAAATATATGTTACATAGAGCAACACAGTTTGTGGGAATGTTATAACCCGTTTACACGTATTATGTGACGAAGAGATGAACTAAATTTTAACAACATCGTTTAGTAGTTGAATTTATTCTACTCGTGTAAATTTGACAGAATATTTAATTCATAAGCCACACCTATCGAGGGTAATGCGCGTGATGTGGGAACGGAGTTCACTAAACAAAAAAAAACAGACTATCTACTTTTTCATTAAATCACCAAGGCGTTAACATGCAACTTACGACTAAATAGCTTTTAGTTGGTTGTTTACAAGCATTGTTTTAGTCAATATTTAGTTAATCACTTAATAGGTGTAAACAGGGCTTTATAGCAACGTTCGAATTTCGAACGTTTAGAGGCCGGCGACGAGGAGGGTTAGTGCGGTATACATAGCGTAAACACAAAAGAAACGGGTCATCCGAAATACGGATGCAGTCGAGTACATTGGAGTTAGTTCATCAGCATGCGCTGTGTGAGGTCCTCCCAGTGTATGGAACTGGAATATGTCGCTCACCTGTAATGATAATACAAAATTCTTAATTAAATATTTGTAAATATAAATAATGGTGCAAGATGGAATATATGATATACGAGCTAAGCCGAGGAAACAGTTCTAAATAAAATTATAGTTTAACAAATCTAAAAAAAACTTGAAACTTTGGAAAAATCTGTTTTTTCTCACTATTTAGAAGTTCTCTATTTATATTGGTTTAAGTGTCGTATAATTTGGTAGGTTCGGATTTTCGTAAAATTTAATCTGGTCGTGAGTCACATTAGTTTATTGGTGAGGTGAACCCAGAAGTTTTTCCCCTACAGAAAATTTTTCAGCGCAGTTAATATTTTCACTTAAAAAAACAGAGCTATTGAGTTCTCAGTACTTGCAAATAGTCAGTATATGGTCATAAATAACTATTTCTTCTCTCATCTCTTACTTCGTTCCATCCGTATCTGTTCTTGGCCTGGACAATAGCTTCGTAGACAGCGCCGGGCTGTAGACCACGTAGTTCATACTGCACCGTGTGCGTCAGGGCCCCTCGAGCTACAGGCGCTGGTATGGCAACGTCGTGCCATCGACCTGGCTGCTGGAATGACTCGTTCATCTGTAAAACATATAATTCATTCATATTCCATCGTATTTGGTGGCGGGGTTCTCGTGCACGACTAGACCGCGATCCCCATATACATAGTGAAAATAAAAAAGGTGTCGCAGGATACCATTTAGGAACGAAGTTACTTCGAATAATATAGAAGCAACACAATTTGCAAAAAAAAAAATATTGCTTAATTATATAGTATATAATTTCTTGATTTTTTTAAATTTCGACAATATTAAATTACATAAATAAATAAATTAAAAAAAAATTCATATGCAAAATTGACTTTAAAGTCATGAGTATACTATGCATGGGTGAGGAGGAGTGGGAACGCCAAAATGACTATGGCTTTGTGTCTGATGGTAAGCACAGAACAATACAAAAATAGCGACGACCACCGAAAGTTAGTTTAAGAGTAAGTAAGTAAAGTAAGTAAGAGTTTTACTTAAGTTATTACTGATGACGTCATAAAAGTAAAAAATTATCTTCACTAAGTAATACTTAGCTCTGGTATCGTCTTACCGCTAGCTGGCGATACAGCAGACGTAGCTCGTCTAGTGGCGGGTAGCTGTCGACAGCAAAGCCTAGGGTGTAGCCTGTCGGCGTCCGCGCCAGGGGAGGTGACGTGAACCGAGCCGGTCCGGGACGACCAGACACCTCAACGTGCTGCCGAGCCCGACCCAGGCTGTTATCCGCTACACAACTGCCAACCGACAGATATTTCACAAATTAAACTGGCGATCACGGTGGTTAATTCTAGAATCATTATACTAGTTGTCAAATCGCTGACTAGCTGTGTCCGCGGCTCCGCTTCCGTTTCATATATTCTTCAGTGCGTAATATAGTTTTTAAATAAGAAGAGATAGAGAATAATGTTTTGATGGTAAGTCGTATATCATTTCTAATTTCATGAGTTTGAATTTTTTACACGGAACCCAAATTATTTTCGAAAAGTAAAAGTCATCTAAGTTACGCGGAGTAACTTCAGGCATTTGCAAAAACAGTCCCGTCAAAATCCTGGAGATTAGCCGGATCCAACAAACAGACTGACAAAAATATTTTTTTGTATGGGTACTGAAAGTTTCCAAAAGTGGAAGTGACGGCGTTTTATCATCCTGAACTACATTATCGCCTATCATCAGTTGAGATAACTGTCAAAGCTCTGAGAGTTTACAGTACAAAAAAGTTCTGTCTCAGTGATGGTGTAAATTTCATGGTGAAGATTCACTCCAGGGGCACATTTCGACTCGCCTTATCTCCGGGAACAGCCACTTTATATTCACCTATTAGCAGGATGGTTGGGCAATTGACGCCGATTGGATTATGACCACCGTAATATTGTGGAAAATCCGCACTGCGGTAAGTGTCTCAGACATTAATGCGAATCGTTCTCTGGGATAAGCACGTGTATATTGCAAAGCTTCTAGTTTTACTCGCATGCCAGATTTATTCAGATGTCTGTCGACTTGAGATAGATTCACGTCAGAAGAATTACAGCCATTTTGACGAGCCTTATTTAAAAAAGTGTTCTCTAGTGGGACCTACGTATCACTAACGCATAGTAGTGATTTGACATTTTGGCGCCTTATCGGGGCCTAAATTGAATAAACAATATTTGAATTCGACCATTTGAGTGATGCAATTTGAGGCACTTATATTTCCAGCAGTAGACCTAACCTAGCAAGAGCTGATATTCAAGATATAGATAGCAAACTATACCTGTAGTTGCCAAAGTCTTCAGGTTGAACGTTTGCTATAAGTAAGGTATGGTTATTGCCGCGCGCAGCCATAGTCACTCTTTCAGAGGCGCTTAGCGGGAACGAATTCTGGTACCATGATACCTGAAACGAATTAAATTTACATTATTCAAATGACTAATATATATTATGAGGCTTAATAACATAACTTAGCAAATTATGTAATCAATGCAAATAGCTTTTTTTTAAAACAGTCTCGAATGGTAATCAATTCGGATAGAATCTACGCCTAGATAACGATAATTTTCTCACCTCAGCCGGGGGGTCGGCGAGAACGGTGCACAAAAGTTCAGCTCTAAACCCCTCCCCAGTGTGAACCCAGGACCGCTCTACTGTGATCTCAGGCGGGTCTGCAAGTATAATTAAATTAACCGTGTAAAAATGTCAAATTTGTTAATGTGACCCATTATGGTTTCGGCTCGAAGGACCATAAATAGTGATCTCACTGGCTCAGAACATGGTTGAGTTAATTAATTAACTAGTAAAATGTTGTGCATATGTTTACTCAAACAACAGTACCCAGTTAGTGCTCTTACTAATACTCGTAGCTGATTCTACTGAGTTTCTTCAGCGTTGCATTGCCCTATCAGCTCTTTAGAATGTACTCGTTCCAGAATTTTAGATTTATTCAAAGATACGTACAAAGAACTTGTAGTTGGAACTCCGTAACTACGGGTGGCCCGACACCGTTGTCGACGGTGCAGGCGTATACTCCGCTGTGACGCCGCTCTAGTCTTGAGAGCTGAAGCTGCGGACCTTCCCCGAGACGCAGACTGCTATCATTCTATACGATACAAATAAAAAGTGAGCCGTCCCGGGACGCCTGGTACATGCGAAACATCGAAATTTTTATGAAGAGATAATATGTATAAAAGGAACGTTTATAAAAGGAAATAAATAAAAGAATGATAAAAAATGAACTATTCGGGATTTTTTTTGTTGAACACTTAATACAATACACATTTTTTTTTAAATTGACACAACTTAGTTATTTAAATCTGTGATTTAGGTGTTTCAAACGGCGAGCGCGCATTTGCTAAGTATAATATTAACAAGAAGAAACTGCATTATTAAGAGGACATGCGAGCGGAAAAGTAGGTGTTTAATAAATCTATTGCTATTGCGATGCGCTCCAAAGAAAGAATTATAAAACACGAAAGGGAAAACTGCAGATCGGGTTGATTTTACCGTATGCAAAATAGACTACTCGCAAAACATTTTTTCCGTAGTAACCTGTTTCCTCCTCCATACCTGAATCGATTTTTAATTTTCTTTCAGTTTTAAAATAATAAAGACTTTGGCTATGCCTGTATGACGGTAAAAATGGAGCATTTTTTTCATTTTCAAAGGCTCCTAGTTTCTACAATAACTAATTTATGGAAAAAAAATCAAAACGTATGGACATGGCGGTGATGAATATATATTATTTGGTATAAAAATATTTACCATAATGCTATTATCTAGGGAGGAAACAATGGGCAAAGCTTATATTGAATAAATGCCGCTAGTATATCCTCTTGAAACGAATTGTTTATTGAAATGTTACAATATAAGATGATGGTTTTTATTCAAATTTTGCATGGTATTTAATCCCTACATTTAAAAACTTAAGTTATTTATAGTTCTAAATGCGATTATTTTAAAACCAAAGGAAAACTTAACAACGTTTCAAATATTAAGTCATTGAAAATACATTTTCATTATTAATTTTTTCATAACAACTTAATAATACGAAACATAATTTGATTTTGTTTTTTTTTTGGGGGGAATTTTTAGTGTTTTTTAGGGGTTTTCATTCAGTTTTAGGGGTGAATATTTCTAGGGATTTGGTAACACTGACCAGTTTATGCCACATGACGGAGGGTACAGGGTTACCAGCGGCTCGGCATTCAAGGACTGCCGCACCGCCTCTACGTGCTGTCGCGTGCCGCGACTCAGGTGAAGCTCTCACGCTTGGAGGTACCAGCACCTCCACAGTGTGCACTTGATCACGGGCCACGCGGTCGGATATCTGGCAGACGTAGTCGCCGGCATCCTGGAATAAAAAAAATGATAATTTTCAGTTTGGAAATAATAGTCTCGTTAATAGTCATTTTTAAAGTGATGATGGCTTAGTTGGTAGTGCGGTCGGATTTCGTGTCAATGTACGCGGGTTCCAATCCACCTATCCAACTCTAAAATCAGCCTGAGCTTTCGGTAAAGGAAAACACCGTGAGGAAACCATAGCATGGTGGTAGGGCATTTTAAAAATAATGCCCGCCTGGGTAGCTGCCACCATCAAGTTAGAAAACATGTCGCCAAATACCGACAGGTGTGTTCCGGCAGCATCAATTTAGAACCAGTATCTTTAGGCTTAGTGTGTTTACCATCCAGGACCACATCGTCACTTAACATTAGGTAAGATTATGGTCAAAGCACTGGGCCTATACCGTGTAAATAAGAATCTAGTAAATAAAATTGAAGTGTTTGTTTGTAATATCAAAAAAATACTAAATACATATGAATGTACATACGGTACAACCACAGTACTGTACCTTAACCAACAATACAATTTTTAACATTATTTCCCGGTATGTCTGTTGCTTCCAGTTAATCTCCGGAACGGGTGGTCCGATTATGACGGGATTTTTCGGCGGATAGCTGAAGTTACTCCGCGTAACTACGGCAGGTTTTATTTTTCGAAAAAAATTAGGGTTCCGCGTAAAAACAATTAAAAGTCATGAAATTGAGAATAAAATCCGATTCAATGCACAGTTTTACTGGCAAGTGCTTGAAATTATGACAAATATCTTTGCTTTATCTTATTTCAAAACTACATTACGCAGTGACGAATACATATATGAAACGCGGGCGGAGTCGCGGGCATGCAGCTAGTCATGAATATATACAATGCTAACTGTGTCCGAGGATCCGCTATAAAATTATAGTCATCGTATTTTTAGATAAAATTTATATAATACAAACGGCCGCCCGTGACTTCGTCTACGTGCCTTTTCTCAATCGATTGTGGGATGCTTTGATTGTGTTTTGTTTTTCATATCCTATGGTTATATTATATATATATACGACACATGCTTCTCGCACACCAAATTTATTAAAAAAAAAATCTAATAACGATATTCATATTTTCTATAGATTATCAATTGATAATTAACATACACTTTATGCACACAAAATTTTATAAAGATCGATCGGCACTTGTTATGTTTTAAAGCTGAACAGATTTTTAGCTTTATTACTTTTGTTTTTTTACGAATTCTGAACACTTTAATGAAATTTTGTATAAACAGATACAATTAGTTTTAATGGTTAAACCTTGAGAGATAACGCGATCGAAAAAATAAGGGAATTCAGAAACCTATTTTATATTTATGCTGTTAATACAAGTACGGACCGGACCGCGGACATGGTATGTCGAACTACCGAGGTCATCAGTCGCCTAAGTAGGGATGGGTAATAAGATTTTTCAAAAATATTGATTTTTTTATTAGATTTACAAAACATCGATATCCAAGAAATCAATCATTATTCTGTTTGTTTTATTTGACTGTTTATTCGTATTCTTCCAGTTTTCGAAATTAGACTATAATTATCATTTATCGCAAAAACTGTTTCCAATTTTTTTTTATTATCAACATTAAAGGTCATCAGTAGCAACTAAACAAAATAAAAGAAGATTGCCTACTAAGGAAAAACGTACATTGAACTGTTTAATTTCTGTCTATTTACAGATGATCATCATATCATAGAAAAAAGGACACTCTAATAACAGATACTTTACTAGTTTGAAAGATCGATCTTTTGGGTCTCGATGTTTTGAGAATCGGTTCTTCAAACTTAGATTCGAATCGGTTCAAAAGCGATCTTTTCGGAAAGGATTCCCATCCCTACTTAGGGGACTGGTA
Organism: Samia ricini; assembly: GCA_014132275.2. Lineage (NCBI taxonomy): Eukaryota > Metazoa > Arthropoda > Insecta > Lepidoptera > Saturniidae > Samia > Samia ricini. Next base: position 10,674,569 of record AP028167.1, read on the forward strand.
ACATCGCCGGCCGCCGTACTATGTCCGCAGTCCGGTCCGTACGTGTGTTAACACTATTACGATCACGTTTCACTTAATGAAATAGTTATTAAAACGTGTAAGAGATACCTGCAGGTCGGGCTGATTATACCTATGTAAAATAGACGAATTTATCACTTCGTATTCCCCTTTTTCCTGGTTCAAAACTTGACTGATTTTAATTTTTTTTAAAATTATAAACACTTTGGCAGTGCTTCTACGCTTTTCTTTCTTGTTTAATTTTTGCCAAATTTGTTTGATTGATGTCTGATAACGACGGTAAAAAACGGTAATTGTTTCTTATTTTTGAAGGTTACTAGTTTCTATAATAATTAATTTTTGGAAAAAAAATCTAATCATACGAACAACATGCAGGCGATGAATATAGTATGTTAAATGATACGAAAATATTTACTACAATGCCATTATCCTGGGAGGAAACAAAGGAAATTTCTAGAAAAGACTTCGCGATATCATATCCCTAGCGATCGACTCACAATAACACAGATTCTTTTTGGATCTTATTCTAAAGTCAACACGAATGAAGTCGCGGGCAGTAGCTATTAAAAATCAATCTACATTCATGACAGATTGAGATTTCGCCAAACATACAACATGACATTGGCAGAATTATGTTGTATACACAGATACGAAAAGGAAAAGGTTTGTTTTCATAATTGACTTAGAAAAACTAGTGATGTTCTTTTATTAAAAAAAAAAGTATGCAAACAGTCGACTAAATTAACTCGCTCGACTCGTTTCATCTTTTTAATTACACGATTAGGACGAGTGAGTTCTGGAGGATTGTCGACGGGAATAAAGGTGATGGCAGTTTATTCGTAATGAAGAAACGAGGGTTGAACGATCAAGTTTAAGTTATCAACGGACGCGATCTGAGTTTAATCGACTGATGAATCCACTTCAGCGTTTAGCTTCATCGGATTCTAAAACGGTTGAGAGAACTTTTTGGATGGATTCCAAGTGATAACGATTCCAATCTTATAGTCTATTGTAGTTCGGCTCGGGATCCGATAATATGAAATTGAATTACGGCCACCGTGTACATGGAGAAAACTTACCTTCATGCATGGCTATAATACACTTAACTAATAATATAAAATGCGTTTTTAAGTTTGTTGGTTTGTTACGGCTTCACACTTAAACTACTCAAGCGATTATCATGAAATTTCGGATACATATTGTCAGGGATACAAAAAAAACATAGGATATATTTCATCCAGGAATTGATCCAGGTAGGCGAAGCCACCGTCAAACTTTAGTAAAAAGTTTGCGAAAGTATGACTGTCTATCTGTTATATTTTTACGATTCAGCCGCTGAACCAATATTGATGAATTTCGTTACAGAGATAGATGAGCTATAGGTTATTTTTGTCGCGAGAATAAAACACTAATCTAATCCGCTTAAAAGGATATCCTAGCGGCATTTATTCCATACAAACGTAGTCCCCTGTTTCCTCCCTGGATAATAGTATTATAGTAAATATTTTTATACTAAATAAGATATATCTACCACCGTCATGGCTGTACGTTTTGATTTTTTCCATAAATTGTAGAAAGTAGGAGCTTTTAAAAATGAAAAAAATGCTCGATTTTTAACCTCATTGACGTTCGTTAAACAAAGTTAACGTATAAAATTTTAAAAAGCAACACGTACAGGCATAGCCATAGTCTTTATTATTCGAAATAAAGATATCGTAAAATCAGTCCAAGCTGCAGGTGTCCTTTTCGTGTTTTATAATTATTACTTTACGGCGCAATTGATTTCTGAAATACCTACTTTTCCGCCCGCATGTCCTCTTAACAAATGTTCATTCAACAACAATGAACAAATGTTCATGACATTTAACTTATTTAAAATTAGAACACAGCAGCGGACATATATTTGTACATCTTTATTTGCGTAAAGAAGAATCATATATCGATTAAAATGTGAATACGACTTAAACGGGTAAAATACCAAACTTCAACCCCTTTTTAACGTCGTACCTATCAAATCGTAAAGGGTCGTTGTAGAATTTATTGCCTCTTGCCTCTATGCTTGTTCTGACATATTTATATATATTTACGGAAGACCCTTAGATTATTTGAGATAACATTTCGCGCGTCAACTAGGGGCTTTTATTTTTATTGCTTTGAGACGAATATTTGAATACATACATCACGCCTCTCTCCCGTGTGGGTAGGCATTTACTTTATTTTTTTTTATACCATTTATTTCTTTTTAAGGAAAAGGCAAAGGTACTAGTAGACCATGCAGCCAAGTCATACGTTAGTAACGCTATCAATAAATGGTGGTAACAAAATGGCGGCCTTCTGTTACAACCACAACGGGAATGTTTGGGACATTCTAGAATTTACCCTCCGTGTCACTATTTTCTCTTGACTACACTTGTGCATTATAACTACGTGATATAAGTAAAGTGCCATCGAAATTACATAATATACAGTCAAATACTGCAAGATAATGAATTAAAAATAAGGACGACTACCTGACCAACCAAAATCGCGTCAAGCACCCCGCGGAGACTACGTCCTTCCACTTGCTACAATCATGACCCACCTCTTTCGTTTCTTCTACATTCATCAGCGCTTTCAATCAGGCTCGTAGGTTATGGGTACTTTTGACCTTTTTATTTTCTAACTGGTAGGGGGTCTGTGGGACTCGCCTGGCGTGAAGCGCCGGGAATACGTCTAAAAACCCCACGGTACCATCCGCTAACTTCATTGGGCGTCACGGGATTAATCCAGCATATTTCGCGTCGCACGTGTACTTGGCCTTTATTTAAGACGTCCTCGATCTGGTCGAGATACGTTCGGCTAGGACGACCCTTAGGACGACCCGGAGGAATATTCTCATTAGAGAATCGGGCGAAGAGGTGGGGAAGAGAGCCTGTGGGTCAGGCAGGACTCCCCCCTCATCGCCAACGGGCTAATTCAGAGGACGTGGCCTGTTGGGTCTGCCGCAGGGGACGACGCGGTGCTTGTGACACCGATCCCGTATCGTCCCCTGAATGCGGTGGGTGGTCTCGGGGGGTTTAGTGGGTATATCAAGCGCTTCTCGCCGGGTGAGTCCCACACTGGTGTGTGAGACTTCCTTCACACACCCCGCTGCCAACTTCATCATTTGGGAGACCTTGGCCTTCCTAATGAACTTGGTAGGGGTAGTGCGTAAATCCATTCCCCTCGTTAAAAAGAAAAAAAAAAGAACGACCCTTACTGATGTGCCCAGTCACACTTGTCTTGAAAGTAGTCAATATTTTGTCATTCATTCTTTGTACGTGCCCGAACCAATTACCCCAATAACTTGAATATTATAATAGAGGCTTACGAAGATGGTGGAACAGAAGTTTCGTATTCAGACCGTGTATTTTATATAAATTCAAATGATGTGCAGTTTTTTTTTTGAGTTTCTATTAAATAAAAATCTTCAATGAGACCACTAAACTATCGTTGGGTGAATCGATAGTATTAGTTTGAACCGATATGTTTGAACCAATACATATGACTAAAATTTCCCGTATCTACGACAGGGGTTTTGAACTGGTATTTAGGGTCATTTCTTGGAGACTAATAACGCTGGCGTGCATCATCTAAGCTTATATTTGACAAAAGTCAAATCCGTAGTTAAATCTACAGTTAGGCAAAAACGTGTTGCACCATCTGAGTTTAGCTTAAATTACGTCATAATTAAACTGTAACCATAAACCACGAAAATTGGACGTTTAAAATTTAAACCAAGATTATTTCGATTGTCATGTCATCTGCCAACGATATTTAAGAGATTCTATTATTTATATTGTACAAAAATATGTCTCTATTGTAAGATATTTCGTGGGAATTGTCTTCTAGCGATGTTTTCTCTTTTTGTTTCAAGCTAATACCATCATTTTTTTTTCATAAAATGTAAAATAAAATGTAAAATGTATTTATGTTTATCAATAAATGTTTGAAGACTTAATATTTCAGATTTTGTAAAGCTACTAATTTTATCCCTAAAACATAAACACGAATGAATAAGTAATAATACTCGGCTACAATAATAATTAAAATGTCTTTCATTAGGATATATATTACAGCAATAAATGTAACATATACTATCTTTTTTAATTCTTGATAAACTTACTTGGTTTTTACAGTTAATAGAATTTGATCCATAACGAAATATATCCAAAATTTTCGTTTTAGTCCAAACTGAAAACAATAACAACACGTTTGTTTTCTATTTGTCAATATTGTTTTTGACATTTTTAACGATGTTACCATACATAAAATATTTTCCTTAATATTTATTAGGAGATTGATGTATCTTTTAACTGACAACCCTTTTAACTTTAATCCTTACTAAAAGTTGGGTTGTGCACTCGAAACTTTGCTACTGCTATGGTTAAAGATATAGTAAAGATTAAGTTTAAATTTAAACTTTACTATAACCGGAGATTTCGTGCACTCCACCCTTAGGGGCATGGGCGGTTGCAGCCAAAGTCTTTTGGGAGGGGGTGCACTATTTTTCTAATTGATTTTGAACACCTGAGTACCTATTTTTGATTTGAATCTAGAAGTTAGTTCATTTATTATTTAAAGCTTTAGTAAATTGTCTATTTTTAAGAGAATTGTCAATTCGACCTCTACAACTCCTCCCTAACCTCGGACCGCCACTGCATAGGTGTTAGTTATTTTGATAACTTACTAGCGACCGGCCCCAGGGCCGGCCAGCTTCTTACGGATAAATAGAAATCTCTAATTAAAATAAATAGATAGCCTACGTTAAAAACGAGAAATAATAAAAAAAAAACTATGTAGTCATGGGACTGCGGAAAGTATTAAAAATTCCGTTTTTTACCGGTTAAATTTCATCATTTCATAACTGTAATTATTAACATAACCTAACATATGACTGGTTTTTCCATCTAAAAGCGCTTCGAGTAATAGTTATGTACACGTTCCTTTAGTTTATTCATAAACAAAACATACGATAGGCTGCATGAGTGTGAATTTTATTATTTATCACCAACTGAGCGCCAACACTTAAATATCACCTTATACTATATAGCTGCTATAATATAGCATGTTGACGGCAGACGTCATAACATTGGTATCGGGAATCTAATAAGTTTTACCACTACCGAGAATCGGTCAACACTTCAAAAATAATTTTACCTGTGTATACTAACATTACAGATATAGAATGACATATTATATTACCCACTGTTACAAAATATGTACTAATAAATAAAATTGAAGTGTCTGTTTGTAATGTCAAAATAATTTAACATATAAAACCCGACGTGTCTGTCCGTTGTTTGGTTTATAACAAGAGAATTATGCCACCGATTTACTTGATTCGTTTTTGATTGTGTAGATATTTTTTGTGGTCGGTTTTTAGGGTATACTAGCTGCGTGCCCGCGGTTGCGCCCGCGTTTTAATTATTCTTCACTGCATTTTAATTTTTTTACACGGAACTCTAACTTTTTTGTCCAAAATGCTACTAACATTAAGTAAAGAATTAATCTCTCACAAACTCAAATACCTTCCAGTAAAACTGTGCATTGAATCAGATTTTATTCACAATTTCAGGATTGCTAATTTTTTTTCGCGTAATCCTAATTCTTTTTGAAAAATTAAAGATATAGTTGAGATACGTGGAAGAACTTCACCTGTCTAACAAAAAAAGTCTCATCGAAATAGGTCCAGCCGTTCCGGAGATTACCCGGAACAAACAGACAGACAGACAAAAATTGTGTTTTTGTTACAGATATCGTATATTCATATGCATTAAGTAAAAAGTTGTTATATTGACATTACGAACAGACATTTTATTTATTAGTATAGATAAAGAAATTGGTACGATTTAAATTAATATGTCGTTTACCCATTAAAATGAGACAATAGGGAAAAACAATGGAAAGCTGGTATAAACGCCAGGTTAGTGCTCAAGGGGTTAAATAAAAATATACTTGTTTACAGCAGAGTTAACACTAAAAAACTAATAACATAGTAAATTCAAAGTATAATAAAGTATTATTCAAAATTAATTCAATAACAACAACTTTATCGACAAATCGTTATCCGTAAAAAAAAACACAAGGAAAGAAAAAAAAAACAAGACCGTCGAAATTGCGCGCGAAATCGCGCCTCAGTGTTGCCAGCTACGCATAAAAAATAACGAGCGGGAAGCACCACAAAGGCTTTATGTGGCAATTATCATATTTCAACCGGCCAATTACCTCTTAGGGGGTGGCTGTTTAGCATTTTTTTTTGACGGAGCGAGAGAGAGAGAAAGAAAGAAATACATAAAATTGGTGACTCCATTTATATAGTGTGTTATAAAACCAATTGGACGTGACAGAAATTCTCTTTTCATGATAATACATATGTTTTGAATATTATTGGGAACTTTTTTTTGCTCCGTAGCTTTTTTTTGTTTTTACTATTACAAACCTACGTATGGAGAGTTTTTTCGGCGGCATATTGCTCTGTAATATAACTATTTTTATTTGATACTAGCTGTGACCGCAGCTCTGCTCGAGTGACCTGTACATATGTGGGAGTTAATTTTATTATTCTGATTAAGTCAACTAACGGACAGACAGACAGACGTTGCATTTTATATAATGAAAGGAAAAGGAACGATACAAAAGTCGAATTAGTAACACCACTGATATTTCATGAGTTTTGGTGATCAATATCTTTTTTTTATATAACCTAGCTAATGCTGTTGACCGGAAGGGCATTTACAGCCTCACTGAACTTTGAAGGCGAGTACTGAAGGCACTCAACCACAAAAGGTAACTAGCACAAGGGTTCGAACCTCGGCTTGGCCGCTACCTGAGTGTGGAAACTCCCGCGGAATTTTTATCCTAGCTAATCCCTACATTTTTTATTTAACATAAAAAAAAAGTTTCCTTACAGGACCCATGTACCTGCGTGTTATGTGCAGGAGTGTGTATGCAGTGTTGTGCATGTAATGCTCAGTGTATGGTCAGTGTCATTGTATCGCACGTTGACGTCCTCGTTGACGTCAAGAGCCTTCCCAGTTGTGAAACGAGGGACGTCTTGGGTCGTCCCCTGACTGCGACTGCAGACTGCGGGCAAACTGCGGGCAGACTGCTAGTTGTTCCTAAAATGAGGCACTGTTTACCCTCTCACCTGTGGTCCGACGTCTGTGATTTGAAGATTGTAGCCGTCGACCAATCGGAATCTCTCATCCCTGGTTACCATGAGGCTTGCCGCTGTCAGTACCGCCGGCCCTCGTCTCCAGAGCAGCACCAGCGAACCTAATTCAAGGCACAATGTATACACACTTTACACAGTTATAATAATAATAATAACAATAATAAAAGCCTTTATTCACTGACCTTTTTAACTTACATGCTATTCTTATAAAACAGTATTTTTTTTCTAACCTTGCTAATGCTGTTGACCGGATGGGCCTTTATAGCTTCAGCGAACTTTGAGGGCGAGTGCTGAAGGTATAAAACAGTAGTATTCTTAATTCTAATTTACATAGCAAAATAGTAAATTTATTTATTAGCAACCACTTTGGTCAGGTTGTCTGTCGACATAGGCCCCCTCTAATTGTTTCCACGTCTCTCTATCCTTGGCAAACCTTCTCCATCTTTTTGGTAAATTGTCCTCCCATCTTTTGATTTGTCATCCTCGTTGTCTTTTCCCGTTCTTTGGATACCACTCTATTACATACTTAGTCCAATTTTCTTTGCTAGTCCTCATTATATGTCCAGTCCAGTTTCATTTAAGTTATCTTATTTTTTGGAACACGTCGCTGATCTTTGTTCTTTTCCTTATTTTTGAAGTTGTCCATCGATCCCGTAGTCTTATGTTAAGGATGCTTCTTTCTATGCTTCATTGACAAATTACTAGTTTTTGGTTGTTTTTGCTCGTCGCAGGCCAAGTTTGGCATCCATAAGTAAGACATGGCAGAATACATGTGTTATATAATTTGCTTTTAATTGGTATGGGAATTGTTTCATTTTTAACTATTTCTTTTAGAGACCAGTACCGTTTCCAAGTATTGCATATTCTTCTATCTATTTCTTTAGAATACTGGTCTTTTATTGAAATAAGTTGTCCTAGAATTCATCTACATATTCTATAATTTCTTGTCCTATTACTATATTTTCTTTCACAGCATTCGTCATTACTTTAGTCTTAATTTTTTTTTTATTGATAAACCAGCTTTCCTGCTTTCAACATCTAATTGTTGTAACATAATTTGTAGTATGCTTGGTTTCTCAGCGAAAATAACTATGTCATCGGCAAATCTTAAATGATTTAGATTCAATCCGTTAATATTAATTCCAAAATGTCCCCAGTCTAAGTTTTTCAATATATTTTCCAGCACTGCTGTGAAAAGTTTTGGGGAAGTGGATTGCCTTGCATAAAGCCTTTTTGAACTCTAAATTCTTCGCCTTGTTGTTCCAGTTGGACTGTTGCTGTGGTGTTTTTTGTAAATTTATTTTATGATCTTTATGTATTTTCCTTCTACTCCTTGGTTTTTCTAGCGTTTTCTACATATAGGTATGACTCAACGAATCAAAAGCTTTATTGCAATCGGCGAATGCTATATAATATAGTTGCCCATATTCATTGAACTTTTCAATTACTTGCTTCACAACATGAATATGGTCGATAGTAGAATAATTGGCGCGAAATCCAGCTTGCTCCCTCGGTTGGTTTTTTCTTCCAGATGTTTCGATATTCGCCCGAGTATTATTTTAGAAAACACTTTGTATAGATTGGACAGAATACTTATAGGTCTGTAATTACTTATTTCATTTTTGTCGCCTTTCTTATGTAGTAGAATTGATGGTCGATTTCGTCCATTGAATGGGTATTTGTTCAGTTGCTATTATTTCATTAAAAAGATGGGTCACATATTTGGATATCGCGGGTAGAGACTGTTTTAGTAGTTCATTAGATATTTTATCATCTCCGGGAGCTTTTCCACTTTTTTTGTGATTTTATAGCCTTTGTGACCTCAGATTCTAGTACACAAGGTATTTCTTCTGCTTCGTAAGCTTCCTTTGTTCCTTCTTCTTGACACAGTTAATGACGTTTGAATCGAAGATGGTGTTGCCGGATTTCGCATCGATGGTGAAAAATTCGAACCGAACTATCCAACTTTATAATGCGCCTGAGATTTCGGTGTAGAGAAACCCTAGCATGGTGGTAGATCATTTTCTAAAAATACTCAATGGGTAGCGACCACTCTCAAGTTTGAAAACCTTACGCAACAACTAGTTTGGGGAAGACATAGAAATTTGCTCGGTGCCCAAAATGTATAACAGTATAACAACAATACATAACGAATATTCAAATGAAATGTTCGTGTACTGTGTGTTAATTTCTTTGTTTTTACTAAACAATGATAATGTTAATTTTTAATTAAATAACGTATTGTTTATATAATCTAGTGTCAAATTAATATTTTTTTCACTAAATAGATGTGCATGTACACGATAACTATATTAAAAATGCAGTTTTTAAAATTATGGTCTGTCTGTTTGTTCCGGGTAATTTCCGAAACGGCTATAGACGAATTTTAACGGGACTTGTTTTGGTAGATAGCTGAAATTACTCCAGGTAACTTAGGGTACTTTTAATTTTCCAAAATAATTAGGGTTCCGAATAAAAAATTTAAAAGTAATAAAAAATTTAATAAAATCCGATTCAATGCACAGTTTTACGGGCGAATGCTTGAATTTATGAGAAATATTTTACGTTATCTTAATACTAAAATTTTATTAGGAAAATAGGGTTCTGTATATAAAAAAAAAACGCAGTGAAGAACATAAAAAACGCTGGCCCGACCACGGGCACACAGCTAGTATATTCATGAACGGAGGTTACATCTGTCAATAAACTGATATACAGCTTGGCAGAATTGGTAAAAAGTAATCTTGTAAATACCTTATTTACAAACATTTTATATTAAAAAAAAAAAACACCAAGAGGGGTGTTCCGGCAGCATAACTTGAAAACCAGAATACCTTTAGGCTTAGTGAGTTTACTATCCTGGATCACGTCATCAATTAAAACCAGGTGAGATCGTGGTCAATAATAATGGCATCTAATAATAAAATCATATTCACCTAAATTTTGTACTTGACACGGCAGCAGGAGAGTGTCTCCCACAACAGTCCTGAAGGAATGCCCTCTTGATAAAAATCGCGGTCCGTCATCTGCAAGAGATATGAACAATCAGAATTAATCTATATTCTCACAATTATCTAGAAATCAAAATGAAGAAAATTGAATGGGAGTAACTTCAGCTATTTACAAAAAAAAGTCCCTAGAAAATCGGCCAAGCTATCCGGAGATCAGCCGGATCGAACGAGCAGACAGAAAAAAATAAAAAAAATGTTTGTTTTTGGTACTGATTTCATATAAACATTCAAATATTTTCACACGGAATAGGCTCAGTGCTTTGACCACAACCTCACCTGATATTAAGTGACGACGTGGTCCATGATGGTAAATACACTAAGCCTAGATGTACTGATTCTCAAGCGATGCTGCCGGAATACACCTGTTGGTATTTGGCGACAGGATTTCAAACTTGAGGGTAGTAGCTACCCAGGTAGGTGGTAGCCCATACTATGGTTTCCTCACGATGTTTTCCTTCACCGAAAGCTCAGGCTGATTTTAGAATCCGAAATCCGAACGCACTAGCAACTTAGTCATCATCGCTTCAAGAATTTAGTAAAAATACTTAAGTACGCACGTAAGAAGTTTACTTCTTTGACATAATAATAGAAAAAACTAAAACGTTGATAGCTAATTTTAGGGTGTTGGTTTTTCGTGACGGTCACGCGCGCATCGTAAAAAATTACTTTTAACAATTACACCTGCACATACAATAAAAAGGTGGTTTGTGCATTTGACCGGACCTACCTACACACATGTATTTCGACCCGCTGAATTAGAATTTGAGGTTCGTTTAGCCCGGTCACGTCCTTGATTTGAGTAAAATTGCGAAAAATTGTACTATGCTGTACAATTACGGCGATAAAAAATTCAATCCACTGAATCTGAATGTGAAGGTTATTATCCCGTTGAGGAATCAAAATAGAATGTTTTTCGAAAAAAAACCAAAAAAAAATTATGGATCCATATTGAGTAAAATTTTTATGTAACTTATTTCACTGAAACTGAAGTTTATTTGCCTATTAACATACAAAAATTAAAAAAAACTTACTTAAAACCGGAAAATTTGAGCCAGATGCAGTTATAAATATGAAAAAAATTAATTTAGGAGGATATGCTAGCGGCAAATTATTGTATACAAACGGAGTCCCCTGTTTCCTCCCTGGAGAATAGTATTATGATAAATATTATATAAAATCGGTGTCAGCTGATGGATAAAGTGGTGTAAATGTGCCTCGCTAATTATATTCAATTATGATTAATTGTTCTTAAAATCAAGCTAGTCCTTTATTTAGCTTATGTGATAAATTTTACGCAGTTATCTCCATTTATAAATGAGTACATTGGTTAACTCTAGCTGACACCGAATCCAAAATGAACGAACCCGATTAATCAAGTAACTATTTGTTGACTTTTTAGTACATTTTTATAGTTTATTCTTTGGACGTCGGTTTTGTTTTTAATGAAAAAAGTTTTTTTCTCCTTTTTAAGTATGTACTTTTAGCTATATCTGTGAAGCCTACTTCATAGCTTTGGAAACGAATATATGAAACATGTGTAATGGTCTATAATATTCGACGGTTTTTCGAAATTTTCCTTAGTTCCACAAAACAGATCCTGATCTGGTTAAAATGGGACCACATCGCAAATATACTCCTTCGATTAAAAAAAAAATTAAAATCGGTCCACAAATGATAGAGAAATCGCATAACAAACATACAAAAGAAAAACAAACATACAGACGAATTGATAACTTCCTCCGTTTTGAAGTCGGTTAAAAACGGGAAATTTTTATACGCATTAAAAAGAAGAAAAATGCTTAAACGGAAATCGCCTAATATATTTTCCAGTAGTTTTCCATTAACACCGTCACATAACTCAGTATCTGTCAGTGGCAAAGAACACATATTAATTCAAGAAAGAGAGTGAGAGAACATTCCAGAAGTTTATAATAAAAACCGTTTCCTTCATAACTTTAAATGGAAGTTTCCGAGTTTTGGAATTTCTTTTGTGCGCGTAGGAATTCCCACATTCAGTCCGTACTATAAATTATAGTGGGAGCTTTTTTATTTTTGTTCAAGTAATAAGAGCAGTCTATCTGTAAAGATTGAAATATGGGAATAAATTTAAGAATAACAAATAGTCCCTAGGCTGAGTAGACGATCAAGCTTAGCTAATGTAAACATGTGATGAATAGTGACAATCAATGTAGTTCAATGTCATATATGCCATTATGTGAATAAATCAAACTAAAAACGTTAAACCTACATTATGGTGCACTAATATTATAAAGAGGAAAGATTTGTATTGTTTAACCGACTTCAAAAAGGAGGAGGTTATCAATTAATCTATGTTCTTTTTTGTTACGCGATTTCTCTGCCGTTTGTAGATCGATTTGCAATTTTTTTTAATCGAATGAGTACACTCCCGAGATGGTCCTATGTCCAGATCAGGATCTCATCATTGGAACTCGGGGAAACTGAGATAAACCCTCGAATATTATAGACACACGTGTTTCATAGATTCGTTTCCAAACGTATGAAGTCCATGCTTAACCTAAAAAGTAGATTTTTTTTTTAAACTTAAAATATAAAAAAAACATGACAATTAAACTAATTAAACTAAAATAAAAGAAACTATCTTTCTGTTCTTGTATCTATTTCGAAAATCACTGTATTGATTAACATGATAATTTCTCGAAATCGTAGATAATTTGTTACTCTAAAATCTTAGTAAAACATATTTTAATATACTGTACACTAAAACTATTCAGTTGCCATAAGCAAACAATAAATGCAATGTAACTATTAAATTAAATCTGGCAACACAGGAAGCGAGCTGTATCTGTATTGCGACGTCATGACGCGACGCTCGTCCTTACTTCCGGGCCGGTCGCAATTCACCCAATAAAGTTAACGTTAAAATGGCAGCTTCCTGAACTTATTGTATGTTTGTTTACGTATAGTGATTTACTTCTGTTTTACTGTTTATTGAAAATATACAAGGGAAGAGTGCCATGGGATTGCGATATACCTTCCTCTAATACCTAATGTAACACATAATTACGTATTAATGATTATGTTGGCTCATAATATTGCAGATTTTCATTTCAACCTACTTATCATCACGCCATTCTCCCGGTAGGTAAGTAGAGACTACGTCCTTCAATTTGCTACGATCTTAACAAACCTTTGTCGCTTCTTCTACTTTCTTGAGCGCTTTCATATATTCTAGTCGGTTATGGGTACTTTTCACCTGGCCTTTCTTAAAGACGTTTTCGATCTGGTCGAATACATCATCTCGATGTGCCCGATCCAATGAAGCATTGTTTTCTTTGTCTTGGTAACTACACCTCTACCACACGACAACATTCTCTTATCATACTATGCCTGAGTTTGTCAATCATCTTCACTCCATCTTACCTCCAGCACCGTAGCCATCAAAGAGAGAATGAAGCGATGACGGCTCTGTAACGGCCGGAAATGGACTTGTATCGAACTTCGAACTGTTATATGGAACTCTGAGATAGCTTTTTTAAAAAAAGAATTTTACATACACTGAAATGTTAATATTGTTTATTTAAATGCGTTTTTTTTAAAATACAACTTAAATATGATTATAATTATATAGAATCACTATAGGACCGTCGTGGATTGAGTATGGATGAGGACTGAGGACTTATGAGCCGAGAGACGAAAGGAAGGGAATAAGAATCATGTGTCAGCAGCATAGGCAGCTGACTAGGCTAGAAAGGTTACAATAGAAAGATATAACAGAACGACTTCGAACGTTATTCTACAATGTGACTGAGCTTTCGAAAAATGAAAATATCGTGATCACAGTATTGTGGTAGGACGTTTGCTAATATCTGTACTACCACCATTGCCTTGAAAAATAATTAGCAAATACGTATAGGCAGCATCACTCGAGATTCACATTAGGATACTTCGTCACTTAATGTCAGGTGAGATTTTGCTAATCCTATTCAATAAAAACGAAAAAAAAAACATAAAATTACATTACTGTAAGTAACCCACCTAAGATTTGTTATCGACCTATATGCCCTATAGACCTACCTATAGACTACACAGAGAGGATGGAGTTGATTATTTTTAACTTTTTACATTTTATTTTGCTGTCCGTTTATTTTGATTTAACAAAAAAAACAACAATTTTGTCTTAGACTTTTAACGTCCTATATACTTTAAAACGATTAAAAATTAGGTAAAAAACCCAAATTATAATTTAGATGTACTCATCATCATCTCCCTACCCTTTTCCCATTTTTATTTGGGGTCGGCGCAACATGTCTTCCTCTTCTATTCCTCTCTATTTGTTGTCATCTCCGCGTTCACTCCTTTTCTACACATATCATCTTTCACACAGTCCATCCATCTTTTCTTTGGTCTTCCCCTTCCCATGTAACCGTCCACATTCATATCCAATACCTTTCTTACAACATTGTCTTTCTCCCTGCGCATCACATGTCCATACCAGGATAAACGACCGCCTCTTAACTTGTCTGTTATTGGCGCCACTTTCAAACTTCCTCTAATAAATTCCTAATCCTGTCCATTCTTGTTACCCCACACATTCATCTCAACATTCGCATCTCAGCTGCATGTAATCTTCTTTCGTCCGTCACCTTTATGGGGTAACATTCTGATCCATACAAGACGACAGGTCGTATTATGTTCTTGTTCAGGTCGTATTATAATTTAGATGTACTAATCATAGATAAAAGTAAAATAATAGTCTTTGTTATAATCTTCTCGTAAAAATATAGATTAGCAATCATAAAAATAGCTTTTGTAGTTTTTATAATCGTGCACATATAAACAGACCAGGATAAACTGAGAAACATTACTTTTTTGGTGTAATTTAAAAACTTAGTTTCTTTTTTACACTTATTTGAACTAATTATTTATTAGAGTTCTCTAATGTAAAAATGGCCCACCTCAAATTTATTTGATCTTCAATTCCGTACATATTTACAATGTAAAAATCCAAACGCTTTACGAAAAACCCTCGCGAAATTACAAATCTCTCCGTCGTAAATAAACACAATAAATATGGCCGAAGCGTGCCGGAATTTCCGGTCGTTAAGCCATCCGGTGGTGCATTACACCCTTGGGATCTCTTTACAAACAATAACCCAGTTGAACTGGCCTAACTGACGTTTACCACGACTACCCCCCTTTTGATAAATAACGAGGCGATGTTAATGCATCTATAGTTTATTCATTATAACGACTCAGGGGCTGGTAAGTTACCTTATGCCGCCATTTTATTTTTTATCAGTGACATTCAACCATCTTTTATAAATCTTCTAAAATATCCGTACAAGAGGATGACTGTCAAATGTCAGACTAGCTGTGTACCCGCGGCTGTGCCCGGTTTTTTATAGATAAGTAAAAATGTTTCTCATAAATTCAAGTACATGCTAATAAAACTGTGCATTGAATCAGATTCTATTTAATTTTTTATTAGTTTTATTTTTTTTACACGGAGCCCTAATAAACAGTATAAATCAAATAAAAAAGTACCCTACGTTACGCGAAGTAATTTCAGCTATCTACCAAAGAGAGTCCCATCAAATACTGTGGAGCCGTTACGGAGATTACCCGGAACAAACAGAAGCAGAAAATTGTGTTCTTGGTATAAGTGTTTTGTATATACATTCATATGCATTTTCTATCTATCTACCTATCTATTGAACCATTAGACGTCCACTGCTGGACATAGGTCTTCCCCAAAAAAGGGGGTAATTGCCATTGTTGAGTAAGGCTGTCCCTGTGTTATGGTGATTAAATCAATACTCCGGTTTCCCAATTAAATATTTATTACTGTTTACTGATAGGGCACAGCGCATACTGACTCGAATCTCACTGGTTATACGTTATATAGGCGAGACGATGCATGGCGCTTACGCCCCTACACCATAATCGCTACGCTTGGCAGGCGGATAGGCGATCCCAGTAGTTGTTTGTGGTTCTCAGAGAATGCTGCTGCCCATCCCCTGGTTTATCCCTTAGTCGCCTTTTACGACACACACGGGAAGACGTGGGGTGGTACTATTCTTAGCCGGCACCACTCGACATTTTAGTAAAAAAATATATATTTTGATATTAAAAACAGTCACTTCAATTTTATTTATTTGTATAGATGTCAAGTATACGGATATACTACGCATATTTGTAGGTAGCGATATTTATAACTACATACATACTATATACACAGTTGCGGGAAAACTCTCTCAGATAGGATTAAACTCGGAGTGAATTAAAAATTAAGAGATGGCCTATATCGTGTAAAAAAACATTTTTTTTCTTCAATGTAATACTCGTATTATTTTACTCTGTCCACCCAGTTGAAATTTTTTTTTAATGCGAGGGAAAAGTCTTTAATCAGAAACAACAGGGGACCACTGAATGCACCCACACTGTAGAACTGGCTTAACTGACGTTTACTACATATTGTGATAAAAAACAAAGAGATGTTAATGTATTGTATGTATGTATAATGTGGTCATCAAACTGCGGTTCGCGTGCCGCATGCGGCCCCTAAACGGTATTTGTGCGGCCCGCCATGTTGCTAATAATTTCTGTGGACAATGACTCAAAACAAAGTATAACCCCTTGAGCACTTACGCCAGCTTTCCATTGATTTCCTATTGTCTTCCTATTGTCTCATTTTTATGGATAATCGACATATTAATTATAGTTTAGTTAATGAATTAGGTTGTCAAAAATAACTTCATAGGCAATACAAAATCTATGGGGAATTAGCGTTAGACTGCTCATAAAAAATATGTAACTAGACAGTGTTGCAACCTTGTGTGGTCCGCATTGGTACCTCACATTGACGTATGTAGGCCCTTGACCAGGAAAGTGTGACAACCACTGATCAACATAGGTTGTCAATTGTGAAAACACCCTTTTTGAAAGCCATGTTTGTGTTTTTATTTATTTTAAAGAACTGACATAATTTAAAAGTTGTTTTTGAAGTGAACACTTCCATAGCTATGTTTGAGATTTAAACTAGATGAAACGAAAAAGCGACATTAAAAAGAGACAAACACATTAATAATATTTAACGTGTGAGAGATTAAAAGTGTTTTTTTTTTTTTTTATTATTTCGTGGTCTGGTCTTATTGCGGTGGTTCGCATCCTCTCCATTCTTATCTACTGAGAAGAACGACTACATTACGTTTTTTAAGGTTTCATATCTACTGCGTGTGAACTGCATACATTTTTTTATTATACTGTATAGGCTTAAAGGCAAGTTACAACGTGGCGCAAGATGGTAAACACAGTAAGCCTAGAGGTACTGACTCTCAAGTGATGCTTCCAAAAAACACTAATTCTTGCTTGCTTGATTTCTTGCTTGCTTGATTAGTTTTTCTTTTGAGGGTGGTTGGCCCAAGCGGACATGAGAAAGCGTTAAACTAGTTTTGTCTCGATAAAAAAGTGTAAAAATGCTACTCACTTCTATTGTTCTGCGCATGTGCTGCTATCAGCACAGCCGCGAGAACTACCCAGCTACACTCCATGGTCTCCGACCCTCAGCCGTCCAGCAGCAGCAACTACCCTCATGCACCCTCATCTGTTGACAAGTATTTATTTATCAAATAAACTATTTTCAGTCTTGCATTGAAGACAAAATCCCACTTCTTATGTACAAATAGGAACCACATATTTTCTACTTAAGATGTAAGTTTGAAAGTCACGCCAGGTGTCTGTCCTGGTATGGGCATGTGGCGAATATATCTTTCACAAATTTAAATACCTGCCAGTAGAACTGCATTGAATCGGATTTTATGACATTTTTCGGAGGACATGTTTTATGAGTTTTCATTTTTTTACGCGGAACCTTAATTATTTTCGAATAAATATAGTAGCCTAAGTTACGCGGAGTAAATTCAGCTATGTAACAAAAAAAGTCTAAATCGGTCCATCCTTTCCGGAGATTAGCCGTTACAAACAGACAGATAAAATTGCGTTTTTGGTATAGGTATCGTATATACATTAATATGTATTTAGTGAAAGAAACAGACACTTCAATTATATATATTAACGACAATAAAAACTTATTTTCTTTGAATGATTCTACATCGCGCTATGGTTCTGTTGTCTACCATTTAACATACATATATGTTTCGAAACAGTCTACGCTCAAACTCAGCGGGAATTGTATGATATAGGTAACGGCCAAGCCGAGGTTCGAACCCTTGTGCTAGTTACCTTTTGCGGCGAGTGCCTTCAGCACTCGCCTCCAATTTTTTCTTTTTTTTTTTTCTTTTACTCAGTCTACGCTTAAATTTCATTTAATAGTATAAATGTTAAAAAGGCTGGCATTAAAGTCCTACAAGCGTTATATAATAATGATTTATTTGGTTTTTATTGCCTTCATATTGCGCAAACCTAATATTATTCCGGAAATGTACTTTTAATGAGAGTAATTATTTATTGTTTAATGTAGGACATTACGTATTTTATGTTCAACTTTATCTTTCTTTTAGTAATTTAATGATTAGTACCAAGGCCTAGGCCTTACTAAAAATTGCACGATAACAATTTTGTTTGTAGCAGGTGGTAAGTTGTGGTGCCTTGTTTGACGTTGAATGTCGTTATTGTCTTATGGGATATTCTGTATTTTGTACATAACAATTGTTTCTTTCTGCTATTGAAATAACGTTCTATGAAATTAAGCAACTCATTGCATCGATCGAACCCATGACCACGGTATTAGGGTATGTTTCAAACAACTGAACCAATACATCAATGTAAACTTTTCACTTGTCCGCTGACCCCATCACATACGATTTGATCCTATTAAATTTTCGTTTTTATAATAAATCAATCTCTCTCCACCCCTTATATTTGTGGGAGCCCCATCGTGAACATAAATCACTTATTACAAGAAATTTAAGGGTACGAACGACGCGGTAGTTTTTCGACTAGACGCTTCCCCTGATTTCACTTGCAATATTAAAAAAATTATGAAAAAAAATATTTTAGCGTAGTGTAGCGTTTATTGTAGCGCCATCTTCCAGCACCTCAGTTGCCGTACTAATACCATTATCGTTTAACTAGGACACTCTTGAGTAGATTGCTCTGGTAAGCGTCGTAGTGAACGGACGTGTCTGTTCGCTGCGCCCACTCGCACAAATACATTTGCGCTAACTGTCTTTCCCCACTCTTAATTAATTCATTTAATTGTTTCATTTGTCGTTTAGATTCGACACGCTGAGATCGTGGGGAAACGAGTGCTCGTAGCCTGTACAGGGAGCTCTGGTCGAGACGTTTCGTGACTAGAGGGCTGGCTTATTTCTCGGTCAAAGGACCAGCATTGTCATACAAAGTGGCAATACCGCCTTCTGGGTATGTTTCATTGAGGCGGTGATTTGGACACCTTTGATTTTTTGTATTGATTAGTTAAATATTATTTTAGTATGCGTGTAATTTTTATTTAGATTATTTGAGATTTATAATTATTTCATAAAAATAAATTGGTATCATAGACCAATTATTTTCCTTATTGTTTGAACACAAGTTAAATAATGTATATGAACCAATAATAGTGTATTAAGTTCTCACAGAATTGGCAACCTTCTCATTCCTTATAATATATTTGGACCAAACTGTTGAATATTTAACAGAATAATTGTAAAATATCGAAGTTTGTAAGGGAACAATGTCGCGCACGTTTGCTAGTCTCTTATAAATTGAAGATTCTCCTTAACCGTATTACCTTACGGATGATTGATATCGATTGGTGAAGCAGGAGGGCGCGTTTTCGAGTGAGGTTTTACCCTCCCTAACAAGGTACATATATATATGAAAAAAAAATTATTACCTCGAGAAAATTACTAAAAAAATAGGGTTGCCAGCTTTTGAACATTTACGGGAAATGGGCAAGTTATAAATAGTACGAGCCTGAATGATGATCTGATAATTAGGTAATATAAACCATTGGACCAAAATTAAATTTATATGCATTGTTATTATTTGAAACTAGTAGTTCGCGCGACTCCACTCGCTTATCGTATTTACTATTCCGCATAATAATTCCCCGCGTTAATAGTTTTTTAATAATCATTGGAAAATATTTTTTGTACGTGTTCTAAATTATTGTCGGTACTTGTAAGTACCAAAAGTAAATGTACAGTCACAAATGTAAACCTTCTTACAAGCTTTAAGTCTGGAAGTGATCACAAGCTAGTGAGACAATTTCTTTTTGAAGATAATAAAATATTTAAAACTCCTAAAAGATGTAATAAAATCCTATTCAATGCATAGTTTTACGGGCAAGTGCTTGAATTTATGAGAAATATTTTTACTTTATCTTAGTACTAAATTGTTTTAGGAAAACTTTTAGGGTTCCGTATCAAAAAAATTAAAACGCAGTGCAGAATATATGAAAAACGCGGGGAGCAGCCGCGGGCACACAGCTAGTATATATTAAAACCAGACAAAATAATATATAAAAAATAAAATCTTCGCAATCTGGGAATGTATTTGAGTTAAAATCCAAGTAATTAATGTAAAGACATACAAAGCATGTGAAATTTCCTTTCAAGTTAGTTACGAATGAATATATAAAAACTCAGCGCTAATAAATGCCTCTAAAAATTAGTAAAACATACATTTAAATTACTATCTATTAATTAGATAAAATAATTAATGTAGATATACGATTAATCCACTAAGTAACAGGGAGATCACGCGACGCGTTGTTTGGGAAATTTACGTTTATGTTCAAACATGAAACATACGTCAGCATATCATGTATTTAACGCGGCGGTTACTTCTCTATGTTTTTTTTATTATTTACAAATTTAAAATGTTTTTTTTTTTCTGTTTAGGTTACTTTTAGTATTTATTGCAATTGCAATATATAAAATAATTGGATTTTGCACAAGGCCATCGTTGTGAACGAATTTTTGGCCAAAAACTCAACAAATACCTGTAGTGATTGATTTTAATATAATTTGTTTTTGTTGTAATATATATTATATTATTATTATTATTTATATTTTCATTTTATTTATTTATTAATGCCGTCTAAGAAGAAAATATTTTAAAGTTTGATTTTTCGAACCTCGAGAATGAGTACGATTTGGATGTCAATAAGAGAAAGGGGTCGACATCCAAATTCTATTCATTCTCGACGTTCAAAAAATGAAATTTAAATGTTTCATATTAGACGCCATCCTCAATTAATCCATTAAAGTCTCATGTTCGATTCGCAGAGCGCAGGCGTAAGATATAATATAAAACTGTCAGTTAACATCAATAAACGAATAGAAAATCTTCGGGTTATCTTAATGAAGATATATAAGGAATAATAGTAATATAACAAATACTACAAAACAAATTGTTTTTAAACTAAACATTACATCCAATCAAGCAACCACGTTATCCAACAGATATGTTTCTAGTCAACGTTTAAAAATGTTTTAATTATTGGATTATTTGTTGGCGTAAGTGTATCTTTTGTAGGAGCATACTTTGAAGGAGATAAAATAAATTTGGATGAATAACTAACATTTTCCAGGTATTTTTTAACAAAGTATTAAATAGAAATAGCAAAAAAACGAGTGTTGAGATCAGATGAAATTGTGCTTAATCATTAAATTAGTCAAGGAAAGTTAAACAGTTTTACCATGTCAGTGTAAAAGATTTAACCGCGCGTCCAAGCCCATATTTAACTCCCGTATGTTTACAACAAACAATTTATAATAATTATTCCGTACACTAGTTAGACGCACCTGACTCTGGTGACTTCTGTTTGAACTTACATACGCTGTGTTCACGTTAGTTTAACGCTCCGTTGATTCCTTACGTAACTAACAGAACATTCGAGCCACTATGTCTCAGGCGTATTTCGTTTGGATTTTAAGTATATAGTAATTATAATTTATTGTACTTTCTTAATTATAATATAATGAACTAGTCGACACTTCTCTCGACCAGAGGGCTGGACAAAATCTTGAACAGTGTATAAGCATTAAATCATATAGGTAAGCATTGTTTGCTAACATGGCAATGCGGCCAGCTTTCTGGAAATGTTCCTTTTTAAATAATAAACTAGCTATGTGGCTGCGGCTGCACCCACGTTTCATATTTTTTTCACTGCGTTTTAATTTATATATCCATCCATTCATTCAACCGAAAGACGTCCATTGCTGGATATAGGTCTCCACCAAAGATCTCCACGACGACCGGTCTTGCATCACAGGCACCCAGCGGATTCCCGCGACCTTGCCCAAGTTGTCGGTCCACCTTGTGGGGGCCTACCCACACTACATCTTCTAGTGCTTGGTAGCCATTCAAGAACCCGTTGGCCAGATCGAGCATCGGTTCTGTGAGCAACGTGCCGAGCCCACCGCAACTTAATTTTAGCAATTCTTCGATTACTTTGGTTCTTCTGCGGATCTCCTCATTTCTGATTCGAACACGCAGTGAAACTCCAAGCATAGCCCTCTACCTAGCCTCTATCATAGCCGATTGAGCAAGCTTGAGCTTTCTTACCATACCCATTGTGAGCGACCACGTCTCGATACTGCGATATTTCGGACGAGAAGATTTTGCGTAGCTTTCCGAACTCAGCCCAGCCGAGTTGGATTCGATGATTAATCTATTTAATTTATGTATAAATTATATAAATAGTACGAAACTCTAATTAATTTTCTAAAACTTTTTAGTAGGTACTAAGATAAAGTGACAATATTTGTCATAAATTCAAAAAATTGCCCGTAAAAACTATGCATTGAATCGGATTTTGTTAAATTTTTAACATTCATAACCCTAATAATTTACGAAAATCAACACTTCAGCCATCTATCAAAAAAAATCCCGTCCTAATCGGTTCTGCCGTTCCGGGGATATCCCGGAACAAACAGAGAGACAGGGAAAAAAAAATTTAAAATTGTATTTTTGGTATAGGTGTCTTATAAACATACGTATTTAGTAAAAAAAATTGTTATTTTGACATTACAAAACAGAGACTTCAACTTTATTTATTAGTTAGTATAGATATATAATCGTGCCCTTGATTGAGAATAGAATAATTATACGAGAGCAAAGCCGCTGGGCACAGCTAGTGATACAAGATATTAGATTTCAAAGAATTATTCATACAGACTAACTTTAAGGATTTAACTTCGAACCGCGTACGACATTAAATACGACCAGTCTTACTTCACGGCTCATTAAGTTGTGCCGATATTAATGCCTAGAATTTACAAGAATAATATATATTTAAAACTAGCGGGCGCGCGCTACTTTGTCTACGTGTTTTATGCTGATGTCCTGTTTTTTTTTTGTTTTACAGTCGCCTATCAGTTACCAAACGACACATGTTTCCCCGTACAACGATTTTTATACAATTTATAAAAATGATATTAATATTTTTTATATTACACTACATCTTCTAGTGCTTGGTAGCCATTCAAGAACCCGTTGGCCAGATCGAGCATCGGTTCTGTGAGCAACGTGCCGAGCCCACCGCAACTTAATTTTAGCAATTCTTCGATTACTTTGGTTCTTCTGCGGATCTCCTCATTTCTGATTCGAACACGCAGTGAAACTCCAAGCATAGCCCTCTACCTAGCCTCTTCATAGCCGATTGAGCAAGCTTGAGCTTTCTTACCATACCCATTGTGAGCGACCACGTCTCGATACTGCGATATTTCGGACGAGAAGATTTTGCGTAGCTTTCCGAACTCAGCCCAGCCGAGTTGGATTCGATGATTAATCTATTTAATTTATGTATAAATTATATAAATAGTACGAAACTCTAATTAATTTTCTAAAACTTTTTAGTAGGTACTAAGATAAAGTGACAATATTTGTCATAAATTCAAAAAATTGCCCGTAAAACTATGCATTGAATCGGATTTTGTTAAATTTTTAACATTCATAACCCTAATAATTTACGAAAATCAACACTTCAGCCATCTATCAAAAAAAAATCCCGTCCTAATCGGTTCTGCCGTTCCGGGGATATCCCGGAACAAACAGAGAGACAGGGAAAAAAAATTTAAAATTGTATTTTTGGTATAGGTGTCTTATAAACATACGTATTTAGTAAAAAAAATTGTTATTTTGACATTACAAACAGAGACTTCAACTTTATTTATTAGTTAGTATAGATATATAATCGTGCCCTTGATTGAGAATAGAATAATTATACGAGAGCAAAGCCGCTGGGCACAGCTAGTGATACAAGATATTAGATTTCAAAGAATTATTCATACAGACTAACTTTAAGGATTTAACTTCGAACCGCGTACGACATTAAATACGACCAGTCTTACTTCACGGCTCATTAAGTTGTGCCGATATTAATGCCTAGAATTTACAAGAATAATATATATTTAAAACTAGCGGGCGCGCGCTACTTTGTCTACGTGTTTTATGCTGATGTCCTGTTTTTTTTTTGTTTTACAGTCGCCTATCAGTTACCAAACGACACATGTTTCCCCGTACAACGATTTTTATACAATTTATAAAAATGATATTAATATTTTTTATATTCTTTCAATCACTAATTTTGATTTTTTTTTACACGGTTTATGCTCATTGCTTTGACCACAAGCTCACCTGATGTTAAGTGACAATGTGGCCCAGAATGGGCACACTAAGACAAGAGATACTGGTTCTCAAGTGATACTGTTGGAACACACCTATTGGTATTTGGTGAAAGAATTTTAAACTTGAGGGTGGTAGCTGATGATAGCCCAGGTAGTCATTATTAGAAAATGCTGGCATGCTATGGTTTCTTCAAGATGTTTTTTCCTTCACCGAATGTTCAAACTGATTTGAGAGTTGGATAGGTGGGCTCGAACCCGGGTCCGTTGACGCGGAACCGGGCCGAACTATCAACTGCGCCATCATCGAATCACATCATCGCAACATATACTTTATCCAAACAATATTTTATCAAAATCGGTCATCCTCTTTTTGAGTTAAAGAATTTTTTCACGAATTCTAGAAATAATTTTGAAGATCTCTCTAGCCTATCAATTGCTTCTTGACATATACTGCTGCACATTTACAAAGTTTCATCGTAATCGGTGAAGCCGTTTTTTTTTTACTTAAATCCGGGGATACACACAAACAAACAAAAATGATTAACGTCAGATTTAAGATTAGTAACAGCTAAAATAATTTAATCAACGAGTTTTCACTGTAATTGTTATTAAAAAAATTAGGAAATCTATATTTATAATAAAAGTTTAACGAGATGAAAATCTGTACATCGAAGATATTCAAGAAAAAATGCGGTGCTTTAGAATCGTCTACGGAACACACTTCGATAGTTTAAAAAAAAAATGTGTGTGTGTACTTATCTACGCACGTAAGGCGCAGGCCGTTGTTTTTACGTGACGGTGTGCGCTCGCATCGTCAACATTTACTCTCATCATTTTTTCCCTAACGCATCAAAAGAAGTGTAACTTCATAATGTTGTCTGTTTGTTTATTAATTTCTTCGTCAATCATGCATAATCTACACAGTTCGATTCGATGAAAAATTTAATAATGACATATATTGCATCCAAGGGGAGAACATAGGATGCAAATTGTCTGAACTCCAAGCGGGCGATACCGCGGGTACAGCTAGTTAATAAAACAAAAAAAACCTCTTTCTCTATTTAAACATAGATTTAAAAATGTATCTACACTTGTCCACACTGAACTTATTTTGAAGATAGATACTAGTTATTTCAACAATAAAAAACCATTCTAAAAATAAATTCAATAAACAGCATGTAAAATGTCAGTCTACTTTACAAATAAATAGGGGTAAAAACCAGCCTCGTATAAGTCTTTCTCTAATTGAAAGTCTAAAGTTCAGAAAGGGGTTGTTAAGTATGTGATATTTGTAGTCAAATACCACCCTAAGGTAAGGGGCGGTTTAGTTTGATGTTTTAGTTTTAGTCGTTATTAATGTACTATGGTATTAAACCAGAATGGGAACAACGCGCTATAAATAAATAAATAGCCTCTCGTGTTTTTCTAAAATGAAACTTTACAAGTGTCCATTCGATAAATAAATTGACGAGAAAATTGATAATTAAATTTTAAGATGTAATGAAACTAAATCTAACAAATAATTCAAACACTTACCGGTGAAACTGATTGAATCGGATTTTCGAACCCTAATTATTTTCGAAAATCAAAAGTACCTCTAAATTAAAAGAGTAATTTCAAATATCTAACAAAAAAAGTTGTGTCAAAATCGGTTCTGCCGTTCCGAAGATGACCCAGAACAAACAGACAGATAAAAATTGTAACAATTGTTTTTATTAAATAAGGAATTTCATTTTACCATTGCTTATTTGTTATTTCGTCAGTAATCATTAAGAGATTATGCGGTCGGAAAAGTAGGAATTTCATAAATCTATCGCTATCGCGTTGCGCCCCAAAGAAAGAATTATAAAACATGAAATGGACAACTGATCGGGCTTATTGTATCGTTTGCAAAATAGACGAAAACATCACTTCGTAGTACCCAGTTTCCTTTCTCTAAAACTGAACCGATTTTTAATCTTCTTAATAGAGGCTTTATGCTATGCCTGTACGTTTTGCTTTTTTCAATTTATCCATCAAATTTGTGTGACGAACGTTTGAAAATGACGGTAAAAATCAAGCAGTTTTAACATAATGTAGGGAGGAAACTTTAATTCAGAAATGAAACAGAGGGCTACGTTTGTATGGAATAAATGCAGCTAGGATATCCTCCTAATGCTTAGAAGATAGTGTAATCTGAGTATTAATTTGAAAATGACATAATTTTATAATTCACAAAAAAATGTTCAAATTTTAAAATCATTTATTTGGTTCAGTAAGGGAACTTGAGATCCGTAGTTTTCCTCAAATGCGGTAGATTATGTGCGGAGCTTGTCTCTAGATTTGTGTTGCAATAATGAACGATTTTCATGATAGTCAACGTCATTGGATTGATTTATTATTCAATCTGTCTGTATTTTAAAATTTTGTAATTTTATAATCGCGATCGAAATTTACCGGGGATAAAAAAAATGCATAGAATAACAATATAATAAATAAATAGCGGGAATCAAGCCCGGGAAGATTCACATGGTATTTAAATAATTGCATCGAGGATTATACTGACAAATCCCTAAACAAATGGAGCGGGCGCGTGGCGGCATCTTGCTGTTACTGGCAGCTAATTTGAATTTAAATTCTTTACGTTTGACAGTTTGTCTTTCTGTTTGTTTGCGTGTGTTATTTATATTTCTGTTTATTATAACTGTTCCCACGGATCTGCCCCCGTATTATAATATTCACTGCGTATATAGTTTTGAAATAACCATTGGAAAAAATTAAGTTTTATTTTTTTTTGTACATGCCCTAAATTATTTATGGTACTAACATAAAGGATTTTTTTTTCTTATAAATTTAAACACTAATCTGTAAAACAGTACACTGGAACTGGTTTTATTTTCACAATTATATGAGTTATTTTTTTATGCCGACCCCTTAATATTTTTCGTACATTATTTTTGGTACGAACAGAAAGCTAATATATTTCTTGCAAATCCAAACACCTCCCAGTAAAACTATCCATTGAAACGTATTTGTAAGCAATTACATGCGTTTTAATTTTTTACCGTTAGTCTATTTTGCTTAATTTCAAAGCTTAATGTCTTACGGTATTTTGCTGTGGGGTACAGCAGCAGAGGTAGACGCCATTTTTACGTTACAAAAGAGAGCTGTTCGAGCAATATACAATATGGGAGCTCGCGAATCTCTAAAGAACAAGTTTCAAGAATATGATATGTTAACTTTGCCCTCCCAATACATCTTCGATAACTTAATGCATATTCTTAAAAATTTAGACAAGCTAGATCTAGTGAATGGTCGTCATAATTTTAATATAATATTAGAAGTAAAGACAAGTTGTCCGTCCCACGCTTTAGGCTAAGTAAGTCTAATAAAAGCTTTATAGATAATAGTATTCGGTTTTACAATAAGATCCCAAGTAGCATTAACCGATTTACCTGACAATATGATCCAGTATTTTGTCAAGCAAGTTTTAATCTCAAAAAGTTATTACAGGATGGATCATTAGCTAGTTAGCTAGTCAACATACGATGCGCGCGCACACCGTTACGAAAAACCAACAGCCTGAAGTTAGCTGTCAACGTTTTAGTTTTTTTCTATTATTACGTGAAAGAAGTATAACTTCTTACAGCATACATAAGTACACACATACTTTTTAAATTTTTTGTCTCCCTGTTTGCTCCGCCTAATCTCCGGAACGGCTAGACCGATTTTGACGGGACCTTTTTCCGCAGATAGTTGAAGTTACTCGACGTAAATTAGGCTACTTTGATTCTTCGAAAATAATTTGGGTTAAAAAATTACTACAAATAAATTTGTAAACAAAACATGATACATCACCATCAAAACATTACTTTACAATGATTATTGACAAAATCGTATTATGCAATAAAGAATATATGAAACGCGGGCGGAGCTGGGGACAAACAACAAGTCAATAAATAAATGTACATACTAGAATAATTCTTTCTCATGTAATATTTATTCCAAGGGTTAGATTTCCATTTCCGATCGAGCATAGATAAGTACTGAACACTATCATAGCGTGTGTTTCTTTTAACATGCCGTCTGCGTCCGCATCCGGCACCTAACGCGTTATTGTGAATTCGTAGGACCATATATTCCAAATTTATTGGACAGTCTATATTCTATACTAGTTTACTTACCAGCTTTTTGAAATAAAAGTTTCTTGTACATGATGAAACAAAAGTTTCTAGTTCACGTCAAAAGATAATACTAATATGAATGAATTTATAAGTTGAAAGTAAGAAGGACGACATGGGAAAGAAAATATACATAATGTAAGATAAGACGATGTAAATTAAATTTAAGTTTAGTTAAGTAGACTAAGTGAGAGAAAAAATAAAGGATAAAGAAAAGAATATAGAACAAGAGGCAAAAGAAAAAGCCTACAAAAGAATAAAAGGAAAGAAAAAAGGGGGAAGATTTCTATTATTTACCCGAGTCTTTACCAAAGTTCCTGATAATGCCAGGGGACTATAAAAAAAAAATGAATGCTAGAATATATTTGCGCCATGATTTAGAATATTAAAGGGCAGATAGAAGTACGCATTTTTTTGGACGTTATAGACTTAGTGCATTGACCGCAATCTCACCAGTTGTTAAGTGACGATGCGGTCCAAGATGGTACACACACTAAGCCTAGAGATACTGGTTCTAAAGTGATGCTGCCGAAACAAACCTGTTAGTATTTAACAACAGTATTTTTTTAACTTGAGTGTGGTAGCTCATAACCCATGCGGGCGTTATTATAAAATGCCTTACCACCATGCTATGGTTTCTTCATGATGTTTTCCTTCATGATGTTTTCCTTGTCGAGCCTGCGGCATCTGTTGACGCAAAATCCGACTGTACTACCAACTGCGCCATAATCCTTGAGAAAGCGTGCACGTGATTGTGTTTGAAAAAGTATTTAAGAAAGAAATATATTTATTTTTATTTATTTCCCGGTTTCCTCATAAATAATTTATCTTACATATTTTAAACGGTACCCACTTCCAAGGGTATCTCTTGGACGAGACAAGGATGAGGATGTCTGCTGGGACACTCAAAGAGACACTTATTGACTGACTTATACCTTTTAACTTAACCAGTTAACTAGATGAGTTCTAGATAATTTTTATACGAAGAAAAAAAAAATTGTCTGTTTAAAATATCAAAATAACTCCTTTTTTACTAAATTAATATGCATATATACAGATGTCGAAAAAAAATAATTAGGATTCCGGTTCATTCATTCATTCGAATTGTGAACAAAATCCTTTTCAGTTTTACTGGCAAGCGTTTGAATTTCTGAAAAATATATTTAATTTCTGTTAGTAACGAAAAGTAATTTAGGGTATATACAGAAACATGGTCCATTACTTTCCAATGAATATTTAAAAACAATGTTACCCAGTGAATATACAAACGGAGCCGCGAGAACAGTTTGTCCTCTATTACACAAACCGATGGGCACCCTCCCTTTGATCTATCGTGCGAGCGCTGCCCACGCGCCGGCCGCGTGCCCCGTCATATATACATCATTTATCATTAAATACTTAGCTAGGGCAGGGGGAATTTGTACGAGAATTGTCTGTCTCGATTTAATACGCGTGTGTATTATCTGTAGTTGAACAGGCGAAATTACTTTTTGAACTAAACACTTCTAGGCAGGGAAATAACTTATAGAGTAGCATTAGCAATGCTATGACTTCAACCGTCACCGTGCTACAGTATGTCAAGTATGAAATGGCGTTTCAGAGCTGGAGCTCAAAGATAAATAATCAAATGTATAATGTAACACAGCTTATCGTATATATATAAGTATTGCTCGGAGCGGCAATAGATGTAAAAACCAGACAAATGTTAGGTTATGTTAATAATGACAATTAACAAATTATATAATTTTAAACACTCGTACTGTAATTGAAATATTCCATCCATCCATTCGACCGAAAGACGTCCACTGCTGGACACAGGTCTCCCTCAAAGACCTCCAGGACGACCGGTCTTGCGCCACCCACATCCAGCGGATTTCCGCGACCTTCACCAGGTCTTCGGTCCACCTTATGGGGGGCCTGCCCACGCTACGTCTTCTGGAGCATAGTAGTCATTCGAAAACCCGTTGGCCCCATCGGGCATCAGTTCTGCGAGCCATGTGCCCAGCCCACCGCTACTTAAGTTTAGCAATTCTTTGGGTAATGTCGGTTACTTTGGTTCTTCTGCGGATCTCCTCATTCGATCACGCAAGGAAACTCCAAATATAGCCCTCTCCATTGCCCTTTGAGCACCTTTGAACTTAGTTAATTATAAAAAACAATATTTTCCAAAGTTTCGAGCTTTTACTTCTGCCAGAATTCTCCATGACAGCCTACTTTTTATTTTAGATAAACGTTATAAAATTCACTTTTCGCGTCTGTCTGTCTATTAATCAATTAACTTGTCTCAAACCAAGTCACATATTTGGATGCAGTTTTCCCCTTTAGTTAGCTAGATATTTTTAAAGAAGGTTTTACACTATGGGAAGCGGTTATGGTGCAGCGCGCTCAGATTCCGCATCGATGGGCTTAGGTGCGAACCCACCTATACAACTTTTATAATGAGACTGAATTTTCGGTAAAGGAAAACATCATGAGGAAACCGTAGCATAGAGGTAGCGTATTTTCTAAAAATCCCTGGCTGGGTAGTTGCCATACTAAAGTTTGAAAACCTGTTGTCAAGTCCTTACACAGAATCCGACCACACTAGGGGTCTCATTCCAGTATTACCTATTAAAATTTTGGACATTTTACAAACAGACACTTCAATTTTATTAATTACTATAGATTAAACTTAATTTAGAGAAACCATCAATATTTTGTATCTAAGTAGTAAAAACATTAAGTTTCACCTATACTAATAAAGGGTTTGTTTGTAATGTCAAATTAACAATTTTTTTTTACAGAAATATTTTTACTTTATCTTAGTTCTAAATAAAGATTTATGAAACGCAGGCGTAGCCGCGGGCACACGGCTAGTCTTTCATAAGTTTAAATCTTAAAGAAATACATCAAAAAGATGTATTAGTTAATTATTGTTAAAATCCTAATGAAAACTTTATGTTTGCACAGCTAGTTTAAAATTAAATCTAAATAAATGTAATTTATTCCACAAGCTATTTATACACGATATTTATTACTTTACTACCTAAAATATTAGACCGAAATGGGGTCTTTCATTTCATTGCGATGACGAAATTATGTATTTTGATAAGGATTAATGTTTTTATCCGTCGCGTTTGTTTAACGTTTTTAATTCGCTTTGTCACGTAAAAGCTAGTTTTTTTGTTGTGTAAACGTACATAAACTTAAATTAATGTTTTTTATGTCGTTTATATTCTCTCGTACGTATTTGTGATTCGACTTCATTTCATTAAATCAATTCGTTTTTTTTTATTTATAAATAAGTAACAATTATTTTAAAAACAAAGCTGTTTTTTATTGTTTTTTTTCTTTTGCGTTATCAATTGCTTCAAGTTCTAGGCTTCTTGAGAGTTACAGTTCTGTTTACGCAGTAAATGCATGTAATGTCTAAAGTAGTCATGTCATTGATTTTTTTTTTTTTTTTGACCTAGCTAATGCTGTTGTCCGGAAGGGCCTTCACCGAACAGCTTCACCGAACTTTGGGGGCGAGTGCTGAAGGCACTCAGCCGCAATAAGGTGACTAGCTCAAGGGCTACCAAAGTGGTACGAACCTCGGCTTAGCCGTCACCTGAGTACTCAAGACTCACTCGCGAGTTGTATCCTAGCTATCCCTACATTTTTTATATTAATATATATAAAAAAAAAAGATAATAAGAGATCTTAACATCCCCCCCCCCCCAAATCAATCGAATGAACAAATATTTTAAAAAATGATAATTTACGAAAATTTTAAATAAATTACTATCCGCATCCTTAAGAGCGTCAAAAACAAATGAAATAAAAGTGTTTGTTTGTAATGTCAAAATAATTTTTTTTTACTTAATACATATGAGTGTATACCTATACCAAAAGTATAATGTTTATATTTTTTTTTGTCTGTCTGTTTGTTCCGGCTAAACTCCGAAACGGTTGGACTTGATTTTCAAGTGACTTTTTTTGTAGATAGCTGAAGTTACTCCGAGTAACTTAGAGAACTTTTGTTTTCGAAAATAATTAGGGATCCGCGTAAAAAAATTAAATACATAAAAGTTTGAATAAAATCCGATTTAATGCACAGTTTTACGGGCAATAGCTCGAATTTATGAGAAATATTTTTACTTTATGTTAGTAATATAAAATTATTAAGAGATTTTTAAACGCAGTGAAGAATATCTGAAACGCGGGGGCAGCCGCGGGCACACAGCTAGTGATAAATATGTATTTGAAATATTTAGTAATTCACCAAAGCCATAACTCCTAATATTGTAATATACCTTATACCCGGGATCGTTCAGAAGATACGCTCCAATAGACACTAAACTTACTACATAGATGTCGCCGGGCGCAATATGAAATTCCCAATTCACAATATTAAAACTAATAAATTGCAAAACTTAAACTCGAGTTCCCGAAGAATTCTATTGAACTCACTCTGCGCTATTGATAACTTTACGGGGGCCTCTATAAAATTATCGACGGGTCGAAGGTTCAATTCCCCATATAACTTCTTGATTATCGAAAGCCACCACTGCTCTACTAGTTTGTGACGACGGTTTCACCTGTGTGTAAATATTATATTTAAGTCTGTTAATATATTCGTTTACAATATACCTCTTATTTCATACGATTGATTTACAATAACACAGTTTCTCGAATTCTGGAATTTAAAGTCAACATCCAGGAAGTCGCGGGCAGTAGAACTAAAATTTAGACGTAATTTCAATGATTAATTCGTCGATAGCCTAAATAGTAATTGGCGAAACAACATTAGTCGAAATTTAATGAATAATCTCCCAAATTTACTACCAAATATTTTAAAACTCGTGTACTTAAAAATTGCTACGGAAAAGGTCAAATGACAAGTCACGATAAAAGGTCACGAATGATAAGAGTTAATAAAAACAAACGGATACATATTCTATAAGTCATACCTCGAAAAATCGACCTGAGTACGATGCTCGATGAACTCAGTAGAGCTTCAGAACAAGTTGGTTTTAAAATAAACATGGACAAGACGAAAATCATGTCCTTGTGCCGAACACGGGTCAACTCCCCTATAAAAAACCGGTGGCTCTACACTCGAAGTTGGGATAAACTGTCCATTTAGGTAAGTCCAACTGCGAAAAAGAGGTTAATCGCCGATTCCAACTCGGCTGGACCGCGTTTGGGAAGTCACGCAGAATCTTGTCTTCAGAAATACCGCAGTGTTTGAAAGCAAAAAAGTTTTCGAACATTGTGTGTTGCCAAAGTAACAGACATTGCCCGAAGATTTATCAAACTTAATTGGTAATGGGCTGGGCACAATGATTGTCGAATCCGTCGAGGGCATAAGAGACTGCAATAACCGTATAGTATGATGATACAATAGAGATAATATAACAGAAGAATAAATTAGTAGATCAACAAATTGTAATTCTTATCCTGAGCGGCGCAGTATTTCAACAGCACCATAGAGTAAATAGGAGATCTGGAGCTGACCAGCCCGCCTTTATTATTTTCTACTAAACAGAATTATTATTTAATTAAGAATTTCCTTTTATAAATAGGCAAGTGTGACATAAAGTGAAAACATGAAACAGAATTAAGAAAAATAAACCGAATCAATATTCATAAACATATATACCATTTAAAATTTAATTTAATTAAAATTATTATTTTAACAGAAATCTTTTTTTATTAAAAAGTTTACAATATCGATAATTCTGGAACTGATATTATGACGGATGCGCATAACTGAGTTAAAAAAAATATTCTGTATTAAAAACAAATTAAAACGCAGTGAAGAATATACGAGAGCGCGGGCGCAGCCGCGGGCATATTGTTAGTCATAAATACACTATTTAAATTGTTCAAAACGATTAAATCGAATAAAAATGAATGAATGGTAATATTTAAGCTTTGAAAGTGATGAAACATGACGAACTATAGAGTTCAAAGTACCGTGGATTATCGTGTGGTCGAAGTCACACGCACAGCACGTGTCACCGCCCTTGTTATAAATCTAATTTAATAAGATCGATATAACGAACAACTTATATAACGAAACGCACTGTCCCAACACTATAACGTTGTAAACGAGTTACAAATAACTGACTAAACTTGTAATAATCATTGACATCTATAGAAATAAATCAAATTGAAGTGTCTGTTTGTAATTTTAAAATAACATATATTCATTACATACATATGAAAATTACGGCATATATATTATTTTATGTTAGTACCGATATTTATTAACGACTTGGTTAATAGGAACACTGTTATAGGAGTTTCCAATTTCGTCCTACAGAATACATTGATTGCGACACGATCCATATCGACGGAAGCACGACGTTAATTAATATATTCGTTAGTTGGCTTTTAACTCGAAAATCACTAAACCGTTTTACGTGATTCTCTTTTATAATCTATCTGTACTAATAAAGTGTCAATTTGTTATATCAAAATAAAAAAAATACTATATAAAAATCAGTGTATATAATTTATATGTATGTGATAACTATACCAAAAGTGAAGATATTTCGAGTAACTCCGCGTAGGGTATTTTTTTTTTTTTTTTTGGAAAATATATAGAATTCCTCGTAAAAAAAATATGAAAACTTATGAAATTTCAAATAAAAGTAGTTTCAACTCACAGCTTCACTGGTAAGTATTTGAATTTGTGAGAAATAGTTTTATTTTATCTTAGTGTCGAAAAAAGTTTGTAGTATTTTTTTTGTTAGCATAAAAAAAAAGAAAATAATTAGGGTTCGGTATAAAAAAAATTAAAGCCCTAGAAATTGTAAAGAAATAACGATTTTTGCTTTCTCTTAGTAACAAAAAACGTTAGGAAAAAACTTAGGGTTCCCTGTAAAAAAAATTAAAAAGCAGTGAAGAACATAAGAACCGCGGGCGCTGCCGCGGGTACACTGCTTATCATAAATATATATGTTATAAATTTACTAATACTTACATTAAAATAAATCGGTAATAAATCACTTTAAAACGCATCGAATTTATTAAAGTACTTGTCACGAACACCAATACTCACAAAATAATTTAATTTAAAAACATTGTAAATCACAATTCGATAATAAAATTAAATGAAAAGTAAAATGATACATTCGCAAAAAAAAAAATGTCAATTTTAATAATTAATATGAATATCGGTTTAATAATGTTTTTATAATTTAAATTTAATTTACTCGTTTGTTTATAGTATTTAGATGCAGTCAAGCGTCTGCATCGACGGCACGTTGGTGACTGATTCAAATTTGTTCGTATTTTGGGGGGATAAATCAAGGGTATATAATGATTACGAATGAATTCAACCACGCAATTTTGGCGTAGAAAATATGTATGTTTATTTTTTTTTCATTAGCTGTGTGCCCCGCGGCTCCGTCCGCGTAAAAATATACATTAAATCATGTTTTGTTCACAATTAAAGAGTATTATTAATTTTCCTACATTGTTTTTAATTTGTAATAAGAAATAGCAATAATATTTCTCACAAACTCAAACACCTGGCAGTTAAAACCGTGTATTGAATTTTAGCTATTATCGAAAAATAAATAAACAAAAAGTAGCCTAAGTTACGCAGAGTAACTTAAAATACGTTCCGAAATAATCCTGTCAAAATCGGTCGAACCGTTTCGGAGATTAACCGGAACAAAACCCACACCAAACTCGATCAAAAGTCAGTCATGTTTTTTACACGGTATTTGCTCAGTGTTTTGACCACAATCTCACCGGATGTTAAGTGACGATGTGGTCCAGGATGGTAAACACACTAAGCCTAGATACTGTTTGACACACCTACTAGTATTTGGCGACAGGTTTTCGACACTTGCGGGTGGTAGCTACCCAGACAGGCATTGTTAGAAAATGCTCTACCAACATGCTATAGTTTCCCCACGATGTTTCCTTCACCGGAGCTCAGGCTAATTTTAGAATTGGGCATGTGGGTTTGAACCCACGTCCATTGACGCGGAATCCGGACGCACTATCCACTGTTTCCTTTGACTATCGCGGTGTTATGCACTCGGAATTCTTATCTGAAGGTCAAACGCGAAGAAGGCCAGATTTGTGAAAAAAACAGTATTGGATTTTGCACCACGATAATGTACCTTCGCAAAAGGCCATCATTGCGAACGAATTTTTTACTAAAACCTCAACAAATACTATCGAGCAAGCACTTTATTCACTAGATATAGTTCCAACCGACTTCTTTCTTTTTCCTAAACTCAAATTACCAGTTCCCGGCACTCGTTTTCATTCGGTAGAAGACATAAAGGAGAACTCCGCGACGAGAATTAAACTCAATTCCGGAAAAAGCGATTAAAAATGTTGTGATGATTGAATCATTCGTTGGCGTAAGTGTATCGTTTCGGAAAGAGCATACTTTGAAGGCGATCAAATAAATTTGGACGAATAACTAACATGTTGTGTATTATTGATCTTTGCCGGTACTTTTTTAGCAGAGTATATTTATGTACTAAGAAAAAGTATTTTGACGTTCATGAACGTATTTCTAATTTAAGTGGATGGTTTCCTCACATTGTTTTGCTTCTCTAGAGGAAGCTCAGGTTTGTTCTAAAAGAAACTTTTAATAACAAGAGATGGATACAAAACACTCAGATTCAAAACCGTGCCCCGAACGAATATACGCACCCACACTCACCCCAAGGGAACCGTTTCCCTCGAAAAAAAAAAAAGGAAAATTCGATCTTGCACCCACAATTCCATGTCTATACAATTTAAACCATGATATACTGAGCCTTAATAGGAATAAATATAGCGGAAAAATAAGGGTCGATGTGACGCACGACCCCCTAAAAAAAAATATTAAATTAACAAATCCCTGAGGTAAAAGCTAAAATGAATCCATGAAGCTAAAATGACTCACTGGTAATTGTGGTCGGATTTCACGTCGGTGGATGTAGGCTCGAATTCATTATTGTTATTTTATAACTAGTTGTGTGACGCGGCTACGCTCGCGATTCATATACCTATTACTGCGTAACATAGTTTTTAAATTAGCAATTGACGGTGCTATCAATTATATTGTATTTTGGGTTTTAAGTCTTCATATACGAAACCCTAATAATTTTCCTACATTTTTTTGGTACAAGAAGAATCCAGAGATATTTCTCACAAAAACAAACATCTGACAGTAAAACTGTGTTTTGAAACGGATTTTGAGTTTATTAAACAGTTTCATTAGAATGTATATAAATTATTACCTCTTTTCTGAATCCAGTTTGTAAAACGATATCCCGTTTCAATCTGTAAAAAAAAACATGTAATATCAATTAAAAAAGTAAAACTCGCTGTTATTAGGTAATGAATTCCAGAATCCAATTAGAATTTACTTCTACTTAATGAAAAATAATAATGTGGTTATTTTTATGATACATTTGTACCAAAAATATTTTTTAACACATACATATATTACAAACACTAAAGCCGTCATTGATTGGAACATATAAGAAAACTGCTGACAGCTATTATATCACTGCGACGTCAAAATTGATTGATCGAGAATATATTACACTCTTTAACATCGCACTTATCAAGCGGATTTCCTTTTAATCATTTTTTTTTTTTTGATAAATTAGCAAATTTATTCTCTCGGTGATTTTCTCAAATAATTTATTTTTTAATCAACTTAAAAAATAGACGTGATACAAAAAGAGAGACATTTAGTGTTAGATTAACGTGAACTTGTAAACGACCAGCATAATTTAATATAAGGAATAAACACAAATTAACAGTTCCATGTTTCAGACTTAGTTAAACTAATAATAAATTTCCTAGGTAAATAGTGTTAGGTTTTACAATAAATTCACCAAAGCACATTACCGAATTACCGGACAATCCGTTCAGACACCATGTCAAGCAAGTTTTAATTTGTAAAGGTTATAATAGAGTGGAACTTTATGTGAACGATGCTGATGTCTGGAAGTGACAGCGTTTCTCTCTGCATCTTCTAATAAATTTCATTTTTAGATGGTTTTTTTTTTTCGTTGTAAACGTCCAAAAAAAAAAAAAAAAAAACTAGATCGAGTTTCTTGCCGGTTCTTCTCAATAACTGTGTTGTTCTTAACCGATGTCACTATTTTGACGTCCATGAGCCTTATCGGGGCCTAAATTGAATGAAGTATTTTTGAATTTGAATTATTGAACTAGCACTTAGCTAAATTAATCTTCTTAAATGGAATATCTTTTTTTACTTTACCTTAATATAATGAGATTTTTCCCAAAATATAAACAAATAAGTTATATGAATTGGAAAGAGCACTTTGACCTTACATCTAAATATAAAGGAATTTGGTACAGAACATTACAATGTGAGCCTTTTCATTTACCGTAGTTTTCTGAAGTTAAAATGACCTGAAACCAAATTGTTGTCGCCCATAGATTGCATTCCGGACATATGGCCCTCAACAAGTTTTACTATCTCATTATAAAAACGTAGCTCACCCAATTGTGAGAAATGCAATAGAGTTTAAGACATGCATCACGTGTTGATGGAATCTGTCCGGATCAAAGCAGAGAGGGAAAGACTTGTAGCACACCTTGGTCTCAATATGTGGGATCAAGTACGTTTCACGCAATCATTTCAGAGTCCAACAGTGCTGACGCCCTGGTGGTATAGAACTTGGTTGCCAAATACTTTACATAAAATTTGAATGTACCGTTAGGCCAACGTAACTCAAAGGGTCAGAAATATACTGAAAATGAAAAAATTAAAAAATATATATTGAAGTGTGAGTGACAAAAAAGAAAAGAAATGCTCATGAAATATGCATACCTAAAAAATCGCATAACAATATTCAGTTTATTCAATACGACGTGTCGCGGATAAATTAAACATATATTTATGTTGATATGGTATAAAGTCGTTTTTTTGCGTCTCTATTTCTTTATTTCGAGAAATATTTAATTCGTAATCATCATAAATGTGTTAGCAGAAAGATGTCCACTGTTGGACGTAGACCGCCCCCAAACATCCTTACAACGGCCGGTCTTGCGCCAACCGCATTCAACGGATTCCCGCAAGTTTTACCAGATCCCCCGTCCAACAACTATATATACTACGTGGTCGCCATTAAATCGAAAATCTACCGTACCCATCAGACATCGGTTCTGCAAGTAATGCCCCCTACCCCTCTGAAACTTTAATCGGGCAATTAACATAACATAAGCTCACTCCTGTTATCCCTGAAGGGTTAGGCAGAGATGAAATAGCGAACTACACCACCCATATTCCGCTGAGCTTAGTTCCGTGCCAGATGTGACAGGGTGCGAGCCTGTCGCCATATCGGGCACAAATTCCAAACTCCGTGATGATACTGAGCAGCAAAAAAACCCAATATCACTTGATCCGACCCGGGGACCGAACCCGAGACCTCAGAACGACAGTCGTACCGTAATACAACTGCGCCACCGAGGCAGTGCAATTGGGTAATTCTTCGGGAAATATCAGCTACTTTAGTTCTTCTGCGAATCTCTTCAATCCTGATTAGATCACACAATTTGCTTATTTAGCCCCTGCTCTTTGAGTAACTTTGAGTTTTTTTTTATTAGCTACATTGTTACTGTTTATTATGTATTTGATATATAGCTTTATTTCTCCATCATTATATTAATCCACTTCGTCTCTCTTTCTGACTTCTATGTTATAATAAGCAAAAGATTAGCATCCACCCAAAGCAGACTTAGTAGTAAAAACTCGATTATGAAGACACTTATTGGCATGAACGGCACTCATTTTAAAAAGCAATGGATATCGATGGTTGGTCAATGATACTATGTCCCGCGTAATATTAATATTATTTGTAAAAATATTTAGGATAGGATAGTTGTAATTTGTCATCACTTTATTATGGTGTTAACACACGTACGGACCGGACCGCGGACATAGTACGACGGGCGGCCGATGTTATCAGTTCCCTATGTAGGGATGTGAATATTTTCCGAAAAAGATCGATTTCTGAATCTATCCGAATCTAAGTTTGATGAATCGATTCACAAAATATCGAGGCCCAAAAGATCGATCTTTCAAACTAATAAAGATGCGATCATTAGAGTGCCTTTATATTTTCTATAATATGATGATCATTTGTAAATTTTTCATTTGTTTAGTTGCTATTGATGGACCTTTAATACTATTAATAAAAAAACAGTTTTTGCAATAAATGATAATTATAGTCTAATTTCGAAAATTAGAAGAATACTGTTTACGAATAAAGAGTCAAATAAAACAAATAGAAAAAATATTGATCTCTTGGACCTCGACGTTTTGTGAATCGATTCAAAATATCGATCTTTTTGAAAAATCTTGTTCCCCATCCCTACTTAGGCGACTCGACATACCATGTCCGCGGTCCGGTTCGTACGTGTATTCATAGAATTAGTTTTAATATAGACCCTCGTTCTCTTCGATTGAAAATAAATAACGAATATCATCACTACACTAATTATCGAATGGGGCTCAAGCGACTCTACAGGAGCAATTGGTATTTTCCGACTGATTTTCAAACTCGATTATGTTCTTCGGGCGTTTATCACCAGTCTCGCTCTGGTGGCGGCTTAACACGTGTCTCGTTCCCCAACTGGGGAGGCTCTTGACGTCGCCACCAGCGCGATACAGTGATGCTGCCCATGCATTGAGCATTACACGCACAACACTGCAAACACACTCCTGCACACACACGCGGGTACATAGGTCATGTAAGGAAACTTTTTAATAAATATTATTATTAATAAATAAAAAATGCAGCGATTATGTAGGATTAAAGTTTCGTGGAATTTTCACGCACAGCGAATGACCAAGCCGACGTTCGTACCAGTTTGGTGCATTTGTGCTAGTTACCGTTTTGGGCTGAGTGCCTTCAACACTCGCCCATAAAGCCACGCTGAAGCCGTAAAGGTCCTTCCGGTCTACAGCATTAGCTAGTTTATAAAAAAAAACGAATCTATTGTTTCCTCACGATATTTCCTTCATCGAAAGCTCAAGCTCATTATAAAATACAATAAGTGAATAGGAACCTGCAAACATACATACGATTTAGTTTCTTCTCAAAGGCGATAAATGTATCTTAAAAAAAAACATCATTTTTGCTTCTCTCAACAAAGAGTGGTTGTTTCACAAAGCAAAGTATACGCAAATCGGTGAATCGAATCACTCGTACATATGCATAAAAGGAAACGTGAAATCGTTTTTTTTTTCCACAAACATGCACCCCTTTGAACGAATTTCAGTAGAAAAGTGTCTTTTTTTTCGAATCGTTTTTTTGCGTTAATAATTTTTAATATCAAAATGGTTTTTTTAATATTAAAAAATACATACTTACATAACGATATGTCTCTCTCCCATTGGAGTTCATAATATCAAAATACTTTATTCAATTTAGGCCCTGATAAGGCGCTTATGAACGTCAAAATACTATCACCTGTTCGGAAAACAATCCAGTCAGCGAGAGAGAACCGGCAACGAAACTCAATCTGGTTTCTTTTCTGCATGTTTTTTTTGGAAGTTTACAACTAAAATTTATAAAATTTATTAGTGTAGATGCATAGAGAAGGCTGTCACTTCCAAATATAATCAGACATTGTTCACATCTAATAACCCTGTAATAACAATTGTAAATTAAATCCTGCTTGACACGATGCTTCAACTTGTTGTCCGGTAAATCGGTAATGTGCTTTGATTTGGAATTAAATGTAAAACCTAACATTACCTAGTCAACTCTTTTTAGTTTAGTTAAGTCTCTATCAATAGACAAAGACTACATCCTTCCACCTGCTACGATCCTGATATACATTTTTCGTGCTTTCAAAAGCGATTTCATAAATGCACTAGTTTGTTTCCCCACTTTCTTCTTAGGGGTCCTAGTCTTCAGCATTAATTTTTCTATGGGAAATAATCCGCTTGTAAATTGGCGGAGTTGTTCTGCGTACATTGACTAACGTTCCTAGATTGCAACGCATGACGGGCTCTGCTAGTAATCTATATATATTAATCTCATTAGGTTTATTACAGGGTGGATCATTACGTGAACGATAGTGATGTCTGGAATTAACCCATATCTCTGTTCTTCCGCTAACATTAGTTGATTATGATTTGTATAGTTTATTATATGAAAAAAAAATGATATATATTATATTTATTAAAAAAAAACAAGAACCAGATCGAGTTTGTTGCCTGCGCTCTTCTCGACTGGGTTGTTTTCCGAACTGGTGGTAGTGTTTTAGACGTTCATAAGCGCCTTCTTAGGGCCTAAATTGAATAAAGATGTTTTTGATTTT
Source organism: Samia ricini (assembly GCA_014132275.2). Taxonomy (NCBI): domain Eukaryota; kingdom Metazoa; phylum Arthropoda; class Insecta; order Lepidoptera; family Saturniidae; genus Samia; species Samia ricini. Next base: position 10,717,824 of record AP028167.1, read on the forward strand.
GATTTTATATGTAAAAGGAAAATGGGGTTCCTTTGAGGCACCATCACCTCAAAAACTACTGAACATATGTGGATGGGACTACTACCATTCGACGCGGAATTTTTCCTAGATAGTTATAGGCTATTTATTCTTTTAAATTCAATCGACCCTTTTTCATTACTTGTCGATTTACTCTTATGTAATTTTTTTCGCTAATAAAAACAAAGGACTATCATTTTTCTTCATTCATTTGCTTTTTAGGTAAAGTATACATGAAATGTTATATGCACTTTTTTACTCACACCTAAACAACATTTGTAACGCGGGCGGAATCGCGGGTACACAGCTAGTATAATATATGTACTAACGGATGCACGCAACTTAGTCTACGCGTCTTATCTTGATCGAATACCATATGTTTTTAAAGATTTCCTAGCCTATCTATTAAAGAACATGACATATATATATTTCCCGTACACCAAATTTCATTGAGATCCAACAAGCTTTTTGAGTATTTTTTTTTTGATAATTTCTGAAAATGCTATTGTTAATTTTATAGCCTATGTTATTATTTTATATAACGTATACTTCACGCAAACAAAGTTTTATAAAAATCGATCAATCTGTTTTTGAGTTATGCCGAATATAACTTTTTCTTAATTATTGAAGTGAAAACTCTTTAGATCTATGCTCGGTAGGAGACAAACTCATAGATTCGTGTTACTAATGGAATGTGGCATTAGCAGTCAACCTGCTGTCAACGACATGGAATTTTCCAATGAATGTTTTTTAAATGAAATTTCTTTAGCATCGTTGTGATTTGAATGTCGATGAAACGAAAAAGCGACAGTATGTGTTTGGTGCGCATGCGTAGTACAAAGCTTGGGAAAAGGCATCACAACAACCGTGCTGTTTTTTTGTACGTATTATACGTTTTTTGAATGTTTCACTTCTATCACCAGTGAATTGCACACATTTTTTTTTTGCTTATTTTGGAGTCGCAGAAGCATTTGTCAGTATTTTATTATTTATATCTGATGGAAAGCACTGTTAGGTACGATAGCAGATTCCTAAGCATTTGTGTTGCCACATCAAAATATTTTCTAACCTAAATGCCGGAATACATTAACAAAGAGTATGTCTTAATTCTGTGCAGACCAACTTTACTTAACTTTAAAAACAATAGTTTTTGGCGGGATCTCAGTTTGCCATATAGCAGTTGATTTCTTTATTCATTAAACTTGTGTATTTTATTTTATTTTAAACTTTTAAGAAAACTTACAGCTAATATAAATCATAAAATTGTACACAATAAAAACAGAAGGCGTTTTGTGTGATATAGTTTGGTTACTTTATACAAGTTAAGTTTATTGTAAAAAATAACACGTAACATTTATTCTAAGGTGTCGACAAATCTCCATGCAAAGTTCAAGCAGGATGGGCCACCATTTTGATGGAGCTTTTGTAACGCTGATACAAGATTTTAAATACATCTTACTCACATGATAATGGCATAAATTGTTTGTACACAAATTGCCATTATTTAAGAAGAAGAACTTTAAAAACCAGATAATTTCAATGAACAAACTATGAAAATTTAATTATTCGTGCTATCGTTTTAAACAACAAAAAAACATATCTTTTTCCATATTTTCACTTCTGTCGGCAGTCCGCATGGCTGCCTTTTTTATTACGATTTCTAAAAATATATTTAGTGATTTGTATAACCTATTAATTGCGTCTACACAACATTTCTACCCGTGCCCAAAATTTAACCAAAATCGGTCAAGTCGTTTTTTTTAATTTAATTCGGATATACAGACAAACAAACAACTTTAAAAAATATTAGACATTAGGAACGGTTAAAATAGTCTTATTATTATAGAGTATAGTTTACTTCGCGGAAATAGTTGAAACGATATGAAAGAAATATAATATAAATCCGTTACGTTAAAAAACTCATTTATTGTAAAACTTTAAAGAAATGTCTTCATTAAAAAAAGAGTAGTGAATTTTACACGTTTCATTAAACCCACTGATAGAGCGGTCAGTGCAGTGGTTCTCAAACTTTACCATAAGCCTCCTCAGTAATACAAAGTTTTTTAAAATAATGCAAAATTAATATAAATATGGAAAGTACGTTCCTGATTAATAATAGTACATTATTGCAAAGGCCGTGAAATAGGAAATTGCAGGTTGAGTATGAGTGGAGGTGTTTTAGTGTGTGGAGGCGTTTTAGTGTGTGGGAGGCGTTTTTTTTAGTGTGTGGAGGCGTTTTAGTGTGTGGAGGCGTTTTAGTGTGTTGCTAGGGGGGTACGCATTAAGGAGGTGTAGTTAATACAAGGTTAGGGGTTGTTTGGTGTTGTTGTTAGGGGGGGTGCGCATTGTGTTCCTGGGTTTATCATGCCAAGGAGGGGGAAGAGAAAGGGAGGGGGAGAACCGGAGGGGTTGGCGGTGGTTTCAGAGGATGAGAGTTAGATTTGGCCGAAATTGGGAGCGAATGGGGTGCCCTTGGGTGAGTGCGATAGCACGAGGGCGACGGCGGCTGCGGTGACAGCGGTGGCGATGGCGTCGGTGTCGGCGACAATTGCGGCGGCAGCGGCACCGGTTAAGGTCAAGGTAGAGGAGGAGAAGTGGGATATGGATGAGGGTTATATGGGGGGGGGTTTTGGGGAATATGCGGATGAGGAGCTCTTTGATGTGCTCTTTAAGGTTCGGTCCAATCTGGAAGGACTGGAGGGGCGGATTAATGAGGGGGATGTCGTGGCCGTGGTAAAGGCCGTGCGGCTGATTAGGGTGGCGAATCGCGAAATGTTGTACATGAGGGAGGAAATTGTGAAGTTGAAGAAGAGGGTTGGGGAGTTGAGGAAGAGTTCTGAAGAGTTTGAGGAGAAGGCTGACGAGCTTGAGGAAGAGGTTTCCGAGCTCAGGGGGTTGCCTGATGAAATTAAGAGGCAGAGGGCTGAGAAGGGGGTTTTGAAAAAGAAGGTTGTGGCTTTGGAGTTAGAGCTGGCAGGACTCAAGATAGAGGAAAATATGCGAAAGCGGAGGACTTTTGTTGATGTTTCGGTAGGAACTGTGCAGGAGGGGGAGCTGGAATTGGGGGGAAGTGATAAGGTGGTGGAGGCGGTCATGGCAAGATTGGAGGGGGCTCTGGGGAGGATTGAGTAAATGCATTTCCCCCCGTCAAAAAAAAAAAAAAAAAAAAAAAAAGGTTGAGTATGAGTGACGAGGATAAATACGAGAAAGGCAATTGCCATTTCCGCCGCGTCATATATAGTGGTTTTCTCAAAAGAATGCAGGGAAATAAAACACACTTTATATATTATACGATTAATTTAATTAATATTACAAGTTACATTAGTCATATTGGGGCAATTACTAAACGAAAATGTTATTGATTTTCCCGGTACATTTATGTTTGTTTGTTGAATTTCTGATGAGGTTTGTAGGTGGGCATTGGATGTTGTGGTAGGTGGCTAAATATACTGTTTTGAGGTGGATGGCTGTGGACTTAGATGTTGGCAAGTGGCCAGTGGTTGAGATTCTGTTTCCGAATTAGGTTGCAAAGTTGCAAATTAGGTTTTGATTTATTTTATTTTATAATCATTTTTTATTTCTAATTGAGTCCTCAATGTAGCCACTTTATCATAGTTCCAGCCTCCGGGTCTTTTCAGAGTCGTCAAATTCATTCCAGAATCAGCCAGAAGAGTGGCTGAAGACCTACGGAAACAATATCCAGTGTAACATTCAGGATTTGTTAAGTTTAAATAAGTTGCTATTTCCTTAGGTATTTTAGCTATATTATGTTTTTCTAATACCTGCTTCGTGCACTTTCTGAAAGTTAAGAAAAAACCTATCTGATGTTGTATTTGCTGGACGAAGATTATAATATTTTTTCATATGTTAGGAATACTCCTAGGATTACAAATGTCAGGTCAATCTTTGTTTTAGTGTCACGCAAAGTCTTTATTGCTTCATCATCAAAAATTCTATGTGGCGATATTGTAGAGTTCGATACTTCTACATGCTCCGTTAACGCCTAACATCATAGCAAACAAAACTAAATATCAAGCTACATACACGGACAATATATTTCATAAGACATATAAACCCTATGTATCAAAATCATCTAAATCTATCCAGCCATTTTGGCTTAACTGTGTCTCAAATAAATAATTACTCATTATTGTATTTGCCTTTGTCGCTAAATATATGTCATCTGAGGTTTTAATTAAAAATGGCTTTATGTTGTCGCCAGTAAAAAAATTTCGATTTTTTACTATTGAATCCGGTCAATTGTTGTTAAATTTCCATATTTTTTTCTAGTTGTTGCCGATTTTAACATGAACTGTATATTTAAACATGGAATAAATTGCCCATAATGTCGATGGCTTTTTAGGTTTAGTAATGTCATTAAAATACGCCAAAAATACTGTTTCGGAGAAAATGCTAACTTTTTTCTCGTTTTTCCAACTCATAAAATTTTCAAATATTTTCACGTATTTTTCTATTGACTTTGCTAGAAGCAGGTTTTCCATTGCCAATTTGGGTTCTGATCGTGAATCTGGTGGAGTACAATCAATTTCCATTTCACTCTCTGAACCGTTGGAACTCATTGTAATTATTAAGTTTATGTTTATTACATACATACATATCATCCCGCCTTTCTCCCGTGGGGGTAGGCAGAGATTACGTCTTTCCACTTGCTACGATCTTGGCATACCTCTTTCGCTTCCTCTACTTTCATGAGCGCTTTCATACATGCTCGTCGGTTATGAGTACTTTTTACCTGGCCTTTATTTAACACATGATTGATTTGGTCTAGATACGTTCGCCTAGGTCGACCCTTACCGACTTGCCAATTCACCCTCGCCTTATAAATTAATTTCGTTAATCTTCTCTCATCCATCCTCTCTATATGCCCAAACCAACTAAGCATACCTTTCTCTATTTTGGTCACCACATCCTCTACCACACCACAGCGTTCCCTTATCATACTATTCCTGACTTTGCCAACCGTCTTCACTCCAGCTATACTTCTCAGACTTCTCATTTTCACTGCGTTAATCTTACTTTCATGCTTCTTCTGCCAAACCCAGCATTCACTACCATACCTAAGTATAGGGACCAGTACTCCTCGATGCACAGCCAAACGCGCCTTTTCAGTCACTTTCTGGCTGCACATGAAGTTACGCAGGGCCCCATTCACTCTATTCCCTAACAAAACTCTTCGCTCAATATCATCGTCACACTTTCCATCTCTCGTAACCTTTGATCCCAAGTACACAAACTCTTTCACTTGTTCCACTCTGTCTCCTTCTATCGAAATTACGCAATCTGTCATACTTTCTTCTCTTTCAAATACCATTACTTTCGTTTTACTAACATTCACTTTCATTCCTTTACTTTTAAAGTCCTGTTCACAATACTGACCATCGCCTGCAACTCCTCCGCCGATGATGCCAGTATAACCTGGTCATCAGCATACAGGAGGCATTTGACAGTCAGACCATTCATTTTTAAACCATACTTACTTTCTTTCAAGTCTTTCAAGCAATTGTCTACATATAGGTTAAACAGCCCTGGAGACGCAACACAACCCTGTCTAACACCTTTCTCGATATTAAACCAGTCTGTGTACGCCCCGTTTACCCTGACACAAGCACTAGAACCCTCATAGAGTGATCTCAATGCTCGTATCACGTTGCCGCTCACCCCATACATAGACAACGTCGCCCACAATTCATTCCGTATCACTCTGTCGTAAGCCTTTTCCAAATCTACGAACGCGCAATAAACCTTTTGACTACCCGCCAAAAATTTTTCGGTTATTGTTCGTAAGGAAAAGGTTTGATCCATGCATCCCATTCCTCTTCTGAAACCCGCTTGTACATCCCATATTTTCCCTTCCGTTTCATTCATCAATCTTTTATTCAAAACCTTTGCATACAGTTTTCCGACGGTGCTGAGCAAGCTAATGCCTCTGTAGCTTTTACAATCTTGTTGCGACCCTTTTCCTTTATAGAGAGGCACGATGACGGCCTTACACCAATCTTCTGGTACTTTGCCGCTACTCCAGCACAGATTATAAAGGCGGTAAAGCTGACTTGCTACCACACCCTGTCTAGCCTTTATCATTTCAACTGTAACGCTGTCATACCCTGCAGCCTTACCCACTTTCATATTCATCAACTCTTCCATAATCTCTTCCATGGTGATATCACTTTCATCGCATCCTTCATTCCCTTCAAAGGGCAATAAATCTGCTTGTGAATCATTATTTTCAAATTAACTTTCAAAATATTCCTTCCACCTCTTTAACATGCATACCTCCCCTCTCGCAATACTCCCATCCTGGTTTCTGATCTTGTCCAGTTGCGTGGTTACGTATTAAGTATATAAATAACAAATCAAGACGAATTTACAGCTTTGCCGCCAATTTTCTATTTATCATTTGTACCGAATTTTCATTGTCCGTAAAGTCGATACTTCGCGTGTTCTTTTTTCGACAACATTGGTAATATTTTCATGCATGTTTAAGAAAAAAATATTAATGATCGAATTGAATGGAATTTGGTGTATGGGAATATATGTGGATAATATAATATGTATAATCGGATAAATGGTTTATATAGGATAAACATACTACATACATTCATTTTTATTTAAATAGTTATCTCATCAAAAAATAGATCCTAATATAGAATTCTTTTCATACTGTGGAAACTAGTGCGTTGACCACAATCTCATCTGATATTAAGTGCCTATGTGGTAAGCCTATAGATATTGGATCCCAAGTGTTGCTCCTGAAACCCACCGAACATGCTTGGCGACAAATTTTCAAACTTGGCGGTGATATTAATACAAAATGCTCCACTACCATGCACCATGCGCCTTACAGCTAACCATAAACATTCACATTATTTTACATTGTTCTCGGTATTTATAGAATCTCACTTTCAAAAATGCCATTTAATTATACAAATTACTCGCTGCTCTCCGCGATTTTACCCGCATAGTTCTTGTTCCCGTGGAATTTTCGGAATAAAAAGTATATTATTTCAGGCATTATTAAGCTGCGGTACTTTCTTTACCTAATACTTATTACATAATTTAAAAAAATCTACAGTAGCACACGGTAGAAGAGGATCCTTCAAAAAAGTAAATCGAAGCGATGATGGAACAGTGGTAAGTGTAGACGGATTTCGCGTCATTAGACGCGGATTCGAGCCCACTTATCAGACTCTAAGATCAGCCTTAGCTTTCAGTGAAGGAAAACATCGTGAAGAAACCATAGCATGATGTTAGGGCATTTTCTAATATAGCCCCTGGGTAGCTACCACCCTCAAGTTTGAAAACCTGTCGCCATATACCAATAGGTGTGTTCCGGGAGCATCACTTGAGAACCATTACATCAAGGCTTAGTATGTTTACCATCCTGGTCCACATCGTCACTGAACATCAGGTGAGATTGTGGTCGAAGATAGAGCTGTAGATATTATACGCCTTCTCTCTACATAGAGTAGCAAAAAGGGTCTCTCTCACGCATTAAATCCTATATATGTTTGTGTTTGTCACTTTTTAATGATGCTCTTTCGTTTCATCCAGTCTCATTTCATAACGTGGCTAAAGAAGTTTTCACTTCAATAATTTAAAAAAAAAACGCACTCGAGAATCGCGATAAAGCCCCCATTGAAACAATCGAACAGCGGACAAACGGTTTGAGAACCAGCGACCTACTTCCATCCCATTCGTCTATTTTTTGCACAATTGACATAAAAAACTTTTTAATTAAATTTCAACAACTTGTTCGGACCTTTTCTGCTTTTTAAATGTTTATTTACATTTTTTTTAATGAAAGGGGAGATTTCAAATTCTGTAGGTATTTTTTTAAACAGAAATGACTGAAAAACAAATGCGTAAATTATATTTTATGTTTAAGTTTGGATGGAATGAAAAGATTTAAAATTTATATCTACACTAATATTATAGAGAAATCATTTGTATTTTTGTACGTAATGAATAAACTTAAAAACTACGTGACCGATTTGAATGAAATTTGGTATGGTGATAGTTTGAAATCCAGAGAGTGACAAAGTTGCGATGAACGGAATCATCTTTATAGAAATTGTGGCGCCATTTTGATCAGTTATATAACTAGTTTTAAAGGTCTAACAGACGGGTGGATCAGACTAAATACATAGTACCACGGACGACCGAAGTTATTATTCGCCTTATAGGCCGCCAAAGGCCGGTATAGACGTCATTATCGAAGCTTGAAAATATTGAACGTTACTGCTTTAGCGGTAATGCTAACACAGCCATAAATCTATACTTATAATAAAAGGCCTACCGAGACGAAATCTGTACATTAAAGATATTTATGAAATGCTATGCGGGGCTTCAGAAATGAGGAGATCCGCAGAAGAACCAAAGTAACCGACATTGCCCGTGGAAATGCCAAACTGAAGTGGCAATGGGCTGGTCATATTGCTCGTAGAAACGATGCCTGATGGTACTAACGGGTTCTTGAATGGCTACCATGTCGCGGGAGTTTGCTGGATACGGGTGACGCGAGACAGGGCGTCGTGCAGTGGACGTCTTTCGGTTGATTGGATGTGGTCTCAGAGTCGATTTCGGTAGTTTTAAAAAATTTGTTGCCTGTCTGTCGGTTTGGCTGTCTATCGGTTTGTCTATCTATATATTAATTTATTCGCTAATCACACAAAAACTACTAATCCGAAATCGATGAATCTTGTAAATAACATTTTTGTTCCAGGGGACAAAGCCACGGGCACAGGTAATATATATTACAAAGTAATATCTATCTGTTTGTATCTCGGTTATTTGCATAAATAAGAGTTTTTATCTGACTGTGCACACAAGACCGGCACGATGTACGCGGTCTGTTAGCACTTTACTAAAGTCAAGTAGTTATACCTAAGATTAAAAAAAACTAGGCTGCTGGATGACTACCGAGAGAAGTGAAAACTCGAAATTGGAAAAAAAAAAAAAAAAATATCACATAATTTGTTAATAACGTAATGACGTACGTTACGTAAACGTATTGTAGTAACTTATGACATTTGTCTAGCTTTGACATGTATTGGCGCTCCGAGCAATAATTTTGTACATTTTAATACGGTTTATTCATAATCAAAATATACGATAGACTGCGTAAGAATAAACTTTAATATTTATCTCTGAATGCCAGCACTTAAACGCCATTTTATACTTGAGATACCGTAGCATGTTGACGGCTGATGTCATAGCATTGGTAACGGGAATCTTTAAGTTTTTCCCCTATTGAGATCGTTCAACGCGGCTAATGAAGTTTTCAAATGAAACTGTTTGGTTATTGAGTAGTTAATTTGTAATCATATTTTATTGGAAATAGATATTTTTTCATTCCATTTTATTACAGAATCGTATTTTTTTGTATTTTTTCCTTTTGTAAAATATTACTACTTAGCTGGAAAATCTGAACATGATTCTCATATAAATTTAAAAAAGTAGTATAAACTCAACGGCAGCAGGGAAATACACTGACACTGGCGAAAGCGTCTTCATCGGCAATCGAATAAAGAAAAAAAATCAAAAAACAAATCGTCGATAGTTTTCTTGTTTGGCAAGTTCGATTCTGATATCCTCAACTGTAGACGGTAGATTAAAATAATCGTATGTCTAAAGCTCTCCCGCAAAGACAAAGCGCCCTCAAACTTTCACATCGTACTGTCACGGTAAATCCGATTTAAAAGTTGAGAACCGCTGACTTGTCCGTTCGATTCCCTGATGCGAATGCGAGGCGGATTTTCCGACGGGTAATTTTAGTGTCCTATGCCTGCTTAGGAAAGTTTTTTGAATCACGTTGGACTATAATTTCGCCTAATGATAAGTAACGAAGTAAACTTAAGATAGTAACACGCTGGCTCACAAATGATGCCATGACATTGTGATGAAATAATACTTTGGTGGTAAGGGGTATTCTTAAGCCCATCTGGCTAGCTACCACTCTCAAGTTTGAAAATCTATCCGCAAGAACCAATGGTTGGCAACAGAAATATCAATTAAGAGCCAGCACCTTTAGTAATCAAGCTCTTTTATCTGTCTGTTTGTTCCGGTTAATCTCCGGAACAGCTAGACGGATTTTGACGTGACTTCTTTTGGTAGATAGCTGAAATTGCTCCCGGTAACTAAGGGTACTTTTAATTTTCTAAATGAATTAGGGTACCGAGTAAAAAAACTCCTAAAAAATTGAATAAAATCCGATTTAATGCACTGTTTTACAGGCAAGTGCTTGAATTTATTAGAAATATATGTACTTTATCTTAATAAAAGATTTTTTAGGGAAAATAATTAGGGTTTCGTATAAAAAAATTCAAACACAGTGAAGAACATAAGAAACGCGGGCACACAGCTAGATTATAATAAATGACACGAACAGTGTGGAAGTAGAAGTCTCAACAAAAAAAAACATTCTTGAAAAAAAAATTATATTCCAATTAAAATAAATTTAATCTTCGTCTAGCCAATAAGTAAACAATTTTAAATCAATCATTTATTCGTTTCGGATTAGGAAGTAATTCAATATCTAAAAAATTAAGATAGAATTATAAAATCGATTATTTACAAAATTTACTGTTTTTTTTAATTCATAATTCCAAATGTCGGAATTTATGTTACTGTCTTATAGTTTTACATTTTAGAAATACTGGGGACATGGCATAGGTTCTGGCCGTGGGAAAGGTTCCGGGCACGGGGTAGGTTGTAGGCACGGGTAAGGCTCCGGGCATGGGATAGGTTGTAGGCACGGATAAGATTGTTCGTCAGGGCAAGGTCGGATATTAGGTTGCGGGAAAGGTGATAACTGGATAAATTTACGAGGCGTATACACCGTGCTGGATAGAGGGCATGGCGGTGGGCTTCGTGCGAAGTTCATTTGTGGTGGAAATATGGACGGGATCCCGGTGGTTGCAATGCAGTCGGTGCTTCCATCGCTGGTGGTATAACACCTCCACGGCGCAGCAGCAGCGTACCCGATAAGCGCTGTTTGTCAAGAATAGCAAATAATCCTTCAAACAAAGAACATAAAAGTACTGCGTGATCTTACATATTCTTATAGTGTTAACAGAAGTCCAGATTCAGTACAGAGCGTACATGGTACAGTGGATAAACGAAGTTATCAGTCGTCTTATTAGGATAGTCTGTTGCAGATGTCATGCATCCGATAAGCGCGAGAAAAAAAAATGTAAACAACAGATAAATATTGCTTTTAATATTTGAGATTTTTTTTCTCAATTCGATAATATCAAAGGCATGATGTCCGTATCTGAATGTGTACGTAAAACGACTGGTAGTCCAATCGTCCGCCGTAACATGTCCGTTGTACGCTCAATGTCACTCACTGTTAGCCAGCTGTACGCAAGGTTAGTGCATCCCAATCGAAGCGTTGGGAAAACAAGATAAACAAATAAACCACGCTACGATCCGACTTCAATAATTTTATACAGATTGGGAACGCGAAATTAGGTATGTTATCCTTGTGATAGATGTGTATAGAGGAAGAACACATACAGGGCAAACCTCAACTTGGAGATCAGGGCATGAGAATGATGTTGAATTAATGTAATTTTTTTTTTTTAAATCACAGAATCTTAAAATAAACACTCACCTAATAGTAACAAGCCGTGTGCACCCATACTGGCAATAGATGTGTTTGGAAACGAACTATTTGCAGCATATACACACACATAACTGAGTTGTTATTGTATATATATACGCTCTGTAGACTACAGTATGTTTAGCTAAATTCAATTAACATTAATACACCGAACTTGTGTAGGGAAATTTCTTTAGACGCAGTAGGGATAGAAAAATAGATGAAATTATTTCAACGTGAAGAAATCTATTTACTAATGAATAAAATTAAAGTGTCTGTTTTTATGTCAATTTATATGTTTTTTTTAATAAATAGATATGAATGTATATACGAAACCCATACAAAAAATGCATCTTTTATAATTTTTGTCCGTCTGTCTGTTTGTTCCGGGTAATCTCCGGAACGGCTGGATCGATTTTGATGGGATTTCTTCATATTCAGATAACTGAAATTACTTCGCGTAAATTAAAGTAGTTTTTGTTTTACGAAAATAATTAGAGTTCCGCGTAAAAAAATTAAAACTCGAATTTCGAATGAAATCCGATTCAACGCACAGAGTCAGCGGCAAGTGTTTGAATTTGTGAGAAATAGTTTTACTTTATCTTAATACCGAAAAAAATTAAGCAAAATAATTAGGGTTCTGTATATAAAAAAAAAATTAACATGCAGTGAAGAACATATGAAACGCGGGCGTAGACACAGTTGGTCTTACATAAGATATCCACCGCTTTTGGACAAGCAATGATAGCTCAGTTGGTAGAATGATCGGATTTTGCGCCGATGGACGCAGGTTTGAACCTACTTATCAAACTCTATAATGATCCTGAGCTTTCAATGAAGGAAAACATAACTAGGAAATCATATCATTCTGTTAGGGAAATTTCGAATATTGAGCACCTGGGTAGCTACTACCATCAAATAAGTTTAAAAACCTGCCGCTATGCTATGCTATACATCAAAATACTCCACGAGAGAGCTGCTTTCGAAGTGATGATGGCGCATTGGATAGCGAGACCGGATTCTGCGTCAATGGACGCGGGTTCGAGTCCAACTATCCAACTCTAAATCCTACCTGTGCTTTCGGTGAAGGAAAACATCGTGAGGAAACCATAGCATGGTGGTAGGGCATTTTCTAATAATGCTCGCATAGGTACCTATCACCCTCAAGTTTGAAAATCTGTCACCAAATACCAATAGATGGGTTCCGGCAGCATCACTTGAAAACACTGGGCTTAATGTGTTTACCTTCCTAGACCTCATCGTCACTTAACATCAGGTGAGATTATGGTCAAAGCACAGCGCCGAACCGTGTAAAAAAATCTTTCAAAAGTCCTACAGAACATTTCTTGATCTCATATGTCGTACGATCGGCTCACTAACACACATCTGCTTTCTGCACCTGATTCTAAAGGCAACGCAGACGAAGTCGCGGGCAGAATCTTTTTACGCAGTTTCTCAACCTTGTTTTGCTCACATTTTAACAAAAGAATATGTTTTTTTAAATCTCCCCTATCTTAATTTGTTTACCTTCTTTTAGATATTTTTTATCTGCCCAAGCTCTCTCTATACTTATCTCAACATCCCTAATTTTCTCTGGGTTTTTTACTTCCACAAGGAGACGTTATGGCTCACGTTGAGAATCTAGGATCTAGTGCTATGTCAAAACTTTACCTAGTATTTCTGACAAGAGGGATGGGGGGAGTCAAAAATTTCTAAAACCCTCCTCACGTAATACTTGAAAGAACGTGAACTCAAAACGTATAAAATATGATTTTAACTGTATTTAAAAAATATTGACACGCTATTTGATGGTCGATTACCAATGAATCACGGTCGTTAATAGTTATAAACAAAACAAAAATTCAATATAAAAGCAACAAGGATAAAAATTAGGATAGAGAAGGCCGTATAATGGGGCGCATTGTAACATTGGGCATAATAGGTATGTAAGATACATATGCTAAGTGATAGTATAATCAGATATAGCGTCAATAGACGTAGGTTTGAATCCATTTGTCCTATAACGAGCTTGTAGGTAACGTGGTGGTAGGATATTTGAAGTTTGAAAATCTGTCGGCAATCAACAATGGGTGTGTTCTAAAAGCATCACTTGAAAGCGAATAGGTAATTAGTGTGTTTACCATCCGGGACCCACATCTTAAACTTACATCAGGTGAGATTATGGTAAAAGCACTGTGTACCAACTCTGTCGTGGATAATGAGATTTTAATACTGGCCATAATTAATGTGTTTTAACATGGCCAGTAATATACCCATTAATGATGGCCAGTACTTAAATAGAATATAATCTTTTTATCCACGACAAGCTCAGTGCAAAAAAACCTGTGTCGATGAATTACCATGACTTACGCCTTTTTCAAAATTATCTTGTTTACCTACCTATTTTCGATTGTTTAGACGTTTTAAGAAAGAAATTAGTATTTTCAAAGTTTTCATAAATTTACAATTTTAAGATATTTTTCCAATTCGTTCGACGTATACGACTTGGAGGTTGTGACCCCTACGACCACCACTCTCCACCACTGGATCGCCACTCGTTTCATCATTTTGTTTTCCTTTAATAAACTACCGATTCATTGTAAGTTTTAAATGAAGCCTCAGAAGGAGTGATATAGCTTGTAAATGTAGTTAATAGAAACTACACATGCACTTGTGCAACATACATTTCCATTGACTATATTTACAAGCTACAGACGCAATACGTACCTATTATAAAAGGCAGGTCTCTGTTCACTCGTTTTAGGGAAGACCCTAAAATAGAAATAAACACGAAATTTGCAAGAAATAATGATAAAATCGAAAAACTGAATTAATAATAAACTATTACAATTTTACAGCATTAATAGCATCTGTAAGAGCTGCTCCGGCACCGCAGTTCGCGCCATTGGCATGCTTGCATATGAGCCCACCGCCTTGCCCGCCTGTACCGCCGTGCCCCTCTGTACCGCCATGCACAGATCCCAGTCAAACACCGTCTCCTTGTGAAGAAGGTGTTGTTACAAGTAAGTTAAATGCTGATTTAAAATTACCCCATAGCATCTCAGACCTTCCACCAGAATATTATTCTGAATAACTCAGAATCATAGAGAACTTAGCCTATACAGAACCAACGAAACTCCTTATTCTGCAAATCGCTAAAATGTCATAAGAAAATTACACATTATCGTATTAGGATTGCATCATGATTTGGTTATGATTATTTCGGCTTGCAAAGGTTTATAGAGGGTTAATTAAAATCTCAGACCACAATCCTTTCATCAAAAGTGAAAACAGATACTAATACCTCAAACTCCAATTTTTAGTTTAAATTGTAACCTAATCACAGGTTTGATTCCAGATAATAATAACTTTATTGAACAAATACGAATACGAATACGCACTACCCTTAAGCACTTACCTGGCGTTTACGCCAGCTTTCCATTGTTTTCCTATTATCTTATTTTTCTGGGTACTCGACACATTAAATTGTCTCTAATAACTTCCTTAATTGAGAACTGGTATGGAGGGCTGTTGAAAATTAAAAAGCCTCATTTAATGCACTATATTATATAGTTTAATCCAGTACTTTTAATTTACAGCAACTAATGAAGATGGAGAAATCAAGGCACAATTCCAGAAAAGTCCAATACTCGACCGTCTACGGCAAATCGGTTTCAGAGAAGACTCAATCCCGGGTGGTAGTCTCTTCATCTACTCCAGCCCTGACGTCTTCATTCAGCCCCCACCTATTCTGGTAAAACCTACAAAACAACCTCCTATCAACACGCCAGCGATTACAGACAAATTAACAAGTTTGCCGCCGGTTACACCGAACCCAATTGTTGTGAAGCCTCCACAGCTACCTTCGATAACTCCACAGTCTGTGACGGCGAGACCTAATCTTCTCCTTCCTAGACAACCCCCACCGGTAGTCGTTAGGCCACCGAAACTAGCTAAGATCCAACCGGCATCCATCTCTGTGAGTCAGCAGGAGCCCGACCCTATCAATCCACCTCAAATCGTAAGACAGCCCTGGCCTCCAACACTTCAACCATCTATTATATATATCTCAACATCAGCTTTACAGAATCAAGGTCTAACGCCTTCTGGGAATAGCGGGACCAGTTGCCCTTATGCTCTACCATACCCCCTTAGTCCTTGGTAGACAGAATTTAATCGTTTTAAACTTTTAAGATTCTTGTATTATGTTAAAGATTCAGAATATTTATCCACTAGATTATTTCATTTTAATATTTTTTTTAAAGTTAGACGCCACAGTACGCACAGGAAATGTGGAGCATTAAACGTCACTAGCCCCTGCGGTATAGACGTTCCACATTTAAAATATTTTACAGGATTCTCATAAAACAATTAAGTTTTTAGGTATCTCTCCTATCGGGGGTTTAAATATCGAATCTTAACAGGTAAGATTGAAATCGAATCAAAAATATATCAATTTTTTGGCTGATTGAAATTTATTTTTACAGATATTGAGCTACAGAGAAATACAGATTGCATATGTTAGCCTCGTATATATGTTACAAATCTTACGGCCGTTGTCAATATGCGATTTGAATCAGTTTTTACAAACTAGAATTCAATATTACATTTTTTTTTCTATAAAGTGTCAAATTAGTGTCTACCAGCCGTTAGTAACAACAGAAAAATCGTCATCCAAACGCAATAATCTTAAGCACTTAAATTTAAACAGGTCAATAATATGTAAGACTGTTTGCATGAAACCAATGTACATAATTATAAGCCAAATAAACATGTTATCATTTTTATAAAAGGTGATGCGGTATTTCATGAAGGGGACATGAGAATGAAAATAATGTAAATATTATGTGCAAAAAATTGACAAAAAATAACGACTACAACACCTAGATATGTATGGTAAAAGCTAGTAAGAACGTTCTAGAGAATTTAGATGAATCCAAAAAATAAGAAGATATATTTTTAAAACACCTAAAAAAGTTCTTACACAAGCACAGTCACGTCGTTTTAAAAGCGTTATAAAAGCTGTTACAACAATGTTTGATTTTTTTAACTTTACAAAAATCAAGAAATATAAACTAAATATCATTTCAGTATCTTAAAAGTTTAGATATGTTCAAAAAACAAATGATCTCTTAAATATAAATCAATTGGCAAACGTACAAAATGGACGCCGATAATCGTGTTATAATAATAAATAGCCGTACTCATTTTCCTGTATTGTTTATAAAATATGTAGTCTGTGGTTTATACTTATTTGTATAATATCCGATATAAATATTATATCTGCTAAATAAATTATTGTTTTTTTTTTTTCAAATCATTTCCTAATATAATTATATCAAAAAATGTCAGATTAATGTATTCGAATTCCTTAGACTGGATATTTATATATGGTATAAACGCGCCATACGTCCAAATCATTCCACTAAATAGAATAAGTATTTTTGTTTTATGTTAACCGGTTTTATTACAAACTAGCGGTAATTTTCACTGCGTAATATAGTTTATATATGGGAGCCCTAATTATTTTCTACATTTTTTTTGTTGCTAACATAAAATAAAAATATTTTTCATAAATTCAAATACGTGTCAATAAAATTATGCATTGAATCGGATTTTATTCACAATTTCACGAATTTTAATATGATTACGCGGAGTCACTTCAGCTATCTACTAAAAGAAGTCTCGTCAAAATAATTTTGTTTTTAGTATAAGTACCCAATATCCCTTACCTTAATACGATTCCTTGTACATTATCTAAAATTAAACTATAAAGTTATTATTGCGTATATCTCTCGTGTGGTGTGCTTCGTCGGTGTGCCAAATAGACCTATGCTTATAAAAAAACGAGACAAAAACTGTACATTGAAGTTATTTGAGAAGAAATTTAGTTTCTTCAGCACTCGCCCCCAAAGTTACGGTGAAGCTTTTAAGACCCTTCCGCTCAACAGCATTAGCTAGTACAAAAAAAACTACCACGGGTTCGGACAACAACCAAAATTAAAAAAAAAAATTATTCATAATAATAAACTGTTTTTACGGAAGCACATAGAGGGGAGTCATTTCCATATATCACTATCATTCACGTAATGATCCACCCTGTAATAACCTTTCGACATTAAAACCTTTTTGACATAGTGCTTAAATTTGTTCTCAGGTAAATCGGTAATGTACTTAGGAACTATGTTGTTTTGTTTTGTAACGGTTAGTGTGGCCGGATTCCACGTCAATCGACGCGCGTACGATCCGACTCAAAAATCAGCCTGAGCTTTCGGTGAAGGAAAACATCATGAGGAAACCAATGTGGTAGAGCATTTTCTAATCCCCCCGGACTGACGACCAGACGGTCATGCCTCTTTTCAAGAGGCGGGCTAAGAGGTGGAGGGGAAGTATTCTTCTCCATCTCTACCAGGCCATAGCACAGACGAGGCCTGGTAGGTTCGCTGCAGGAGGCGACGCGGTGCTTGCGAAAGCCACCCCGTGTCGCCCCCATCCCAAATGCAGCGGACGGCCCCGGGGGGTTTTAGTGGGTATTTCCGGGCGCTTCACGCCCGGGCGAGTCCCACACTGGCACGGAGCTCGTCCCTCCGTGCCCCCTTACCTATTGCATTGGGGGGCTTCGGTCTCACTAATGCAATAGGTAAGGGTAGTGCGTAAATGCATTTCCCCCCGTCAAAAAAAAAAGGGCATTTTCTAATGATGCTCACCTGGGTAGCTACCACCCTCAAGCTTGAAAACCTGTCACCAAATACCAATAGGTGTGTTCCGGTAGCATCACATCAGAACCAGTACCTAGGTTTAGTGTGTTTACCATAATAGATCACATCGTCACTTAACGTAAGGTGAGATTGTGATCAAAGCACTGAGCCTATATAGCGTAAAAAAATGACAAATACTACAGAAAGCGTATCGTCTTGTTCTGTGGTTATTACTATTCAATTAGATAATACAAGATTTGGCAGCAATAGATAATGTTTCACCTTGCCAATACTGCTCTACACACATTGAAAAACATATTAACTCTAAATACAATACAATCAAATACATTAATACTGTTCAATCATGCGTAACTGTTTCTTTTCATCATATTTTACAAATTATTTTCATAATAAAAATATTGCACGTTAGAATACATTCTCATACAAACATTTCTAAAATGACGATGGAATTTACTTCATACAGCCAATGTATACAACATTTTTTCGTTCAACATTCTATATATTAGTATTATAATTATATTATAATAAAAAAAAATAAACTATATTATATTTTAGCCTATATAAATAGTACCTTTTCAATTAGTTTTTCAGGCGAGCGGAAAATGTGGTAAGGCAACGTAACATGGTTATGTGGTAAGTTTTTCTTTTAATATAAAATATAGAAATGTAGATACAATTAATTTGAAATCCTAAGTAAACACATCTTTGAAGTTGAATTACCCCACAACTTTCAATGTTGCCAACGTCGAAACGTCGGTTTTAGGTAACTTTAATAAAATAAATATTAATAATAAACAATTTTCGTTACAACAACTTAGTGAAGTAATTTCCCGGACCTGAGTGTTTATTTTAGTAAAAACTTTTTGTTTGTACACAAGAATTTAATATCCATTTCACAGATTTTTCTTGTTATATTATAACTGACCAAGTACAAATTAGGTTTACATAAAATTAAATCAAATGGAATATTTTTAAATGTTAACCTCGATGGTCTTGTTAGCTTCACTATTGATTTCTGGCGAGTGCTCAGGGTACTCAACCGGGAAATAATAACTAGAACAAAGCCATTTACAATGAAAAAATTAAAAACTAGTCAACCATTGGGATTACCGACAGAAGTGAAAAGTCTAAACTTTGGGAAAACTGTTTCTTTTAATGTTTAAATATCAGAATCATAAGATTAAACATAAGTTATATATAATTTTTCGTATAGGTTATTTTTTTTTTTTTTTTTTGACCTAGCTAATGCTGTTGACCGGAAGGGCCTTTACAGCTTCACCGAACTTTGGGGGCGAGTGCTGAGGGCACTCAGCCGCAAAAAGGTGACTAGCTCAAGGGCTACCAAAGTGGTACGAACCTCGGCTTGGCCGTCACCTGAGTACTCAAGACTCACTCGCGAGTTGTATCCTAGCTAATCTTTATTTTTATTTACATAAAAAAAAAAAAAAAAAAAAGGTTCCTTTCAGGACCTATGTACCTTGCATGTTATGCATGAGTGTGTATGGAGTGTTGTGCGTGTAATTGCTCAATGCGTGGGCAGTGTTACTGTATCGCGCTGGCGGCGACGTCAAGAGCCTCCCCAGTTGGGGAACGAGACACGTCTTGGGTCGCCGCCTGAGGGGGACCCGGAGTGTGTGCGGGAGCAAAGTTAGCCGCCTGTCCCCGGCGGCGGGAACGGCGGTTACGCGGGCGTGGGCGCTGGCACGCATACTGAATCGGTTGGAAAGGAAAGATCCTATTTTCGCACGTGATTTTATCATCGGGATCGGTGAGAACGTTACGCGGTCTCCGAAGCGGTTTCGGAGCTAGCGGGTCGGAGGAGTACGCGACGGCTTTCGCTATGAGCGGATTCGGGGGTGTGTCTCTGCGCGATCGAAAAATGCGCGACACAGGGATTTGATAACAGAGTGAATGGATGGTAGATTGAGGTCTCTGTGGATGTCCACATCCCTCTCGTACCACCGGGCACCTACGGCTCTCCTGGTGAAGCGGTTCTGAACCACTTGGAAGGAGGCCAGATCTGTATAAGCGAAGGCAGGGGCGCAATAAGTGAGAATGGGCCTAACTACCGTTTTATATAATGTAATTTTATGGCGGACGGCCATCTTACTACGAGCGTTGTAAAGAGGGAAAAGACGTCCCATAACCATGTTGGCACGGTTTCTGACTTTCAAAACGTGAGATTTGAAAGTCATGTGGGCGTCTAGTGTGACACCGAGGTACTTGACCTCGGTCGCCCATGGGATCTCTACTCCTAGATAAGTGACTGGACGAGGAGGGTCAGATTTCTCTACGGAGAACATAATCGCGGTGCTCTTTCCCGGGTTAATCGCTATGCGCCACTTAATGTACCAAAAGCTTAAGATGTTAACAGCCTTTTGGACGCGGGATCTGAGAGTGTCTCTTTGTCTGTACGAATAATAGATGACCGTGTCATCGGCATAGAGACCTAAATGAACCTTACTAGCCGCCACTCCTTCGAGCGGGTCGTCTTTCAGGTTCGGATTTAGGTCTGGTAAGTCCGCTATGTAAAGGTTGAAGAGGACAGGCGCCAGAATGGAGCCCTGGGGGACTCCTGCGCGGATCGGGCGGGCTGAAGAGAGAGCGGACTCTACTCTAAAGCGGAAACTACGATTCGAAAGGTAATCGCGTAGGATGTGTACTAATGTGTCAGGGACGCCTAACCTAACTAGTTTAAATACAAGGCCGGCATGCCAGACCTTGTCGAATGCCTTAGCGACGTCGAAGAAGACAGCGAGCGTACGCCAGGGTGTGTTTGGGGTTCGATGAAAATTTGACAGGATGTGCTCCGTGAGGCGTTGCACTTGGTGCGCGCAAGAGTGTCTGGCTCTGAAACCAAACTGTTCGGGAGGCAAGAGATTTTTGTCCTCTATCACTACGAGGAGTCGGTTCAGAAGGATCCGCTCGTAGAGTTTACCTATTGAGCTTAGTAAGCTGATTGGGCGGTAACTATCGGGAGACTTGGCATCTTTGCCAGTCTTGTGTATACCTATCACTATCGCTTCTTTCCAGGCGGCTGGAAAGTGGTGGTTTTTGATGGCCGCATTGAAGATGCAGACCAGTAGCGCGATGAGACGGGGCGGAAGAAGCTTAAGCACTTCATTCCTGATCCCGTCCGGACCGGGAGATTTTCTAGGCTTAAGGCCCTTAATGGTTGTAATGACCTCATCACAGGTGACAGGTGTGAGGGGAACAACCGGGGAAAGAGCGTCTAGGTCCTGTACCGAGGACTCTACTTCGGAGACGTGGAGGACGTCAACGTTGTCAATGACGGGGGAACATTGCTGCTCGAGGCTATCGGCTAAGCACTCGGCTTTGTCGTCATCGTCAAATGCGGGTGGAAGACCCTGAGTGTTTCTGTCCAGGGGGGGCATACTAGCGACGGAACGGTCCATCTTCATCGATCGTGCAAGCTTCCAGTACGCGAGGTGGGAAGGTACCAGCTCCTCGAGGAAACTGTTCCACCTGTTATCACGGAGCTGATCTATGCGGTCTTTCACCGCTCTGCGCAAGGAACGTAAGCGTGCACGATTTTCCTCAGTCGGATACGCGTCGTGGGCACGGGTCGCGGCGTTCTTCTGGGTGAGCAGAGCTCTCACGTCATCAGGGAGTATAAAGCGGCGATCGTTCGCCGCTTGTACCTCTTTCGAGGTCTCCCTGATTCCGGTGTTGAGATGCTCAACCAGAGAGGCGATCGCGAGATCCGTGTCCGCAGGCGTATCCAGTACGTCGGGGATCATGTCGAGCGGGGGGGAGGACTGATGGTCCTTGAGATATCTGCCGAGTTTGTAGTAGTAGTCCGCGACCTTTACAACTGGCGGGCTAGAGTCATCCGAATGACCTAACTGTAAAATGACTGGGCGGTGGTCGGAGTCGAGTTCGTGTACGACTTGTATGAGACGCACAGGAAGCCGAACCCCTTTAAGAATAGCTACGTCTAGCACTGTCGGGCGGCAGTGCGGCATGAAGTGGGTAGGCTCTAAAGGAGCGATGACCTCAAAATCGAGCTCATCCATCAGCTCAGTAAGAGCAATCCCATTACTGGTATTACTCGAACTGTTCCAAAGGGTGTGCCCGCAATTGAGATCACCCGCGATAATGACGGAGTCTCCGAGAGAGAAAAGTTTCCCTAAATCGGAAGCTAATATGCGCTTATTGGGCGAGAGATATACAGACACCAGAACGATCGACTGATGGCCGGTCATTCCGATTCTGCATATAGAAACCTCTAAGTTTTCTAGCTCAGGAGGGTCTAGCGGCGTGCAATACAGAGACCGCTTATAATAAATTAAGGTACCACCGCCCCTAGTTGGGGGGCAATCTATCGTTCCGAACGATATTATAATTCGCGATCTTAGGATCGCGATCTTTGGGCTTCAGTAGGGTTTCCTGGACAAGAAACACGTCTATTTGACGATCGCGGAGGAAATTCGCGACGAGTTCACGCTGCGGAACTAGTTTCCGCGCGTTAAAGAACGAAAGGGACAAACCGCGTGGCTTTATCTTAGCCATTGATTACGGGTGTTGGGAAGCGCGTGCCAGCCCTTGGAGGGTCATGGCGATGTATAGGTTATCAATAATTAAAACATAGTTATAGGCTGCGTAAGTATACATTTTATAACATAACCTTATAGTGTTCATTGTGTTCCGACAGAAATTGGTTTTTAAACAATATCTTTTTGAAATTAGTGCCCCCAGGAAATTAAAAAGTCATAGACTAACCTTCTTTTTTTTTGACCTAGCTAATGTTGTTGACCGGAAGGGCCTTTACAGCTTCACCGAACTTTGGGGGCGAGTGCTGAAGGCACTCAGCCGCAATAAGGTGACTAGCTCAAGGGCTACCAAGTGGTACGAACCTCGGCTTGGCCGTCACCTGAGTTTTTAAAACTCTCTCGCGAGTTGTATCCTAGCTATCCCTACATTTTTTATTTATTTACACTTAAAAAAAAAGGTTCCTTACAGGACCTATGTACCTGCGTGTTATGTGCAAGAGTGTGTTTGCAGTGTTGTGCGTGTTATGCTTGATGCATGGGCAGTGTCACTGCATCGCGCTGGCGACGACGTCAAGAGCCTCCCCATTTGGGGAACGAGGCACGTCTTGGGTCGCCGCCTGAGGGGGACCCGGAGTGTGTGCGGGAGCAAAGTTAGCCGCCTGTCCCCGGCGGCGGGAACGGCGGTTACGCGGGCGTGGGCGCTGGCACGCATACTGAATCGGTTGGAAAGGAAAGATCCTATTTTCGCACGTGATTTTATCATCGGGATCGGTGAGAACGTTACGCGGTCTCCGAAGCGGTTTCGGAGCTAGCGGGTCGGAGGAGTACGCGACGGCTTTCGCTATGAGCGGATTCGGGTGTGTCTCTGCGCGATCGAAAAATGCGCGACACAGGGATTTGATAACAGAGTGAATAGATGGTAGATTGAGGTCTCTGTGGATGTCCACATCCCTCTCGTACCACCGGGCACCTACGGCTCTCCTGGTGAAGCGGTTCTGAACCACTTGGAAGGAGGCCAGATCTGTATAAGCGAAGGCAGGGGCGCAATAAGTGAGAATGGGCCTAACTACCGTTTTATATAATGTAATTTTATGGCGGACGGCCATCTTACTACGAGCGTTGTAAAGAGGGAAAAGACGTCCCATAACCATGTTGGCACGGTTTCTGACTTTCAAAACGTGAGATTTGAAAGTCATGTGGGCGTCTAGTGTGACACCGAGGTACTTGACCTCGGTCGCCCATGGGATCTCTACTCCTAGATAAGTGACTGGACGAGGAGGGTCAGATTTCTCTACGGAGAACATAATCGCGGTGCTCTTTCCCGGGTTAATCGCTATGCGCCACTTAATGTACCAAAAGCTTAAGATGTTAACAGCCTTTTGGACGCGGGATCTGAGAGTGTCTCTTTGTCTGTACGAATAATAGATGACCGTGTCATCGGCATAGAGACCTAAATGAACCTTACTAGCCGCCACTCCTTCGAGCGGGTCGTCTTTCAGGTTCGGATTTAGGTCTGGTAAGTCCGCTATGTAAAGGTTGAAGAGGACAGGCGCCAGAATGGAGCCCTGGGGGACTCCTGCGCGGATCGGGCGGGCTGAAGAGAGAGCGGACTCTACTCTAAAGCGGAAACTACGATTCGAAAGGTAATCGCGTAGGATGTGTACTAATGTGTCAGGGACGCCTAACCTAACTAGTTTAAATACAAGGCCGGCATGCCAGACCTTGTCGAATGCCTTAGCGACGTCGAAGAAGACAGCGAGCGTACGCCAGGGTGTGTTTGGGGTTCGATGAAAATTTGACAGGATGTGCTCCGTGAGGCGTTGCACTTGGTGCGCGCAAGAGTGTCTGGCTCTGAAACCAAACTGTTCGGGAGGCAAGAGATTTTTGTCCTCTATCACTACGAGGAGTCGGTTCAGAAGGATCCGCTCGTAGAGTTTACCTATTGAGCTTAGTAAGCTGATTGGGCGGTAACTATCGGGAGACTTGGCATCTTTGCCAGTCTTGTGTATACCTATCACTATCGCTTCTTTCCAGGCGGCTGGAAAGTGGTGGTTTTTGATGGCCGCATTGAAGATGCAGACCAGTAGCGCGATGAGACGGGGCGGAAGAAGCTTAAGCACTTCATTCCTGATCCCGTCCGGACCGGGAGATTTTCTAGGCTTAAGGCCCTTAATGGTTGTAATGACCTCATCACAGGTGACAGGTGTGAGGGGAACAACCGGGGAAAGAGCGTCTAGGTCCTGTACCGAGGACTCTACTTCGGAGACGTGGAGGACGTCAACGTTGTCAATGACGGGGGAACATTGCTGCTCGAGGCTATCGGCTAAGCACTCGGCTTTGTCGTCATCGTCAAATGCGGGTGGAAGACCCTGAGTGTTTCTGTCCAGGGGGGGCATACTAGCGACGGAACGGTCCATCTTCATCGATCGTGCAAGCTTCCAGTACGCGAGGTGGGAAGGTACCAGCTCCTCGAGGAAACTGTTCCACCTGTTATCACGGAGCTGATCTATGCGGTCTTTCACCGCTCTGCGCAAGGAACGTAAGCGTGCACGATTTTCCTCAGTCGGATACGCGTCGTGGGCACGGGTCGCGGCGTTCTTCTGGGTGAGCAGAGCTCTCACGTCATCAGGGAGTATAAAGCGGCGATCGTTCGCCGCTTGTACCTCTTTCGAGGTCTCCCTGATTCCGGTGTTGAGATGCTCAACCAGAGAGGCGATCGCGAGATCCGTGTCCGCAGGCGTATCCAGTACGTCGGGGATCATGTCGAGCGGGGGGGAGGACTGATGGTCCTTGAGATATCTGCCGAGTTTGTAGTAGTCCGCGACCTTTACAACTGGCGGGCTAGAGTCATCCGAATGACCTAACTGTAAAATGACTGGGCGGTGGTCGGAGTCGAGTTCGTGTACGACTTGTATGAGACGCACAGGAAGCCGAACCCCTTTAAGAATAGCTACGTCTAGCACTGTCGGGCGGCAGTGCGGCATGAAGTGGGTAGGCTCTAAAGGAGCGATGACCTCAAAATCGAGCTCATCCATCAGCTCAGTAAGAGCAATCCCATTACTGGTATTACTCGAACTGTTCCAAAGGGTGTGCCCGCAATTGAGATCACCCGCGATAATGACGGAGTCTCCGAGAGAGAAAAGTTTCCCTAAATCGGAAGCTAATATGCGCTTATTGGGCGAGAGATATACAGACACCAGAACGATCGACTGATGGCCGGTCATTCCGATTCTGCATATAGAAACCTCTAAGTTTTCTAGCTCAGGAGGGTCTAGCGGCGTGCAATACAGAGACCGCTTATAATAAATTAAGGTACCACCGCCCCTAGTTGGGGGCAATCTATCGTTCCGAACGATATTATAATTCGCGATCTTAGGATCGCGATCTTTGGGCTTCAGTAGGGTTTCCTGGACAAGAAACACGTCTATTTGACGATCGCGGAGGAAATTCGCGACGAGTTCACGCTGCGGAACTAGTTTCCGCGCGTTAAAGAACGAAAGGGACAAACCGCGTGGCTTTATCTTAGCCATTGATTACGGGTGTTGGGAAGCGCGTGCCAGCCCTTGGAGGGTCATGGCGATGTATAGGTTATCAATAATTAAAACATAGTTATAGGCTGCGTAAGTATACATTTTATAACATAACCTTATAGTGTTCATTGTGTTCCGACAGAAATTGGTTTAAACAATATCTTTTTGAAATTAGTGCCCCCAGGAAATTTAAAAAAGTCCATAGACTAACCTTCTTTTTTTTTGACCTAGCTAATGTTGTTGACCGGAAGGGCCTTTACAGCTTCACCGAACTTTGGGGGCGAGTGCTGAAGGCACTCAGCCGCAATAAGGTGACTAGCTCAAGGGCTACCAAGTGGTACGAACCTCGGCTTGGCCGTCACCTGAGTTTTTAAAACTCTCTCGCGAGTTGTATCCTAGCTATCCCTACATTTTTTATTTATTTACACTTAAAAAAAAAGGTTCCTTACAGGACCTATGTACCTGCGTGTTATGTGCAAGAGTGTGTTTGCAGTGTTGTGCGTGTTATGCTTGATGCATGGGCAGTGTCACTGCATCGCGCTGGCGACGACGTCAAGAGCCTCCCCATTTGGGGAACGAGGCACGTCTTGGGTCAACCCTAATTATTTTCTACATTTTTTTTTACTACTACACATTAAAAAAGATATTTCTCACAAATTAAAATACCTGCCATTAAAACTGTGCATTGAATCGGATTATAGTCACAACTTCATGACTTTTAATTTGTTTTACGCGGAACCCTAATTATTATCGAAAAATTAAAGTAGCCTAAAATACGCAGAGTACCCTCAGCTATCTACCAAAAGCAGTCAAACCAAAATTGGTCCAGCTGTTCCGGAGATTACCCGAAACAAACAGACAGAAAGACAAAAAATTTAAAAATTGTATTTTAGGTATAGGTGTCGTATATACATTCATATGTATTTGGTAAAAAGTTATTGATTTGATTTGATTACAATTAGATACTTCAATTTTATTTATTAGTAAATAGAGGTTCCCATATTTTTGCATTAGAGTTTTTGTATTCGACCCGGGCAGAATAAAGTACAGTCCAAAAATGTTAAGAACTGCCGATAGATGTAAAAGTAACCACAGTCAGCATATTGATGCGTAATGACGTCAGCGTATATCTAGTACATCTTAAGCTTCTAGGTAGCTCTGAATTTATACTAGCTGATTCTAGAACTTTCGGTTCCCGGTAGTAAGAATAGTACCGCCCCATATTATCCCACGGCTGTCGTAAAAGCCAACTCTCTTTTGGAAGAGACCTATGTCCAGTAGTGGACGTCTTTCATTTGAATGGGTGGATGGATTCCAGAACGCAATTTACTTGATCGTCTCACTGTAACAAGCTTTTTACAAGTGTACGGGCCTGTCTTTGCTTATAAGTACCATCTCAAATTTATAAGTAAATTAAAAAAAAGACTTTCTGTTGAATGGATGGATTTATCTATTCAGCTAAAGGCATTCGGTTAAATAACCTTAAACAACACTTTTACGCGAAGTTGTTACTCTTACGGATTAAGTTGTAACGGTTCAGGAGTCAATAAATTCGTCATATCATATCATCGAGTAATTTCACTGACCATTAAGCAAAAGCTAGAAATAATATTATAAAGTCCAACTGTAAACTTAGGCATAGGCACCGGCATTCGGCAAAGTATAACTACTGAATTGCACAAATTACATTCAATGAATTAATGAATTCAGTAAATTACACGAAATGCGTCGGAATATGAGAACGTGTTAGTTTTGTAATTGGATGTTGCAGCATTAAGCCTTTTATATATAGATTTATCAAGTAAAATGCATTACTATATCCTTATTTTGCCTTAAAATCAATTAACAATTAACGTTGATCAGAAATCGGTTTTTTTTTTACTTTTCTGGTTTGGAATAGGACTTTGTTCATTTTTAGTCACATTATGTTATGTTAAAAATTAAGACACTCGTCTTAATAAGGAACGCATGTGATTAATTGAAGAAAAACAAATTATAACAAATGTAATAATTATTCTCAGGTACAACCAGCAGCGGTCGAGGTACCAGACCTTGAGAATTTAGTAGTAAAACCATACAGAATTGCCGTATAAAGCTCTCCAATATTCTGCTTCTCCCCGAACTCGCCAGTTCTTTTCTGGACTGTTGGCTCTGCGATCGTGACTCACGCTTTTGATCGATCCGTTCCAACGACATTTCCGTACCCTCCGCTAGGACCGTGCGTTCCGTGCTAGCAGCGGTACACTCAGAACGATCTGTACGAACCCGTCGCCCCATATCTCCCATTGAAAGATCTCTCATTCTGATCTCATAGTATTTCTAATTATATATCTATTTTAACGCTATATTTGTAAACATATGAATAGTTTTAAATATAGTCCGTTTTTTTTTTTTTTTGCGTGATTTTATTTTTATTTTTCCTACCTAATTTGGTCTACTATTTGAGTCTTTAAATCTGAATTAAGAGATTCGTTGAAATAAGAGAAGAGAAGAATATACAGAAGTCAAGAATATATGATCCGCTGAATTTTAGCCAAAAAGGTAGGTGAGCAATTAATTATCCATAGTGATAATTTTTTATGGTGGGTTTAACTTCTGATATGGCATCAAATCATTTAGATTGACCAGGAAAGTGTCTGGTAGTATTATGAGTTTTATACTATTTTTTCATAAGTTATTTTACAAGATATCATTTAATCTTAGTGATGTTTTGCATGATTTAGTCTTCTTACGTGCTTATTGTGCGTAATTGAGATGTAATGGAATTAACATGTAAGTGTTCCGATGTGTCAATAAAACTCGCTGGAAAGTTGTAGCAAGATGGCTACCATTTTACCAATAGAGCGTTGAAGTAGGTAAATGATTATATCCGTTAGACACTGGCAGAATTATGTAGGGATGTAACTCATAGTCATTAAATAAGTAAAAGTAGAGCATCAAATGAATACGAAAATATATTTCAATAAATAATTTATTAAAGCCCAAATAAATGAATATAAATATTAAAACACATAATTTTGATTATACGTATAGACAATTTTTTTAATAAACCCCGACGCCGTACATACGTTAAATTTCTTTTAATAATTAATTAAATAAAAATAAAATAATAAACCGTTTGAGATCACAATATTATTTATCTATGGTAATTTTATTTATAAGCCGATAAAGAGACAAAGAATTTTGATTATACAGCCACAACATAATTTATGAACGAACGTCAGGACATTTTTTTTACTTTCTTTACTTTTAATATATCTTAACTAAAAATCATTATTGCCAATGTCAGTTGTTTATAGTCATAAGTCAGACGAGAGGAGGAGATGATATTCTTTTTCATTCGTAAAATGGTAATTAATAGATTTCGTCAGGTTTTTTGAGACGCTATTACCCCCGTACATTAAAAATCTATGTTATACAGGAACTTAAAGGGTGGGTATTTACAAAAAAGGACGAGCAAGCGGTAAATTAAACCCTAGACCTAGGACATTGGGTGTTGTTGCTTCATACACAGTTGTAGCGGCAACAGGAGATACGTTTGGCAAACCTAGACCTGCGTATGGATAACCTAGACCCACTACGTTTGGAGTATTCTCGCATACGGGCGTTGCAGGTGTATTGGCTACACCTGGCAAACCGTAACCTGGAATCAGACCTCCATATCCTACCACTCCCGGCACACCCAATCCCGGCATACCGAATCCTGGAACACCCAATCCTGGCAAGCCTCCCACATAACCTACGTTGACTGCTGAAGGGCAGGTTTCGACAGCCGTGGTGGAAGTGGATGGTTGCACACCTATGGTATAAGGTAATCCCAATCCCATTATACCAGGTTCGACAATAGTTCCCAAACTGTACGGATAGATAATATTAGGAGATGATTCGCAGAGACTTGTCCCACTCAAACTGGGTACAAGGTTGGGCATGATGTTGGGCGTCTCGCAGCTGGACGTCTGCCCTAAAGAGTGGCAGTTGGCAGTGCAGATAAAAGCTGTAAACAAATTCGATACTATCATATCATTGTAAGAATCCAATCTTAATCCATTTAACGAAGTCTGACTGACGTATATGTCTAATTCATATATGTATGTAAATCTTTTAGAATATATTTTTTATTATTTACTACGATTTGTATAGTTTTTTACATGACAAAAAAAAATGATAAATATTATATTTGTAAAAAAAAAGAACCAGATCGAGTTTCTTGCCGGCTCTTCTCGACTGGGTTGTTTTCCGAACCGGTGGTAGTGTTTTAGACGTTCATAAGCGCCTTCTTAGGGCCTAAATTGAATAAATAAATTTTGATTTGATTTGATTTGATTACTTTAAGGTAAACATAAAAACTTATCACCAACAAGTTAGGATATATACAAACGAAGCCGCAGGAAAAAACATTAAATCTATACAATCATCGGAGTGTTTAAACAACCTAAGTTATTGACCAAAATATTTTAGATGGCGTTGTTAAAAATTAAACATTCGGAAATACAAAATAGCGTATAACGTTGACAATATATGTTTGTTGACTGCCTCTGTGACGCTGTTGTATAACGGTACGACTGTCGTTCGAGGTCTTGGGTTCGATCCCAGAGTCGGGTCAGTGATATTAGGTTTTTCTACTCAGTATCATCCCTGAGTCTGGAATATGTGCCCTATATGGTGACAAGCTCACCCCAGTCACATTTGTGAAGTAGTAAAGCTCGGCAAAATGTGGGTGGTGTAGTTCGCTACTTCACCTCTGCCCAACTCTTCGGGGGTAACAGGCGTGAGCTTATGTTATGTTATATGTTTGTTTAGTGGCCAAAAGTAATATTCAAGTTGATGGTATATAACCAGGCGAACGTTAAACTAAAAATGCATAAACACCATTTTTGTGATAGCTTGGCAAAGTTAGTGTACATCAGTTAATACTAAATAGGTAATACTGTCGAATAAAAAGGGAAGCCATCGATGACAGATTCCCCTGAAAGATGTTACCATGATATCGGCCTGTTAAGATACCTATTCATGGCATTTTTGATGGGCCCGACATAGTAAAAATAAATACGTTAGCAGAACCATTTCATATATGTGCGGTAAGACAAAGAGTTTGCAACTTCTTTGTTTTTAACTGAAACGCTGTTGACCGGAAGGACCTTGTAGTTTCACTAAATTTTTTAAGCAAATCATAAAGGTGGACCATCAAAGCACAAGAGAATGTGGTACGAATTACCACTACATTCCACGTCGTTTGCTCCGCGCCAAATCTACCTTGGTTAAGAAATCTAAGGATATCAAGGTCCTTACAGAACCTATGTAATGTTCAGGAGTGGGCTGCAGTGTAATGTACTAGACTACTAGACGCTGGCGGCGAGTACAGGAACCTCCATTGTCAAAGGGATTCTCAGTTTGTGGCAACATGAAATTTACTAAGTAGACTAGGCCGTAGTTCTGCTGTTATCATGCTATGATTTAATAGCAATATTTGCTTCAACGAGAGCTCAAATATACTGTAGGATTCTAAGCATTGAAAGACGCCATATTCGATCAAAAAACCGAGTTAATTAAACACTAACTAGGCAGCCATAGGGACTGCCGATAGAAATGAAAACTGGTTATTTAGTGTTTAAATTTCATAGTTTGCTAACTTTTTCTTTACAAAAAAAAATAACTTACCAATAACAGAGCAGATAATTCTAGCGGCCATCTTGCTGTTTGCTCTCCAATTCGCATCTATGTCACTAGAACGAGTTACTGAATCTTTTATACGTAATTTGGAATTCAATTAAATTTACTTCTAACATGACTAATCTAACACGCGTCACTTACATTTCAAAACATGGATTAATTAGTTTTCTTTTTTTTTATTAATTTTAATTTATACTTTAATGAATAAACTTTTCGATGAAACGTCACAATGAAGCGGCGATGGCTCAATTGGTATTGCTGTACCTCCAGCTACGAATATTTTTCAATTGCTATACACAATGGAGGAAATTTAAGTTTATATAATATTTAATACAGAAAAGCGAGTTTGTGTGTGGCACACAGGCCTCGTCTACAAACTCACTAGATTAGGTATCCCGGACACTCTAGTAAGAATCTTACAAGATTACCTCACCGATCGTAGTTTCCGCTGTAGAGTAGACAACGTTCTCTCTATGGCGCATCCTATACGCGCAGGAGTCCTCCAAGGTTCCATTTTGGCACCTGTCTTCTTCAATCTCTACCTAGCAGACCTCCCTGAACTCGGGAGAGTTCAGTTAGGTCTATACGCGGACGACACAGTCATTTATTATGGCCACCGTAAGATACATCTCATGCGGAAATACGTCCAAAGAGCGGTCGACGATCTGAGCTCTTGGCACTTCAAGTGGCGTATCGCGATCAACCCGAGTAAGAGCACCACGATACTATTCACTAGAGACCGCGATGTTAGGAAAGATCCTCCCAGGCCCATCCAGTACACAGGTACTGTCATCCCCTACAGCACCGAAGTCAGGTACTTAGGAGTCCAATTAGACGACCAACTGAATTTCAAAGCCCACTTAAACAAAATCAAGCGCCAGACCTCCATGGTGCTAGGCCGTCTCTACCCGCTCTATAACAGCAAGAGCAAAATGGCCCTCCGCCATAAAATTACCCTGTACAAGATGGTGATCAGGCCCATCATCACGTACTGCGCACCTGCCTTCGGTCACATCACTAGCGAACAGATGCTATCCTTACAAACGATTCAGAATCGCTTTGTAAGGAAAGCTGCAGATGCCCATTGGTCTCAGAGAAATGTGGATTTACACCGAGATCTGAACCTGCCCACCATTATGTCCGTTTTTAAAACCCAGTGTCGCGCTTTTTTCGGACGCGCAGAGACACACCCGAACCCACTCATAGTACGAGCCGTCTCGTACACGCCAGTCCGTTCCGCCGTCCGAAAGCGGCGACGTCCGCGTAACATATTAACCGACCGCGACGATAGCATCACGCGCGCGAATAGGCGGTTTCCTTATGTTCCTCGTACATTCGCACGCCCAAGCCCGCGTAACCGCCGTTCCCGCCGCTGGGGATGAGCGGCTAATTTTGCTCTCGCACACTCTCCGGGTCCCCCTCAGGCGGCGACCCAAGACGTGCCTCTTTGGATTAGCTAGGATAAAAATTCCGCGGAAGTTTTCACACTCAGGTAGCGGCCAAGCCGAGATTCGAAAACTTGAGCTAGCTACCTTTTTGCGGCTGAGTGCCTTCAGCACTGTCCCCCAAAGTTCGGTGAAGCTGTAAAGGCCATTCCGGTCAACAGCGTTAACTATGTCAAAAAAACCGCTTTGAACCTACTAGAACCACGGCTGAGACCGCGACTAGTATAGATATAACATTTTTTCTAATTTTAAGACCATTGGCGGTGACAATGTTTCTTATATTCGTGATGTCGCTTTTATGTGGTGATTCATAGCCTTGTAAACAAAATTAACATTTTTATTCAATACATGTAGGTACCTTAACAAAAAAAAAAACCGTTTTGTAATGTCGTACCTGTTTGTTCATCTTGTTGTTTGGTTAATCTCCGTAGCAGAAACCGATTGTGATAGGACCTTTTCTAGTAGAGAGCTCAAGTTAAACAACTTTAAAAAGATATTTAGGGTTCCGCTTAAAAAAAATTAAAACTCATTAATTTGTGAACAAAATTATATTCAAGACCAGTGTCGGCAACTGCAGTGTTGACCACTGGTAAGTGATTTAATTCGTGAGAAATATCTTTTCTATCTGTCAGTATCAAAAATAATTGCAGGCCTGTACAAAAAAAATACAGCCCAATACTTTCCAATGATTATTTACAAAACTTATTACGCAGTGAAATATTGTGCGGAATATAAATTATGACAAGCAGGTGGAGCCGCGGGAAGAGCTAATTATAAACATTACCAGCGTTTATAAAACAATAGAACAAAGAATATGACAAATTAAAGCCATAAAGTTATTTTACGTTGTTTGATGTAAATGTTATAAGACACGCATATCACATATTATGTTGAGCGTATATAATTTTTCCACAAATCGAAAAATAATTCGAGTGAAATCAAGTTACCTCTTATAATGATGGGGCAGAATAGGTTTATCCGATAACCGGATATACGGATTAAATATTTACTGATTGGTCGGATAAGTTATTCTTTTACCAACAATAACACATACATATATAACGTCACGCCTCTCTCCCGTAAGGGTAGGTAGAGGGGACCACATCCATCACTTGCTACGATCCTTACACACGTCTTTCGCTTCTTCTACTTTCATAAGCACCTTCATACAAACTCTTTGGTTACGGATACTTTTTACCTGGCCTGTCTGCAGAACGTCCTCGATCTGCTAAAGATACGTTTGGCTAAGAAGACTTTTACCAGCTTGCCCAGTCACAGTCGCCTTGTAAATTTCTTTCGACAATCTTCTTTCACCCATCCTCTCTACATGTCCAACGAATTAAGGATTCCTTTCTCTATCTTAATCACTACATCCTCTACCACATCACAACGTTCTCTTATCACACTATTCCTTACTTTATCCATCATTAATACTACAATAGTTGTTGGTTTAAATATAAAACTCATCATTATCAGGGAATACTCTAAATTTAACTAATAAGTTCGAATGGAATAAAATAGTTCAAATCGTAATGATAAAGATATTTCTAGAAGCTTAATGTCAGTATTTGTTTTTGTAGTATTATGTTTCACTCTATTTAGTATGATAAATGTGTTTGTTTGCTTGTACTTCGTTAAAGCAATAAGTCAGTAAAGGGTCAGCATTGTGTTTTGCAGCGAGACGTTTAAAGCCATTTTTTATCTAAGAGAAATGGATTACTCTTGTGTAATTTTGAAGCGTAAGTAGGTATCGTTTTATCTTGTAGTTTTTATCAACCTACATTCCTAGACTCAGATGAATTGTTCCTAATTGGCGGTTAAAATCAGTAATTCATATTTTCAGTTGCATAGAGTAATATGATGTAACGGAGACGTAGAAAAGTAAACAAAACTCGGATTATGTCTGAGATGTAAGGGGACTAAATAAAAAAAGAAAAAACATAGACGCTAGATATTCCAAAACTATGAATATTTTTATTAAAAAAACATGCTTACTTCTCTTGAGTTATAATAAATATTCATAAACCATTCTATACTGTTAAAATTAACATACAAAAATTTTACAATAACGTTCGACCGAAAATCCGGATAATTTGATTAACCGGTACATCTCTAAAATATACCAAGATATCCTATAAAAACGTATTTCCTCCCCAAAAACAATAAAATATTCAATCAAATAACCATGCTGTGTTTTATATTCCTCATTGGTATTTTTTATTTTATTTTACTTTTTTTTACCATATTTTTACTGTTGTTTGTTTAGTATTACTGATCGTAATGTTCATAATATCATCTAATGGACGCGGGTTTGAGCCCACCTATCCAACCAACTCTAAAATCAGTCTGAACTTTCAATGAAGCAAAACGTCGTGAGGAAACTATAGCATGGCGATAGGGCACCAATAGGTGTGTTCCGGAAACATCACTTGCGAACAAGTCCCTCTAGTCTTAGTGTGTTTACTATCCTGGACCACATCGTCACTTAATATCAGGTGAAATTGTGGTCGAAGCACTGAGCACTGAAAAAAAGAAAAATAGTACGAATTTCGGCCTAAAGAACTTGTATTCGGGGCTGTAATAAAATAATAAACAATAACAAACCACGCTATGGTTTCCCATAATGTCTCCTTCATTCAAAAAGAGAGCTAGTAATAGGATCTTCCCTCCTTTACCTCGTACAAATGCGTGCCAGCGCCCACGCCCGCGAAACCGCCGTTCCCGCCGCCGGGGACAGGCGGCTAACTTTGCTCCCGCACACACTCCGGGTCCACCTCAGGCGGCGACCCAAGACGTGTCTCGTCCCCCAACTGGGGAGGCTCTTGACGTCGCCGCCAGCGCGATACAGTAACACTGCCCACGCATTGAGCAATTACACGCACAACACTCCATACACACTCATGCATAACATGCAAGGTACATAGGTCCTGTAAGGAACCTTTTTTTTTTTTTTTATATATTAATATAAAAAATGTAGGGATAGCTAGGATACAACTCGCGAGTGAGTTTTGAATAACTCAGGTGACGGCCAAGCCGAGTTTCGTACCACTTTGGTAGCCCTTGAGCTAGTCACCTTTTTGCGGCTGAGTGCCTTCAGCACTCGCC
Organism: Samia ricini; assembly: GCA_014132275.2. Lineage (NCBI taxonomy): Eukaryota > Metazoa > Arthropoda > Insecta > Lepidoptera > Saturniidae > Samia > Samia ricini. The sequence goes on from AP028167.1 coordinate 10,754,448, forward strand.
CCCAAAGTTCGGTGAAGCTGTAAAGGCCCTTCCGGTAAAAAAAAAAAAAAAAAAAAAAGAGAGCTGTTCGAGCAATATACAATATGGGAGCTCGCGAATCTCTAAAGAACAAGTTTCAAGAATATGATATCTTAATGCAATTTTTTTAAGTTTTTGCGTTCCATATTTAAAATCAGTTAATTTTAACGGGTGTAACAAGTCAGCCCGTGACCACGGTTGGTGAAACCCAGCCGAAACGTCGGGATAGGAAGAAAAAAGCTAAGGTAACGCGTGAAAACCCGTTAAAATTAACTGATGATATCTTAACTTAGCCCTCCCAATATATCTTTGATAACATAATGCATATTCGTACAAATTTAGACAATCATCATAATTTTAATATTAGAAGTAAAGACAAGTTGTCCGTCCCACGCTTTTTGAGCTAAGTAAGTCTAATAAAAGCTGTATATGTAAATAGTATTCGGTTTTACAATAAGATCCCAAGTAACATTACCGATTTACCTGACAATAAGTTCAAGTATTATGTCAAGCAAGTTTTAATCTCAAAAGGTTATTACAGGGTGGATCGTTACGTGAACAATAGTGATGTTTGGAATTATCCCACATCTCTGTGCGCACCCGCTAACATTGGTTAAGACTATGATCTGTATAGTTTTTTTTATTTTAAATGTTTTCATATATATATAAAAAAGAACTAGGTCGAGTTTCTTGCCTGCGCTCTTCTCGACTGGGTTGTTTCCCGAACCGGTGGTAGTGTTCTTGACGTTCATAAGCGCCTTCTTAGGGACTAAATTAAATAAAGATTTTTTTGATTTTGATTTTTCAATTGAAGCTTGTTAAAGTATTGGATAAGTGGTTTCGAATCTAATTACGTCCATCGTCGTAATAATTCGCCACACTATAGTATCCTGATAACTAACGGCGCGTTTCAACGAGTTAAGATGGAGATCAAACCAAAAATATAACGTATTTATCTGACTGTTTACTCACACTTTTATAACAGAGAAAAGATTGAAATTTCGGATTTTAGTAAAGTAAACAATACTTCACCAAGAACATGCCAGTCGCATCGTAACAGTGCCTTCTACACTTACAGGCGAAGCCATAAATTTGTGAAAGGTTCCTACATTTAATAAGTCAAGATTAAGTTGTTTGGGTGCACTGTTTCTTTAAGTTATGCTTCGGCTACATTCCACCAACAAGTACATCTTCTGGAATTCTACACGATTCGCAATTTGGTGAATTATTTTTTTTTTTTCATAAGAAAGGCAAACTTGTTGAGAGGCATGTGCTCGGAAAGTACTCTAAGAGCCGTAATAATGAGGAAATCTTCTTAAATCAATGTTAGCGAACCATGATATACTAGACGGCTCACTTTGGAGTGTTTTGGACCAAATACTTTATCTTTTGATCTTGCATCAAAGTACACTTTCCAATTTATGTGGCATTTACATTTGATTCTGTTGAAATGGCCAGCCCTGCTAAACGGTCAGCGTAAAATAGATTGAGATCGCATATTCAAATTAGACGTAAGCCGTCGTCGCTTCAACAATTTTAATTAACTGTTTGTTTGTTTTATTATTTCTCCAGGTTTATTATTGCCCGGGGTCGCACCGAACCCAAGTTTCGGTGTTGGTTATGACGGAAGAACTGCTCGAGTCAGATTCAGGTACAGTCTAATACCTAAAGTACCGATGCTGACCACCGGCTTGGGTTGGGGTGAAGAGATACTTTCCTACAAAAATTCTAATGATGATTTATTTAGTATTATATAAATGTATAGTTATCTATATCTATATACTAATAAATAAAATTCAAATGTCTGTTAATATTATTTCTGTTATACTAGAAACACAATTATGTAGAGAAAAAAAAACGTCTGTTTGTTCCGACTAATCTCCGGAATGGTTGGAAGATTGATAATCATCAATCGTCTGAAGCTGAAGCTACTTCGCGTTCTACGGGTAAGCAACCCTTATTTCCCATTATTTTTTGTACCCTTATACATATTAGGAAATTAATTGAAGTTCCGTGAAAAATAATTTAAACTCCTTAAATTATAAACAAAACACGATTGAATGGACTGGATTTATTATTAGAAAGATTTATTAAAAATATATATATTACGCAATGAAGAATATTTGAAAGGCGGGCGGAGCCGCGGGCATACAGATAGCAAATAAATAAATTAGACAGGATTCGAGAGACTACGAAGCAACAAGCATAAAGAACAATACGAATATAAAAAACACTGTATAAAGTTTCATTTTGGTAGCCCTTGTGCTAGTCCCATTCTGGTAACCCTTGTGCTAGTCACCTTTTGCGGCTGAGTGCCTTCAGCACTCGCCCCCAAAGTTACGGGTGAAGCTGTAAAGGCCCTTCCGGTCAACAGCGTTAGCTAGGTTTGAAAAAAATCTATCTCCTTTACCCGCACGTTTTCGTTTCATCAAGTTTAAATCGAAACAGGACTAAAGAGGTTTTCACGTCTATAAAAAAAATACTAACCGTCTGTCTGTACTTCTTATAGTTTATTTCAAACTTAAAGTAAACATTTAATCAAACTAAACCTTGACTACATAAACATATAACATTATATGAAAACATAGAATAATGCTACTTATTTCTTTAACTATAAAGTTCATTATTACATGATATTGGATTTCTATATTTTCCTATATAAAAACTGAACAAAGAAATTATTATATATTCTTACCTTTAAGTTTGATCTACTTGAAACTAAGTGCGCTGAGTTAAAACCTTATTATGTGTTTTATGTATATATGTCTTTTTATTTTAATATTCGGTAAGTTAAAATAGAGTTTATTTTATTATGTTGACGGTGTGAATTGGATTTTATGAAACGAAAATGTGTAACAAAAAAGAGGCAAAAGTCTCATCGTTAACCAATAGATGTCACTAAATAATATATCTAATACTTGCAACACGTTTCATTGTTAATACAAAATAATTAATAAACAAAACAGATGTCATTTAAACGAAAATATTTTGACACTTCTACCGTGTGTCAACTCACACTTAATTTTTTTTTTAATTTTTTACGGCTATGAATGAATAAAAAATATTTTAGTGCCAACTTTGTGTTATTTTACTTACGTTCAATGGTCTAACAAAATGGCGGTCATTTGTTAAAGTCTTTCCAAGGGAGTTGTCACGAGATGTCGAATTTGACGCTCCATCTGTGCACAATAAAACTGCAAATTATGTCACGTAAATGAAATAGAGTCAAATACTGAATTAAATAATGAATTAGATCAAACTCTACTACACGACATACTAAAATCGCTTCTTTAACACTTTTGCGCTCACTTAAGTAGAAAGGCAGATTTAACGCCTTAGGCAATTTTTCCCAGTCAACTTTAGGGTGATGAAGAGATGGAGTATGCGTAAATGGATGTATTATTTCCCAACGTAAAAAAAAGACTGGTAAAAAAAGACAATCGAGTGATCCGAGCCTTGCGTTACTTTATGTTCAGTCAGAATGTGTCTGAAAAGGCAGGTAGTCAATACTGAAACTGTCAGAGAAAAAATGAAAACAACATTTCTAATGAAAAGTCTAAGAAGTATAACTGGCATGAGAATTCATGCCACGCTCATTCTCTTTAAAGTTGTTTTCATCATTCGATAGATAAAGGAATAGTGTGATAAGGGAACGTTGTGGTGTGGTACAGGATGTACTGACAAACACAGAGAAAGGGATGCTTCATTCGTTTGGACATGTGAGAGGGTGGAAGAAAGAATATTGATGAAACAAATTTTCAAGGCGAGTGTGACTGGACATGCTGGCAAGGGTCGTCTTAGGCGAACGTATCTCGACCAGATGGAGGACGTTCTGGAGAAAGGCCACGATCACAAGTAACCGTAACCAAAGAGTTTGTATGAAGGTGCTTATGAAAGTAGAAGAAGCGAAAGCCGTGTGTCAGGATCGTAGCAGGTGGAAGGATGTAGTCTCTGCCTACCCTTATAGGAGACAGGCGAGACGTTATGTATGTATTTATATCCGCATTACAGCCATTATCGCTTTGTTTATAGTATACCATTTAATTTGCAGGTCAACTGGAAACACCTGGCTGGAGTCATGCAGCATACTACGTACTTCCTTACCCAGTGTCCCAACCCTATATCGAACCTGGAATAGAGGCGAAACCCGTCTGCCAAGATACCACACAATATCAATCACCTCCACTCGCTTGCAGGCCTATGGGCGAGGGTAATATACAACATTGAAATTTGAAATTTCTTCCCGACGTATTATCGTGTCTGTTCTGTATGTTTATTTGTGCGCTTGTACTTGCATTGTGTAACTCGAAAATCATAGAACCGATTTAAACGATTCTTTTATTTGACTTTATATAGATAACAAAATATAGATATATTCTTTAGATTTATTTTAGTACTAGCAGTGTGCCTGCGGTTGCGCCCGCGTTTCATATATTCTTCACTTAGTTTTTTTTTACGGAACCTTAATTATTTTTATAAAAAAATTTTAGTACCTTACTACTTTATCTTAATAAATCAAAAATATTTCTCATTAATTATAGCAATTCCCTGTAAAACTGCATTGACTCGGATTTTATTCTTCATTTTTTTTACGCGAAACCCTTATTATTTTCGAAAATTAAAAGTACTCTAAGTTACCTGGAGTAACTTCAGCTATCTACCGAAAAAAGGCCCGTCAAAATCGGTTCAGCCTTTCCGGAGATTACCCATTACAAACAGACAGACAGACAAAAATTTTAAAAATGTTCTGTTTGCAATATCAAAATAAAAAACAATTTACTAAATAAATATGAATGTATATTTGATACCTATACCAAAAACATAATTTTTAAAATATTTGTCTGTCTGTATGTCTCTTTGTACCGCATAATCTCCGGAACTGCTGTAAAAATAAAACCCATGAAATTGCGATCAAAATACGATTCCAATGGACAGCTCCATCCAACATTATTTCTCAATGATTATTTAATAATTATATTACGTAGTGAAAGAGTATATGAAACACGGACAGAGATGCGGACACACAACTAGTATAACATAAAAATGAACAAATAATTTTTTTATTTATTTCAACAGCTCCTGGTAATCGTAAATTATCTCTACCCGCCATCAACGATCAACGGGAAGGTGCAATGAAATTAGAACCTTCATCATTACAATCAGCAACTTCACCACCATTAAACTCTTCGTTGATGAAGCGACTCCTCGCATCCCTGGTCGTCATGCCGGCCAACATAGCCGGCACGCTTACATCCGGGGAAATGTCTTTCTGAGCAATAATAAATTATTGACAATAGAAACCATTTTTAATTCTTATTACACTAAGCTAACAGTAAGGCCGTCCAGTGAGGCACTAAAGCGAATTTGATATCACCTCAGAAACAATAAATGTATTATTATTAGCAGAATTAAATTTAGTTTTGCTACTAACATAAAATAAATCATGGAAATCAATCAATCCGTTGGTTAGATATCTTCGGAAAAGCAATTTTATACAAAGTATCTTTAAAAAAAACAAATCTTTTTGAGTTATCTAACTATATAACCACATTTAACAATAACAATAATTAAAATTGAAGTGTCTGTTTGTAATGTCAATATATATATTTTACTAAATACATAACAAAAATGTAAAAAATTCCGGAACGGCTTGATCGATTTTTAGGGGCCTTTTTCGGTAGATAGTTAAAGTTACTCCGTGTAACTTAGACTACTTTATTTTTGAAATTAGAGTTTTTTGTTTTTCAAACTATTATTTACTTTAGTTTGTCGCGAAAATTTTAAGTAGTTTTTTTATGGAAATTTCCAGTAATGATTGCGGTTCAATGTTAAAACATCAGGCGAACTGGGATTTTATAAATCGCTGATATCATTCTCAGGTTTTTTTAGTATTATATTTTGTAACGACAAATAATAGTGTACGAGATTTATTGTATATAATGTTTTTCCAGTAACTATAATACTAGGATCTTAAGAAAGAAAGAAGGAACGAAAAACGTTTATTCTTTAATGAGATAAAAACCCATAAAAATTACAATGAAAAAAAAATGATACCCAAAAAATACATATATACACACAATAGCGGGGTATATGTGCCAACCACCAGCGCATCTCATCAGATGAAAGAGTCTCCAGCTCAGCATTTATTGCACTAATAATCAAACACGCATCATACTGCACACACATAAATGCACACTACACGTAAGGTACATAGATTCTGTACGGGACCTATATTACTCTACAGGTTTACTAACCGTTCGGTTAGCGCGGGCCAAATAGGTACCTCGGAATTTTTATCTCAAGTAGCAGCTCAAACCGAGGTTCGTGCCGTTTTGGTGCCCTTATGCTCGATCAACAGATAAAGTCAGATAAAAAAAAAACAGCTCAGCATCGATGAAATTCGGCAGTAACATACATTGTATCTAGGGGGAGAATATGGACTACAAATAGTCAGGAATTCCAAGCGGGTGAATCTGCGGACACAACTAGTTTAAAATAAATCACAAACTGACTTTATAAGCATTATAAATATATCGACAAACGCCTATATTCGGGTAGCATTAATTAAGAGCCAATATATCTAGGCTTAGAGTGTTTACAACCGTAACTTGACATCAGATGAGAATACACAATCCCTATTCCGTTAAGAAAATTAAAAAAAAAACTTCGCCAAAGTTATGCACTGCGGTTATTGTACACTGGAATAACCATAAGTAAGTCACTATTAGGAAATGTTTTGCACACTGCGTAAACACAGTGGTTTGACCAATATTTCACGATGCTTTCCGGGATGGTAAACACACTAAGCCTAAAGGTACTGGCTCTCAAATGACGCTGCCCGAACACACCTATTGGTCACCTGCAACGTTTATTTATACTTTTACGCACAATTAGTGTAAAAAGGCAGACTTAATACCAGAAGCATTCTCTGCCAGTCGACCTTGGGGTGGTGCAGAGATAAAATAAAGTAGGTGCGATAAAAGATACAGATATATAAGGGGGGGGTGTAAGTTATCTCAGGTTTATTACAGCATAGAGTGGTTTCGAACCAACACTCTTCGACGCAGAAGCTGATCATACTACCATTGACCTATCATCTTTTCACTGAGCAGTCAACGTAACGAATAGAAATCATTTGAAGCAAGAGGAGCCGCGGTAAAGTCGAATATAAAATAATAAAAAAATTAGGCAGCCATAGAGACTGCCGACTGAAGTGAACACTCGAAGCTTTAGAAAAAAAACGGTTTTTTTAATGTTTTAATTTCCAAATTTGATAATTCACATTATAAACATAACCTAACTTATTATTTGATTTATACGTCTATTGGCGTTCCGATAAATAATACTGTACATTTTCATTTATTTTATTTGCAATAAAAACATACGCATTTATCTTTGAGCGCAAGCACTTAAACGCTATCTTATATTTGACATACTGTAGCATGTTGTCGACTGACGTCATAACATTGGTAACGCGAATCTATAAGTTTTTCCTCTATCGAGACTCGCTCAACGCCGCTAAAGAAGTTTTAATTCCAAAAAAACTCCTTTACGTTCAAGGAATCGAACCCTCATAATCGGAATACAAAGCGAATCAAATTCGACGATAAGGTATGAAGTTTACCCGTGGTTGATACGCTGGAAAACTTATCTGAATCAAAATATTTTCAAGCCGTGGCATAATTCATTTTAAAATTTTAAACCTAACTTTAAACTATGAATGCGGTAGTCAGAGTTTGAAACAGTGTTTTGACCTAAATTCATATTTTTAGAGTGCAACAAAATTCTAACATTTGGTCGTCAAAGATAATCTGCACTCTATAGAAATAAATAAAATTGTAGTGTCTGTTTGTCATATCAAAATAACAACTTTTTACTAAATACATATGAATCTAATACTAAATAATAAATTAAGAACAGAACACATTATTTTAAAGAAATTATTTTTTCTTTAATTTCTAATAATTCTATTTCTAATAATTCTATTTCTAACAATTTCGGTAATTCTGGAATTGATAACATTTCTCAAACCTACTCCACCTGCCCCCATGCACGTACCGCACCTTCTCCAAAATTTGAAATCGAACGCAGAGCATATTTTTAAAATCCTGCAGAACACAGGTTGAGAACCACTGGTCAAGTAACAACACGAACCAATAATCACACCGACGGTTAGACCTTTAAGGACCTTTAGTACCATATAATAATAATAAAAAAACCATTCAGTCGTTTTTTTTTTTTTTTTGCCAGAAATTCAAATAAAGGTGTCTTCATTTATTTATTACTTACTTTTCTACACAAGAACTTTCAGATATTGCCACGCAATTGTTCGAGTTTGTCTGTGACATGGTTAACGTTTGGACATTTCTAGACGTCACCAACACGAATCACTCATCATTTCCTCTGGTAAGTTGTGTGTAGCTACTAACGAGTTATGATTAAAATTTCATGTAAGTATTTTATACTAGCTATGTGCCCGTGGCTCCGACCGCGTTTCATATATTTTTTTTCGCTGCGTAATATAGTTTTTTTTTTTAAACAGAACCCTAATTATTTTCCAAAAAAAAAATGTATTTTTTTTATTTTTTTAATATTGAAATTAAACTATCTGCAGACTCTGGGTCCGCACCTTTTTTTATATTGTAGATTTAAATCGACTTGCATCGGAAAAAAATTGCCTATAATAACAATTCAAGCAGCTATGCAGTTAGTAATCTTTCGCATATGTGAGCTTAAATCTACTTCTATTAAATTTTTTATATCTATATGTTAAATTATTTTGTTATTATTAATTAATTAATTACATAATTATTACTTGAATTTTTTTATAATTTTTTTTTTTATTTACGGTCGTAACAAGCCAAGCAGAACTAGGTCCGTGTCCGCATAGTCCGTGTCCGCAAAAAAAATGTTACTAACATTAAGCAAAGATATTTTAAGTTTGTAGTCACAGCAGTTTAGGCTCTGCGTTGATAAATCATTCAGGACATATTTTTTTATTATGTGTTAGATGTCGAACTTTCCATATAAACTTGCAACCTTTAATTAAAAAAAAAATTTTTTTTTTGATAAACCCCAATATACGTGTTCATTTATTTCTAACCAAAGTTATATATATGAAATTGCATGCTTCTTGCTTGAAGAAAGACAAACTTTCTATACAAACTTTCAACCCCTAATTCACCCTCTTAGAAGCAACATTTTGAAAAACGGCGATATACGTCTAGATTTATTTTTGACTCAAGTATGTACATTAAATTTCGTGGCTCCTTTTTCGAATAAGACTGAATTTAATACAACGGTTCATTCCTTATTTTAAAAATTGTATTTTTGGTGTAGATATCGTACACACATTCATATGTATTTAGTAAAAAATTGTTAAATTTACACTACAAGCAGACACTTCCGTTTTATTTATTAGTCTACATTATTATTACTTTAACTGTACTAGTGATGTCTGTGGTTCTGACCTCAAATATTATTTTGTACATAGCAATACCTTTTGGAAACCTTCCCGTCTGGCGACGAGTTGGACGGCATTTATTATTTGCAGTTTTTATGTAATATTAATAAATAGGTACTTTCAATTTGCTTTGTACAAACAGATTTGTCAAATAATGTAAATGGTTATATTTTGCTCAGTCAATTTATCCTTAACTAGCTCAGTGCCCGCGGCTACGCCGGCATTTCATACATTATTCACCGCATTTTATTTTTTTATACGGAACCCTAATTTTTGTTTAGTACTAAAATAAATTAAAATTATTTCTCATAAATTTAAGCACTTGCCCGTAAAACTGTGAAATTATTATTTTTTTAATGTAAGTTTTTTTAATGCGAAACCCAAATTATTCCCGAAAACTTAAAGTACCCTAAGTTACCCGGAGTAACTTTAGCTATCTACCAAAAACAGTCCCGTCAAAATCCGTCCAGTCGTTCCGGAGATAGACACAAAAATGTTAAAAATTTCATTTTTTGTATAGGTATCATGTATAAATTCATATCCATTTAGTAAAAAAATAATTTTGACATTAAAATCAGACACTTCCATTTTATTTATTAGTATAGATTAATAAATAACTCTTTACCGATGATCTCGGCCGTTCGGCAATCCAAGTACGCGGTCCAGTCCGCACGTGCAGCAACAGCTTTACCTGTGCTCCGCGGCCGGATGTAATACGACATGCGATAGACGAACGAAAAATTTGAGACCATGGAAAAAAGTTTCACTTTAAAAATAAAACTTATGAAGTTGTGAATAAAATCAAACTATGAGGATAAGGAGATATCTCGTGAAAGTGAATGCAAAACAGCAAAAGAGTATTCTTATAAAATTTCTCATCAAATGAGTTTCCTTCATAGCACAAAACCCCGAATTGCTACAATCCCGCTCCCTCGCGGCCATGTTTAAGTCAAGTACAAAATCCGCTAAGAAACAACAACAACCTTACGATATCCCTGTAGACTGTTTGTCGCTCAGTTTAAATTATTCACATTCAGCGAAAACCGAGACGGGTTAAAACATAAGTTACTTACAAAAGTGTTATTTGTTTTAAGGATTCCTCCACGTCATAAGCCTAACCCTTTATATATGATCAATTTACCCAGACCCCCGAATAGGTAAGATCTTGTAGCCCACTAACGCAACACAGTGAAATTTTATGCACTAGTAACACGATGCTTAGTAAAACTACACTAATTATACTTATCAACATTGTTAACGGAAGCATAGAGAGGGGTGTAATTTCCCGACATTACTATTGATAACGTAATGTTTCACCTTATGAGATCAAAATATGCTTGACATAGTTCTTGAACTTATGTCAGGTAAATCGGTAATGTTCTTTGAGATATAGTTGTAAAATCAAATATTCTTAAGTGTAGGGTTATTACCTAAAAAATTAGACTTATTTATTATAGTATAATGCGTGGGAAGGCCAATTTACCTTTATTTCTAATATTAAAACTATGCCGATCGTTTATTAGATCAAGCTTGTCCACATTTTTACAACATAGATTATCGAAGATTTATTGGGTGGGCTAGTATACTATATTCTTGAAACTTGTTCTTACTTATAGATCCATTCTTGTGGTAACCATCTTTTCACGGCTGAATGTTCCAAACACTCGCGACAAAACCTTATTGAAACTATCAAGCATTTCAGGTCAACATCGTCAGATAGTTCCTAAAAAAAAAGAATCAATTTATTGTCCGTCTAACTTCCGTGCAGACTTTCCAAGTTAATGTAATAATGATGCACGCGACATACAACAGTACATCTCTCATACACCGATTAAATAAACATATAAAGCATATCTAACAAGACCAGAACAGAAAGATAAAGAAAATCATTGTGTATTAAGTCAGCACGAAAATAACCTAACGAGATCTAATAAAGAATCAGCAATAGAAGCTAGAACATGTGAAATTGTCAAATTCTTATTTTGTCTTTTAAATTTTATTTAAACTTCCAGCTTATCACCTAAATGACAAAGGTCAAAGACGAGCGCCATGATAAAAGAAAATCTGCTCATAATTTGTAAGTGTTTATTTATTCATTTAATCTGAAGGAAAACTAACAGCTAACAGTAAAAACTTAAATTACAGAAGGGTTACAGCTACGAAGCTTTCACAGATATTAATATAAAAATAATACAATTTTAAACAATACATACGCTATGTTACGTATTTATTTGTTCGTATTCGATTTGAGGGGTTTGAAAAATTGCTACGAATCGATGAGAACATTCATAAAATAATGAATCGCCTTAACTTCCGTTTGCATTGATTCCAACGGCGATGCTCTTGCCCTCGTCCATTGCCCGCAGGCCCTTCCTACGGCGGCTGTAGCTAATTCAGCACAACTCCATGATTGCCATCCATTTCATCAACAGTGGGACGGTAGCTCGCTTATCTGATCTCTTTCTCTCTCCTCCATCACTTTAGCTAAACTTAGTCGCAGTACGAAGCGACGATTTTCCACCCGTTTTCACTCTTGCCCATAGTTTTGATCGAAATTCAAGTTCGAAAGGCTCAACTGCTGCTGTCAGGCCTTGACGTGACGAATCCTATGTTCAGGCAATAATGTACTGAATACTAACTACCGTTCAGCCAAACTGGCACACTGCTGTGTCCTTACGGCTTATGCAATACAAATAATTCCCGATATAATCATGTCATGTGACTGCCTGTGTCAGTTTGAAGGTCGAGGTACCGTGCCACCTCCGTAGCCAGGTCGCAAAATGAGACCAAAACATCATAGTCTATAAAACGACATGAAATTGTATAAATGTTAATTGCTATATTTATAATATCAGATGTGATTTATGTCATAAGTAAACAGTTACTTGCAAATAACTATATATAAATAAATCCATTTTCGCCGCAGTTATTACCATTTCATTATCCACTGCTGGAAATGTTACATCAAATAACACAAATACTTCTTCAGAAGATACCAGATTCCTAACGTTTGATTCTGCACATACACTACAGGTAATTTTTTACACTACATTATAAGAGAATTAGAAGTTAATATTTAAGGCCATAAAAGGTTGTCAAGAGATGTCGTTTGAGTCAGTTTAAAAAAGTAAAGTCATCTTTACGCATTACAAAAGACAACGTTTATCTGTTTTTCGTTAGTGCACTGTTGACTCAATAACAAATTAATGTATTTATTTATATGCTAGCTGTGTACCCACGGTTGCGCCCGCGTTTTATATATTTTTCACTGCGTAATAGTTTTTAATTTTGTTTTATACGGGACCCTAATTATTTTCTAAATGTTTTTTTTTGCTACTAACATCAAGTAAAGATATTTCTCAAAAATTCAAATACCTGCCAGTAGAAATATGCATTGAATCAGATTTTATTTCTATTTTAATGAGTTTTAATTTTTTTACACGCAACCCCAATTATTTCCGAAACAATAAAGTTTGTTAAAAGTTTACGTTACGCGGAGTAACTTCAGCTATTTAACAAAAAAAAACTAGTAACGAGAGGCGGGATGGGTCGAAAAATATTAAAAATTAGGTAACGTAGTATGGGTACGTTCCCTAATAGGATTACACATGCCAGTATAATGATAATACAATCTCCAACAATATGCTTATTTTTGTAAATCAAAGATAAAATCTGTAGTCTGGTTTTAGTACAGATTATGTAAAATTTGATACTATATTGAAAAGTTATGGAAGGATTGTATGAAACATATTCTATACTTCTAATAAAAGACTAACGAGACTAAATCTGTATTTAAGAAAATATACTATGCGGTACTTCAGAAGCGACTACAGAATATATTTCGAAAATTTAAAAAAATGTTGTCTGTCTAGCTGTTTATTATTTTTTTCGCCAGTCACACAAAACCTACTGTACGTACAAATTGTCTGAATCGATAGATGAGAGTGAAAGAAGAAAAGGTTCTATGTCGACCCAATAGATATATATTGTAAGGGAAAGTTTGAAGGCTGATGATGTTACAAAAACCGACTTATTAATTTTTTTATGGTATAAAGCATTATTAATAATAATAATTAATTTCCAGATTAAACCAAATTGTACAAAAAAGTTACGTAATATAACGCCATCAGAACATCTGAGCTATGAAACAGTAGACTATGGAAGTCGCAACAATTTAAGCAATATATTCAACTCTATTACTAATGAACTTAATATCAGTGATGTATGGATTATAGAATGTGATAAAGGTAATAACACATATTATTATTTAACCAATTTAATAACAGAGTATGACAAACTACAAGAAACATTGAATAAATGTGATACCTGCGTAATTTCACAACACAAACCAAAACTCTTCAGAGATGCAAATAACAAAAAAATAAATGAAAGTAGAAATGTGTTTGCCATTGACGACAATAATAACGGTACTGAAAATATTTATAATAATAATTTCGATATGGCATCTATGAATACTTACTTAAACGTACCATTAGAAAAAGATAAATTAGAAGAAATAGTTAGAGTGTGTGACTTGGAGAAAGTTAATGATTTTTCCAATACAGTACCTCAAACAGAAGATTGTAGTAATTTCTTTAAAGATTCACATGAAAATGGTTTACATAAAGTTTTAATTACTAATGCAATTGACAGAAATGATCAATGTAATATACCTTCAAACAAAGATGATATTGTAAAGATAGATAATAATTATAATACTTTAAAGTCGAAATGGAATAACGATGAAAAGTTTTACAAAGTATTAATACCTAAAGACCCAAATATAAAAGAAAACGACACACATACTAATAACTTATTTGATGTTGAAAAAATGTTTAATAATATTAAAACTGATACTTCAGGATTTGTTTATGATGAGGCTAAGTTTTTGAATAAAAACATAAGTTTATATAACAATAAAATTACGAACAATGAGCAAAAATTGTCCCACGATAAAGACAATTCCCTAGTTCACAGGGAAAAATTAAATAATGCTAAACATGGTCAAGAAGACATTTTATACGAAATAAAAAATAATCAGAATTCTATATTTTCTAATAACGAAATCGAAATATTACCCAAAAATGACTCTATTGACCTTAAATTTGGTGACAAAGAACCTACGCTAGTATTTGGGCTTAGTAATTCAATTGATGATGGAAAACGTGCATTTTCAAAACATACAAATTTGATCTCTAATAAAAGTGATAATATCGATGTATTGAGAAATGCTATAAATGTAGAAGACAATCAATTTAATATTTATAAGGAAGATTTTAGAGGACAAAGAAATAATTTTAACCAACAACAAAAATCATTACATAATGAAAGAATTGAATTTGATCCTCGATCATGGATTAAAGACGAAATAGAAATCCAATTTGATCGTGACATAAAACCCATAAAAAATGAAAAATTTGAATTCGATCCCGATCGAAAAACAGTAAATTTACTTCATTCTTGTGAAGTTAAAAATATTGAAGAATCCAAAAGTATTAAAGTAAATTACCAAACTAAACGTCCTTATCAAACAACAGAAATTTCACCACAACAAGATCAAAGTCATCAAACACAAGTTATATTGTCACGTAGTAATTTATCTAATTGGAAGAATTTGCCTGAAAATGTTTTTCCGAAAGGGAAAATATTACAACCAAATGTTACACTTAACAAGGAAGGAACAGAAAATATTGAAAGATCTGCAACAATTTGTCAAGAGGATCTTAATTTGATAGATAAACATGAAACATCAAAAGAAAAAGATAGTCTATTTAATAATCATATACCAATTACGTCAAAGCCGTACAAATTATTCTCAAAAGTGTTTCCAATAAAAAAACTCACCTCGAAACCAAATCACTCACTGCAAAACTTTACTGAATATCCTTTCAAAACAGATAATATAAATACTCAACTAGATCCGAATATATACATTAATAAAATCGATTCTTCCACGGATGACCATCATACAACCAACACGCTTCCAAAACCACAATATTCAAATCATTATGAGTTCACAAATTTAATTATGTGGCCTATCAGCGCTACTGAAAATAAAAAAGTTGCTCCTAAACAAAAAGTCCCATTGACTCTTCCTAGTAAATCAAATCACAAAATAGTGCCTAAAATGAACAAATATACTAAATTTTATACTGAGAAAATAGATGAAATTACAAATACTACAACAGCAGACAAATTCTATAAAAACTGTAATCTTGACGAAATTTATGTGACAAAAGATCAAAGTGATACTACTAACAAGAAAATAGATAATAACTGCACAGTTGCTTTAAATTTAAACAATATAAAGTTAGCTAAAAACTCAAAGTCCTACGAAGATACTGTAAAAAATCTAACTGAGAAATACAGTGATGATAGTAAACCGCCACCATTACATGTCACTGAGTTGGATTTTAAAATGCCCGGGATATATCAAACCAATCTCTTAGATATTCCTATAGAAGATAAAAGTGATAATATATATACAAAACAAAAGCTTAAATTTATTAAAGTAAAACCGAAATTTTCTATCTTTAATGAAATAGTGACACGTGCAAATAATACTGAAAATGATTTGAAAAAAGTGAATTTAAGAAATTCTTCAAATTTTGAAGGAAATGTCCTTGTAGATAATATTGAACCGCCAGTTACAATTTCTTCAGAAAACATACCTGTAACAATAGAAAGCAAATTTAAATACCCAATAACATTTAACAAAGTAACTAAATTACCAGATTTATTTAATATACAGTATTATAATGTTCCTTTAGAGTCAACTAAAAACTGTACTAAACAAACGCTTAATGTAACAATACCTAATAAATTATATAATAAATCAGAAGAAAATAAATCTGACTTAAATGATCATAATACATTAACTACGAATGATAAATCATTTCATTTACAAATATCACCAGACATAAAAAATAAATCATATTATAATGAATTTACAAATTTACATCCTGAATTGTTGAATTTAGGATTTTTAAATTTGAAAGAAATTCCAAAGTATATGGAGATCCCTCCAAATATTACAAGTGAAGGAGAAATGTTTTACTCGATTGCAAACAGATGGAGATACTTCCCCATCGTTGATACCTAAAATTCTTTATAACCATGTCTTGAACACATCATCAGTTCCTGTTCAGTTTAAAAATAGTACATCAAAAATATCTTCAGAACCAGTACTAGAGTTGTCTCCAATTACATTAGTTCCATATAAATTCCCAAATTTCCTTAGCGCACCTCTAATATCAAGTTACATCTGTTCTACCACAGAGTCTGCTTCGGATAATCTAAATAAAAGTGTGAATTTAAAGGAAAGGTGTCCATTAAAATATTATCAATATATTGATTCTAATAATTATCAAAAGCTTGAACACAAAAAAAAGATGTCAAAAATACCAATTTCTTTATCAAGATATAACATTGAAATACTAAAGCAAGATGCAAATTTGAATCAAAATGAGGATGTACCAAATATTAAATACAAGGAACCATGTTTTCTTGGTAATTATGAAGATAATAAAATCCAAAAATCTCAAATAAAATTCAAAACATCGAATATGGCGGTCGATTATCTACTAGCATCACTAACCGCTCAAGATTTGAGCCAAAAAGTAGATAATTCTTATTTACATCGTGTTAAAAATACTAAATATAATGATTTACCTAATTCAGATAATACAAGTACTTTCAAAAATGATTGCAACGTTGACGATAGAAACCTATTCCATCAAAAAGTCTACGGAAACAAAATATATAATATACCAGCACCACGTAATTACTTTAGAGAAGGTGATACAAATAAAAATGCTAAACTTTTTAAATACATAAAAAATCGAGTTGATATCGTACCAAAAACTAAATATCATGAAATAATGGTTAATGCTAATGAAAAGATGTATCGACCAAGTTTTATTTCTGATGTTGGTAAAAATAGTAATAATAAAGCATATAAAAGATCTAAATCTTTACCAATGACACATAATTTATTCGATGTTTTAAGTTTACCTATTATAGAAACGAAATCTTCAGCATTATTGAGCAGTCCCAAATAGTCATTAGGTAATTTAAATAATACAAATTTAACACTGAAACCTTTTTCAGCAAATAATTCTTTTACTTCTACGTTGGCTACAACTTTACCATATTTTTCACCGTCTTTTATAAATTTTGTTCAAACTTCTCCGGAAACAGCAAAAAAGGTACACTCTGAGCTACCTGTTTCAAGAGTTACTGTTTCAAACACTAAAAATTTTAATACTAATCCTAAATCAAATAGTAGACTTACTTCACCATTGCCAACTATAGCTAATACTAGTACTCTCACTACTAGTACCATTAAGTTGCCAGCAACTGGAGCTATGGATATTATTCCTTTAAACTCGATCCCAAATCGAATGTGTTCAAACACTCCAACTCCAGAGTTATATAAATCATCAAACAACATGAACAAAACTTTGTTTAAAATAAATCCAGCTCTTCTACGACAGATCATTCTTGACACTCGTAAAACTAATAAAGCTAGTCCAATAAGCTTATTATCACCACCGCCATTGAAAACAGATGAGACATTAATTCCTGGGATGCCTATAAAACTAAATACTAGTATATATTCAAAAAGCATTTCTCCCTTTAAAAATGTATATCAATCAGCCGAAAAACAAACTTTAACCGAACCAACTCAAGCAGAAGTTATAAATATTCCCCGACAAAATTTATATTCTAAAATCTTGCAACCTAGTGTTACAAGCTCATTATTTTCAGATCTTGTAAAAGTTATAAGTTCAAAAGACGCCTCGCTTTTAAGACTAGGTCCTCTTTCATTTTTTTATCCTACTGTCTCATATATGCCTATTTCACAGCATATATCTACGCCTAAAATTGTATTTGATCAAACTTCAAAACTTCCCACTAAAGCAGTAAAGCTATCGAGAAAACGAATTTACGAAAGGATGGTAACTAATTTACCGACATCGAATGAGTATTTCTATGCTAATGAACAAACTTCGTTAAATACAATGCCGTCCAATTCCTTATCCGGTGACGATTTTGACCGAAATATAATTCCAATCTTCGTACCTATTATGAAACCTCAAGTTATTAATTCAAATATTTCTAAATCGATATTACATTATATATCAACAAACCATTATTACAGAAATACAGAACATCAACCCATATCAACAGAAACAAGCGATCTTTCACCTATTCCTGAAAAAATTATATCTTCTTCTAAACCTCTTAACCAACATCAAATAATTATAGATTTCTACCTTCAAACTTAAAATTGGAAATAGCAATAAGACATACTTTTGTTAAATCTTCATTACCAAATCAGATTAATGCGTTTTATCAGGCTCTTCCATTTCTACTTTTATTATTAGGAAAATCCAACAATTTTAGTAATGAGGTTTTATATGATAGAACACCTAATTTAAATAAAACGCAAAAAATATTATTAAATAAACTGGCTTTTGATCCATTTTCGGCAACGGTTTTATCCGTTCCACCATTTACATCATTACCGACAGCAACATATTCTATTGAATTCCCAACTATTACCAAAACAAAACCAGTATTTTTAACGTCATCACCACTAACCGATCCTGCTTTAATAAATCCATTTACAAATATAACTCCAAACAGAATAACGTCTGTACCTACGAGGTTATCAAAAAATACGATGAATTTAAAACAATTATTTATATATAATGATCTAAATAATGTAAGGTCAATTAGCTTAAACAAGCAATATTTTAATAATAACTTTCCACCTTCATTTTGTCCTAAAATAAGATGACCTATAGGGGGCTCCCTATTTCAGACATATTCTGGAATTAGAAATCTTCTTTTTCATGCTCTGGTACAGTTAAAATCAGCCACAAAATCCCTTGAAAATTTTGCCAAATTAAATACGGTAAATTCGAAATCTTTACCACACTTAACTTCAAATTTAAGTATAAATTTTACTTTGACAAAAATACCTATACGATTTAGAACTCATAACAACACGCCGATAAATCGTTCAAAAGAAACAACAATGTTTTTGAACGTGAAACCTTCATTAATGTCCCCTCTTATTATTCCATCTGTTACAAAAACTAAATCAATATCAACTACAGATTGTCTTGGAGATGTAAATAAGCTTAGTCAAACTACTTTTAAATTTAATAAAACTTCGCCACAAAATAGCACACCACTTTCGATATCACCATCAATATCAATAGATTCAATGACGCCAATTTCTACTCCAACTTTTTTAATAAATACTAACACAGGTTTATCACATTCATATATCACAAAACCTAAATTCCAACAATTAAACAGTAATCAAATAAGTGTGATTCCTTCATTAGCACCAATAAACTCTGTACACGATCCATCACAAAATTCGAAATTACTATCAAAATCACAATTCTCTGCAGTAGATTTAAATGTACCATATACCACGTTGCAACTACAACCAGATTCATTCGAGTTAACACCTAAAACAAATTCCATACTTCAGCCAGTTAGCTATAGCACACTTAACACTCTAAATAAAGGATATAATCCTTATTCAGATTGTAATGAATCAAATCAATGTCTCCAGCGACGATTTGAAATCCAATTTGAAAAAAAAAAAACGAAAACTTCACCTGAATCACTTAAAATAGTATCAAATTTCATAGAGAAAATCAGGATTATAATTTGCCGAAAATTGTTATACTTCAAATACAGGTTGGTAAAACAGTTCCAAATGCTTCAAGCAGAGTATATCCTTGGATAAACTATTCTTACCAACATTATAAACCTCATTTTCTTATACCAAAAATCTTAACAGAATCAATAGTCGCACAACCTGACATTTCATCGTCAAATAGCATTCCAGATAACGTACTAAGACCCCTTTCCTCGCCTTCGCCTATACAAAATTTAAGTCCACCCATAAATATTCACGTTCCTGGTTATAATCAAATATGTGATTCACCTAAAGGCATCTCTCCTTCGCTTACTACATCTCAGAATGGATATAATACTGTTAAGACTGCTATTAATCCTAACAAACTCATTATCTCTTCACAAATGCCGTTTTTAAAACAATCAACTCCCCCAAATCCTCAAACAAATTCATCATCAAAATCACCAAAAGAAATTAATGATAAATTGATTAATCTAAATAAACCTACTCCATTTATGTCTGAATTCTCACTACCATATAAATCTTACAAGCCTTTAGCAAGTTTTCTAATATCACCTAATTTAATACCTATGTATTATACACCACCAATAGACGAAGCTTTAATAACAAGTTTAAAACATTACCTAAAAAATCTACACCAAAATTAGATCATTTTAATCAATTAGAAACTAAAGAGTTACCATTAGGGCTTACAACTCTTAATAAACCGAGTAATAAGCATAACATTTATAGTTAGAACGAATAATCCGTAGATATCTCTGGAAGGCTGGTACACAAACATGAAAGTTTTTAAATCTAAAATCGTCTTTGAAACTGAAGACGCTAATATTTATAATTTTATGCCTATTATAGGCAAACCAGCTGTATGTAATATACAACAAGTAGAAAACGTAGCTAAGATTTACTAAGAGATAATTACGAAGAAGCTATACTAGTTAATAGTACACTACAGTTAACAGTTGACAGTAAACTATAAAACTAACTCATGGGTAGCGGATATTGATTTAAATTCATTGAAGGGCAGAAAACATTATATTTTATGGCCGACTTTTTGTAAATTATGTAATAATTTTAATTATACATGTTTGTATAATTAATTATTATTTTTAACTTTATTGAAGTTTCAACATTTTATATCTAAGCGAGAAATTTCTTCTAGACACTAAATAAGAAAAAAAAATGAAGGTACAAGTAGTGGAAAAATTAGTCCTATTTGCAAAACAACAAAAAACAGGAGTACTAAAGTTGAAGGACTTGAATGATAAACTGCCGCATAAGCAGAGCCGAGTGAAAAAACTAATAAAAATAAATTAATTATGATGTGAGTGATATAGTGTAAATAATTTTTGGTACAATATTATTTAATAAATTTAATTTAATAATAAGGTATTTTTATTTGTCTAAAATTATGTGCCAATACACGTGCCACAAGCGAAACTTCTTTCGTCAACATAAATTTGCAGACAAATTATTAGTAAGACCAGATATGTATGTATGTATATGCCCACTTTCTAAAATATAAATATTAAAAATTATAATTTTACAGTCAAATAGTATTTTGGTCTCTTTCTCTTTCAGTAACTACTGATATCCGTCCTTAAACTGCTAACAGACGCACGGACCGAACCACGTACATAATACAGCGGACGATCGAAATAAGCAATGTTATCAATCGCTATATGTACACAGTCAAGTACGGACATACAGACAGATATTCCCTTTTAACAGCTTTAACAATTTTTTTCGCGTTTCGATAATGACATCCGCACTTGATTGTACCCACAAGGCGATTGATAACTTCGGTCGTCATTCTTACCATGTACGTAGTCCGATCCATGCGTCTGTTAAAACTATTAATATTCAAAATTAATTCAAATATTGTTTTTATTCAATTTTACTCGCATCGGGCACAAATAAGTTTCACTTTAAAACATTTGACTGAATTGCCCAGTTGTAATTTCTAAATCCATGTAGGTAGTTGAAAAATGAAATGTTTAAAAAAAATACATATTTAAAACATTTGCGTGAACAGAAATAACTAGGTGATTTGGTGGAGAAAGAGGGGTTGGTACATGACATGAGGCCAATTTTGTTATCGTGAAACATGCGACGTTCGTGCCGCGGACTTGTTTAAATATAACCTGAAATTGTACCTAGATTTTACGAAACACGCCGTATATCATATATAACAAGGGGGGTCAAGTTAAGGCGTGGTATAAAATACGCGAGTACTAAATAGCTAAATTATACGGACTGACTGACTCTGTAGCGTTCCGAAGGCACTTTTATAACATACAAACATACATAACGTCACGCCTCTCTACTATAGGGGTAGGCAGAGACCACAACCATGCGCTTGCTACGATCCTGACACACGTCGTCTTTCGCTTCTTCTACTTTCATAAGCACCTTCATACATAATCTTCGATTAAGGGTACTTATAATAAGGGCTTTCTCCAGAAGTTCCTCGATCTGGTCGAGATACGTTCGCCTAGGACTACCCTTACCAGCTTGTCTAGTCACCCTCGCCTTGTTAGTTTGTTTCGTCAATCTTCATTCATCCATCCTCTCTACGTAACAAAACCAATCAAGCATCCCTTTCTCTATGTTTATCAGTACATCCTCTACCACACCACAACATTCCCTTATTACACTATTCCTTATATCTATTATTATCCTCCCAGGTATATTTCTTAGGCTTCTCATCTCCACATCTTTAATCTTGCGTTCATATTTCCGACATTGTGAAAAAACATACAGCTGTCAAAACAAATCAGGAAAATAGTCGACTGATCAATAATGAAATTATCCAGAAACAATGTACATATGTATTTTGAATAAAACTAACACAAGCGACCGAAGCCGAGTGTAATATATGGTTCATAGTAAAAATAGACATTACCAGGTAATATCCTAACAAATTCGACTTCGATATTCCGGGCACATACGTTTCCTCTATGATATATCATTTTTGATATGATCCCGGAAGATCCGAATGTGATTTATGTACGCCACTAGGTCTAATAACAAATCTAGGGAGCTGAGTCGTTTTAGGTATCTTTGCCACTTTTTTCTGTAAAGTACAAGCTTTGGCCGCGGTTTCGCCAGCGAGAAATTCAGACCATTTGTAGCATATGGATGAAACTGCATTTTTCAAAAATGACAAAGTTCCCATATAAAAGTACATCCCCTAATTTTCACCCTCTTAGAGTTAAATTTTTGAAAAACGCCGATACACGTGTACATTTATTTCTAACCAAAAGTATGTATGTTAAATTTCGTGCTTCTTACTTCGAAAATGACGGACATTTATACAACGTTTTATACCTTGTTTTTTACTCTTAGGGGTGAAATTTCCAAAAATCCTTTTTAGTGAATGTTTACATCATAAAAGGTATCTATTGCTAAAGTTTCATGTTTTTAGGCCCAGCGATTTAGGGTCTGTATTGTCTGCTTTGTCAGGTCAAACATATGTATGTATACAATTATTTAATAGATACAATATAGATAGATAGGCGCTTCACTTTGATCACAACCTTACATGACGTTAAGTGATGATGTTGTCGACAATGGTAACACACACTAAACCTAGAGGTAGTAGCCCTCAAGCATGATGCGGCCAAAACAGACTTATTTATCGTAAACAACAATTTTTAAATTTGAAAGTGGTAACTATACCAGGCAGACATTATTAGAAGTCACCCTAACACCATGCTACGGTGTCCATATGATTCTTTATTTTACCGAAAACTACGTCAATCGACGTATGATTGCAAAAAACTACATGAATTAATTACATATATATATCAAAAACACAATTTTGTATTATTTTTGTGTGTCAGTTTGTTTGTTCCGGCTAATCTCTGGAACGGCTTTGTCGAATTTGTCATTTTTGTGCAGGTAGCTGAAGTTAACCTGTGTAACTTAGGCTCCTATAATTTTCTGAAATCTATAGATCCGCAAAAAAAAATATTAATAATTAAAACGTGAATAAAGTACAGTCAATGTACAGTTTTACTGGCAAGTGCTTGATTTTTATGAGAAATATCTTGACTTTCTCTTAGCAACGAAAACATTTTAAGAGAATTTTGAATTCGGGGTAAAGAAATTCTACCGAAATACGTCAATTGCTGGACATAGGTCTCCAAATATCTCTACGACGACGACATCGTCTGTCCACCTTGTGGGGGGCGCACTCCCACGCGTCTTCCGGTACGCGGCAGCCTTTCGAGAACCCGTTGCCCCCGTTGGCCCCAACAGGAATCGGTTCTACGAGCAATGTGCCCAGCCCATTGCCACTTCAGTTTGACAGTTCTTCCGGCAATGTCGGTTACTTTGGTTTTTCTGCGGATCTCCTCATTCCTGATTCGATCACGCAGTGAAACTCCGACTGTAGCCCTCTCCATTGCCCTGTGGGTAGCTTTGAGCTATCTAATTATGCCCATTGTAAGCGAACATGGACAGCACTATCAAAACATTATTTTTTAACACTATAAAAAAGTTAAAAAAAATACATTATTTACTAAGTGTATGGGTTAAGACAGAGAAAGATCATGAGGAGATAGTCGCTTAAAACACTCACGACATTCCCCTCCATGCGAAATTAAATTTCTTTTAACAAATGTAATTTTGCACGCCGGGATATGCTTTTAGCAAACAATGTAATAGAGGATCTCTATATGTTTGTATCTATACCAATAAATAAAATTGAAGTGTCTGTTTGTAATGTCAATTTTTTTTTACTAAATAGATATTAATGTATATATGAAACCTATACCAAAATTACAATTTTTAAAATTTTTGTCTATCTGCCTGTATGTTTGTAACGGGTAATCTCCGGAAAGGCTAGACCGATTTTGACGGGACATTTTTTGGTAGATAGCTAAAGTTACTGCGAGTAAGTTAGGGAAATTTTATTTTTCGAAAATATTTAGAGTTCTGCGTAAAAAATAAAACTCACAAAAATAAAATCTAATTCAATGTACAGTTTTACGGGCAAGTGCTATAATTTATGAGAAATATTTTTACTTTATAATAGTACTAAATTTTTTTTTAGGAAAATAATTAGGTTTAAGTATAAAAAAATTAAAACGTAGTGAAGATCGTTTAAAACGCGGGCGAAGCCACGGGCGCACAGCTAGTTATATTTTCTGTAAAGACTTTTGCCATGTCTCTACGTATTGATGCTTTTTTGTTTTTATTCATCAAAATTATTTGACGGTAAAATTGAGCATTTTATCTCATATTCAAAGGCTCCTATTTTCAAAAATAATTAATTTATAGAAAAAAACATACGTGCATGGTGGTAGTGAATATGTATTATATGGTGTATACGTATTTACCATAATACTATTATCAAGGGGGGAAACAGGGAAATACGTTTGTATGAGATAAACGCCGCTAGCATATTCTGTTAGTTTGAAAATGATTACGACGCGAAAGATATCTAAATTATTCGATTGAGTATTCAAGCGACCTTCCATGTTTTTGTAAAGATAAATGCCTCTGATAAAGGCACAGGACCTTCACGAACCCTTGCATCAGTTGCAAGCGTTATGGTCCCTCCATTGAATTTTACCTAAAACAAAACTATAACCTCATCTCGACATCACCCACCATCCATTCAATAACATAATCCAATCAAGCGGAGGGTGCTCAGCTCACCCCTTCAAAAATCACTTCAAAGGTGACGTCATAATTTATTTATGTCAAAATTCTATGACATTTATTTTTGTGTTACGCTTGCGGTGTTAGAGGTGTTCTAAATAACGTCTATAGATAGGAAATCAAGTCTTCACTGTACATGGTTCAGAAGTAAAGTAGGGGAGAACTCTCACACCTGACTTGCCATAGCAACCACAGCACGTATATTTAAAGCCGGCCTTAGTTACCATTCATTTTGAGAGAGTCTCACTTGGTCAGCCGAGGCGTGCACACGCATGCCGGTCCGCTCGCTCGCCGAGACAGATCGCCCCTGCGCCCCGCCCGCTTCGCCCCGCGGTCGTCATCTATTGTGAAGCCGACTACCTGGAACGCGCCGTTTCTCGGAAAGGGTCACGAAGATACGCATCGCGCCGCGACTACGAGTGAAGACTTGTTATAATATTCGGTACTCCGTATATTATAGAAGACAACCGTACTTTTCAGTACGAAGTATATTTAACTGTGCATACGTTCGCTCACCCTAGGGTGAGGAATCGTGGTCAAACCAAACAATCCACTCCCTTTGGATGTGGTCGCCACTGGAAACCTAACGGTGCCAACTAAAGGTGGTGCACAGGGTTCAGCAGGTTCCCTGGTGACCCCCTTCTGGGGTCGCCGCATACCGGAACTTGGCGCGTAATCACGCCGAGTTTCCTTCTGTCTCACCCGATTGTCCGATCCTGCTACACATCCATCCCCTGGGTGCTGTTTGGGCGTCTGACCCACGTCCTCGGCCCTAGGGCTTGATAGGGCTCCCCCCTAGGCCTAGTAGGTTCCAATCTCCTTTGGGTCATTGCACCTTGACTCAAAGGTCCCTTGCGAGACTCGCGTAGTTTCTTAGATTTTTTGGCGCGCCCCCCTGCCCCTCCGGGGGTAGTACACCCCCCCCGCCCTCTCGCCGTCCCGGGATGGCCGACCCTTTGTTTGTGGAGCGTCAGCTCCTTAGCTTTGTAAAATCGCTACTCGCGAAGTCTCCCGAACTCGCTCGGGAATTCGCGAGTTTTAGAAATAGCTCGCAGGCCCCGTCCGTCGCGCTCCCGCAGCCGTCCGCCGCGCTCCCGCAACCATCCGTCGCGCTTTCCCAACGCGTCCGCAAGCCGGTCGCGAATATTAACGCTCCGGAGCGTCCGCGTCCGCGCTCTCCGCCCGCGTCGTTCGCAGATAGGGAGTCCGTTAACTCGGACTGTAGGTCGCGTTCGAGATCCCCATACCGTCCGCCTTCAGCGGACATTATTAATGTTCCGACGGGGAACAGTTTCTCCCCGCTATCGCCCATAAACCAGGCAGACAGGCGTCCGAGCCTCATGCCTAGGTTCGCCGAGCCTTCCGTCCTGTCGTCCGGGTCAGACTCTGACGATATGGACGTCGAGTTTCCCCCGCTGGGGGGTGATGAGTTCATCACCCCAAGGCGAAAAAACAAGCGGAAGGCGGCGGCTTCTCCGCCGCTTTCGCCGCCAGCCTCCACCCCCAAGATCCTCGCGGTAGAGGACACACCCCGGCAGCCTACGCCGCTGCCCGTCGTCGCGCCGACAACACCGGCGCCGCCCAAACCCGCGACCGAACACTCTCAGGCTCAGCCTAAGAAGGTTCGCCCGCCTCCTCCCGTCACGATCCAGGACAAAGCGTCCTGGACTAAGATCTCGGCGGCTCTCGCGAGCCGCCACATCCACTTCACCACCGCGACAAGCGTTCGCGATGGTATTCTAGTCAAGGTCCAGACCGTGGACACCTTCCGCGCCCTGACCAAGTTCCTCCGCGAAGCAAAGTACGCGTTTTACACGTACGCTCTCGAGGAGGAGAAATCCCTGCGCGTCGTCATGCGAAGAGTTCCGAAGGAACTCTCGTGCGACGAGATAACCGCCTCCCTTAGGGAACAAAACCTGCCTGTCATTGAGGTACATCGCATGTACTCTCAGAACGACAGGCAGAAACCATTCAACATGGTTCTCGTCTCCCTCTCCGCCACTGAAGAGGGTAAGAAGGTCTTCGGCCTGGAGACCCTCTGTGGCCTGTCCCGGATCTCTGTAGAGATCCCCCACAAAAAGTCTTACCCCACGCAGTGTCACCGCTGCCAGGGGTACGGGCACAGTTCTCGGAGCTGCTTTATGGCTCCGAGATGTGTCAAGTGCCTCGGGGATCACCTGACCCCCGACTGTCCCCGTCCAAAGGACACCACCGACCCCCCCAGCTGCGTTCTATGCAGACAAGAGGGTCACCCCGCCAACTATCGCGGGTGCCCGTGCGCACCCAAGATTAAGCGCAACCACCCCAGACAGGGCGGTAGGTACGTTCCTCAGAGGAACACCGCCCCCCTCCTCCTCCAGCCTCAAGTGCCACCTATGACACCGAGGACGTTCCCGTGCCTTCCAGGCAAGTCGGCAACGCTTTCCGCGGTGCCAACAGGTCAACCTGCCTCCCGGCCCGCTGCTCCTCTGGCTCCGTGGGCCCCCAGGCCCCAAGCTAAGACGCAGCCGCGCCTGGCTACCTCTCAGGCCCCTCAGGCCCACTCCACCGGCCTAGACCGGGTTCTCTTCCTCCTGCGCGTCCACGACGTGCAGGATGTCGTCGCGTTCAACACTCTGTTGAACAGCGGCGCCGGAAACGCCGAGTTAGACGCTATAACTCGGTTTCCCGCCATCGCCATGACCCTCCAAGGGCTGGCATGCGCTTCCCAACACCCGTAATCAATGGCTAAGATAAAGCCACGCGGTTTGTCCCTTTCGTTCTTTAACGCGCGGAAACTAGCTCCGCAGCGTGAACTCGTCGCGAATTTCCTCCGCGATCGTCAAATAGACGTGTTTCTTGTCCAGGAAACCCTACTGAAGCCCAAAGATCGCGATCCTAAGATCGCGAATTATAATATCGTTCGGAACGATAGATTGCCCCCAACTAGGGGCGGTGGTACCTTAATTTATTATAAGCGGTCTCTGTATTGCACGCCGCTAGACCCTCCTGAGCTAGAAAACTTAGAGGTTTCTATATGCAGAATCGGAATGACCGGCCATCAGTCGATCGTTCTGGTGTCTGTATATCTCTCGCCCAATAAGCGCATATTAGCTTCCGATTTAGGGAAACTTTTCTCTCTCGGAGACTCCGTCATTATCGCGGGTGATCTCAATTGCGGGCACACCCTTTGGAACAGTTCGAGTAATACCAGTAATGGGATTGCTCTTACTGAGCTGATGGATGAGCTCGATTTTGAGGTCATCGCTCCTTTAGAGCCTACCCACTTCATGCCGCACTGCCGCCCGACAGTGCTAGACGTAGCTATTCTTAAAGGGGTTCGGCTTCCTGTGCGTCTCATACAAGTCGTACACGAACTCGACTCCGACCACCGCCCAGTCATTTTACAGTTAGGTCATTCGGATGACTCTAGCCCGCCAGTTGTAAAGGTCGCGGACTATTACAAACTCGGCAGATATCTCAAGGACCATCAGTCCTCCCCCCCGCTCGACATGATCCCCGACGTACTGGATACGCCTGCGGACACGAATCTCGCGATCGCCTCTCTGGTTGAGCATCTCAACACCGGAATCAGGGAGACCTCGAAAGAGGTACAAGCGGCGAACGATCGCCGCTTTATACTCCCTGATGACGTGAGAGCTCTGCTCACCCAGAAGAACGCCGCGACCCGTGCCCACGACGCGTATCCGACTGAGGAAAATCGTGCACGCTTACGTTCCTTGCGTAGAGCGGTGAAAGACCGCATAGATCAGCTCCGTGATAACAGGTGGAACAGTTTCCTCGAGGAGCTGGTACCTTCCCACCTCGCGTACTGGAAGCTTGCACGATCGATGAAGATGGACCGTTCCGTCGCTAGTATGCCCCCCCTGGACAGAAACACTCAGGGTCTTCCACCCGCATTTGACGATGACGACAAAGCCGAGTGCTTAGCCGATAGCCTCGAGCAGCAATGTTCCCCCGTCATTGACAACGTTGACGTCCTCCACGTCTCCGAAGTAGAGTCCTCGGTACAGGACCTAGACGCTCTTTCCCCGGTTGTTCCCCTCACACCTGTCACCTGTGATGAGGTCATTACAACCATTAAGGGCCTTAAGCCTAGAAAATCTCCCGGTCCGGACGGGATCAGGAATGAAGTGCTTAAGCTTCTTCCGCCCCGTCTCATCGCGCTACTGGTCTGCATCTTCAATGCGGCCATCAAAAACCACCACTTTCCAGCCGCCTGGAAAGAAGCGATAGTGATAGGTATACACAAGACTGGCAAAGATGCCAAGTCTCCCGATAGTTACCGCCCAATCAGCTTGCTAAGCTCAATAGGTAAACTCTACGAGCGGATCCTTCTGAACCGACTCCTCGTAGTGATAGAGGACAAAAATCTCTTGCCTCCCGAACAGTTTGGTTTCAGAGCCAGACACTCTTGCGCGCACCAAGTGCAACGCCTCACGGAGCACATCCTGTCAAATTTTCATCGAACCTCAAACACACCCTGGCGTACGCTCGCTGTCTTCTTCGACGTCGCTAAGGCATTCGACAAGGTCTGGCATGCCGGCCTTGTATTTAAACTAGTTAGGTTAGGCGTCCCTGACACATTAGTACACATCCTACGCGATTACCTTTCGAATCGTAGTTTCCGCTTTAGAGTAGAGTCCGCTCTCTCTTCAGCCCGCCCGATCCGCGCAGGAGTCCCCCAGGGCTCCATTCTGGCGCCTGTCCTCTTCAACCTTTACATAGCGGACTTACCAGACCTAAATCCGAACCTGAAAGACGACCCGCTCGAAGGAGTGGCGGCTAGTAAGGTTCATTTAGGTCTCTATGCCGATGACACGGTCATCTATTATTCGTACAGACAAAGAGACACTCTCAGATCCCGCGTCCAAAAGGCTGTTAACATCTTAAGCCTTTGGTACATTAAGTGGCGCATAGCGATTAACCCGGGAAAGAGCACCGCGATTATGTTCTCCGTAGAGAAATCTGACCCTCCTCGTCCAGTCACTTATCTAGGAGTAGAGATCCCATGGGCGACCGAGGTCAAGTACCTCGGTGTCACACTAGACGCCCACATGACTTTCAAATCTCACGTTTTGAAAGTCAGAAACCGTGCCAACATGGTTATGGGACGTCTTTTCCCTCTTTACAACGCTCGTAGTAAGATGGCCGTCCGCCATAAAATTACATTATATAAAACGGTAGTTAGGCCCATTCTCACTTATTGCGCCCCCTGCCTTCGCTTATACAGATCTGGCCTCCTTCCAAGTGGTTCAGAACCGCTTCACCAGGAGAGCCGTAGGTGCCCGGTGGTACGAGAGGGACGTGGACATCCACAGAGACCTCAATCTACCATCCATTCACTCTATTATCAAATCCCTGTGTCGCGCATTCTTCGATCGCGCAGAGACACACCCGAATCCGCTCATAGCGAAAGCCGTCGCGTACTCCTCCGACCCGCTAGCTCCGAAACCGCTTCGGAGACCGCGTAACGTTCTCACCGATCCCGATGATAAAATCACGTGCGAAAATAGGATCTTTCCTTTCCAACCGATCCAGTATGCGTGCCAGCGCCCACGCCCGCGTAACCGCCGTTCCCGCCGCCGGGGACAGGCGGCTAATTTTGCTCCCGCACACTCTCCGGGTCCCCCTCAGGCGGCGGCCCAGGACGTGCTTCGTTCCCCAACTGGGGAGGCTCTTGACGTCGCCGCCAGCGCGATACAGTGACACTGCCCATGCATTGAGCATTACACGCACAACACTGCAAACACACTCTTGCACATAACATGCAGGTACATAGGTCCTGTAAGGAACCTTTTTTTTTTTTTTTTTTATTATTAATAAAAAAATGTAGGGAATAGCTAGGTTCAAACTCGCGAGAGAGTTTTACACTCAGGTGACGGCCAAGCCGAGGTTCGTACCACTTTGGTAACCCTTGAGCTAGTCACCTTATTGCGGCTGAGTGCCTTCAGCACTCGCCCCCAAAGTTCGGTGAAGCTGTAAAGGCCCTTCCAGTCAACAGCATTAGCTAGGTTCGAAAAAAAAAAAAAAAAAAAAAAAAAAAAAAAACCATTCATTTTCGCGTATCATGTTTCTGCGTCAAGTACTCAATTATCTACAACTAATTGAATGTCACATAATATTTGAGTTATTCCCAATCATTTTGATCCAAATTTTTGCTTTTACTTTAAGTAATTAAGCATACATACATACATAACATCACCCCTCTCTCCCATATAAGGGTAGGTAGAGACCACATCCTTCCACTTGCTACGATCCTGACACACCTCTTTCGCTTCTTCTAATTTCATAAGCACTTTCATACAAACTCTTTGGTTACGGGTACTTTTGACCTGGCCTTTCTCCAGAACGTCCTCGATTTGGTCGAGATACGTTCGCCTAAGATTACGTTTACCGACTTGCTCTGTCACCCGTCGGCTTGTAAATTTGTTTCATCAATCTTCTTACACCCATCCTCTCTACACGTCTTAACCAATTAAGAATACCTTTCCCTATCTTTGTCCTAATATCCTCTACCACACCACAACGTCCTCTTATCACAATATTCCTTACTTTAGCTATACTTTTTAGGTTTCTCATCTCTATCTCATCTCATCTCATGAAGCATACACATATAATAAATTTAGAAGCGAGTTCGATCCCCAGATCCAGAGTCGGATAGACTCTTAAATCGGCCTGAGCTTTCAGTGAAGGAAAAACATCGTGAGAAAACCATAGTGTCTGGTGGTAGTGCCATCCTCAAGTTTGAAAACCTGTCGCCAAATACCAATAGGTGTGTTCCGGCAGCATCACTTGAGAACCAGTACCTAGGCTTAATGTATTTACCATTCTGTACCACATCGTCACTTAAAATCAGGTGAGATTGTGGTCAAAGCACTGAGCCTATCCCGTGTAAAGAAAACAATACTAGCGATCCGCCGCGCCTTCGCACTTGTAAAGGCAAATCTCTACTTTAATTCTATGTTACTCACTGGTAATTACTTATTTAAAGGTGATTTTTTTTATATCTTTTAAGTAGTTTTTTACTTTATCCATGACAAACAAAAAAAAACAATTTTACCTATGTATACAATAGTATAGATTTAGACTTATATGACCGATAGACAATCAACTTCACAATACAAAAGTTCGTCCTTCACGGGGATCGAACTGACGACCTCTCTATTCAGTAGAAAATTCAATCCCTATCTATATTTATACTTGTAATAAGACTATTAAGAAAATAAATTGTTTGTTTTATTTAAAACTAGCTGTGTGGCCGCGTCCGTTTCCGCGTTTCATATATTTTTCACTGCGTAATATCGTTTTTATTTTTCTAATACATAACCTTAATTATTTTCAAAAAAGTACCCTTAGTTACGCGGAGTAACTTCAGCTACCTACCAAAAAAAGTCCCGTCAAAAAAATTGTCCAAGTAAATATAATGTTATTTTAAAATTACAAATAGACACTTCAATTTTATTTTTTATTATAGATTTTTGAGGATAAAGTGCTCGAAGGAACTTTAGAATCAATAATGGGATGCGTTTCTATTATCTTCCTATAGCTTAATATCGAACATGTCTGTATATTTTATTAAAATTATATTACAGACACGCAACAATAAAAAAGTATAACATAAAATCGTTATTTATCGTAACAACATTGTTTCATTGTGATATCACAGCGGTTTTGTTTTTTGTCACGCAAACCATTCGACATAAACAAGGCTAGGTACCGCAAACTTATATCTATACTAATAAATAAAATAGAAGTGTCTGTTTGTAATGTTAAAATTATTTTCTTTTTACTAAATAGATATGAATGTATATACGATAACTATACCATAAATGCAATTTTTAAAATTGTTGTCTGTCTGTCTGTGTCTGTTTGTTCAGGGTTGTAATCCCCGAAATGGATCGACGGATTTTGACGGAAATTTTTTTGGTAGATAGATAAAGTTACTCCGGGTAACTTAAGGTACAATTGATTTTCGAAAATAATTAGGGTTCCGTGGAAAAAAAACTAATAAAAAATTGAATAAAATCCGATTCAATGCACAGTTTTACGGGCAATTGCTTGAATTTATGAGAAATATTTTTATTTTATCTTAGTACGATCATCACAAATATTTACTGCGTATTTTAAATAATCATTGGACAGAACGCACTCTATTTTTTTTTTTGTCGAGACTCAAAATAATTTTGGTACTAACAAAAAGTCAAGATATTCCTCACTAATTCAAACACTTGCCAGTAAAACTGACTATTAAATCGGTTTTTGTTAACGATTTTATGACATTTCATATCTTCACGTGGAATTTTCCAAAAATAAAAGTCCCCTTATAAAACGCCCCTTAACTTAAAACCTCATTAAAATCGGTCCAGCCGATCCTGAGATTAGCCGGAACAAAAAGACAGACACACAGATGACAAGTTAAAAAATTGCGTTTCTAGTATAGGTACCGTGTATACATTCATATGCATTTAGTAAAAAAAAATTACTTTGATATTACAAACAGACACTTCAATTTTATTTATTAGTATATATTTTATACACTAGGGGATAGTACATCGGATTCTATTCGAAATTTTAAAGGTTATAATTTTTTAACGCGGAAACCTCATAGCCTTCGAAAAATAAAAGTACCCTAAGTTAAACGGAGTAACTTCAACTATCTACCAAAAAGAGTACCGTCAAAATCGGATCAGCCGTTCCGGAGGTTACCCGGAATAAACAGACAGATAGACAAAAATAAAAAAAAAAAAAAACGTATTTTTAGTATGGTACTGTATATAAATGCATATTTATTTAGTAAAAAAAAATTACATTACAAACGGACACATCAATTTTATTTATTATTATATATAAATAAATCGTATTTAATTAGTAACAATAAATATGTATATGGAGACTGTTATCAATTCAATTAATATTTCAGGCGCCTTTATTAAATAAATTAAATGAAAATAATCGTAAATTCCACTACGGACTGACCTGGAAAATACTGGATCAGTTCACGGTACACAGATTCGAGTAAATCAATGAAACTCCACCACCTTCGTAATGTCTACTGCCATTTTGTTCCGTACGAATCGAACGAACGCCTTAAAACTGTGTAGAGGAATATTTTGACACTAAAATTTACATGTAAACACACTAGACTTTACACTGTAATATTCAAATTGAATATAAAATGTGATTAATGTTTTTTTTTTCTGTTAAGTTTTCACTCAATTTTCATTGGGGTGTTTTTTTTTTCTATTGCACCTAGTGACTGCGCGCGCTACCTCAAGTCTACTGGCTGTTCGATACTGAACAATCGATGTTTGAAAATTTGGATGCGCTATTTTGTGCGTGAGCGAGACGGATATGTATCTCTCACCTCTTCTAAATTTCTCAAAAATATGTATCGTACGAAACATGAAGCGATGCCGGCGCAGCGGATAGAGCAGCCGGATTCCGTGTCAATCGACGCGGGTTCGATCCCCACCTATCCGACTTTAAAATCGGCCTGAGCTTTCGGTGAAGGAAAACATCGTAAGGAAACCATAGCAGGGTGGTAAAGCATTTTCTAATGATGCCCGCCTGGGTAGCTACCACCCTCAAACTGAAACCCTCTCGCCAAATACCAATAGGCGTGTTCCGGCAGCATCACTTGAGAACCAGTATCTAGGCTTAGTGTGTTTACCATCCTGGACCACATCGTCACTTAACATCAGGCGAGATCGTGGTCAAAGCGCTGAGCCTATACCGTGTAAAAAAAATGAAACATTGAAAAGTCAAAGCACGCGTCTCTTAAAATCTAAATTACTTTATTCAATTTTGGGCACTGATAAGGAACTTATTTATGAACGTCAAACTACCACCGGATAACGATCATTGAGTCAACAAAAACTCGATCGGCATTGTATTCGAAATTTTATGAGTTTTAATTTTTTTTTTTACGCGGTACCCTTGTTATTTCTGAAAAACAAATTAGTAGGAAATTAACTGCTCTACAAAAATGTACTTTTATGATTCGTCTATTATATTATTTTGATAAATAATTTTATAGAGCGTTCAATTTCCTACAAGTATACGTGTACAGACATTTTTAATGCACAGTTGGTAGAGAGATATTATTTTTTTCTTCTCGTACTGAAGATATCATGTAAGGCGGAGCCACCTTCCTATTAAAACTTAGAGCTCCTATTTGGAGAGAATTTTCTAGAGGTGTCTAGAAACCTATTTTTTAGAGTACAAAGTATAAAAAAAAAACGATTTTTTTTCCACACGAAAACAAGTATAACTTTAAAAATAATTCTCACATAACAAACAGACGCTACAATTCTACTTATTAGTATAGATAAATTATTATTAACAAACTCTACCTGTAGTTAAGATTATAAAGAAGTAATATTATAAAGAAAGATAGCAAAGACTTAAAATTGAAACTATTTTTTTTAATTTGTACTGAGCTCCCTAAAGCATTTGAAATAATAAATACCGTATCCGATTTTCAAACGTTCACGTAAGGAAGGGGTCTGAAAGAGACGACCGTGAGTGCAAGCGAGATAGACAGCCCAATTTTCCATTTCCACGGAAGTTGTGTGAATCATATTTATTTATCATTTTTTAATGAAGACCTCAACGTAAAAGTGGTTATATCGTTGTTTTTTTTAAATTGTTATTACGTTTACCAGGTAAGTGTTTGATTACAATCTCACGTGATGTTAAGTGACGATTTGATTTCAGACAGTAATACGAAGCCTAGAGAGACTGATTGAATGATGCTACCATAACACATATATAAGGGGTCGTTCATTAATCACGCGATATTTCTTTTAGTAATCCTACTGATACGTGGTAAGGTTTAAATTAACCTCTCCCCCCCCCCCTCCACCAAAGATGATGTGATTTATTTACAGTAAAGTGTAATAAAAGTTTTCAGAATACACTAGAACCTCAATAACTTAAAAACGTCCATATGATAAAAAAAATCTTATTCCCTTCCCTCCAGAGCCAAAAAACCTATATAACTTAAAGTATGAAACCTCGATGACTTAAACGAATAATTTTACAATCTTATGTATTTATTTAGATAACATACAGCCATTACATAAGAGGATGTACTAAAAGGCCTACAGTACCATAACTTAAATTTAATAATTAACCCCTCGAGTACTAACTTGGCGTTTACGACAGCTTTCAATTGTTTTCCTATTGTCTCATTTTTATAGGTAATCGACATATTAACAGTTAGTAACTAAGGAATTTTAAAATAAATTTGATTTAAGAGTGGGAATGAATCAACATTGTTATAGATTAATTTATAAAGGAAAACGGCGTCAAGGTAATCTCTCCTATCTTTCAAAAATATCATATTATGGCTAGAAGCGCTTTTTTTATAATAACTAAAGGTGTAGACTGTTCTGTAATCTAGCACTTTTAAAAATGTATGAAGAATTTTTTCGATTCTGACAATGCGTATCTTATATTGCGGATTCCAAATTACACTTGCAAACTCTAATATGCTGCGGTCATAGGCATATAGAACAACGTAGTAACGTTACGATTTTTTTCTCTGTTTAATTCATTACTAGTAGTGCCCGCGGCTTCGCTCGCGTGGAATTCAGAAAATTTCCATCCTATATTCTCTCTCTGGATACAATCTATCTCATTACCAAATTTAATCGAAATCTTGTTTAGGTGTGAAAAGGTAACAGATAGACTCAGCTAGCTGGTGCGCGCGACTTCCTCTGTGTAGAATTAGTTAAGTACCATATTTTTTAACTTCGGTCTTTCATTTATCTCCGTACCAATTAAATAAAATAAAAAACTATCTGTTCGTCTTGAACGTTTATAAGTAAACCTTGCAGCTCAGGTCTAACGGTGACACAACGGTTGTTCAATTCCCACTAAATAGTTGCCTAAATTTTACTTTTACCATACAAATTTGCAACCCCTAATTCACCCCCTTAAGGGTAAAATTTTGAAAAATGTTGATACACGTGTACGTTAAATTCTAACCAGAAGTATGTGTATTAAATTTAATGATTCTTAATTTGCAAATGACGGACTTTCATACAATGGTTTATCCCTTATTTTACCCCTTAAGCGGGTGAAATTTCCAAAAATCCTTTCTTAGTGTATCATAAGAGGTCCTTATTGCCATAATTCTTTTTTGATTTGATAGTTTTAAGTTAATAAGCCCAGTGGTTTAGACTCTGCGTTCATGAATCAGTCAGGTCATGCAGTTATTCACTAATGCAATTGGTAAGGGTAGTACGTAAATACCTTCCCCTCGTCAAAAAGAAATATATATATTTTATATATAGAAAGATAGATATATATTTTTAAAGCATCAAGTTAAATTTTCAAGCATAAACATTTGCTTCAAGTTTCAAACGAACAGTAGTAGACCAAGTCCTACAATTCCTATTTACCTTCAACTATGACATTTTTCTCAAATCTTATATAGAATAAGAATTATAGTAGCTCTGGCATGCGGTTTTGTCCACATGAATATACTTTTGATGCGCAACTTGATTTATGGGAAACTAATTGTCCCGGTGAACTTCGTACCGCCTCAATATCGACAAAAGCGTTCGATATACGGTGTATGAGAAAATGATTTTTCTTCGTAACTTTATTTTCCTGACTTTTTCCGTTATTTTGCTAATAGGGGTGGAGACAAATCCAGCAAAACAACGATCATAAAAAATATAAAACAAAAAAACAATCGTTCTTGAGTTATAAATGGCGTAAATAACCCGACTATGTTATGTGTTACCGCGGCTACTCCCGCGTTTCATATATTTTTCACTGAATTTTAATTTTTTATACGTAACCCTTATTATTTATTTTCCTACAAATTTTTTTTTAGTACTAAGATAAAGTAAAAATATTTCTCATAAATTCAAATACTTGCAGGTGCATTGAATCGGATTTTAATTTTATGCGCGCAGCCCTAATTACTTTCTAAAAACAAAAGTTTCGCGGAGAAACTTCAGCTATCTACCTTTTCTTTTGAAGTCCCGTCAAAATCCGTCCAGTCGTACCGGAGATTACCCTGAACAAACAAGGAGACAGACAAAAATTAAAAAAAAAAAATATTATAGGTATTGTATATACATTCACAGGCTTTTAGTAAAAAATTGATTAAGTATGCTTACATTTTACTCCATATATTTGGTTTCGTTTTTTAAATCAAACTCAACGATTATACGTCGGGTTAATTTCTATATTGATGTGACAATTATATTTCAATTCATTTAGTAATTGAAGCGGTGATGGTTGTGGTGGTAATGTGGTTAAATAGTGCATCGATGGTCATAGGTTTGAAACATTTATTCAACTCTATAATAATCCTGAGCTTTCGGTGAATAAAAACATCGTGAAGAAACACATAGCATGGTGGTAGAAGATCTTATAATGGCCACCTACTAAGCTACCACTTTCAAGTTTGAAAACCTTTAGGTGTGTGTGGCTTAGCGTGTTTATCATCTTGGACTACATCGTTACTTACCGTCAACTGAAATTGTGGCCAAACACTGAGTAACAAACGTTGTCAGAAATATAAAAAAATGCCATGTGTTTTTTTTTTTTCTTTTTCAATTTAAACAAAATAAGTCGCCACCCCTTAATGTCACGGGCGTAATTATATTATGAGGAGATTAGAACACGATTCCCGCTGCGGGACACTCATTTGTGTAACCGACTGTACCTAGTACAGTTACCGTCATATGCTAGTAAGGAATTGACCATTAATCACGCAAGGCTTTAAACGGGGAAGTGATTTCGGAATACCTGACCTCACAAGGTGGATGGGGGGAAGCTTTGGGTTGGTGCAAAGAGATAGCACCTTGATTCTCCGTTGCCAGGTAACCATTTCCAAAATAACGCAGGATTAAATTAGGTTATGTTACTTTGTTCACAAAGAAATACACGTGGTCCTTGGTAGGGGGAGGCAGGTGGTAGAGAAAGGAGGTTCCAAAGTTACTTAAAAAGCTAGGCAGCCGTGGCGGACATAGGAGCCATAGGACAGAAGTTAAAACTCCAAACAATAAAAAAACTAATTTAATAATTTAAATTATTAACATAAGGTTTAAAAAAAATGTATGTTTTTTAAATCTATAGGCGCTTCAAGCAATAATTATGTACATTTCCATATAGTTTATTCATAAACAAAACATACGATAGACTGCGTAAAGATACATTTTATTATTAATCTTTGAGCGCTAGCTCTTAACGCCATTTTATACTTGACATACTGTTACATGTTGTCAACGGACGTCATAGCTTTGGTAATCCGAAGCTAAAAGTTTTCCCCTATCGAGAATCGCTCAACGCCACCAAAGAAGTTTTACTTCAAAAATAAACAAAACATAAAAACAACCCTCCACTGTCCATTAATGCTTACGGTATACGTGAAGGGTCCCTAAAGTCCTCAGTACGGCCCTGACTCAACATTACTCTTTGAAACGAAACCGACGCGACGTCAAAATCTAGTGCGTAATAAATAAAGTTTATAATTAAATGTGCAAAACGTTTTGTGCGTGATTGTAATACGAATGAACACGCGAGTGGACGAAGGGGATATGACGTATTTTGTAAAAATTTAGAAAATCTACTACAAAGTCCATTAAAATTGTTTTTGTTGTTTTTATGTAACATTTTTTCTACTGTTGATATGTGAAATTACAGTAATTATACATCATAGTATTCCAATAACCGGCATTATTATTGAAAATTTCTGGGGGAAAAGATTACATCTTTTCTTTATTAATAACACAATCTAGTGAAGAAGTAGCTACTAAATAAAGAAGAGAAAAGAAAATCGGTTGAGAAACAGGGGAGAAAAAGGAACCGGAGTGCTTTATCTTTGCCTAATTTACAATATCCAAATAGACACATTTGGCTGTAAAGTAGCTACATAACTTAATAACAACCTACGTACATAACTTCTTTCTTACTAATTGTTAATTCAAAACGCGCTATTTTAAAAATCAGAAATAATTTCGATAAATGTTACATATACCATTTGTCAACTCATGCCTATAAATGTTTTAGACGAGGGTCATGTATACCAAGGGGGAACTACACTTTTGTAATCTCATATGAGTGACATGGTACGTGTACCTTCCGATTTTTACGCGGCGTAATGAAAAAACTTTTAAGCTGCACTAATTCGCTCCAATTGGAAAAGGTATTGCACGTGCAGCCAACAAGATATAGTGGCTAAACTCACAGAAGTTAAATCAGTGTGAGGTACCTAAAACGCAAATCTTTTTGGGCTCTAATGATACCACGTCACATTCCTAGAGATGAGTAGAGATACTAGACTGAAAACCGAATGAACAAAGTCGCGGGTAACAGCGTATTTTTATTAAAAATACGAACCGTGTGCCCACGGTTGCGCCCGTGTTGAATATATTTTTTTTCACTGCATAATTTTTTTTTTTTACGAGACCCTAATTATTTTTCTAATTTTTTCTGCTACACAGTCTGCGCTTCAGTCTATGCTAGTTACCTTTTGCGGCTGAGTACCTTCAGCACTCGCCCACAAAGTTCGGTGAAGCTGTAAAAGCCCTTCCGAACAACAGCATTAGCTAGGTAGAAAAAATAAAATAAACTGCACTTCAATCGAGCCTTCTTCGAACGCGCAGAGACATACCTCCCCCTCATAGTACAAGCCGTCTCGTATTCGCCCGTCCCGAACGCCATCCTCAAGATGCGAGAATCGCCTAACATCTTGACCAACCGCGACGATAACATCACTCGCATGAATAGGATCTTTCCGCATCAACTGCGTTTACTTGCGTGTCAGCGCCTGCGCCCGCGAAACCGCCGTTGGAGAAAAGGTGTCTAACTTTGCTCTCGCACACACTCCAGGTCCCCCTCCGGTGACGGCCCAAGACATGCTCCGTCCCGAAACCGTGGAGGATCTTGACGCCGCTACCAACGCGTTACAGTGACACTGAACATTCATTAAGCATTACACGCACAACCCTACACTCACACTCCAGCATATAACACACAGGTACAAATATGTACTATAAGGAACCTTTTTTTTAATGCTAAATAATAAATGTAGGGATTAGCTAGGTTCAAAATTCCGCGGGAACTTTTCTACACAGGTAACGGCCAAGCCGAGGTTTGTGCTACTTTTGTGCCCTTGTGCTAGTTACCTTTTTGCGAAGAGTGCCTTCAGCATTCGCCCCGAAAGTTACGGTGAAGCTCCGATCAACAGCATTAGCTAGGTTCAAAAAAAAACTGCGCTTCAATTTTATTTATCAGTATAGATTAGCTTATTTATAACCGAAATTTACATTTATTTCGCAACTGGAGATGCACAGACGATAAACGCTTACTCAAAAGGTCAGAGGCCAATAATATTTGCGTTTTTGAACTTACATCAAATTTTTCACAACCAATATTCTTATAGCAAAATGGTCTCCTTTTAGAGCTTTTGTAATACGTCAGAATTCACATTTCGTAAGATAATTAAAGAATTTATTATAGTAATCGATCTTGAGCGTTTTAGGGAAAATAAATAGTTTTTTTACATGATTTTAAATTGCCTATATAATTTCTTCTTGTTTATTATTATTCCGTTCTGATTATTTACACTAATTATGATACCAATGAACAGATAATATTTATAAAATAGAAAAAATATACCATAACATTAATAATTAATTTTATATGACATTGACAAATAACGGAGTTGAATAAAATCTGTAATAGTTAGTCAGATAAATAGATCGTATTCTAATAAAAACTATTCAGTGACAGCAAATCTATATAATAAACCTTTTTTTTTTTTTTTTTTGACGGGGGGAAATGCATTTACTCACTACCCTTATCTATTGTACTTAGGGGATCTCAGTCCCCCAGTACACTAGATAAGGGGCACGGAGTGACGAGCTCCGTGCAGTGTGGGACTCACCCGGGCGAGAGTCGCCCGGAAATACCCACTAAAACCCCCCGGGGCCGTCCGCTGCATTTGGGATGGGGGCGACACGGGGTGGCTTTCGCAAGCACCGCGTCGCCCCCTGCAGCGAACCCGCCGGGCCTCGTCGTGCAATGGCCCAGTGGGGATGGGGGAGTGTACGCACTTCTCAACCCCACCTCTTCGCCCGCCTCCCGAAGGAAGCATGACCTAGATGGTCAACCAGCCGGGGGACATATAATAAACCTGTAACTAGGCAAAATCTGTACATTAATTGTTACGGCGAACGGCCGACTACTTACTTGATTCCTAGACTTATAAATTCTTTACTTGCCTCTGTATGTAACAACATTAATGTAAAGAAATACAGATTTTATGTAAAGAAATTTTACTTGTCCTGTTAGTAAAAAGCCCTAATCATCTTTACCTATTTATAATATAAAATCCATTGCAAGTGCTAAAAAACAACCCTTACGTGGCATCATATAGATGTATGTATATATATATATATAATCTATGTAGATTATGTAGACTGCCTCGGAGGTGCAGTTGTTTTACGGTGCGACTGCCGTTCCGAGGTATCGGGTTCAATATCCGGGTCCGATCAAGTGGTATTGGGTTTTTCTACTCAGTATCATCCCGGAGTTTTGAATTTGTGCCCGGTATGACGACAGGCTCGCTCCTTGTCACATCTGGAACGGAACTAAGCTCAGCGGCATGTGGGTGGTGTAGTTCGCTATTTCACCTCTGCCTAACCCTTCGGGAATAACAGGTGTGAGCTTATGCTATGTTATGTTATATAGATGTAAATTTTTTGTAATATGTTTTTTCTGTATGAATATATACAAGCACACAAAGTCAAGGGTGGAGGCTCTTATATCACAAAACATAAAATAATTATCACAAGCCGTCTATGCCGTCCATGAAATTCCTAATATGGCTAAAACTAAATGGCAACAAGATATTTTAAAACAATCTAAAATAATACAAGTCAAATGACATTGCACGGAAGTGTACTACTCGTCGCATGAAGCAGGTGAAACACATAAAGGGCGAATTACTAGTGACCGTTTGCCTCGTCCAATCACCTTCATGTAAATCTCAGCGTTCAAGATCTGTGCCGATAGATAGAAACTCTTTGAACTGAGATCCCAGCAAAACCTCTACTATAAGTCGAATCAGCACTAATTGTAGGGATCCTACACAAATTTAGTTATTTTTTATTACTTTGATAGCAACACATAATTATGGTGGCAACACAAAATGTAGAAAATGCTCTCTTCGAGTATTGCTGTACGTTCAAAGTCGTGTCCTTTTTATAATTAATTAAAATGTGTGTTTCCAATGTGTGATTTATGATTTACCACCCCACACTACACTTAGAACCCTAAATAAACAAAATACATACAGTCCCCTAAACACTACTCTAGTTCAAACATGGAAAATGAAGAAAAAAAAAATACAATAAACAACATCATTATTATATAAAAAACAAGTTTATTTCATCTTAATATTAAAATCTATTTACAAATTAAGCAACATTCATCACTAATGAAATGATCAATTATGTAAAAAACAAAGGATT
Source organism: Samia ricini (assembly GCA_014132275.2). Lineage (NCBI taxonomy): Eukaryota > Metazoa > Arthropoda > Insecta > Lepidoptera > Saturniidae > Samia > Samia ricini. The sequence continues at coordinate 10,798,786 of AP028167.1, forward strand.
TTTTTTTTTAAATAAATTACCATATTAATAAGTAAGTTATAAACTAATATTACAATAGTTTTATTTTATCCTCCATGTAACGTGGATATAAACATAATGCAGTCGTTCTCTTGGAGTACATAATCAAGTTCACCAAACAGCTCCCAGTCTGAATCATTAATGAGAACCAAGATACCAGGACGAACAGACTCCCCCTGTGAAGATAAACAATATAATACTACTAAGGTACATTTCTTCCGTTATGTATAACAGGAATTAGTATTTAACCAAATCTGATGTCACATATACGATTTTAATCTGTCACCAAGGTTGTATAGATGTGTCCTAATGCCATAAATTTAAACAAAGTTTGAAGTAATACGTAAAGAATTAGGTTTGGGAGGAGGGGGATGTGTATTCTGAAACTATATGATGCGTTATAGGGCCAGATGGAGGGTTTTGAACTACATGTTGCATAACATTGTTTTAACCCATCAGAAGGGTCGCATAGATAATTTTTTTTTTCTCAAAATTTCAATTGAAATGACCACTTGAAAATTTTTTTACCTTACAAAATTTCTTGCTTGCTTTACAGGATAGTGAATAATTTATAAAAAAAAGTTATTGTATAGTTAGAATATTGGCAGGCACTTAGGTTGGATTCTAAACTAAATCAGACATTGATACATTAAATCAGTATTTTGTGACCTGTGGTCTGCAGTATCCAAATTTTGTTAAAGATGCAAAAGAAGACTATTTTTATGGTTGGTAGAAGTACATGTGGTCTAATGGAGTAGTATTAAGCAATACATGATGAGATAACAAGCGATGATGGCGCTTCGAATTGTGCGCCCTGATTCCGTGTTCCCTGATGGTGTTCGAATCCACCTATCCCACTCTAAACAACAGCCTGGGCTTTTGGTGAACGAAAACGTCATGAGGAAGCCATAGCATGATGGTAGAGCATTTTCTATAATGTCCGCCTGGGTACCACCCTTAAACTTGAAAACCTGTTGCCAAATACCAATAGGTGTGTTCCGGCAGCATCACTTGAGAACCAGTACCTCTAGGTTTAGTCTGTTTACCATCCTGGACCACATCGTCATTTACAATCAGGTGAGAATTATCACTAAACCTATAGTGTAAAAAAAGATGCAAGCTCAAAAGCCATATAAATTCAAAAAATAACTTTCTAGTAAAAATATTTTCTATAAAATAATATTATAAATCAATTTGAGTTCACTTCATTTATAAAGAACACTAAGTAATGTAGTCTGCATCAAAACAACATAGTATTAATGAAAAGTTCTTTATTCTATCTTATAATGAAGATCTCACCTGTAAGAATAATTCAGGTCTCTCTCTCAATAAATTATCTTTAATCCAGACAAGGAGTTCCCTTATCGTCCATTTTTTTCATTCTGGCAATCTGGTGAGTACTTTTTCAGTGCCGGCAACTCCACTTCACGCTTTTTTATTTTATCAAACAACAATTCTGCACCACCTCCAAATTGTATATTTAGTTTTAGTGTGTCAGCCATTGTAATACTCTGTAAAAAAAACGAGTATTTTTGTTTTAATGTAACGTTCGTTTCGGTTAACATGCTCAAATTGAGAATTTTTAATAATAAAGAACCTAGTGGCTAGTATTCACTGGAAATTTATAAGAAATGCAAAAAATTCGAACTAAACTTACATAAATTGGTAAGAACTACTGAGAAAACATGTTTCGGACCCTGCAGATTTGTTTGGAATTTTCCTGTAGACTTCATTTAGCACTTCATTATAATATTTTAGAAATTTATAATTACCTTTTTAATGATTTACGTTTTGGTATTTAATTATGGAAAATTTATTTGCATAGTAAATCTTACACTAAACTATAAAATGTTATGATTTACGAATGTTGAATTTCAAGGTTAGAGGTTATGTTTTCCTTTTTACGTCAAAAATGTCAAATCCATTTTAGTCGGAGAAGTAATTGCCAGTGTAAGTCTTATTTTGTTCTCATAGCTCCAATTTTACATATTTGTTATTTTCAGGAACTTTTATTATCACGGTCGCCACGTTGTGGGGCTTTGGGAACGTTTATTTATTTTAAATATTTACGGTCATTTTACATTATTAATAAAAAGCTTCTTACTATTGCATTGTATATTTTATTACTTCATTTATTTTTAGATTGACATAGAATGTAATGTTTTTAAAATTAGAAATTACATATTTTTAACATATCAAATAAAACCTTGGTCTTTTTGGAACATCCTCCAAACCAGACACGAAACAACAAACATACACATAAATTAAATTAAAAATTATTTGCGACAATTTCTCTGCCATATTTCCAAATAAAGCCGTATGAAATAAATTATATATAAACATCGTATTTACTCGGCATTTTTACCTTTTTACTACTGAAAGTAAATTGTTCAGGTCTAACATTCTGCTCTGGTGTTTGCTTTATATAAAAACATGTATAAAATAATTAAAAATTACAGTTTCTACAACAATAAACCAATACAAAAAAACATATTAATACATTTCAATTCAGTTATTATACATTATTATTAATTATACCATTTTCATTTTGTAATTCAGTTCAAAAAATCTGTTACATAATTATATGACTACCATATTTGATACTAGTAGAGGACAGCTATGGATAGTCTGACAATATTTGTGCTAGGATCATATTCACCATTATTAGTTTCAGACGCGTCTTATGTATCTGTACCTGTCAATCATTATTTTATAATAGCTCAACACTCCATAGACCAGAGAGATTTATTTATTTATTTATTTATTTAGATTCAAATCTCTCAACTTCTTTAATAACTAGTCATTCTTAACTTTTGGTAGGTGCCCAACATCATAAATCAGACTGTTTTACCACAGACTGTTTTACACCTCCAAAATAATATATATAAATATATGACCTTTTTTTTTTTTTTTTCTCCTGTGCCACTCTGCTGCAACCTCCAACACCGTGGTGAGTGCAGCTTTTACTGCGACCTTCAAAACCCGCTGTCTAAAAAAAAACTTTCATTTACCTACTTAATCTTATATTTGTAGGTGACATTAAGAATCAGCGTCTGTAACAAAGTAGCAGTATATATTCTGACACAGAGGACACATTTCATTTCAGATTATCCCACTATATTCTTATCATGGATATCTGAATTATATAACTATATTTATGTGCCCTTTTCTTAAATATATGTAGCAAAAACCACGTTTTTCTTTATTCGCTCTATTTTCTAGAAGAGACATCTTGTTGGCTTTGCTACACCAAAAGTGTTGAGTCTATTGTACGGAATTGACATATGGTCTACCAAGCTACGTCTGTTTACAGTTAGTATCCCTGTGAATCATATTAATAATACTTTTATTACATATAAGTCAGACTTGCCATACCAATACGGTCCTCTGTTTCTACCTTCCATTTTGATTAACTCTGATAGTCAAATCTACTTCAACGGAAAATATTTCTTCTTTGAACACTTTTTATTTTTTATATTTTCTTTTAATAGGGAATTATATTTCTCAACTAAGAGGAATTATCTACACTCATATTTTTCAATTTCGTCAAATTCTTTTTCAATTAAACTCTCGTCTTCTTCGAGTAATATTTTGTTTTTAATTTCCTCATCTAATTTATCAATTATTATTTAATATTGATGAGTCCTTTATATGTTGCTTTCAATTCAAATGCAGTTGGAGAATTCTTTTCTGCGTTTAATAATGTCGCCAATATATTTGCTTTCTTTGTAAATTGACCTCTTACTGACCTGTGTTTTTCCATGTTTATTTCTCAGGCACTTTTAATTATCACGGTCGCCACGTTGTGTTTTTTTTCCATATTTGTTATTTTCAGGAACTTTTATTATCACGGTCGCCACGTTGTGGGGCTTTGGGAACGTTTATTTATTTTAAATATTTACGGTCATTTTACATTATTAATAAAAAGCTTCTTACTATTGCATTGTATATTTTATTACTTCATTTATTTTTAGATTGACATAGAATGTAATGTTTTTAAAATTAGAAATTACATATTTTTAACATATCAAATAAAACCTTGGTCTTTTTGGAACACCATTGTTGCTTTTGTTAATTTATTTTTAACGTAGCTAAACACCATTAAAGTAAAGTTGTAATGTTTCTCTTGTCAGCGTAAAATCAAATTAATTACTATAGGATCATATTAAAACATAAAATGCGTTTGTTCTAGATGATTCATAGTTGTTATGACGTAAAAATAAAGTATTTTTAGGAGAACTTTAAGAGCTTGTGCCACTCTGGTGACTGTGGGTTCGGCGTTTGTGTAGAAATGAAATGTTCGATCAGAAGATTGAATATGAAGTGTATCTTTTTTTAATAAATGTGCTTATTCGTTTACCCGAAAATGTGGATCTGCGCGAGTAAGAGATCTAATCGCTTGATCTTCAATTGCGTCAATGTCGTTTAAGATCCACAAATGTTGTGAAGGGTTGGCAAGTTAACACCTTGGCGACACCCGCGATGGGGTTCATCCTCTAGTATGAGCCGTAGCCGGGGTTTTGTTGTTCTGCGCGACGATCTTTTGTGTTGACTGCAGTTAGCAACGACGGGACGCCGGCGCGTCTAGGCCGGTCGCGTTCTGTGGAGTTTCCGTTCTCTTTCGGGACGACAAGTACCTCTTTGTTTGTAGAGGATATTGGTAATTACATAATGATGATGGTATTTACTTAAACCAGACATATAATTGACTTAAAACGACATATACATTCCAGCTTTCATTAATTACAAGATTAACAATAATAATAAGGAACTAAAATTTTGGGTTGTCACAAGAAAATTTATTTGATAGTGGCAGATCCATATACGTACTAACATACGTTGCCAATACTAAATAAAATGACAAAGGAACCACGGAAAATAAAATAAGGAAAGAGGAAGCTTGGCGCGATTTTGGTCATATTGTCGTCCTTATTTTTATTTCATTGTTTTGCAAATATATCATATATTATGTAATTTTGGTGCATGTTATGTGTTATAGTGTAGCTATGATACACAAGTGTAGTGAAGTGATAGTAATGACACTATTAATTTAATAAGTGTTTCTAACGTCCGATTTGGCTGCATGGTCTATTAGTACCTTTGGCTTTTCGTTAATAAGGAATAAAATGGAACAAAGGAATTTTGGCGGGATCTCAGTATAACATGTAGCAGTTGTTTTCTTTAATTAATTAAACTTGTATATTTGACTCCATATCATGTAATCTTGGTGGCGTTTTGTGTGATATAGTTTAGTTATTGTGTGTTCATGTAAAGATTATTAAAGAAGGTAACGCGTAGCGTGTATTCTGAGGTGCCGACAATGCTCCATGGAAAGTTCGAGTAGGATGGGCCATTTGCTGGAGTTTTGCTGGAGCTTGGTAACGCTGACACAAGATTGAAAATACATATTACCCACATTACATTGACACAAATTGTGTACACAAATTGCCGTTAACTAAGAAGAAGAAATGGAAAATTAATATAAAGCAAGGAGAACCATTGAAAGAAAACTTGAAGCATAGACAATACACTAATACTGAAAAGTTGAAGTGCCCAGGTGTAAGAGCCGTTCAAATATCACGTAAGCATCATTAAGTGATTTACGGTTTTTATTTATCTCAGATTTACGCTTTCCTTTTTTCACAAAAACGGGGACAGGATATAAATAATGATTACATAAATATTTATTTATTAACTTTCATTTTTTGTTCAAAATTATGTAATGCTCACCAGAGATAAATATTAAAATACTTACGTGTCATTCATGATGGAGAGGGTATTAAGAGCATTATTTACAAGGAATAACCAAAATGTAGCTTGCTTTAACATTTAAACGGCCCTTAGGCATAAATTACAACTCAAAAAACACACCAAAACAACGTAGCAAATAGGTACGGTATAAATATAGCACTTGTAAACAGATTTATTGAAGTCTGTCGAGTGATGAAAAATGTAACATTTTCGGAGACTAAAGCCACATTATCCAAAAACTCTACTGTTTACGAAGTCCAAAGTACTTTTTAGTAAACATAACCTAAAAGCTATTGTGAAATTTACAAAACGTTTTCATACACAAACATTGTTTTCTCTTAGCTTTAATGCTCGATGGAAGAAAAATAAAAACGACTCTTGAAAAAAAATTCTCAAACATTTATTATCTAACAACAAAACGTCATAAGTTTAACAATGCAGCGTCGGATGCCTCTGGATTTCGGTTTTTATCGGTTCGCTCAACACCGGTAATTTGTTTGTTATGAAAAACCTATAAAAAACAGGCATTATCTATATGAAATTACGTAAAGATATAGTACGCGTATTTTAACTGTGCCGCTCTGAAACGGAGGCGGAACGGCGACTCTGTAAGTACACTCATGAACGAAAACATTAGTATAACATAAACTGTCATAAGGCGTAGAACGAACAAGATTTGATCATAGATAAAACATAAAGGAGTTTATTGAGAAAGCAAATAGCATACGCAATACTGTTTTGTCGATAAATAATATTCTGTTGCGCAGCCATTTGTAGCATACTTCAGACCTGCACAGTTAAAATACGCGTAACTGTCAAGCAGTTTAAAAAACATTTTTCTCCTTAGTTTATAAAACGAATTTCTTTTGTTTTCTGTACATTTTGTTTATAATTTATTACGCCCCTGAATACTAGTTATTTTAAGCTCAACCTCGTATTATTTTACTAATGTTCAGTGCTCTAAAAAATGGCAGTCATTTCTTAATGCGAGCGTTCTGAGGGAGTTTTGTGAGAAGCTCAGTGTCATCATTTAACACTTCACTTGTGCACAACAACCGACACTATATAATATAAAATGGCACCAAAATTACATAATATAGAGTCATATTTACCTGAGTGAATCCCTTATACTAGCTGGGAAGAATGGCTCGTTTATAATAGATGCCAATGTGTAATAACAAGCAGGTAAGGACCATTTGATCTTAAAATTCTTCCTTTCAGTCTGTAAGATAAGAAATGTAATAAAAAAAGTTCCATATTATTTATTTCAACGGGTAATTGAAAATATCGAAGAGGCACTTTTTTAATTTAAAGAATTTTAACAGTTTGTGGTCATCGTCTGGTCATTGTAAAAGTGTGTCGATCACTGCTCTATAATGTAACCAAAACAAAGTCTAGATCCCTGAGTCCCAGTTGATACATACTTGATGATTGAACTAAACATTTCTTATGTAATCACTATTCAGAATCCCCTGTCATGTAACCAAAACATATCATAGAGCCCCGAGCCCCAGTCGATACTTACTTGATGATTGAACTAAACATTTCTTACGTAATCACTATTCAGAATCCCCTGTTATGTAACCAAAATAAAGCATTGAATACCCTGTCATGTAACCAAAACATAACATAGACCCCCGAGCCCCAGTCGATACTTACTTGATGATTGAACTAAACATTTCTTACATAATCACTATTCAGAATCCCCTGCTATGTAACCAATACAATGCATCGAATACCCTGTCATGTAACCAAAACATAGCATAGACCTCCCAAATCCCAGTTGTTGTGATACATGTATTGCATGTTACTATAGGAAAATCTGGAAAAAATATTCCACCACTTTCAAAGAAGTTACCTTTATTAATCCGAGGCCAGCTAGCAGTGCATCTGTCAGCGGCCAAGAGTACTGTAAGCGAGGGTTGTTCATCATCTTCTGGTACAAATGTTTAGAGACCTTCGCTGCCACCTCACTCTCTTTGGACAATCCTGATATACTTAATATTGCTTCCACATATGCTTGCGCTAAATATGTCGTATCTTTTATCGACTGGAATTTAAATAAAAATACGACATTTATATTATTAGTTTACGTGGTCGTTTACATTGGGCCTAATTGAGGAGCGTTTTCACAAAGAGTTACAACAAACATCGTCTAGACACAGTTTTTTTTTTCAGTAAAAACATCTTAAGCATCGTTGTGATTTGAAAGTCGACGAAACGAAAAAGCGACAGTACGTTTCTAATGGAGGTCGGTTTTGCTCATCCGATTTTTGAGAGCGTGGTTAGCCTGGTGGACTAATGCGCGTGTCTCCTAGATGGTAGGTACACTGAAAGGTCGGTTTGAACCCAGAGTGGATAACACATTTTATTGTTGTTGTAATTTTTTAAATTTTCGCGTTCCATATTTAAATTCGTTTATTTAAGAAAGACCCCTCAACGCGTTAGGCGACGCCGTGCACCGCCAGTCATCCCGTGACCACAGTTGGTGAAACCCAGCCGAAACATCGGATAGGAAAAAGGAAATCTAACGCGTGAAAACTCGTTTTAAATAACTGCATTTTTTTTTGTTGTTGTCTCTCTTTCCACAGCTGATTTTATTGACATCAATTAAATACAATAAATAATATATAAAATAATTAAAATAAATAAATCTACTACAAAGTATTAATAACTTAACAAAACTTTTTACTAAAAAAAAAAATTAACTCGTGTCCTGAGGAAACCACATGATCGTTTTGTGAAAACGCTCCTCAATTAGGAAGCTCAAAGGGCAATGGAGAGGGCTACGCTCGGAGTTTCCGTGTTCGAATCAGGAATGAGGGGATCCGCAGAAGAACCGACATTGCTCGTTTGTATTGTGAAACTTAATTTTTTTTGCTAAATAGATATTAATGTACACACGATACCTATACCAAAAATACCAATTTTTTAAAATTTTTGTCTGTCTGTTCCGGGTAATATCCAGAATTTTAATTTTTGAAAATAATTAGGGTTCCGTTTAAAAAAAATTAAAAGCGCTGTGAAGAATGTATAAAGCGCGGGCGCAGCCGCGGGCACACAGCTAGTATAGGTATATAAACCAATACCTGTAGATGTATCTCAATAACATCAGCGGCTTCTTCGCCCAGCCTTTTTAAATTTTCCACCGTCGGTTCCTTCAAAAATGTCTCGAAATCAGACTTGACTTCTGCATCGCCTGTCAACAAATCAAAAAACATTTTTTTTTTGCATCTCAGCACTTTCATCACAAGCTCACCGTATGTTATTACTAGCTGTGTGCCCGCGGCTGCGCCCGCGTTTCGTGCATTCTTCACCGCGTTTTAATTTTTATAAACGGAACCCTAATCATTTTCCTAAAAAAAATTTAGTACTAAGATAAAGTAAATTTAATATACTTCTCATAAATTCATGCACTTGCCCGTAAAACTCGGAATCGGATTTTATTCATTTTTTTTATAAGTTTTAATATTTTTACGCGGAACCCTTATTATTTTCAAAAATAGGGTGTGTTATCCGGGGTAACGTAAGCTTTTACCAAAAAAAAAGTCCCGTCAAAATCCGTCCAGCCGTTTCGGAGATTACCCGGAACAAAACGGACAGACAGACCAATTTTAAAAATTGTACTTTTGTTATATGTATCGTATATACATTTATATGTAGTTAGTAAAACTAAACTTTTTTGATATTACAAACAGACACCTTAATTTTATTTATTACTATAGATAAAATTGTACAGATGTGGGTTCGAACCTGCGTCCGACAGACATACCGACAAAAATTACAGCCATTTAAGACGTATACATTAATATATTTTAATAAATAAAATTCAAGTGTCCTTTTGCAATATTTTTTACTAAATACATATCAATGCAACATACATAGCAACTATATCTAAAGCAAAGTTTTTAAAATTGTATGTCTGTTTTTGTTGCGGGTAGTCCTCGGAACGGCTGGACCGATTTTGACGGGATTTTTTTGTTAGATAGCTGAAGATACTCCGTGTAGCTTAGACTACTTTTATTTTTTCGAAAATAATTAGGGATCCACGTAAAAAAAAAAAACTTGTTAATTAGAACTAGAAATTGTGAATAAAATCTGATTCAATGCGCAGTTTTACTGGCAGGTATTTAAATGTGTGAGAAAAATCTTTGCTTAATGTTAGTAGCAAAATAATTAAGAGTTCCGTACAAAAAAAAAAATATGGTGTGGAAATTTATATGAAACGCGGGAGCAGCCGCGGGCACACAGCTAGTAAGTAAATATTGGTCACGTAATAACTATTTTGACCCGGCATTCATGCGTACGTAATACCTGAACGACCCCTTTAATACAATTTTGCACCTGTGAATGTAATAGCTGAGAACGAACCTGACACATCCAGGGAGGTATCCTTCACATCTATGCAGGTCTCGTAGTGCTGTGTATTCTCGAAGCCTTCATTGCTATCATCGCCAGACATATCTGGTATTTCAGCACCTGACGTGTCTTCCTCTTCCTCTTCCTCTGAGTCTGTCACATCTGGAAATGAGACATTTAACTCTCAATTGATATGTAGCCCTGGTAAGTGTTACCAGATTCAATTCGAAAGAAACGACGTCCTAAATGACAAACATATGATAGACTGAAACAGTGATTTTTTGTGACGAACAGTATCAACTGATGACAAACTGAATCAGTGATTTTTAGTGACAGACAGTATCAATAGATGACAGACTGAATCAGTGATGTTTAGTGACAAACAGTATCAATAGATAAAAGACTGAATCGATGATTTTTAGTGACAAACAGTATCAACAGATGACAAACTGAATCAGTGATTTTTAGTGACAGACAGTATCAATAGATGACAGACTGAATCAGTGATGTTTAGTGACAAACAGTATCAATAGATAAAAGACTGAATCGATGATTTTTAGTGACAAACAGTATCAACAGATGACAAACTGAATCAGTGATTTTTAGTGACAGACAGTATCAATAGATGACAGACTGAATCAGTGATGTTTAGTGACAAACAGTATCAATAGATAAAAGACTGAATCGATGATTTTTAGTGACAAACAGTATCAACAGATGACAAACTGAATCAGTGATTTTTAGTGACAGACAGTATCAATAGATGACAGACTGAATCAGTGATGTTTAGTGACAAACAGTATCAATAGATAAAAGACTGAATCGATGATTTTTAGTGACAAACAGTATCAACAGATGACAAACTGAATCAGTGATTTTTAGTGACAGACAGTATCAATAGATGACAGACTGAATCAGTGATGTTTAGTGACAAACAGTATCAATAGATAAAAGACTGAATCGATGATTTTTAGTGACAAACAGTATCAACAGATGACAAACTGAATCAGTGATTTTTAGTGACAGACAGTATCAATAGATGACAGACTGAATCAGTGATGTTTAGTGACAAACAGTATCAATAGATAAAAGACTGAATCGATGATTTTTAGTGACAAACAGTATCAACAGATGACAAACTGAATCAGTGATTTTTAGTGACAGACAGTATCAATAGATGACAGACTGAATCAGTGATGTTTAGTGACAAACAGTATCAATAGATAAAAGACTGAATCGATGATTTTTAGTGACAAACAGTATCAACAGATGACAAACTGAATCAGTGATTTTTAGTGACAGACAGTATCAATAGATGACAGACTGAATCAGTGATGTTTAGTGACAAACAGTATCAATAGATAAAAGACTGAATCGATGATTTTTAGTGACAAACAGTATCAACAGATGACAAACTGAATCAGTGATTTTTAGTGACAGACTGTATCAATAGATGACAGACTGAATCAGTGATGTTTAGTGACAAACAGTATCAATAGATAAAAGACTGAATCCATGATTTTTAGTGACAAACAGTATCAACAGATGACAGCTGAATCAGTGATTTTTAGTGACAAACAGTATCATCGAATATCATAAGAATAAATTGTTATATTAGAGACGTTTGTCTCAGATGATAGAATCAGTCGTGTTTTTTTAACTATAACATAGCTTACTCCATACATCTTTAAACGAATTTAATTTTATACGAGGATATTCTCCAGATTGTCTACATTTCAGGGCTATAATTGATGACAAACATACAAACTGAATAGTTTCTACTAAAAAACTTTAATTATATACTCACACTCATTGTCACTTCCTTCACCGTCGCTGAGTTCTGCTGATGCTCCGAGCTTATCTTTCATCTTTTTCACGTTACCGGCGTCTCCTAAGCTGTTTCCTGTCATAAAAACAGAACCATTGAATTAATATCCATCAATAATACAAAACAAAATCTTTTTGCAGTGTCTGTCTAACTGTCTGAGCATGATAAAAACAAAACAAAATATTTTTATTTTATTTACTGTATAGTGCAGTACTTTGACCACAATCTTATCTGATGTTAAGTGAGGATGAGGTCTAGGATGGTAAACACGCAAAGCCTAGAGATGCTGTTTCTGAAATGATGCTGCCAGAACACACCAATTGATATTTGGTGACACAGGTTTTCTAACATGAGGGTGGTAGCTACCCACGAGGGTATTGTTAGAAAATGTCCTACCACCATGCTATTGAGATCCTCACGATATTTTCCTTCAGCGAAGGCTCACCATAATTTTAGAGTTGTATAGGTTGGCTCGAATCCTATAGATGCGAAATTCAACCACATTACCAACTGAGCCATCATCGGAATCGAGCGGATCAAACGGATTTCCATAAGATTTTCACTAATAGACACGAGTTTTATTGAAGAAGGTTTTTGTACTTCATTTCTTCTTTATAGTTTAGTTAATGCCAATCTATGATTTAATACACAATTCTGCCAGTGTCATTTGGGTAACGTTATATTTTTAATTTTTTTGTATATGCTTCTCTCTACCCGTCCTTTCTGGAACTTTCCATAATAAATGTTTCGTATCATTATTTCCAATACTCTTCACTCAGTAACTAAGCGGTTTCACGCAAAACGTCACTTCTATATACCCGGTGAGAAGCCGAGGCAGGTCGCTAGTGTTAAGACATAAAACCAGAAATACCCATACTAATCAAGGAGCTAACGTTATTAAAAAAACATACCCGCGAGTACAACTCGGGAGAGCCTTTCGCTGCTATCAGGCAGTACAGTGATAGCTTCCACCACCTCCATGCAAGCGTCCCTGCCGATCTCGTTGTGGCTCAAATCCAACGACTTAAACAATACAGGGCATTCGTGACCACCGTATACATAGTTTTTGAAGCGGCGAGTGATTCTCAATAAAGGGGAAAAACTAAATACCAATGATATGATGTCAATCGTCAACAAACTACACTATGTCAAGTATAATATGGCGTTTAAGTCTCCTGTTTCCTCCCTGGTGATAAATATTTTTATACCAAATAATATATAGCCACCACCGCCATGCCCGTACGTTTTTATAAATTAGTTATTCTAGAATCTAGGAGACTTTGAAAATGAAAAAAATGTTTTTAACTGATTTTTACCGTCATTTTCAGAAGTTCGTCACGTAAAGTAAATAAAAAATCGATTCAGATTTGGAGGAGAAACCAAGGTACTACGTAGTATGTTTTCGTCTATTTTGCATAGGTAAATCAACCTGCGCTGCAGTTGTCCTTTTCGCTTTCTTTGAGGCGTAACGCGTAGCAATAGTATTCTGAAATACCCACTTTCCTGACCGCATGTTCTCTTGTGCCAGCTCTCAGAGATAAATAATAAAATTTACACTCACGCAGCCTATCGTATGTTTTGATTATTTATAAATAAACTATTTGAAAACGTACATAAAAATTGCGCGGAGCGCCTATCGATGTAAAAACCTGACAAATGTTATGTTAATAATTTCAATTGAAAAAGATATAACACTTTAATTACTAATATACTATAATTTAGATATTCGAAAAACAGTTTTTTTTCTAAAAATTCACTTCTGTCGACAGTCCCGTGGCTCCCTAGTTTTTTTTTTACGAATTGACTAATTGTTGCAACACACAGCGATCCAGTCTGGACGTCAGCGTGATGTTTCTATAGAAGACATTGCGCTGACGCAAACTGAGAGCTATCTATATTCTATAGTATTATTGCGCTGACACCCAGACTTGTCTGCTGTGTCGAGACCATAAATGCTGTAAATACCTCAATTGAATTATAACATCCTATTATCCATTTCAATTTTTTAAAGTTCAAAATAATCAAATGTTGTAGGATCAAGTAACGTGCGGACGAGACGGCGACGGGAACCCAGTGCGATGCAAACACTTGCAATGTACTAGTTAGTACAGAACATGTCATCGCTCGGCACGTGATGGCACGATGTGTTCTATAGTAACAACACGTTCCCGTCCCGACCCGCTAATAGTATGTCGAAACCTTTACAATTTATTTGAAAAGTTGATTCCAACCAAGCATAAAGATTAGGGGTAGTTCAAATATTACGTATGCAAAATTTGGTCATTTTTTGAAGCCACTGCTTAAGTGGTCGCCGTTCAGACCCCTTCCCCTCCCCAAAACGTCAGCAAAAATAAGCAAAGCATGAATCCCCCCTCTCAATTCTTCATGGAGGCTTACGTAATATAAGGGGCTCACAGGTAGAATATTTTTGAAGTTTTACTTCTTTTGGCACGTTACGGAAAAATGATTAGAATAAAATGTAATTTTTTACGATGCGACACCCTGAAGTTAGCTGATCAACATACGATGTGCGCGCAATCGTCACGAAAAAAACAACACCCTGATGTTAGCAAGTCAATATACGATGCGCGCACACACCGTCACGAAAAAAAACGACACCCTGAAGTTAGCTAAACAACATACGATGCGCGCGCGCGCGCACACCGTCATGAAAAAAAACAACACCTTAAAGTTAGCTGTCAACGTTTTAGTTTTGTCTATTATTACGTCAAAGAAGTATAACTTTTTTTTCTATTATCAGCAGTCTATTTTCCAAGTGTCATAATACTATTTTACGTAAAGAAAATTGACTCTTACCTCTAACAGTATAGAGTTGTCTCTGAACGCTTTGGCGAGCGCCAACGCGCCCTTACTCTTCAATAAACAGTCACCGAAGTTGATCGATTTTAGATTTCTCAAACTGTAAATATATATATATATATATATATATATATATATATATATATATATATATATATATATATATATATATATATATATATATATATATATATATATATATATATATATATATATATATATATATATATATATATATATATATATATATATATATATATATATATATAAGATAAATAAATAAATAAATCTATAAGGCCCATTCCACAAGAATCAGAGAACTACGTAAAATTGCAAAAAAAAAACCAGTTAATATTGATCATCATCATCAGCCAACCGATAGACGTCCACTGTGGGACATAGCTCTCACCAATAAGGGGGGAATTGCCATAATCGGCTGGTTTTCAAACTTGAGGGTGATAGCTACCCAGACGGTCATCCCCTACCGCCATGCTATGATTTCCTTCACCGAAAGCCCAGGCCGATTTTAAAAGTCGGATAGTTGGGGATTGAACTCGCGTCGATTGACGCGGAATCCGGTAGCACTACCCGCTGCGCCATCATCGCTTCAAAAACTACTACATAGAGGAACAGGTTTAGGGTACTCAGAGGATACTGCTGCCCATATCCCTTGGTGTATCCCTTAGTCGCTTTTTACGACACCCACGGGTAGATATGGGCTGGTATTCTCAGCCACACGGTTATTAATTACTATTCAACTTATTATTAAAGCCAGTTCATAGAAAAAGTTGATTATGTTTAGGAGCATATATTTTAGTTTAAATATTTTTTTCATAAATTCTCCTTTTAAACCCTAAAAAAGTCAGTCCTCTGGAGTGTACTACCATAACAAATGAAGTCTTACATGCAAATTTATTACAATATATTGTATTTATACAGTTAAAGTTAATGTTGTTATGTTCTGGTATACTTTATTAACAAATGTCAAATTTTGTATTAGTTTTTCCTAATTTAAAGTCTTGTATCGCACATCCCATGTTAGTCCCCTGGCCCATGTTAAATTTGAACAAAAACAATGTAGATTAATAAGAAAATATTACTTAGGTAATCGCTATTCCCCCCCCCCCCCCCCCCCCCCCCAACCCAACCTAGTCATCAAAATGACCAAAGCAAGTATAATAGTTTTAAAATAACTTTAACAATACTTACAAAAAAAAAACATTTATAACATACTATATCATCAAAATAAAAAAAAATGTATAAAAAAAAAAACATTATTTAACATAGTCTTAGTTTAGATGTAAAATATAAGTAGATTTAAGCTCACTTAATTAGTTACGAAAGAAGGTAACTGCAGAGCTGCATGAAATATTATAAGCAAGTTTTTCTGACGCAAGTCGAATAAAACCTTCAACATAAAAAAAGGTGTGGAACCAGACTCAGCAGAATATATTTCATTTTAATAAAAAAAATAACCAAAGCATGAAACACCCCCAAAACTCATTAACACCTTACATAGTAATGTTTACAGCCCCTACATTGGGGTAATCACAGTTACGAGCAATATTTAGATTCTACACTTCCCCCCATCCTATCCTCCTCCAAACCCAGTCTTATTTTCCTTGCTATCATCATCATCACGCACACTATCACTATCACTTTATGCCAATATAAGAAAATCAAAAGAAAAGTAGATAGTAGACAATTAGTTTCCCAATAATCTACAGCTACCCTCATCAAAATTGATAAGTAACTGTGAAAGTCTTACCTAGGCAGAACATTGGCTATAGCCTCTGCCCCTTTGGAGCCAATCGTGTTGTCATTCAAGTTAATGCTGATCAATCCAGGGTTTCGTTTAAAAGCCTGCGACAGAGCCGATATACCCACATGATATATACCGTTCTGCGGCATGGCCACCTCTTCCAGAGTTCCCATTTCCTATAAACATTGGATCCCTATCTAATAAAATCCTTATAAATTCACTAATCTCAATTATCATAACCTACCAAGGTTTCTCAAACTTTTGGCTCTATGAACCCCCTCTTAAAGTTTCCAGGTGACTGCGAACCCCTTAACTAATTAATACAAAAAGAAATAATAAAATTTACTGTCGAAAAAAAATAAGGTTTCCATTCCAATAAAAGGTAACAAATCATGTGCTAACAGAAATATGTTTTTAATATTAATTTGATGGGTGGGTATGTCGCAAATTAAGTCAAATATAGGAATAATTTTGGATAATTTTAACATTAATTCTGATTCGGTGTAAGTCGATTTTTGTCTTTCGTTTTTATTATGACCAGGTGTAAAAACCCACCCTCAGATGAGTATATTGTAGCAAAGGATAAAATGAAATTCATCGCTTTGCGTGAGTTCAGGATACTCTTCCTGTCTAGCAGCTCAAAAATCTATCAAAGACTTCGCGCGCCACCATGTGTGCCGCACTTGTCTACCAGTCATCAAGCCACCATTACGTAAATCTTGTCACGAACCCCTTACCGTCGAATGAAGGACCCTAGGGGTTTGCGAACCCCACTTTGAGAAACCCTGTCCTATACTAATAAATAAAATTGAAGTGTCTGTTTTTAATATCAAAATATCAACTAGCTGTTTACAATTTTAAACTTTTTGTCTGTTTGTATTTGTTTTGTTTGAAGGTACTCCGGGTAAGTTATGGTAGCATTACTACTATTTTTTGAAAATAATTATGCTTCCACGAAAAACAATTAAAACTCATGAAATTCCACCAACAAAACATTATTCAAAAATTATATTACGCAGTGAAAAATATATGATACGCTGCCGCAGCCGCGGGCACATAGCTAGTTAAGAAATAAACACGAGTGATCACCACCCCTCCCTTCCCCTGGTGTGGTGTTTGAAATTTCGTGATTTTTCCCCAATTCGAACAGCTACGTGTTTAATGGACCATTCTTCGTATTTTATTAAACACATTGCTATTTGTGCGTGCGTGCGTGCATGTGTGTGCGTTCGTGTTGAATGACAAAAACTGGATCGAATCTTACCCAAACTCAACCTTTACCCTATCAAAGAACCCAGTACCCTAGTATAATCCAGGGGAGAGTCTCACCTTGAATACTCCGGCTAACGCTTTAGCACCATCGTTCTCCAGGCGGTTACGTCCCGCTATGAAAATTCTCAAGCGACGTTTACGTTGCGCAAGCGCCGCGGCCAGCAACCTACCACCGGTTATACCTAAACCATTGTTATTGAGTCTAAGCTCCTGAAAAAAAAAAAAAACAGGATTTCTGAAGTGAAGTTCTTTAGCCAAGTTGAGCTATATCTCGTCAGGGGAAAAACAACTAGGGACTTTGTATGCATGAAAGAGATGTTTTATCAGCGCTGTTTGTGTGTAAGCGACACGTATTAACACACACACACACACACACACATACATATTCACACTCAGCTATACACACACTCACGCATACATACAATAAAATTTTAATATCATGACATTATACTGCATAACAAAATTTAATTATAATTACTTTGCAATTGGTACTACTTAAATGTTAAAATAATAAACAGTATTATAGTAAATGTACTGTTAAGTAATGTACAATAAAGAAATAAATAAATAAAGTATGTGTGAGTGTCGACGGCAGTTACTGCGCACTGGTCGGTCGGATTGAATGTGCACAAGATTTGAGGGAAAATAAATAACGAGATATCGGTATTTAGTATTTTATTATGAAGAGGCAATAATAGGATCATAAGAGTCGTGTTTACAAACTTATAGATTCGCGTTACCAATGCTATGATGTAACCCATCAACATGCTACAGTATGTCAAGTATAAGATGGCGTTTAAGTGCTGGCGCTCAGAGATAAATAACAAAATGTATACTTACGCAGTATATCGTATGTTTTTATTATTAATGTGTCGAGTACCCATAAAAATAAGACAATAGGAAAACAATGGAAATCAGGCGTAAACGCCAGGTTAGTGCTCAAGAGGTTAATAAACTATATGAAAATCGTATAATTATGGGTTATGTTAATAATTTCAGTTAACAGATTAGTTAAATTAAGGAAAAACTAGTTTTTCAAAAGTTACGAGTTTTCACTTCTGCTTGGAGACCACATGGCTATCTGTTTTTTTTAAACTTATTACTATTTAGGGGTGAAAAGAGGCAAACAGAATGATACAGATGATTATTTCTGTAATCGGGACATTATATAAAATGCGACGTCTGTTCACTAGTTGGGTTATAACTTAAGGACAGCAGAACCAATTTACACAATTTTTTTCAAATTGTACGTCTATATAATTACGCCAAATTATTGCTTTGAAAAAATTAAATAAATTGCAATAACTTATGAAGAATACAATTATTATACGCGAACGGAGCCGCGGGCACGGGTTAGTCTATACATGAATAGGGAAATATAGATAAATACCTATTTCTCTTCTCAATGAATTTGTTTTTTTTTTTACACGGTATTCGTTCAGTACTTTAACCACAATCTCACCTGATGTTAAGTGACGATGTGATCCAAGATAGTAAACACGGAACACACCTACTGGTATTTGGCGGCAGGTTTTCGAACATGAGGATGGTAGCACCCAAGCACTAACACCATACTATGGCTTCCTCACGATGTTTTCCTTCACCGAAAGCTCAGGCTGATTTTAGAATTGTATAGGTGGTATCGAACCCGCGTCCATTGACAGGACAACCAGCCGCAAAAACCACTACGCCACCATCGCTTCATTTATTCAAACAAAAATAACACCATTAAATAAAAAAACAGATGATAAGTTACCTCCAATTCACTACAGACATCACTCTGTAGTAATCTTGCGAGCCCTTCAACGCCAATTGGTCCAAATGCATTGTCACTAAGATCTAACACGGCAAGGCGAGCTCCGGCCGTGATCATGCCATCACCTAATGCACTCTATGATATTAAAAAAACAATTTCCTGTTATAGAGCGTCAAACTTAGAGGCTATTCATTAATTTCTTAAGGGTCCCCAGGAGGAAGGAGGTTTAAGAAAGTCTGTACAGGCCCTTATCTTGGGGATGGGAAGGGGAGTAAAACCGATTCTTACGTAATATTTTATAAGTCGAAAATACAAATTGTTTCTGATTGGACCATGTTGGCTTACTAATCCATTCCAGTCAAGACAAGGATTGATTGTCTGAATTCAAGAGTAATTTAACATTATTTTATATGTTATTCCTTTAAAGATTCTTTTAACTGATTTATCACTTTAAGATTATTTAAAAAATTACTTAAATATAGTAGTTATAACAATTATAATATTCCAAAGACTAGATTTTTATCTAACAATATATAGATAATATATATATATTTCTTTCTAGATCTTTGGGGGAGACCTGTGTCCAGCAGTGGACATCTTTCGGTTTAATAGATAGATAGAGTCTATATCTGATAGTAATGATAATGTATAACCTAAATTATTTGCTAAATAATAAATAATGTCAAAAATCGACAAAATCATCTGCAAGTAATTAATGAATGGCTCCTTATCTAGGTAGCGGAATTAGCTAACTCCATTTGTAAATTTGAATACTCAGCCTGTCATTAACAATTATCCTGTTATTAATAGCGGAGTCTGTGTATTGTTTTTTTTATTTATAAATAAACATCTTGCCTATGTAAATATGATTTTACATATAATGAGTTAATACTTCCATTCAATATGGCCAAGGTTTATAATATATATTGTTAGAACTAACTTTATCCTAAACGTATTAGCTGGCAACACTAAATGCAATCACAGGGATGCCATTACCAGGTCAGATAAGTTTGTGGGACTATAATGAAAATCAATAAAAACATTATCTATACTAATAAATAAAATTGAAGTGTTTGTTTGTAATGTCAAAATT
Source organism: Samia ricini (assembly GCA_014132275.2). NCBI lineage: Eukaryota > Metazoa > Arthropoda > Insecta > Lepidoptera > Saturniidae > Samia > Samia ricini. The sequence continues at coordinate 10,819,445 of AP028167.1, forward strand.
ATTTTTTTTTACTAACTAGATATGAATGTATATACGATACCTATACCAAAAGTACAAATTTTAATATTTTTATGTGTTTGTAATGGGTAAACTCTGGAAAGGCTGGATCGATTTTGAAGGGACTTTTTTGTACATACCTGAAATTACTATGGGTAATTTAGGGTACTTTTAATTATCGAAAATAATTAGGGTTCAGTGTAAAAAAATCCAATTCTATGCACAATTGTAAGGGCAAGTGCTATAATTTTTAGGAGAAATATTAGTAAAAAAAAGTATAAATCTTAGTACTACATTTTTTTTAGGGAAAATTATGAAGGTTCCGTATAAAATAATTAAAACACAGTGAAGAATATATGAAACACAGGTGCAGCCTCAGGCACACAGTAAATAATAAGTGCTTACCAGTGCCGGTGGTATCTCAGTTTTCATTCGTCCAGTGAACATGTCTGAGAACCTGGCAATTTTCAGCTCTGGATGTCTCTCTAGAGCTTTGGCTATAGCCAAAGCAGCATTCACACCTAATGTGTTGCCAGTCAGTGTGAGGTAACTTAAGTTCTGACATTTATTTATTGCATCTACTATTGGTTGAGCTGTAATAATATATAATTGATCATGTAAATGAAATGATGTTAATTTTATAATTCTACCATAACACATCTTCATAACAAAAGTTGCCTAACTGAAAAAAATTCAGTTTTGTGAAAACTTAAAAATAATAAAATTGATATTAAGTAGCATAGTTTACATATTTCAATTTGAGTGATTGATTGATTCTAACAAAAGATCTCGATTTTTGACCTTTCATTCTAAAGATGTGATATCATCTTGTTCTAATATTTCTTGATATAACACAATGTATATAAAAATCTAGTAAAAAAATACATCTATGGATCTTTTCATGAATCATCTAAAATGGTACAGTGGTTATAAATAAGCACACTACTGAACTGATAACCAGACAAAGAGGTGGATATGACAGATAGTTATCTGTCATTAAATGAACAGGTATAAATTGTGGATTTTCAAGTTTACAATCTTTTTAATAGGACAAATTCTTTAAATTCTAGAAACAGAATACTAAAGAGATGATTATGGTATTATGGTCTCTTTTACAGTCAATTCACATAGGCTCCAGTCTAGCCATACCCTATTGCACTAATGAGTTTAGTATTTTGGTGGTAAAAAACATAGTAATAAAACTATAGCAAGATGTTGGGACTTTTCTAATGTCTGTCTGGCTAATTACTACTCTCGAGTTTGAAAATATGTCCCCAAGCACTATAGGTGTGTCCCAGCAGCATCACTTGAGGGCTAGTACTTCTAGGTTTCACATGTTTTCATTCATGGACCACATTATCACATTGTGGGATAACACACTGAACCTTTATAGTATATAAAACAAGTAGTCAATCAATCTGCTAACCCTACTATAAACATATTTAAAAACTTTATCTAGGATGGCTCTATACCTGGAACCTGTATGAAAATGATTGAATTGATGGACAAGTGGGAGGTATTTTCCGATGTCTTTATTTCACGCTTTACTATTTACTAACAAATATAACTCATAACATACAAATTTGAATTTATTATGCTCATATAACCCGGTGACGCTTCAAGGAAAACATCGCGAGGTTAATTTGACGAGCGACGAATTTCTTTTTGTCGCGACATATTTCGTAATCAAATAGTACATAATAACAAATTCTTTTTAAATAACTGTGATTAGTGGACGCAAATTAAAAAAAAATGAACTGATATGGTTATGCGGCGAAATAACTTACCGTCTTTCTCTGAATCTAATTTTAATGATTTTCCAGAGTAATCTACACCACTTTCAGGTTGTGAAAGATCGTGAAGAACTGCGTTGAAGGTATTCAGATCAAAATTAGCCATTATTGTATTATAACTTTTAAAATATTTTACAAAATAAATAAAATCGTAGCAAAATCAACGGATTTTTTAGTTGTTACAGAGTATATAGTAAAAGACAAAAGTACTAGAGATGCTAACACATATTATGTCCATGCATAGTAATGTCTGTCAACCTATAAAAAAGTCACTCATGAATACTGAAAGTTGACGCGCATAATAGTTTTTAATTAATAAACTATATGCTAATAAATTGCTCCTTAAATGCTTCGTCTGAATTCATATTTGCTCCACCTCTAAGATGATCAGTTAATTTATAACTTAAAAAAAAAAAAGATTAAGTTGAAATGAAATTTGCTGTAAAAGCTAAAATAATCAATCTTTTTTAAAATTTATAATCTTAAAAAATTGCTCTCCACTTGTTTTTTTTCTTAATCCGCATTTAATTCTTGCCTAATTGCCTAAAGTTGACCCACAAAAGTAAATTAAATATTAATAACAAACTGAAATACATTTTATAAGCTGTAAAGCATTAAAAGACAATCAGTAGTTTTCGTTTTATAGTGAATTTACTTTCGTGAATCAACTTTTTTTTTTGTTTTATCTAATAACTAATTATCTGACTACTCTGCTGACTACTTTAGGCGAGAATCAGATACGGATTAAGAAAAAACAAATAGAGACCAAAGTTTTTAAGATACTAAGTTTTAAAAAAGGTTTGTTTTTTTTTAGCTTGTACTGCAAATTTATTTTTTATGTACTTGTTTTATTATATGATTTTATTTTTTTGGGTATAATTTTTTCATCGTTATTAAGATTTAATATTTTTCTAATTTTTTTAGTATGTGTTTTGTATCTCATTTGTGAATAAAGATTTTATTTCTTTCTATATATAATAATAATACGATGGGCATCCTTTTAGAGCTTCCACCAAAATTAATCATTCTTTTTTTAAAAACTTTGCTCGGGCCTACGAAATTTGGCGTGTCATGACATAATGTGCTAGATAGTGATGTGTATGTTATAAGTTGGATGAAGATGTTATTGTTATTTTTAACTCAGTAAGTTATTTTTTTGAACTCTGTATTCTTTCATTTTGGTGGTGTTTTAGGTAATGTAGTTTAGTTATCGTGTACAAGTGAAATGTATTGAAAATACAAGCATGGAACATTTATTTCTGAGGTGTCACGAAAATTCCATGGAAAGCTCTAGGAGGAAGGCTATCGCCTTACTAGAGTATTGATTCTAGATTAAACTTTAAATTTTATATAGAGTTTGAATAAATAAAGTGTAGTATAATATATAAACCTATTTGTAATATTAGATTTAACCTTATTTGTTTAATAGTCAATAATAGAACATTTATTTTATTTTGACATGTACATACTTCTATCTTTTATCTTGTCAATAATTTATCTTAAAAATATAAACTTTGTTTGGATATTAATATTTTATTTACAACATAAAGTCCGTTCGTTTGTTCTATGGATGAATGTTTTTATATTCTTCTACTAAATGTCAGAGTACTTGGCGCGATTTTGGCTTTCATTCTGTAGTAAATTTCAGTAATATTGGTTGTTTTGTTTTTGTATTGTGTACAAGTGTAGTTTATTGAAAATAATGAAACAAAGTGTGAATTCTGAAGTCCTCCCAACAACTTCCTTATAATGTTTAACAAACGACCGATACTTTGTTAGACATTGAAGATTAGTAAAATAGTACAAAGTTACGCTTAAACAACATATATCCACTGCTATAATAATGATAAAGAAACTATATGTCAAAGTTCAATTACGTTTTGTCAAATATGTCAGGTAAATGTCACTATAATATTTGTATAATAGCACGCTCTCATAGATAATACACTAATACTGAAACCACGCTTTCGTGTCGGTAGTTTTGTCTTTTGACATAACTACTTTAGTTACAATAATTATTATTCATTGTAACTTGGAAGTTTGTTCGTGAAAACTAGCGACTGCGTCAGTGTCAATCTTCGTCGTACGTGACTATCCAGCGGTTGACAATGGCGGGGTGCGTATATCATTTTAAAAATATTAAACTTCCTTTCACTCGCCGAATCAAAATTTTACGCATGTAGAATGTGTAAATACAATTTACCTTGCAGTTATCTGACTATCAGAGATAATTCATCGTATCTTGTGACAAGAAGTTATGATAAAAACTCTTGTTTCTGCCTGTAGATATTTGTTTTATGAATTCTCTCATACCTTGAATAAGTTAACCTTTGATCCAACTATTTACTGAATATTATTCTATCTAATTTGTTTACATTAAGTCAATAGTATACAATGTATCCATAAAATATTCGAAGTTGTTACTTGAATTTTTAGTTAGTGAATTAGTTATGAATAACTTATTACTTAGTACATTTTTACTCATAATAAGGTTTGAAGGAAAATGTATTCTGAATTTTCAAAATTATATGATTAGCTTAACTGCCATAAAAAAGGGGAAAAAATTTACAACATAATATTTTCCAAAAACAAAAACACGGTGTCAAAATTTTCAGGATCTTTTAAGAATAGTCTGTTGTATTTAACAAAAAAAATGAGGCAAAAATTTATTTTGATGATTTTTAAAAATTCAAAATTTTACTAAAACAAGGTTTTTAAAATTTTTTACCTTCTAGTCTCCTCTTTAAAATAAACTGTATCTATAATAGTTTTTGAGATATTTAAAATATAAGATTGTAAAACTTTAAAAATATCAAAATTTTGTAATTTGCATAACTGTTTGAAAAAAATATATTCTTTTTTCCATCGACAGAACTTTGTTGTATGATAAAAGGTTCGATAGCAACTATTAGTCTATTTGAGCTGGAATTACCCACAAAATACATTAATATAAATCAAAATTACTATAGTGGAATTCCAATAACATTCCCATTAAAAACAAACCTAATCAAAGCATTAAAAAAATTAATGGAATCAAATGCCCATCATATCATACTTTATCTATTGGTTGAAGGTTACTAATGATATTATTTTTGATGTATATATTTAATTATTCTTTTGATACAGACCAACAATTACATAAAATACTTTTATTATTTTTTATCTATATGTAAATGAAAATCAATGTATGCTTGTTTTCTAAGTGTACTTTTTTTTTCGAGTAGAATGCATTTATTCACTATCTGTCCAGCCTTATCCAAAGGGACGAACCCTCAGGAAAGGCTGAAGCCGTGGATGTGTGACAGTCTCTCACTGTTCTCCAAGTACCTAAGTACACATCTAATTATGATGAAACTTCAGTGAGTTATTCTACATATGCAAAGGTTCCTGGCTCAAAAAGAACTTCTTGTGGAATTACTATGCCAACAACAGCTAGTAAATTAATAAAATACAATGCTACTCTGTCTGTTTTGCATTACTGTTTCCATAACAACTGATTTACATTATTAATTCTTTTAATCATTCCGGGGATAGTGTTCTGGTATACATTTTGGAAAATGTAAATTACTTATATATATATGCTATAACAATAATTGCCTCATAGAATTATCAATAAGAGTTATGTTGAAATTGACATCTTCCATTGCTCATTCAATTCACTTCACTTATGCTCAAAATTATTACAATTGTATGAGCCTAATTTACACTATGTTTCACTTCTAGCACAATTGTAAATTAATTAATGTACATATCTTCATAGAGTTGTAAAGTTGGTGTGTATCAATTAATAAATAAATAATAATGAATTAAAGTGACAGAAAATGACTACTGACAAATTTTGCTACTGAAGGAATGTAAGGTTTTGATAAAGTCCCTTAATCATGGTTTCTCATGTTTTTCTTATTTGTATTTAATGAATTTGCAGTTTTTGCCTTTATATTATGCATTTTTGGATAGTGTGCATAACTGTAGTGTATCAAAATTGATAATTGAAAATGTGAATTCTGAGTTGTCACTCCTTGGAAAGTTCTAACAAAGGACTAAGAATACTGGTTGAAGATTAGAAAAAAATAAATAAATAAAAGGAAGTTGGAACAAAACACTTGTATTCATTGTCATAATAAAATATAAACATCGAATTGCTTAGTTATCATGATGTTGCAACTACAGATAATATGAATATAGTAGGATTGAAACAGTCTTATCTTTAACATTAATTGATAGTTAATTAGTCCCTGAAGATGATATCTTTTTTCTATACTGTATAGGCTGAGCGTACATCACAATCTCACATGATGTTAAATGACTATGTTGTCAAAAATGGTATTTATTCTAAACCAGTTGTCGTCGAACTGCGGCCCTTGGACGGCATTTGTTTGGCCCGTGATGTCGCAAACAATTTCAATACTTCACTTCTTAGTTTTTGGCCTTCGTAGCTATTGGTCACAATTCTGCCAGTATCCGAAAGGTAGAGTCATGAACCAAGGCATGGAAACTGGTAATAGACAATGACTCAAAAACGAGTGACATATAGTTAGTGAACTAGGTTTGTTAATATGACTTCACAGGCCACATAAAATCTATGAGGAATTCGCCTTTGATAGATGTGTTATAACTAATATCATTATTTATGAACTCTCATAGACGCTATCATGTGATCAACTAAAAGGTACTATCCATAAAAGTGCAGTCCACAGTTGTACCTCACATTGACCTATGTGGCCCTTGACCAGAAAAGAGTGACGACCACTGTTCTAAACCAAAAAGTATGATTAGAAAATGTCCTACCACCATTTTATGGTTTCCTCTCAGTGCTTAGCATCATTGACAACTTTGGCTCATAGAATTAAATAAGTGAACTCGAACCTAAGTCCATCAAAGCATAATCCTACCATACTAACAACAGAGCCATCATTGCTTCAGATTGGATATGATTTTCTAATATCCACTTGGCTGGCTACCATATTCAAATTGAAAGGCCATTGAAATCCTTAAAACCTATAGATTATCTATAAACATTTAACAATAATTGATTCCGTTTAAAATATTCATGCAACCATAGAATTAAAACACTCAGAACGGCAGTTCTCGCACGCGGAGTGAAGTCATCTCATGTTGGTCACGTTCGTATTTCGTTACGTGCCGGTTATTACGTTTTATCGTGTACACAAGCATATATACTTTTGAGCTTCAATATTAAGCTAGTTTTTATATGATACTATCCCTCTTGGCGTTATTACTCTATGTATGCAACGTAAATCTGATGAGATTCGATGAGAGACTTTACGATCTACTGACAGACTTTTGAAAGGTGTTGTGCAATAGTAATTTCTATGTTTTTGTTTGTTACAGCTGCGGTGAACCCATTCGAAAACCTTCTGAAGACAATTACAATTAATGATAAGTCATATAAATATTACGATCCAAGCGCTCTCGGATCTAAATATGGTGAGGTTTTTGTTATTTATATATTTACTAACTGTGCCCGCGACTCCGTTTGCGTGTTTGTAAAACGATGATTGTAATAAAATACATACATCGGTGTCCCGGATAAGAATTGTACCACCCCATATCGTTGCCAAAAGGCGACTAAGAGATAAACCGGGGGATGGACAGCAGCATCCTCTGAATACCACAAACACCCACCGCGATTGGCAACCCACCTGACAAGAGTGGTGATTATGGCAACCACCTCCTTATCGGGGGAGACTTGTCCAGCAGTGGACGTTTTATGGTTGAATCTGTGTGTCTGCTTTGTTACGGCTAAGCTCCGGAACGGCTGGAACGATTTGGACGGGACGATTTTTTTTTGGTAGATAGCTGAAGTTACTCCGCGTAATTTTTATTTTTCGAATATAATTAGGGTTCCGCGTAAAAAAAGATGAAAACTATATTACGCAGTGAAAAGTATATGAAACGCGGGCACAGCCGCGAGCACACAGCTAGTTAGGTAATATCGATCACTTAATCCCCAAGCAAATATTATTCTAGCGTAAAAAGTTTGTTAGATTAGTTTTGTTTTATTTAATTGTTTTCGTTGTAATTAATCCCGTTAGGTGTCATATCCGGAATCACAGTTCAATGGAACAATGTTGTCATTCCTAAATGTCCAATTCGGTATTTCACTAGTTTCGAAGTGGCTAAGATTAGTTTAGCGGCGTTAAGCGATTCTCGGTAGGGGAAAACTCTGATAGATTCGCGTCACCTACATTGCTACATGACGTAAGCCGTCGACATACTGTGTAAGATGCCGTTTAAGTGCTGGTATATATATATATATATATATCGTATGTTTTGGTTATGAATAAACTATATGGAAATGGACATAATAATATTGAAGCGTCATTAGATTTAAAAACCAGATAAACGTTATATGCTAAATGTTATTTTAATAAATTAAATATTAGTATAATTCAAATATATAAAAAAATAAATCTTCCAGTTTTCACTTCTGTCGGCAACCCCTATCACTGCTTTGTTTTTTTTTTTTAATTTGTGCCTAATTTTTTCCTTCGATGCCTAATTTTTCCTAATTGTTGCCTTCGATGATAATAAGCTACTTGATTTTTTTTCCCATGACGTTTAAGTACCTTAAAATTTCAATTCTCGCCTCAAAACCACCTTCAAATTAGAAAACATGTCGCCGAGCACCAATAGGTGTGGACCACGTCGTTTCTTAACATTAGTTGCGATTCTGCGAAAAGCATCGAGCTTATAGTGTAAAACAAGCGGATCCACTATCACATCTTGTATAATATAAAAAAAACTGCAATGACGTGTGTATGTATATATATATTTATAATCGCAATATTATCTAATAAACTATGAAGTTCAAATAATCAATATTACAGATAACAGTTCAGAGGTTATTGAAAACTTTGTTTCTGATTATCACGCATTGGAATGTTATGTCATACAGGGGTTAGTCTGGGGGGGGGGGGGGGGGGGGGTTTGGTATTTCCACCACTAGAATGCATAACGCCCGCGCAATGCCAGTTTTTTTGTCTACACTAATAAAAAAATTTAAGCGTAGACTGTCTCAGATGCGCCCGCGTTTCTTGTATGCTTCACTGCGTTTTAATTTTTTTATACGGTACCCTAATTATTTTTCTAAAAATTCTTTAGTATTAAGATAAGATAAAATATATATCTAATAAATTCCAAGCAATTGCCCGTAAAACTGTGCGTTGATACGGATTTTATTCAATTTTTTTATGACTTTTAATTTTTTTACGCGGAACCCTTACTAGTTTTTTTTTAATAATTAGTGTTCCGCGTGCAAATATCTTTGTTTAATGTTAGTAGTAAAAAATAAAATTTGGAAAATAATAATAAAAAAAAGGATTTAAAAAAATAAAAACTATATTACGCAATGAAAAATATACGAAATGGGGGGCGCAGCCGCGGGCACACAGCTAGTAAAGCTAGTTCAATAAAAATCTAGTTTGAACATAAAATAGCGCGTGCATAGTATTATACAGGTGTTAGGGTTAATCCAAGTATTACGTAAACAACATTTTGGGTATATAATAGTAAGCAAACTTAAATGAACATGGTTACGTAAGAATTAGAATAATTATGAAGGAAGAAACAAAGATTAATTAGTAAATATTGTTTACGTAATCATCATTCTACCCCCACGTCCTCCATGTCAGCAAAAATAAACAAAGCATAGACCCCCCATTGATGCTTACTTAAGAGGATATGCGCGCGGCATTTATTCCATACAAACGTAGTCTCCTGCTTCCTCCCTGAATAAATATTTTTTTATACCAAATAATATAAATCCACCGCCGCCTTGCCCTTACAATTTTGTTTTTGTCCATAAATTAGTTATCGTAGAAACTAGGAGCCTTTAAAAGTGAAAAAAAAAATGCTCGATATTACAGTCATTTTCATCAAACAAATCTGATACATAACATTTTATAAAGAAAAATGTAGAGCCAAAGTTTTTCTTATTCTATAACTGAAGCAAAATTAAAAATCGATTTAGTTTTCGAGGAGGAAACAGGGCACTCACGGTGCATGCTTCCGATCCCGTGTTGCCTCTCCTCGCGCGGAAGTAGAGACGGTCAATCATAGAGTTTTAGTGGGTAGTCGCTAGGGTCTCCTTCCCTGGTGCTAGTCCCACACACCCTCCCTGCCCCCGCATGGGAGGACGGTGCCTAAACGCCTTTCCCTATGTAAAAAAAAAATAGGAAACAGGGTACTACGAAGTGATGTTTTCGTATATTTTGCATACGGTAAAATCATCCCGAGCTGCAGTTGTCCCTATTCTGTCATTGGGACGCAACGCGATAGCAATAGATTTATGAAACACCTACATTTGAAATCTGTCACCGACCGCATGTCCTCTTAACACTCAGAATACAGATACGGCCTCTCAGAAGTGAAATTTCTTTGGTAATTTCTTTTCAATTATATTCATAAATTATTAATTAGTAAATTAAAGAAATCAGATAAAAAAACATGTATGGGGTCCACTTTCTAAAATCGGTCATGAGCACGTTTCCTCAAGAACGAATGCACCAACCACAAAAAGAAAAAAAACATTAAAATTCTACAATCAAAAACGTATAGCGTGGTTATTATATTTCGCTCTCACTATGTACTCATCTATCCGTCCTCTAGTATTGAACATTATGACACGAGGGCATCCAAAATGATCCGAACCTCGACTTTAAGGTTCATTGTCCCTAATTGAAGTTACGTACTCGTTTAAACTATTTACTAATAACAAATTGAATAATTTCAAAGTATTTAAATTAAATATTATTAATGTATCTATGCTAATGAATAAAATTGAAGTGTCTGTTTGTAATGTCAAAATATTTTTTTTTTCACTGAATACGTATGAAATTTATATACGATAACTAGACCAAAAATACAATTTTTAAAATTTTTGCCTGTCAGTCTGTTTGTTCCGAGTAATCTCCGGTGCGGCTGGACGGATTATGACGGGATTTTTTTTATAGACAGCCAAAGTTACTTCGGGTAACTTTTGATTTTCGAAAATAATCAGGGTTTCGCGTAAAAACATTAAAACTCATAAAAATTTGAATGTAATCCGATTTAATTCACAGTTTTACGGGCAAGTGCTTGAATTTATGAGAAAGATTTTTACTTTATCTGAGTACTAAAAAGTAGGGTTCCGTATAAAAAAAATTAAATGCAGTGAAGAACATATGAAACGCGGGTGCAGCCGCGGGCATACAGCTAGTTACATAATAAATAATAACAAGAAACCAGTTTTCATTGCCGATTGCTTTATGTAGAGCGGTACATTGAATTCCGATCATATAACTAATTTCATGTGATTTCAATGATGTGGAGTAAGGTCATTCAACATGCAGTCGGATTCCGCGTCAATAGACGCGGGTTTGAACCCACCTATCCAACTCTAAAATGTGCCCGAGCTTTCGGTGAAAGAACATGTCGTTAGGAAACCATAGCACGGTGGTACCCGCCTTGGTTGCTACCACCCTCAAGTTTGAAAAACCTGTGGTCAAATACCAGTAGGTGTGTTCCGGCAGCATCACTTGAGAACTAGTACCTCTAGGCTTAGCGTGTTTACCATCCGTGACCACATCCTCACTTAACATCAGGTGAGATTGTGGTCAAAGCACTGAGCCTATACTGATTAAAAAAATACTAGTTATTCCGTTTATTTGGAAATACATTTACTCGTATGTTGGTTTAGTGTTTTGCTGATATCGGTATAAGTGGTTATCATAACGTGAAAGTATATAGTTTTAAGTAAGTTATAACCAGTACAATATATCCATACTTCTATTCAACCGAAAGACGTCCACTGCTGGACATAGATTACCTCCAAAGATCTATGCAACGACATGTCTTGCGCCACCTGTATCTAGCGGATTTCCGCGACCTTCATCAGGTCATCGGTCCACCGTGTGGCGGACGCACACCCACGCTACGTGTTCCGGTTCGTGGTAGCCATTTAAGAACCCGTTTTGCTCCGTCAGGTATCGGTTCTACGAGCAATATCCCCAGCCCACTGCCACTTTAGTTTAGGAATTCTTCAGGCAATGCCGGTTACTTTGGATCCTCTGCGGATATCTTCATTCCTGGTTCCATCACACAGAGATATTTCAAGCATAGCTCTCTCCATTGTCCTTTGAGCAACTTTGAGCCATCTTGTACAATATATAGTTGAATCAAAAAAATAAAGGATATGAGTTTATGGTTAAATCCTTAGTCTATGATGAAATAAAAATATAATTTGAAATACTCTATTGCTGTCGTGTTTTTGGCGCAATTTTATTTTGTCATTTAAAGTAGTCCTTATTTTTAATTCATTAACTTTTCTGTAATTTGGTGATGTTTATGGTGTATAGTCTGGTTATTGTGCACATAGGAAGTATTTTGAAAATAATGACACGGAACGTGAATTCTGAGCTTTCTTAACAATTTCATTGCAAGGAAAGCTTTAACAAAGGGCCGCCATTTTGTAAGAGCGTTCTATGAAAAGTGTTACTAACGTCAGATATGGCTGTACGATGTAGTACCTTTGCTTTTCCCTTAGATTAGACTAATGAAACAAAAGGATTTTTTGGCTGGATCTCAGTCTATAGTTTAGCGGTTGATTTCTTTAATTAGTTGAAGTTGTATATTTGACTCTATATCATGCAATCTTGGTGGCGTTTTGTGTGGATATAGTTCGGATGTTGTGTACAAGTTAAGTTTATTATAGAAGATAACGCGTAACATATACTGAGGTGCTGCCAAAACTGCATGGAAAATTTCAGCAGGATGGACCACCGTTTTACTGGAGTTTGGGAACGCTGATACAAGATTGAGAATACATGTTACCTACATGATACGAGCACAAATTGTGTGTACACAGATTGCTATTAACTAAGAACAATGGAACAAAAAAAATGTATTGTTTTTGTAAAATCTATGTCCGCAAAGCTTTTCGACGGAACCTCAGTCTGTCATGTATTAGCTGTTATCTTTTAATTCAATAATTCGTGTCATAGTTTTGAAGTGAAAACTTCTTTAGCACCGTTGTGATTTGAAAGTCTATGAAACGAAAAAGCGACAGTACCTTTCTGATGGAGGTCGGATTTGTTCATCAGATTTTTGAGAGCGTGGTTAGCCCGTAGAACTAATCCTCGTGTCTCATAGACGGTACGGCTGAAAGGCCGGAGGTTCGAACACAGGGTGGGTAATACATTTTTTTAAGGTTTCACTTCTACCATGTGTGAATTGCACACATTATGTGCACGAAGCGTTTATTCTGAGGTGCCATGAGAATTCATGAAACACTAGAGGGGTTGGCATCGTCTCCTAGGCTGTGCCATCGGAAGAATATTTCTGTTATTATTATATATCTGCAAGTAGTACACTATAACTTTTAAAAGCCGTTGGCGAATTTTTTGGTTGTAATAAACAGAGGTCAGTTTTATCGGCATATATATGGTAGTCGATTCCCCTTTCTCACTTAATTGTTCAAGCTTCATATAATTAGATTTATTTCATTTATTTCCAACAGATCGTCTACCGTACAGCATCAGGGTGCTCCTCGAATCGTGTGTGAGAAACTGCGACAACTTCCAAGTCCTAGAGAAGGACGTCCAGAATGTTCTCAACTGGGAAGACAATCAGACAGTTGCCGAGGGCGTGGAAATAGCCTTCAAACCGGCTAGAGTTATATTACAGGTGATCTTAGCCCCTTTAATAGGTTGGGTTAAATGGGGTGGTAGGGTAATTGACTTTATTTTGACCACCGTACACTTATGAAAATCCCGTTAAAGTGAGACGTCGAAATTATAGCTAGTAGTGCCTTTACTTACGTGCCTAAATGTCGTCCGGCATTATAATGCCGGCTTGAGATGCAATTCACATCTATCTGGTGACGTCATCGTTCTTGGACTATGTGTGTCTTATATAACACTAGCAGTGTGCCCGCGGCTCCGCCCGTATTTCATAAATTTTTCACTGCGTAATAGTTTTTAGTTTTTTTATACGGAACCCTAATTATTTTCGAAAAAAAAAAAAAAAACAAAAGTATCTCAAGTTATGCGGATTAACTTCAGTTATTTATCAAAAAAAGTCTCAAGTCTCGGTCCAGCCGTTCCGGAGATTACCCATTACATACAGACAGACAGAAATTTTAAAAACTGTGTTTTTGGTGTAAGTACCTTATTACATTACAAACAGACATTTAAATTTTATTTATTAGTTGGGAGAGGGGATTTGCTTACTATCGGTAAGAAAGGGGGGGGGGGAGTCATAAACATCTATAACTCTGCTTACTTAATTTGAACAGTACCACAGATCCTATTCACTGCAGGGTTATCCTATTTATCAGCACTCCATAATCGCTTCAAAACCACCACCCTCGACTGTAATTCCTTCGTCAGGATCTGACGGGAGTACCGGCGGTGGTGGACTTTGCAGCGATGCGAGACGCCGTCAAAGACCTGGGGGGTGACCCTCAGAAGATAAACCCGATATGTCCCGCCGACCTGGTGATCGATCATTCGGTACAAGTAGACTTCGCGAGGACGTGAGTACCGCTTCGAATCCATCAATTGTGTTTTTCAGATACCTGATACGTCGCGGGATTCATTTGAATCAACATTCAAAAAAACTTTATTTATTTATTCTATTATTATGGACGGCTAACAGTAAAAAAAATTAACAGTAACAGTTGATACTATAATATATTTACCAATAACAATATATAAATCAAGTAAAATTATAATATAAAAAAAGTGGGCAAGTGTGACGTCAATTTAAGTCCTCATAAGGTGTTTATGAATGTCAAAAATAACGAAACTGGATGTGGTTTTTTTTTTTAAAGTGATAACTTCTTTAGCGCCGTCAGCCGTTAACATGCAACAGTATGTCAAGTACACAATGGCGTTTAAGCGCTGTCATTTTTGTGTTGCCACACTTAAAATTTTTTTTCCCATAAATTTTTATTTTAAATCTAATTTAAGTAAATTTATTTTAAAAAAATTGTTTATATTATTTTTAATCTTATTTTTAGGAGAAATATAATTGTGTTAGAACATGATTAGGTACATGTTCTTAAGACATCGAGCTAATTTAAACATTAAAAGAAACAGTTTTTAGAGTTTTCACTTCTGACAGTAGTCCACGTGGCTTTTTCAGCATGTTTTTTTTGGAACTTTACGACAAACAAATACTTTGGAAGTTTATTAGTAAATGCATAGAGAAGGCTGCCACTTCTAGACATCGCCATCGTTCACATAATGAACCAACCTGTATTTTAAGAATGGAAGCAATTGAATTAAACAAATTGAGAGTCACTTTAAGTTCCAATAATAATCCTCCCCTTTTTGATTATAGGCTATTTTATTACTAGCTGTGTACCCGTGGCTCTGCCCACGTTTAGTAAATTCTTCACTACGTAATAAATATTTTTTTACACGAAACCCTAATTATTTTCCTAATACTTTTTGGTATGAAAAGTAAGCAAAGATTTCTCACAAATCTCAAACAGTAAAACTGCGTTGAATCGGATTTCGACCGAATCTCATGAGTTTGGTGTTTTTTTACGCGGAATAACTTCGGCTATTTACCGTTTAATTCGGTCTGACTTTTTTAACTAAGTAGCCGGAACAAACAAACAGACAAAAATTGTGTATACCATATATAGATTCATATGTATTTTTATATCACAAACGGACAATTTTATTTATTAGTATAGATAGGCTCAACGCTTTGACCACAATCTTACCTAATGTTAAGTGTTAAGTTGTGTAATAATTTAATATTCATTCACTTTTGTTATGTCATAATAACATTTACTTATAAAACCCCCAAAATTTATTTCATTTTCGATTTATTTACACTTTACTGCTATGGAGACCTGCATTTGAGGTAGATACCACATTTATAATAAAAAGACACGCAATTCGAACAATTTGAAATATCAAACTACGTCACTAAATTATGTAAACTTAACCTATATTTTATTGTGAATTTTACCGATTGCATTAAAAACGTGTGATCAAAACTTATAATAAAAAAATAATTGTAGTCAATTATTATTATTTCAAATTTTGGGCTATATTAAAATGGATAACGAAGCAACCCATTCTACTGCAAGTAAAACTCCCAAATGGTATTTATTTATCGTTTCTAAAGAACAAACTTCAGTAATGCAATATATTTGTTACAATAATTTATAATAATGCAAAGTTAAAATAATATGTAAATTATAATAGTTTTTTATTTATTATATTACATACATACATATCATCACTCCTTTCTCCCGTGGGGGTAGGCAGAGATTATGTCCTTCCACTTGCTACGATCTTAACACACCTCTTTCGCTTCCTCCACGTTCATGAGCGCTTTCATACATGCTCGTCGGTTATGAGTACTTTTTACCTGGCTTTTATTTTAACACATGATTCATTTGGTCTAAATACGTTCGCCTAGGTCGACCCTTACCGACTTGCCCATACAACCTCGCCTTATAAATTAATTTCGTTAATCTTCTCTCATCCATCCTCTCTACATGCCCAAACCAACTAAGCAGGAAAAATTTAAATTTTTATATTGACCCGTACTAAGTACATAGATATTAAGACTAATATATATACGCACCCTTGTTGCTATATAGAGTGATATATAGGGGTTTTATCCATATTTTTCTAAATTTTTATTCTAAGAAATTTTCTAAGTTAATATTCGATTCTAATATAAATACCTGTAGTTTCTGGTCGTCTGCTGTTGTATCTGGCTCCGGTGAAGTCCCTGGTACGAATCCCGACCTTCGGAGTCGCTGCTGGGCTGACCTGGAACAGAGAAAACACAATTAAAATTCAAAATTCTTATAAAAAACATAGTTTTTTTTTTTTTTTTCCCGAATAAATTTTCCGGCTTTCCACGGAAACTTTTGGCTCACATCCCAATTTGCTTTTTTTGGATTTTTACACATTTGCTACCCCCCCCCCCCTCCCCCCGCACCTACTAGGGTAGGGAACATCAAAAGGGCGAACTCCTGCACAAGTTCCTCTGGGAACCACGGCGGAGTCGCTGCTGGGTGCTCCCATTCCACCACTGGTCGGTGCTACCTCAATATTAGGAAAAATCTAAACACCGAAACACCGGATATTATACCTCTATAATACTATTTACATAGACTGTGTAAGCGTGCTCTGCACTATACACAGACACAACTGCACATCTCAATAGCAATTAGACTTAATCTAGTCCAGAACAGATAAATTATACATTATTCCCGTCTATTGACAAATACCCCTGTAGGTCTCTTGACCGCAGGATTAGTTATAAGCCAATCAGACGTACGATTGACAACGCCGCTACCTCAACAAAGCATACAACATACAACAGCCATGCACAGGACTCCCCCCTCTCGGTCTAGTATCCCATCCGCCAGGGAAAGCCCCTCCTGTATAAATAATGCCACTTTTACCCGATCAGCTCTGTTAGATTGCGCTCGAGTAAAAGAAGCTAGGAAGTATTTGCTTATAGCAAGGGACCACCTAGAAAACTCGCGCAATCTAAAAAAAACCGAACTGAAGGTAGGCATTAGAGAGTGCTTAAACAAACTATATGATATAGTTAAGGAGACAGAAAAGGAGAGGATAAAGGGCGGAAGGAAGGAAAATGCGAAAGCGCAAACGGAAGCAATTAGGGAGGTAAGCAAGGAAAACGAAGAACAGACGAAATGGGAACGCGAAAAATTGGAAGTAGTAAGCAAAAAACTTTTGGAAAAAATGGAAGAACACTCAAAGCAGATAGAAAATAGTACCAAAGAAATAGGGAGTTTGAGGGAGATGATAGACGACCAAAAGAATTCGTTAAATGAACAGCTGAAGATGAGCTACGCGAGTGTAGTGTCTACTGACACCGGCGGCAAGCAACCGGAGAGGGAGACACTGCACTCCGTAGCCATCACAACTACTGACGTCATGGATACTGGAGAGCAGGTATTAGAAAAGGTGAGAAGTGCGCTAAATGCAAAAGAGGGTGAAATAGAGTTCGAAAGGGTCAGGAAAGCCAGGGAAGCGAAGATAATTATAGGTTGCAAAACGGAGCAGGATAAAGAGAAAGTTAAGGAAACAATTAGGAAGTATAAAGGGAACCTGGTAGTGGAGGACGTACAAAACAAGGACCCTCTAGTCATGATAACGGGAGTACTAAAGGCCCATAAGGACGAGGACATCACAAGTGCTCTAAGAAAACAGAATAGAAGAGTTTTTTTTGACGGGATGAGCGAGGAGGATACGAAGATGCAGATCCTATATAGAATTCCCGGCAGAAATCCCCTCACAAACAAGATCGTCCTAAGAGTGGCCCCTAAATTATGGAAACGGATGACAGAGATAAGGACAGTTAAAATTGACATCCAGACACTGAAAGTGGAGGACAGGTCACCGTTGGTGCAGTGCTCTATGTGCCTAGGATTTGGCCATGGGAAAAGACACTGCACCGAAACCCAGCCAAGGTGTAGCCACTGTGGGGGACACCACTTGAAGGCGGATAGCCAGGCGGTTGCTGCAGGTGCAGTACCTGCGTGCTGCAACTGTGCGCTGGCAAAGCGGAAGGACATCGACCACAACGCCTTCAGTCATGGGTGCCCCATAAGGGCGAAGTGGGACGAGCTGGCAAGGGCAACGGTGGCCTATTGCTAAGGTCCCCCTACAAGGCAAAGCAAACGAAAATAACACACAAAAGCTCCGCCTTCCCACACGCTCCACGACGAAAATACAGAAGAACTATATGATGACGGTGAAGGCAACTATCATCCTACGGTCTGTGTGGCGGATCTCCCTCTTCGGGGCAAAAAAAAACCGAAACTCGAAACTACATCGTTCTTAAGATATCTAACAAAATAAAAAGAGGAAACCGAAATATGAAGGCAGACAAATGGCGAAATGTTCATGTGAATATACACCGTTTACGTCATGGAAGAATCAGGACAACATCTAAAAGGAAACCGACATAAACCTAAACACAAAAGAATACTTACCACAAGATCACAAGCCGGTCAGAGAAGAAGAAATGAGTAGCCGCCGCGAAGAGAATGAACAGCCACACAGCCCTGGAAAAGGAAACAGCAACTATGGAAGTCAGGAGTGAATGGGAGAGGACGGGGATTAATAACTAAGGCGTAAATAGGAAAGGAAGTTACTGGAAGAAAGAGCACGGGAGGAAAGAAGAATGGGAAAGATGGAAGAAAATTGCATCAGAATTTAAACAGGAAATGATAGGGACTATTCTGCGAATATTCCCACATTATGCCAACCGTATGATCTGACGCAGGATTTCAGGATAAGGGAACTGCAGGAAGATGGTTTATATGTAAATCAGCTTGAGTTGCAAAAATGAGAACAAAGGATAGATAAAAGAAGATAGAAAAAAATAGGAAATAAAATAAGAATGGACGAACATGAAGACATAAGACAAGGAACAGTAGTAAACAGAAAGCATGGCTGAATATAAAGAGACAAGAATATAAATAGAAAGAAACACAATTAAAGTTATACAAAAGAAGCAAATTAAGAAAAATAAGAAAATACTGTATTTTTAAATAACTAAGAGTAAACAAATATGAAACTAAAATAGAAAATACGAAAATAGCAATCTAGTAAATATGAAAAACTTGAAGGAAATAGAGTACACATAAAAGGAATACTTATGTGAATAAAGAAACCAGATGATCAAAGTCTCTGATCATGTTAGAGGTTGCGGCAGATACGCCTAGAGGCGTATCACAAAAAAAAAAAAAAAAAAAAAAACCAACTAAGCATACCTTTCTCTATTTTGGTCACCACATCCTCTACCACACCACAGCGTTCCCTTATCATACTATTTTTATATAACATAACATAAGCTCTCGCCTGTTATCCCCGAAGGGTTAGGCAGAGGTGAAATAGCGAACTACACCACCCACATTTCGCCGAGCTTAGTTCCGTCACGGATGTGACAGGGTGCGAGCCTGTCGCCATATCGGGCACAAATTCAAAACTCCGCGATGATACTGAGTAGAAAAACCCAATACCACTATTTTATATATTGTGTGTTATTAAGTTTATATGTGTATGTGTGTGTATGTATATATAATATCATATGTATACATGTCATATATTTTTATCTCTTATCACACCTATTTTATTTTATCTCTGCACCACCCCAAGGATGACCGGTAGAGAATGCCCCCTGGCATTAGGTCCGACTTTTTACACAAATTGTAAATAAAGTATAAATAATTAAATATTTACCCTTTCAATACATACTTGATAATTTAACATTTCGACAAGATTAATATATGTAAAGAAAAGATATTTTCTTTAATTATGTGTTATTATATTTTATAATGTAAAGAGTTTCGTTTCTATGGTTAAGAAGGTCACGCTGGCCATTATGATATTTTGATATATGTCAAATATGTTATAAATTATAATATTATTCATAATTGTATTTTTCAGTTTGGATTTGTAAAAAAAATAAACTTAAAATGTCGTTTCTTTATTAAAAAGCAACACATTGTTTATTTTAATTGTCCTATATTTATCTTATAAAACGACATAATTTTAAAACATACAAACAAACCCTTCCATGTTTTTTTTTAATTCTGTAAAACTAATAAGAACTTTTCTTAGGTTAGTTTTAGGTTTCAGAGAATAAGGTCTCAAATAGCCATGTTAAGTAGGTTTAAATTTCGAAAAATTATTATACAGGATGAATCATTACTTGAACAATGGTTATGTCTGGAAACCTGTCTGTTCTTCCGCTAAAACGATTATAACCAACAATTGTATTGTTAAAAAAATACAATAAGTTTCTTTGGCGGTTCTTCACGATGACTGGTTTTTTTTTTTTCTAATCGGTGGTAATATTTTGGCATACATAAGTCCCTTATCTACTCTGCCACCTTTGATTGTGTTTGTTGTATGTATGTACCTAAATGTAGAATCACATAACTATGTGTTAAATTTTAGCCTAATACTAATAATTTCAGACCTGACGCTTTGAACAAGAACCAAGAATTGGAATTTGAAAGGAACAAGGAGAGATTTCAATTTTTAAAGGTATAGTCATTTTATAGTGTTAGATTTATTTATAAAGTTGAAGTGTCTGTTTGTAATTTCAAAATTATAATTTTTTTACTAAATAGATATGAATGCCTATACCAAAAATATAATTTTTAAAAATTTCTGTCTGTCTGTCTGTTTCGGGTAATCTCCGGAACCGTTTTACGGATTTTGACGGGTCTTTTTTTGGTACATAGCTTAAGTTACTCCAGGCAATTATTAAAAAAAATAAAACTCCTAAAAATTGAATAAAATCCGATTTAATGCACAGTTTTACGCGTAAGTGTTTGAATTTATGAGAAATATTTTTACTTCTATCTTAGTACTGAAACAATTATTAGGGTTCCGTATTAAAAAAAAAAATCGCAGTGAAGAATATATGAAACGCCGGCGCAGTTGCGGGCACGCAGCTAGTAAATATTATGTTCAGAGTTTCGATGCGTGTTCGAATCAGGAATGAGGAGCAAAGTGACTGACATTGTTCGAAAAATTGCTAAACTTAAGTGGCAGTGGGCTGAGCACATTGCTCGTAGAACCGATGCCCGATGGGGCTAACGGGTTCTCGAATGGCTACCGCGTACTGGAAGACGTAGCGTGGGTGTGCGCCCCCACAAGGCGGTGAAAATCGCGGAAGCCGCAACAGCAGTCGTCGTGGAGACCTATGCCCACCAGTGGACGTCTTTCGGTTGAATGGATGATTAGATTTATGTTTGTAGTATTTGCCTCTTACCATCTAAAAAATTGCTTTCATTTACGCGTATGCGTATGCAATATGCGTTAATCTCACCTAATGTTAAGTGACTCAGAGTAGTAAACAAGCTAAGCCTAAAGGTAAACTAGGTCTCAAGTGATGGTGCTGAAAACACCTATTAATGCTTATCGATAGGTTTTCAAACTTAACCTACCCAGGCGGGCATTGTTGGGAAATTCCCTACCACTATGCTGCTATGGTTTCCTCACGAAGTTCTCCTTCACATGGAATAAAATTGGATAGCTGGGTTCAAACTTATGTCCATCAATGCAGAATGAAGAATACTACCGAGAGGTACTATGTCAAATGTCACACTGTTCCGTCGTCTCTGGTTTTTTCCTACCACTTGGATACTCACTTATCCCGACATATTCATCACTTTTTTTAATAACATGCGTTTCGTCTATTCTCAAAACATGATCGTATCAAAACAAACGGAAGGAAGGAGACGAACCTTTCAGGTTTTCTATAAATGGTGCCACTTTCAAACTCCCTAGAACATGCGCCCACTCCATGTGTGTTTATATTGTTAACAGTGGGGCGCTCAGGCGTTCGACAACATGCTAATAGTACCACCAGGATCTGGTATTGTTCATCAGGTGAGAAACACATGTCTAATTTTCATTAATTTACAGTATATCACACACACAAGCATACTCTATAAACAGGTAGCGGGATTGCCTTTCATGGTCATTAGTCGGATATACTAGAAGATTCTTAGCGAGGGATATTTAACGCAGTGCAAAAAAAGTGTTTTTGATAGCTCGTGTTCACATGTTTGACGTATCAATGAAAAGGCCGTGTACACAGTTACTATACCAGCGACACGCTATAATGGCCGTTTTGACGTTTGTTCGCTCTTAAAGTTTCGTCGTTTGCCATATAACATTTGTCTGGTTTTGTACATCTATTGACGCTCCGAGTAACAATTTTTTACATTGTCACATACGTCTAACGTCATAGTAATGTAGGTGACGCGATTTCCCCTACCTAGAATCTTTCAACGCCGCTAAAGAAGTTCTCACTTCAAAAATAATGTACTGAGTTCGATTAACTCTTAAAGCGTTTTTTTTCTTTTTACTGTTTTCTATACTGTATAGGTTCAATGCTTTGACCACAATCTCACTTTTTGTTAAATGACGATTTTGTCCAGGACGGTAAACACACTAAGCCTAGGGTTACTAGTTCTTAAGTGATGTTGCTGACTGGTGTTTGGCGACAGGTTTTCAAACTTTATCTACCAAAGCGAACATCATAGTATTAATACGTGAAGCAAACACTTTGTACCCCTTTTTATGAAAATTGCACGGATGCACTAGTTCGCAGAAAACGTCCTTCCACCATGCTATGGTTTCGAAACGATGGTTAGATTTAGCACGAAACTGCGTCCATTGATGCGGAATCCAACTTCACTAATAACTGCGCCATCATCGCTTCGGGCTAATTAAACTATAATTTATGTTATTTCTTCAAATTTTGCAATAATTTGTTTAGTTTGAAGCATTAGGCGAATACTGTTGGATGTGATAATTCCAGGTGAACTTGGAGTACTTAGCCCGTGTTGTGTTTATTAATGATGTCCTGCACCCTGATTCCGTGGTCGGGACGGATAGCCACACGACTATGATCAATGGTCTTGGCGTCGTCGGTTGGGGAGTTGGGGGTGAGTGATTCGAAATTTACTACTTTAAAATATCTCCTCTTATGTGTTTCTCTGCTAGTCTGTCCATTACAGTAGCGGCACACTATGATGGTCGTTTTGACGTTTGTTATTAGTATGTTAAATTAAGAACACATAAATAAAATGTATACTTCTATACAAATAAATAAGATTGAAGTGTCTGTTTGTAATACCAAAACACAATTTTTACAATTTTTGTCTAACTTTTTTGACAGATAGCTGAAGTTACTCCTTGCAACTTAGGTTAGTTTTATTGTAGGAAAATAATTATGGTTTCCCCGTAAAAAAAATAAATGAAATTCGATTCAATGCTCAGTATTATTGGCAGGTGTTTTAATTTGTGATAAACATATTTGTATTCTCTTATACCCAAAAATAATTAGGGTTCATAGTAAAAAAAAAAATTAAAACTAATGAAATTGTGAAACGATTCAATGGACAAGTTATAAGCAGCTGCGAGCAAACAGCTGTTAGGTACATGTAATAATACTAAATGATTCGTATAAAAATTAACGTAATAACATAGATAATGTTCTAAATCACCACAAAAACAATATCATCTGTAATTATCTAGAAGATATATTCGTGTATTCATAAGAATCGTATCTCCAATGAAGCTATTTTTCAAGGAAATGAAAAAAAAAAACTAATGGAAAAGTTGTGCTTTCCAGGTATCGAAGCTGAAGCAGTGATGCTGGGACAAGCAATAAGCATGCTGCTGCCGAAGGTCGTCGGGTACAAGCTGGTGGGAAGCCTGAACCCCCTCGTCACCTCAACTGATCTAGTCCTGACTATCACCAAGGTATATACAAATTACATTAATAGCGTTGTATGAAGAGGTTGTTTTTGTATAATTTTAGGATAGGGGGCGAGAAGAAGGGTGTCGGAATAGTAATTACGTGAACAACAATTACTTATTAATATTGTTTTTGAAAAGAATTGGATTTTATGAAACGAAAATGTGTAACGAAAAAGAGATGGCTATACATGTATATATATGTTTTAGGCTGTGAGAGAAAGAGATAGAACGCGTTTCTATATAGTCTCTTCTTTATGCCATGGTTCGTAGCGTCCCCACTACTCTACACCGTTGTAGAGACATCTAGAATAGATATTCAGAATTATTTACTTACACTATTTGTTAATGTGTCGAGTACCCATAAAAATGAAACAATAGGAAGGAAGGTGCTCAAGGGATTAATTATAATAGGTTTAATTATAATTATAATAAGTAACATATCTAATAGCTGCAACACGTTTGTTTGTTTGTACAAACTTAGACTAAGTTTTTTTTTTTTATTGTTCAAATTTTATGCCACTGCTCACGTATTGATTGGGCTGGGAAAGGAGGGGAGGGGGGTGTTTGGGTGCAAATGACGAGATTTTTTGCTTCTAAAAACCCGCCGCCGTGTCATTGAAAATACGCAAAACTTTATGGTACCTAACCTTACCTTAACTACGTACGTGATACTTGAAGACCTTTTTTTTTTTTTATGTGAAGATGAAAGTATGAAATAAATTTTATTTATGTAACATACGTTAAATTACAGGCGGAAAAATTATATTTAAGTAAAATTAAACAAAACTTAGCATAATACTTGCTATTAGCGCTAGCAGCGCTCGAGACTCGGTATTCTGATATGTAACCTAATAATTTATGAATTAATTAAACTAAAGAATGCCAAAGTATTTTCACTTTTGACACGTGTACTCTCTCTACGGTAGTACATTTTTTTACACTGTATAGGCTCAGTGCTTTGGACCAGGATGGGAAACACCCTGTGACTAGATTTACTGGTTCTCAAGTGATGCTGCCGGAAAACACCTATTGATATTTAGCGACAGGTTCTCAAACTTGAGGGTGGTAGCTACCCAGGCGGGGATCATTATAAGATGCCCTATCACCATGTATAGTTTTCTCACGATGTTTTCCTCACCGTCACGAAAAAACAACACCCTAAAGTTAGCTGTCAACGTTTTTGTTTTTTCTATTATTACATCAATTAAGTATAACTTTGAAGCTATGATGGCGCAGCGGGTAGCGCGGTCGGATTCCGCGTCAATGGACGCGAGTTCGATCCCCACCTATCCGACTCTAAAATTGGCCTGAGCTTTCGGTGAAGGAAATCATAGCATGGTGGTAGGGGATGACTGCCTAAGGGGTAGCTACCAACCTCAAGGTTGAAAACCTGTCGCCAAATACCAATAGGTATGTTCCGGCAACATCTCTTAAGAACCAGTACTTAGGCTAAATGTGTTTACCATCCTGGACCTCATCGCCACTTAACATCAGGCGAGATTGTGGTCAAAGCACTGAGCCTATTCCGTGTAAAAAAACAAAAACTACTTACTTGCGTAAATATGTACACAAACAAACACACAAACACACACTTTTTTCGGTTTCAACAGCATCTAAGGTCGTTGGGCGTAGTGGGTAAGTTTGTGGAGTTCTTCGGTCCCGGTGTCTCGGCGCTTAGCATAGCGGATCGCGCGACTGTCGCTAACATGTGTCCCGAGTTCGGTGCGACGCTGGCTCTGTTCCCGGTGGACGAACGCTCGCTCCAGTACCTGCATCAGACGAGTGAGTGCATATTCGATTCCGGGACTAATCGTTTAAATTGTTGACTTGTTTTCTTTTGAATTTAGCTTTACTTTTACTATTTTAACTGTATAGGTGACTTTTTTTAATTTACAACCAGCTGTCCCGGTGAACTTTATACCACCTCAGAATCGATACGTTATATGAAAAAATTAATTTTCTTGTTAATTTTATTTTTCCATGTTTTTTTTTTTCAGTCCTTTTGTTAGTTATTCTGCTCTTTCGGAGTAGAGAAAGCTAACAAATCAAATAGGTTCAGCCGTTCTGGAGTTATAAATGGTATAGATATATTTATAAAACTAGCTCTGTGCCCGCGTTTCATATATTCTTCACTGCGTTTTAACTTTTTTACGCGGAAACTTGCATTATGTTTAAAAATTAAAAGGACCCTTAGTTACCCGGAGTAACTTCAGCTATCTATCAATAAAAGTTCCGTCAAAATCCGTGGAGTCGTTCCTGAGATTACAAACAAAAATATAATCCGTTACAAACAGACAGACAATTTTTTTTAAATTGCATTTTTGGTAAAGGATATACATTCATAACTATTTAGTAAAAAAAATCATTTGAACATTACAAACAGACACTTCAATTTTATTTATTAGTTTAGATTTTGTCCATCAATGTTATTTAAAAATGTTTCTGAATATAATTACAAGCTCCCATTTACAATGCGTTTCAAATAAGAATGTACGCCATATTGTGACGTCATAGCCAACAAAAAATATATGGGTGTGTACGGTTCATTAAAACAACGTATATTAATAGACTTCATAATTAGGCAAATCATTTACAAAAAAAAAAATATGCAAATATTTTTGTTGCTGTCCATACGTTTTTTATCGAGCTGTGACAGATCAAGATCATGGGGGTGTTTGACGCGATTTTAGTTTGTCATGTTGTCGTCTTTATTTTTAATTCATTATTATGCAAGTCATACATAACATAAGCTTACGCCTGATATCCCCGAAGGGGTAGGCAGAGGTGAAATAGCGAACTACAGCATCCGCATTTCGCCGAGCTTAGTTCCGTCCCAGATGTGACAGGGGGCGGAGCCTGTCGCCATATCGGGTACAAACCCAAAATCACTTGACACGACCCGGGGATTAAACCCGAGGCCTCAGAACGACAGTAGTACCGTAATACAACTGCGCCACCGAGGCAGTTTTGCAGTATTCGACTACATATGTAATTTCGGTGGCATTTTACGTGATATAGTGTGGTTATGATGTGCAATTGTAGTGATGTGAAAATCATCCCGTTGTGGTTATAACAAAAGACCGCCATTTTGTTATCGCCATTTATTAATAGTGTTCCTAATGTCTCACTTGGCTGCATGGCCTGTTAGTACCTTTGCCTTTTCCTTAAAAAGGAATAAATGAAAACAAGCGTTTCTGTCGGGATCTCAGTCTGTCATGTAGCAGTTGTTTTCTTTAATTCATTAAACTTGTGTATTTGACTCTATATTATGTAATCTTGATGGCGTTTTGTGTCATATAGTTTGGTTATTGTCTACAAGTTAAGTTTATTATAGAAGATAACGCGTAACATGTATTCTGATGTGTCGACATAACTCCATGGAAAGTTCTAGCAGGTTGGGCCATCGTTTTGCTGTAGCTTGGTAACGCTGGTACAATATTGAAAATACATCTTATCCACACGACATTGACATAAATTGTGTGTACACAGATAAAACAAAAAACAAAATCAAAGTCATTGACGCACACATTCTTATTTAAAACGCATAGTAATTATTGGTATTAATTTGAATATCAACCTGCATATAGATCGTTCACGTGAGAAGATCGAAGTGATTGAGGGTTACCTCAGAGCTACGAAGCTGTTCCGAGATTACAATGACCCTGAACAGGATCCTGTATTCTCAGAGGTATGTTCTAATTATAGCTTCAGTGAAAAAAAAAAAACTATCCTATGATATCATTGCAGATTATTGTGTAATTCACGGCGTTATCATCTTCCTACCCTTTTCCCATTTTCATTTGGGGTCGCCGCAACATGTCTTCCTCTTCCATTCCTCTCAATTCTTTGTCTTTCACACATCTTTCACACAGTCCATACATCTTTTCTTTGTTCTTCCCCTTCCCATGTAACCGTCCACATTCATCGTCCGCCTCTTAACTTCTCTTGTAATTCACGGCTTACAAGAACATTTTTGAACGTTTTTAACCTCCCCACTTTCGCCTTGTCAGTAATACTAAGCAAAGGTCCTCATTCCCCTCCCTTTAAAATTTTTTTGTTACACTTTACTCGCTGTTTACTATACCCAAAGCTCAGGTTTATTTTAGAGGGGGATAGATAGAGTCCATTGACGCGGAATCCGGCCGCACTAGCAACTGCGACATAATCTCTTGCGTTTTCATTGACATCATTTGAAGGAAAAAACGTATAATAAATAATTATTACTTATGTGATCTCCATTTAGACCTCAGTCCCCGTCCTCCGCCCCTCACCCCATCAAAAAAAAAGCAAAGTATAAACCCTATTGATTCTTACGGAATATTTAAACGGCCCCTGAATTAAAATTTTGTTACCAAAAATCTACAGTACAATACCGCGCTTATGACCGTAGGTTTGAATTATTATCATTATCCTACTAGCTGTTCCTGCGACATCGCTCGCGTGGAATTCAGGCAATTATGTTCTAATAGACACCCTATACTTTCCAAAACATCTATCAATTTTGCCAAAATTAGTTTTCAGTACTTTCAGAATGATAAGCGTACACAGAGACAGACGAAATATCTAAATAAAATATTATTGGCTAATTATAATCTTCAAAAAATATATTTAATGTATCGATTACCCATAAAAATAAGACAATAGGAAAACAATGGGAAGCTGGCGTAAACGCCAGGTAAGCGCTCAAGGGGTTAATGTACAGATTTGTCCTAGTTACGGTTAGAAGCAAAATTGCGTGGTGTAATTATAGTTGAATTGAAATTTTAGCTAAAGTAAATGCTAAGTTGTCTTCTATTACTCGTCAAGTTTACAAATCTGTCATAGCATTTACAGGTACAATAGCACTACTCAAGATATTTGGCACTTTTGACTATTTATAATCACGAAGTACATCGTCTATTAAGTCTGGTCAGGTTGTCGTCAAAGCGCTAAACCTATGACAGTTTAAATTACCTATTATTAGTAGTTTGTTTGTTTATTCCAACAGTTGCATTTGAGCCGTTACCTGACTTTTTCCGGCCGATAATTTAATTTATATGGATCGACTTAGACTCCTTTGATTTTTGGGAAGTTAACAGAGTTCCGCTTAAAACTTTAAAAGTCATGCAATTGTGAACAAAATCCCAGACATTGATTAGTTTTACTGGTGTACTAGCTGTGCCCGCGGCTGCGCCCTCGTTTTATATATTCTTCACTACATTTTTTTACGGAACCCTAATTATTATTTACGTAAAAAATTATTTACGCAGAGCAAAAAAATTAAAAGTACCTTAAGTTACGCGGGATAACTTCAGCAATCTACTAAAACAAGTCCCGTCAAAATCCGTCCAGCCGTTCCGGAGATTAGCCGGAACAAAGAAACAGACAGACGGACAAAAATATTAAAAAATGTATTTTTGGTGTATGTATCGAATATTCATGTTTCGTAAAACAATTTAATTTTGACAAACAGACACTTCAATTTTATTTATTACTATAGATACCTTATATTACTTGTACGAAGAAAATAGAGTCCAGTATTTTCCAATTATTATAAAAAAAATTTAGTGAATAACATTATGCGGAATAGAAAATACGTAGGCGGAACCGCGGAAACAGCTAGTTAAAAGTAAATAATAAAATTGACGAATCGACTACTCTATATCATATATATCAAGTAAGTGATGTTCATTTCAATTCAAGGTGGTGGAACTTGACCTTTCGACGGTCGTGACGTCAGTTAGTGGACCTAAACGACCTCAGGATAGAGTATCAGTGGCCCTTATGAAGAAAGACTTCCAAGATTGCTTGACCAATAAGGTAAGTGCTCATATAAGCTATTTACAGAAACCATAATATGTATGTAATAATGGATTGAACCTGATGAAAGTATCCAATGATCATAAACATCAAACTCCCAGTAACAGAATTACAAACATGTCTGCTGAGACAGTAACAACTATAAAGAATAGACACATATCAGTTGAAAACTGTGGCGAAGACAATTTAATTAAATATAGATTAATAAATAAATAATAAAGCGAAATGTAAATATGAAAATAGTACATTATAATATATATAAAAACCGAATATTCTCTTTAAATAATATATGTTATAAAATATAAAGAATAAATACCTGACAAGCAAAGAAACTCGTCCCATATAACACTGTACCAAAATTTGTTGAACAGTACGCCTGTACCGGTCATAGTAATTTTCCGATCGTCTATGTTCTTCGCTTGTCTCATCTAAAAGTCTGAACGGTATAATGGTATTATGTTGCGGGATCTTTTATTGTCCATCAATTTATTATATCCAATAAATAGTTCGTTGAGTGTTACTTATTCTTCATCACCCATAGTATGTCTGATTACATTAATTTATGTAGTAATCTAATAAATTGGTTGAAAGAACGTTTTTTTTTATCCCTTTATCTGACGTTCTTCGTCTCTCGACCCCTTTTTCTTAATCATATCCTAATTCTATCGTTATTCGGCGTTCCAAATCTTCAAATTTTAAATGTTCCTTCCTAAACGGCCTCCTCAATAAATCCATGAAAATCTCATATTACATTAGCAGAGCGCACGCGTAAGATATACTGACTGTTAGCATGAATAAACGAATAGAAAACCTTGAATTAAATAAATAAACATAATGATGATATATAAATAAGAATAATAAAAAAAATATTACAAGAACAAATTCTATGACAACCAATCATTACAACACACAAGAGATTTACACTAAAACGTGATGAAAGTGTCTAATGACCATAGTGATCACACTCCCAGTGACAGAATTACAAACATGTCTACTGAGACAGTAACAACTAAAATGAATAGACACATAGCAGTTGAACACACAAGAGATTTACAATAAAACATGATGGAAGTGTCCAATGATAATAGTCATCACCCTCCCAGTGACAGAATTACAAACATGTCTACTGAGACAATAACAACTATGACGAATAGACACATAGCAGTTGAACACAAGACATTCATACTTATAACATGATGTAAGTATCCAATGATCATAGTTATCAGACTTCCAGTGACAGAATTACAAACATACATTAAAACACGATGAAGTTATCCAATAGTCATAGTCATTACACTCCCAGTGACAAAATTACATACATGTCAACTGAGACAGTAACAACTAAAACTAATAGACACATAGCAGTTGAACACACAAGAGATTTACACTAAGAGATGATAAATTGTCCAATGATCGTAGTCATCACACTCCCAATGACAGAATTATAAATACACACTAAATCATGATGAAAGTGTCTAATGGTAATAGTCATCACACTCCCAGTGACAGAATTACAAACATGTCTACTGAGACAGTAACAACTAAAATGAATAGACACATGCAGTTGCACACACAAGAGATTTACACTAAAATATGATGGAAGTGTCCAATAATCATAGTCATCACACTCCCAGTGACAGAATTACAAACATGTCTACTGAGACGGTAACAACTAAAATGAATAGACACATAGCAGTTGAACACACAAGAGATTTACAATAAAACATGATGGAAGTGTCCAATGATCATAGTCATCACACTCCCAGTGACAGAATTACAAACATGTCTACTGAGACAGTAACAACTAAAACGAATAGACACATAGCAGTTGAACACACAAGAGATTTACACTAAAAGATGATGAAATTGTCTAATGATCGTAGTCATCACACTCCCAGTGACAGAATTATAAATACACACTAAATCATGATGAAAGTGTCCAATCATAATAGTCATCACACTCCCAGTGACAGAATTACAAACATGTCTACTGAGACAGTAACAACTAAAATGAATAGACACAGCAGTTGAACACACAAGAGATTTACAATAAAACATGATGGAAGTGTCCAATGATCATAGTCATCACACTCCCAGTGACAGAATTACAAACATGTCTACTGAGACAGTAACAACTAAAATGAATAGACACATAGCAGTTTTGCACACAAGAGATTTACACTAAAACATGATGAAAGTGTCCAATGATCGTAGTCATCACACTCTCAGTGACAGAAATATAAATACACACTAAATCATAATGAAAGTGTCCAATTATAATAGAATCCCACTCCCAGTGACAGAATTACAAACATGTTTACTGAGACAGTAACAACTAAAATGAATAGACACATAGCAGTTTTGCACACACAAGAGATTTACACTAAAACATGATGGAAGTGTCCAATGATCATAGTCATCACACTCCCAGTGACAGTATTACAAACATGTCTACTGAGACAGTAACAACTATGACGAATAGACACATAGCAGTTGAACACAAGACATTCATACTTAAAACATGATGTAAGTATTCAATGATCATAGTTATCAGACTTCCAGTGACAGAATTACAAACATACACTAAAACATGATGAAGTTATCCAATGATTATAGTCATTACATTCCCAGTGACAAAATTACATACATATCAACTGAGACAGTAACAACTAATACTAATAGACACATAGCAGTTGAACACACAAGAGATTTACACTAAAAGATGATGAAATTGTCCAATGATCGTAGTCATCACACTCCCAGTGAGAGAATTATAAATACACACTAAATTTGATGAAAGTGTCCAATGATAATAGTCGTCACACTCCCAGTGACAGAATTACAAACATGTCTACTGAGACAGTAACAACTAAAACGAATAGACACATAGTACTCGAACACACAAGAGATTTACACTAAAACATGATGAAAGTGTCCAATGATCGTAGTCATCACACTCCCAGTGACAAAATTATAAATACACACTAAATCATGATGAAAGTGTCCAATGATAATAGTCATCACACAGCCAGTGACAAAATTTCATACATGTAAACTGAGACAGTAACAACTAAGACTAATAGACACAGCAGTTGAACACACCAAGAGGTTTACACTAAAACATGATGAGATTGTCCAATGATCATAGTAATCACACACCCAGTGACAAAATTATATACATGTCTACTGAGACAGTAACAACTAAGACTAATAGACACATAGCAGTTGAACACACAAGAGAGTTACACTGAACATAAAGAAAGTATCTACTCATTATAGTCATCATATTCCCAGTGACAGAATTATAAATATGTCTGCTGAAATCATGATAACTGCAATAAGTAGACAAATTAATTTGTATATAATTATAATGAAATATTTTAAAGTGGAGTCTTCCGATCGTAGTCATCATACTCCCAGTGACTGATTTGTAAACATGTCTGCTGAGATAATGAGAACTGCAATAAATAGACAATTTAAATTATTTTACAAATATTTAACAATTACCATAAAATGTCTTGAAGTCTTCCAATCGTAGTCATCATATTCCCAGTGACAGGATTGTAAACATGTCTGCTGAGATCATGACAACTCCAATTAGTAGACAAATAAAATTATTTTGATACAATTACAATTAAATATTTTGAAGTCAAGTCTTCCGATCGTAGTCATCATACTCCCAGTGACAGGATTGTAAACATGTCTGCTGAGATCATGGCAACTGCAATAAATACACAATTTAAATTATTTTGCATATATTTAACAATTACCATAAACTGTCTTGAAGTCAAGTCTTCCAATCGTAGTCATCATATTCCCAGTGACAGGATTGTAAACATGTCTGCTGAGATCATGGCAACTGCAATAAATACACAATTTAAATTATTTTGCATATATTTAACAATTACCATAAACTGTCTTGAAGTCAAGTCTTCCAATCGTAGTCATCATATTCCCAGTGACAGGATTGTAAACATGTCTGCTGAGATCATGACAACTCCAATTTGTAGACAAATAAAATTATTTTGGTACAATTACAATTAAATATTTTGAAGTCAAGTCTTCCGATCGTAGTCATCATACTCCCAGTGACAGGATTGTAAACATGTCTGCTGAGATCATGGCAACTGCAATAAATACACAATTTAAATTATTTTGCATATATTTAACAATTACCATAAACTGTCTTGAAGTCAAGTCTTCCAATCGTAGTCATAATACTCCCAGTGACAGGATTGTAAACATGTCTGCTGAGATCATGGCAACTGCAATAAATACACAATTTAAATTATTTTGCATATATTTAACAATTACCATAAACTGTCTTGAAGTCAAGTCTTCCAATCGTAGTCATCATATTCCCAGTGACAGGATTGTAAACATGTCTGCTGAGATCATGACAACTCCAATTTGTAGACAAATAAAATTATTTTGATACAATTACAATTAAATATTTTGAAGTCAAGTCTTCCGATCGTAGTCATCATACTCCCAGTGACAGGATTGTAAACATGTCTGCTGAGATCATGGCAACTGCAATAAATACACAATTTAAATTATTTTGCATATATTTAACAATTACCATAAACTGTCTTGAAGTCAAGTCTTCCAATCGTAGTCATCATATTCCCAGTGACAGGATTGTAAACATGCCTGCTGAGATCATGACAACTCCAATTAGTAGACAAATAAAATTATTTTGTATATAATTACAATTAAATATTTTGAAGTCGAGTCTTCCGATCGTAGTCATCATACTCCCAGTGACAGGATTGTAAACATGTCTGCTGAGATCATGAGAACTGCAATAAATAGACATTTTAAATTATTTTACATAAATTTATCAATTACCATAAGATGTCTTGCAGTCAAGTCTTCCAATCGTAGTCATCATATTCCCAGTGACAGAATTGTAAACATGCCTGCTGAGATAATAACAACTGCAGTTAGTAGACAATTTAAACTATTTTATATACAATTACCAATTAAAATAAAACGTCTTCTAGTGAAGTCTCCCAGTGACAAATAAAACATGTCTGCTGAGATCATGGCAACTGCATTGAGTAGACAAATTAATCATTTTGTATACAATTAAATACTTTGAAGTCGAGTCTTCCGATCATGGTCGTCACACTCCCAGTGACAAAATTGTAAACATTTCTGCTGTGAACATGATAACTGTAATAAGGTAGACATATTTAATGATTAGTCAGCTCATCCTTTTTGATATAAACCTTAGTAAATATAACTAAAGAATTTATTTATCCTATACATTGAAATAACCTGCAAGTAAATCTTAATTAGATTTATAAGAAAACAAACAAATAAGACTTTATATATTCAACATTTAGCTGTACACGCGGCTCGGTTCGCGTATAATATTTACATTATTTCAAAGTTGATAGATTTACTTCATTTTTGTTATAATAATTTGGTAATGTAAGTTTAAAAATAGTATTATACAAATCTATTTAATGATTTTCTAGTTATAAATAAACGGACAGAAAGATAGACGTTGCTCTTTGTATAATGCAAGGAAGTGTAATAATTTTATCTTGAATAAGTATTTACTTACTTGAATCTCATTGATTTCTTTCGTTCTTGACTAGACTTTTCATAACAAAAAAAAAAAAAACAATATTTTTAAATAACTTGTAAAGAATAAATGTACAATAGAAGCACTAGGCCCATATAAAAATGTATTAAGACCGCGAAAACGAACAAAAAAAAAACTCTTCAACAATAAACTGTGATATTGGGTTTGAAAATTGCCAACCGCCGGTTGCGAAATTACGCGAATTAGCCAAAGTCGGAGAGATCTTGCACGCACTGTCACAAAACTCAAAATGATGTTGAAACAACAAGGTCTATAAGTTTTTATACCATATTAATTAATTCTAAATGAGCTGCACCAAACAACACCCTTTTTAATTAGGGAATGATCAATTTATATAATTGATTCATTATTCATTTGTAAATTGATTAATTAGTGTATCTTATAGAAATTGTAAAAACATGTTGTCAATACGCTATAATGTATTTATTAATTTGTGTTATTTTTTTTTAAAACCTTGTTTTTAATCCTTGTAATCATTTCAAAAAGAAAAATAAATAATATGTTTTTTTATATAAACATATTTCACGGAAACAATATGTCTGAGGTTTTTAAATTATGTATGCCATGGCCAGTGTTATGTATTTTTGTCTATTGTAATTATTTTTATTATTTAGGAATTTTTTTTATGTGAGGCCTAATTCTCCTGTATTTGTTAATGTGTCGATTACCCATAAAAATGAGACAATAGTAAAACAATGGAAAACTGGCGTAAACATCAGATTAGTGCTCAAGGGGTTAATTGTATCATATTTTCTATCTTTCTTATAATTCTTCCGATATTTTTTTAAATGGTCATTGATAAAGATTGGATCCAATTTTTTTCTTGTACAGGTTTTTAATTATATTTAGTAGGCACTAACAGAAACCAAAGATATTTCTTACAAATTCAAACACATGCCTATAAAACCTGGCCAATGAATAGAATCTTGTTCAAAATTTCATAAGTTTTAATTTCTTTTTACACAGTACCCCTAATTATTTTCCTAAACTAAAAGTAATCTAAGTTACTACTTTATATCTTCAGTTATCTGCCAGAAAGAGTTCCGTTATAATCGGAAATTCGGAAATTACCCGGAAATAACAGACCAACATATGTTTTCTTTAAACTGTTTGTTACATTAATTTTAATATTACATACCGACACTTCAATTTTATTTATTTCTATGTAACTAAATCTGTACTAATACATGAAATTGAAGCGTCTGTTTGTAATGTCATAATTATTTTTTTTTACTAAATATACATGATTGTGTATATACGATACCTACACTAAAAATATTTTTTTTTTAATTCGATAATAATTAGGGTTCCATGTAAAAAAAACTACTTTACGCAGTGAAACGCGGGAATAGCCGCGGGCACACAAATAGCGAAATAATAAAAACAGCAACAATTATGTGGAAAAACATTTTTTATTAGCAAATTATGATTTTGCGAGGTGCCTTCTTCGTTAAGGGATTTTATAGCCTGTAGAATTTTTATTCGAATCACGCTGTGAATGTCTAGTTTCTAGCTTGGAATCGGAGCACTTCTACTCTCACTAACTGATATGTGTATGGGGGTCGCAGGTCGTAGTTCAGTCCTATCACTCCCCTTTATCATCTATACTCGTACTTAGTTTATCACTATTTATTGCATCGATGCTGATTCTCGATATCTCGATGCACTTTTAATGTATTTTTTGTAGACGCTCGCTGTAAAACTATTTAGTGATATAGCTTTATGAAGCGATTACAACTCATAAGCTAAGTCACCAAATGATTTGACAGCGATAACTTTAGGGTAGATCGGTGTCCCTTCTCCTGGTATGAAGGTAGGAGATTATATATTGTGATATCCTTGTGGAAGGTTGCCGGATTATTTCTCGGATTCAGCTGAACACGATTATAATTTTAAAGTAGCTGTCATACCCGACGTTACCTGAATTATATTTATATTTAAAAAAAATACAGTAAATCTTCATCACCCTGAACTTATCCCACTTTTGTTTTGGAGTCATCGCAACATGACTTCCTCTTCCATTCATCTCTATTTGAGGTTAGACCTACATTCATTCCCTAAATATATACAGTAAAAAATAATAATAATAAATAGCCCATATCTTTTGCAATATTACAAGGAACATAAGGAAAGAGATCTGATCAAAACAGATCTAATGGATTTAAAGTGTGTTTGATATACAGTGTGGCCAGCCAGAAAAATTATAAAAACATATGTTAAATTATCAGAAAAAAAAACTAGAAATATTTAATAGCTATTAAATGAAATTAAAAAAAAAAAACAACCAGATTGATCGATATTTGCTAGAGATATTGTCCGAATTAGATAAAAATGGTAGAAATTATTTTTTATTTAAAAAAACAAAAGTAAAAAAAAAATAAGCAGACAGACCTCCTACTTTGAAGTTTAGTTTTTTTTTTTTTTTTCAAAAATGTTACACATATTTTCATAATTTTTCGGGCGGTCATTTGAGAGTGGACCACATTGTATATAGTATAGAGTAACCCCAGTAAATGTAGTTGTCTTTATTTAATTAATGTAAACATCATGGATTAACTCATGATATTTCATAGTTGAAGCAAGAATATTCTCTTCTTTCATTTTTGCTATAATAAAAAAATAAACATTAATATGCACGGTCAAACAATTTGGTTATAGAATTTTAAAAAAGAAATCAATTCGGTAACTAAACTGAATCACTCAGATTTACTAGCCGCTCTCCACGATATTACCCACGTAGTTCCCGTTCCCGTGGGATTTTCTTAATAAAAGCCTATCCCATATCACTCCCTGGATTTCAAACTATCTCCATACTGAATTTCATCCAAATCGGTCCAGTAGTTTTTAAGTTTATTCGCTACACATAAAAATGCAAATCTTTACGTTTTACCGTCAGTTGTTTATTCCTGGCAATATTTGAATTTTTCTTTAGTTTTGCATTTTAATGTAATTTATTTAGTAAGTTAAACGTTCATATCCATATATATATTAATAGCTGGAGATAAGAAATAAGAGCACATTACCTTTTCTCAGGAATCGAATGTCGTTATTTTTTTTTTATAAATTACTTTCGACCTCGTTTTTTTAGTATTATCAATATTTCATCGTATATCAAGAAATAGTTTTACTTTTCTTCAAATCTTTTATAATGATCATGTTTGAAATTTAAATCAGTTCACCCACTACTATTGTTATATACGGAATATTTATTGATAATAGATTATATACTTACGTATAGAAATAATAAATAGCATTCCCGCCAACAATTTGCGGTTAAATAAACTATTTATATAGTGATTGATATGTTATCATTTTGCGGTTTCTTTTTAATATAAAGGTTGCCTGGTTTTTTATATTTACTTATATATAAATATCGATACATACAAAATAATAATACCTGGGTACTTTTTATTTTATTTATTTCAATAATTAACGTCAATAAATGTAATTAAAGTCGGCAAAAATTCTATAATATGGCGTGCGCTGCCTGAATTACTTGATGTATGCCTGTGCGTTGTTTGCGCCTGGGTCACACTCGCCCAGTCGGTCCTTCGGGGGTAGACCAAGGAGAGCAATGTTTTAGGCATAAAGAACAGGGTGGTTGATTGAGGGCTAAACCGGGAGGTGACACGAAGCATCACATGGCTAGGATGCTGTGCAGGCCGCCATTCAGGCCTATTAAGGCAAAAATAGCTGGGTCCATAGTTCAGAAGGCTTGGGAGGACTAAACGCAGACGGCGGCTCAGTCCGGACGGGAGTGGACATAGAGTAATAAGATCGATGGCTCTATAGAGAGAATATAGGCTGTCTATTACAAAGTAATTGTATAAATTAAACGCGAGTGAAGTCGCGGACACAGCTAGTTTAAAATATATACATACTAACAACGTGAGTCGTATTTTGGGTTAAATTTAAATTTTATAATTATCTGTTTTTTAAATTATTATGTAATGTGTCTTGTACCCATAAAAATGAAACAATAGAAAGACAATAGGAAAACAATGGAAAGCTGGCGTAAACGCCGGGAAGGTGCTCAAGCGGTTAATGTCCTTTTTCCCCTTAATTCCTGTTTTACATAAATTAAATACGGGCAACGCCTTTTTTTTATAAAGCTTCTATTAGCTTTATACTTATGTTAGTATGTGCCTATTGTAACGGAAACTTTAAACATGATTTTGACCCCCTTCAAAACGTCGGATTGACTCGAAGTTTGGCATACTTATCACGGACCGATGACAATTCAGTATTTTAAACCGTTAGTCCCGTTATCCTTTTACAGGATATTAGCGATTTTTTAGTATCTGATAACCGGTAGTGTCTTTGCGCCGATAGGACTAATCGTAAATGCATTACATGAAATGACTAGATTACAACGGAATTCATAAAAATCAGATAATAGTTTAAACAAACATTTTATAGAAAATCCAACTAAAAAAAATGAAATAATTAATTTTATTGTAAAAAAAGCGTGGGGCGCTTTTTAAAATATCATCAAAATCCTTCTACTTATATCTGTCAATGAAATATTTATAACTATTGAAACCGTGCAGCCCATGATTTTTTTTCTTTACAATAAAATCCATTTTATTTTTCTCTTATTTATTTTCTATTTTTTTAGTTTGATTTTCTATAAAAGCGTGTTTTTTCGGTTTTTTTAAACAATCATTTTTTGCTTATAGAGTAAGGTTAAGTGGATCCCAACCTACGTTCATCAACGCTGAATTCGATCACACAATAACTGAAACATTATAAGCCTTTATAATAGTTGTTGATTTAACTGCAAAAATTTAATTCAATTCAATCTGTTCCACCAACCTCGATACAAATACGGCGTGATGATACGAGGTCTATAAAGAGGTAGATATTAAAAAAAAAACACCATGTATTTTTTTATACACACAGTTATCGGAATTTGATAAAAATGTAACCTCAAAATGTTTTCGAACTAATAACAATACTAATAATTTATTAACGACATAGACCCACCCATTAGTAAATATGTCATAGAGAGAAGTCGTTTAAAGATACACCGTATCCATTCATATTATATTGATTACTAGCTATGTGCCCGCGACTTCGCTGGCGTTTCATATATTCCTCACTGCGTTTTAAAATGTTATTAAACGGAACCCCAATTGTTTTCCTAAAAATTTAGTACCGAGATAAAATATTTTTTTTTCTCTTAAATGCAAACGCTTACCCTTAAAACTGTATATTGAATCGGATTTTATTCATTTTTATGAGTTTTAAAGGTTACCCGACCTTTTTTTTTACCCGAACCCTAGTTATTTTTGGAAATTTCTTTCTTTCACTTTAATTCTATTTATTAGTATAGATTGTTCAAAAGACAAATTACAAAAATTTAATTTCTTTGAAATTGCGTAAAGACGAAGTAGATATTATTTCTTTGTAATTAATATCGTAATTATATAAGTATTAACAATTAAAATATGATGTCTAGTAAACGAATTAGTGTTAATTAACTTAATCATCTCGTAATGAGTTCAATTATCATTTTTGGTCGTGTTATGTTCCAATAGTTAATTACAGGATCGTTTAGAGATATTTGTATGTCGAAGTGTTTTCATTGATATATTAAACTACCTGGATTCCCGCTGCTCCGCCCGCATTTCATATTTTCTTTACTGTGTAATATAGATAGTTTTAAATAATCATTGAGAAATAATGTTTTTTTTTACGTTCACTATTTTTTTATTGTCCTAAATTGTTTCTGGTACTAACAGAAATCAAAGATATTTCTCATAAAATTCAAAAAACCTGCCAGTTAAACTTTGCAATGAATCGGATTTTATTTGCAATTTCATGAGCTTTAATTTTTTTTTACGCGGAATACAAATTATTTTTGTCAAACAAAAGTAGCCTAAGTTACGCGGAGTAACTTCAGCTATCTGCTAAAAAAAAGTTCCGTCAAAATAGGTCCAACCGTTCCGGAGATTACTCGGATCAAGCAGACTGACAGACAAAAATTTGAAAAATTGTTTTTGTTTTGGTATAGGTGTAACGTATATACAATTCATATGTATTTAGTAAAAAAAAACAGACACTTTATTCTTATTTATTAGTATAAATACTGCACGTATGCAGTGAGATTATATAGATAGAGGAAATGCAGAAACCAAAAGGTTTAAAGCTGGTCGTTGTTTGAAAACATAACATAAGCTCACGCCAGTTATCTCCGAAGGGTTAGGCAGAGGTGAAATAGCGAACTACAGCACCCGCATTTCGCAGAGCTCAGTTCCGTACCAGATGTAACAGGGGGCGAGCCTGTCGCCATATCGGGCACAAATTCCAGACTCCGGAATGATACTGAGTAGAAAACCCAATATCACTTGACCCGACCCGGAAATCGGACCCGGTATCTCAGAACGACAGTCGTACCGTAATGCAACTGCGCCACATAAAACGCGCATAAGTTTTCACTGACGCGTTCGAAGCCACGGCATATAATATGTTTTGTATATAAATAAAATATATTGTTATAATATAAATACGACTAATTCTACTCACCACCCAAATGAAAAACGGCGTGACGATTTCTCATAACACAAATTAGCAAACAACACGATTCATATACATAGACTCGGCAGTTCAACTCAATAAGGTGCCCATAATAAATAAACTATAAGTGAAATATCATCAGAGGTACTAAATACGTATGGAGATATTTTATTTAACTTGCTTTACAGGCTTGCCATGTAAATCTAGTAAATAGACACTTCGTAAAAAATGTAATTTACTTAATGTGTTTTTTTGTTTTAATGATTCTCTGCCTAACCACTTATGGTAATAGTTTAAATATATTTGATTTGAAAGTGAAATTACCGTTTGATTTATTCACATCTTGTGTTTATGTTTCATATTTTGATGCTGTCAGTTATTTTATTTCCTGTTTGATACATAACTAACTATCTGTACTCTATACTAATAAATAAAAATGAAGTGTCTGTTTGTAATATCAAATTAACAATTATTTATTTAATACATATGTATGTATATACGATACCTATATGAAAAATTCATTTTTTTTATCTGTCTGTCCTTCTGTCTGTTTGTTCCGGGTAACCTCCAGAACGGATGGGCCAATTTTGACGGGACTTTTTTTGGCATTTAGCTGAAGATATTCCACGTAACTTAGGCCACTTTAATTTTTCCAAAATAATTAGGGTTCCTCGTAAAAAATAGCTAAAACACATGAAATTGTGTATAAAATTCGATTAAATGAAGTTTTACTGGCGGGTGTTTGAATTTGTGAGAAACACGTATACTTAATGTTAGTAACAAAATATAATTAGGGATCCCTATAAAAAAAATAATACCTATACGAAACGCGGGCGCAGCCGCGGACACAGCTAGGTATATACATATATGACTAAAAATTAACTTTTGTATGTTTGTTATTGAAGTGATAACTTCTTTAGCGGCGTTGAGCGATTCGCGGTAGAGCCCGTCAGCCGTCAATATGTCAAGTATGCTCAGAGACAGCCTGTCGTATGTTTTAATTATGAGTAAATTTTATGTAATTATTACTCGGAGCGTCAATTGATGTAAAAAGCATACAAATATATGTTAAATGTTAGGTTCCATCCATTAAACCAAAAGACGTCCACTGATGGACATAGGTCTCCCCCAAAGTTCTCCACGACGACCGGTCTTATGCCACCCGCATCCAGCGGATTCCCGCGACCTTCACCAGGTCGACGGTCCACGTTGCCTACCAGCCTACCAGCGCTACGTTTTCCAGTACGCGGTAGCTATTGGAGAACCCGTAGGCTCCATCTAGCATCGGTTCTGCGAGCAATGTGCGCAGCCCTCTTCCACTTAAATTTAGCAATTCTTCGGGCAATGTCGATTACTTTAGTTCGTTCCCCTGCGGATCTAATTCCTGATTCGAACACGCAGTGAAACTCCAAGCATAGCCCTCTCCATTGCCCTTTGAGCAAATATTAGGTTATGTTACTAATTTCAAACATAAAAAAAAACAGTTCTTCCAAATCTTCAAGCTTTCACTTCTGTGGGCAGTTCAGTCTTTTATATATATTTGTGAACCAACTATCTGATTTGATAAAACTTTGATGAGTATTGTTTACGTATAAATGAGAAAATTCTCGCTGAGCGTTAAAAATTTGGAAACAAACATGTCGCTTTTTTTCCAAGGAAAAATACAAATAACACTTTATTTTGTATTTTAATTCGCACGTGAAATAAAAATATTGCAGACAGATTTGTGAAAGAAAAATCGTTATTTTTTAATACTGTAAGTGAGGATGTGGTTCTCGATGATAAGCGCACTGTACCTAAAGGTACTGGGTCTCGTGTGAAGTTGCCGTAACACAGTTATTGGTATTTGGCGACAGGATTTCAAACTTGAGGGTGGTAGCTACCCATGCGGCCATGCTCCCTACCACCATTCTATGGTTTCCTCACGATGTTTTTCTTCAGCGAAAACTCAGGCTGATTACAGATTTGTCGATGGGTTCTAACCTACGTCAATTGGACACGGAAACCAACCGCACTAAAGAATGTATGAAAGATTGTTCGAAAAAAAAAAAATGCCTAAAAGAAACCGTTGAAAATTACAAAATTCTATTAAAGTTTTTGGGTGATTAACAATAGAATTTAAGAATAACGGTAACTTTTCTCGGTTTTTATCCTGGTAAAAAAAAAATTACATCTAAATATAAAAACATATATGATTCGATTTCTGATCATATAATTGCTTATTAATAAGCGCACCCGGTGCGAAGTGTTAGTCTAATAAAACATTTATTTCTGCTGGATCAGCGTACTTCGAAATTGGCTTGAATAAACGCATACATAACAGAATTATATTGTTTCTTCTGACTTTGTTTATGTTCTTCCGCGTTTATTGTAGTGATGTGGTGATTTTAGGTTTGTGATATATCGATT
Source organism: Samia ricini (assembly GCA_014132275.2). NCBI lineage: Eukaryota > Metazoa > Arthropoda > Insecta > Lepidoptera > Saturniidae > Samia > Samia ricini. Next base: position 10,863,877 of record AP028167.1, read on the forward strand.
ATTTTCCGTTAATCTTATTAATTTATTTAAAATGTCACTGAAAAAAAATGCAATAAATATAAAGTGATTTGTTAAAATATGAAAAGTCCTTTTTGCGCGCAATTTCAGAAAGTCATACATATGTACATCTTTTTTTAAATCTCTTTCCCAGTTTTTGATTTCTAACCTTCACTATAGATAAATTGTATGATAGTCTTTGCCTTCACTAATAATATGTCTTACTTCGGTGGTCACCTTTGCTCTCAGATAAGCTGTAATGTGATTGCAACACAGAGCGTGCCTCGTGGCTTCACTTGCAAATTACATAATCTATTCGTTATAATTATTCACAGTATACTATTGATGATAATTGTTTATATTGTAAAGTTTTTCAGGAGATTATTATTTTTTCGTATATTTCATTGTCTATTCTCATAATAGGTTGGTTCCTATTTTCATAAATGTAAAAAAAAAATACACCAGAACCTTGACAGAAAATAATGGCGTAAATTAGTAGTTTTCAAGTTAAAAACCAACTAACGGTCAGAGAAATTAAAACTATTTGCTTTTTATAATATGTAATATAATTGTGTTACATTTGTATTGACGGACTTGTAAATAAATAAATATCGATAAAACCGACTTGAAAATCAAAACATCGATATTTACTATTCAGACATTGGCCCATCCCTAAGGACTTGTGTTTATCCAGGTCAAGGTGTTTTAATACGTGAAGGTTTAGAAATTCATGTTTCATACATACTTTCGCGACAATTACGCGCATCTCTATACTAGGCACAGTTATCGGCATCGCTCGTTTTAAAATAATATTTAATTTAAAATTATAATTGAGAGTTAGTGTAATTATGAGAATACTTATTGTAATCAAATATTATGTAAAACTATAATCTATATCTAGATTTATAATGCCACTGTAAAACTAAAAAAAACTGTTTATTGAATATATTTGTGAAAAACTATTAATTAATCTAAAGTAATAAATAAATTGAATCGTCTATTTGTGATGTCAAAATATTTTTGTTTGATAAATACATATGCATGTATATACGATACCCATGGTAACAAAAAATAAAACATTTTGTCTGTCACTTTGTCCTGGGGTAATTTCCGGAACAGTTGAAACGAGACTTTGACGAGACTCTTGTTAGTAGATAGCTGAAGTTACTCCGTGTAACTTGGGGTACTTTTGTTTGACGAATATAATTAGGGTTCTACGTAAAAAAAATTAAAACTAATGAAATTTCGAATAAAATAGAACTCAGTGGGACACCTTTACGTGGGCGGAGCCGCGGACACACAGGTAGTTAAAAATAAAAGTATAAAAAGTTTGAATACAAAATTTTAAAAGCTTTTTCTCCATATATATTAAAAAAAATTATCTTGTTTGTCGTGTCTCATTTTCAGGTCAATCCGTTTGAAATCACAACGATTTTTTGACATTATTTGGGCTCAGTGCTTTGACCACAAGCTTACTTGTTCAATTCATATCTATTTAGCTAAAACAATTTTTTTTTACATTACAAACACAATTTTCAATTTTATTTTAGTATAGATGTACTCGAACTCGACCCCACTGCGCCATAATCGGTAAAGAAGGTTCACTTCATAAGTAGAAGAATCTCTTTCCAGGTCGGGTTTAAAGGTTACGGGTTGAACTCGGCGCAGTTATCAGGGTCGGGCGAGTTCACATACAGCGACGGGAAGACGTACAGCATCACGCACGGGAGCGTGATCATAGCGGCGATCACATCCTGCACGAACACTTCGAACCCGAGCGTAATGCTTGGCGCTGGTAAGTCTGTTATTTATACCATTTTTGAAGTTTTTAAAGGGTGTTTTTAAAGGGCCTTTGGTGTTAAGCGATTCTCGGTAAAGGAAAATCTTCGGTTCGCGTTACCAATACTATGACGTCAGCCGTCAATACGCTACAGTATTTCAAATATAAGATTGCGTTTAAGTGCTGGCGCTCAGAGACAAATAATAAAATGTTTATTTAAGGAACCTATCGTATGCTTTGATTATGAATAAACCATATTAAAATGTATATAATGACAAACCAGACAAATGTTTAATTGTTAAAATAGGTTATGTTAATAATTACAATTAACAAGGTTAACCTTTAAAAAACAGTGTATCCAAAGTTTCGAGTTATCACTTCTGTTGGCAGTCCCCATGACTGCTATTTTTTTTAAATATGGGAAACGTCTAATTCTGTGCCTCAGACCGAACGTTATGATTGCATTAAGTTCATATTAATGTTTGTTCATATTTTTTTTTACTCATTCCATATTTATTTCCTTTATAGATTGTCTTTTTTTGTATATTATATGTGGGTATAAAATAATTTCGACGTTGCCTAAATAAAAAAAAATGTAAAAACTGGCAACACCGTCACATTGAATTGGTATTAATTTTTGTGTCGTATTTTCTTAACATAAAATTGAATTTCTCAACAGGCCTGTTAGCTAAAAAGGCTGTCGAGAATGGGCTAACTGTACTACCGTTTATCAAGACATCGCTTTCGCCCGGGTCTGGCGTGGTCACTTACTATCTCAGGGTATGTCGATATGATTGTAAACTGTAATAATATATACTATTGTCAGCATGACAATGATTTTCTTTACAGAAATACATATGCACGCACACTGGAATCGAACCTGTTACCTTTGAAAATAATTGCTATGTCTACCAGAGAGCACGTTTAAATATTAAAATATATATATATAAACATATCATTATTAAAAAATAAATCATTTATTTTTACATTATTTAATAGAAGTTAACTTTGTTTACAACTAAAGGTACTGGAATTATTTCATTTGGTTTATAAAATTTTAAGATGCAACATTACAAAGTTCTTGTTTGGGAGTGAGAGGGCATACTTTATCTCTTTCTCGCAAATCGAATGTGTTCATATGGAACTTGTACTAAGCCCATAAGCAGTGATGTCATAACTTGGTATAGTAGGATATAATTAATTAAACTGCTTATAAGTTATTTCATATCAGATTTATATTCTGTTTTCAATGGCCACCCTTAATTATAGTCATTTTTTCTCATGAACCAATAAAGAAGTGTGTGTGTGTGTGTGTTTACTTTTATGTACGCACGTAAGAAGTTATACTTCTTTGACGTAATAATAGAAAAGACTAAAACGTTGACAGCCAACTTCAGGGTTTTGGTTTTTCGTGACGGTGTGCGCGCGCATCGTATGTTGATCAGCTAACTTCAGAGTGTCGCATCGTAAAAATTTACTCTCATCATTTTTCCGTAATAGAAGTATAACTTAAACAAATCATATTAATAAAATACATTATTTTTAAAGTAAAACATTGTTTTTTTTGTACTATGCACAGGAGTCGGTCGGGCGTGGTTCCGTATTTAGAGAAATTAGGTTTCGACATAGTCGGGTACGGGTGCATGACTTGTATAGGAAACTCCGGGCCCATTGATGACAACATCGCTAACACCATAGAGAAGGTAAGCAGGATAATCAATTTAAACAAACATACTTGTTGACCGGCTGTTAGGAAATAGAGTTAAATTTTTTAGTAGCGTTAACAAAAAAAATGTTTTTTTTTTTTTTTTTTTTCGTTTGAAAAGTACGTTTTATATTCTGATTACAACTGCTGTACCGCGCCTTAGGTATGCGCGTGGTGGTGGGAAGTGGGAAGGAAAAAGCAGGAACTTACATGAGATTCGTAGTGTCAGATAGATCTTACAACATCAAAGTACAATTTATTGAAGTTATGAGTACAATTATATAATCCCTGTTTTTTTTTTTTTTTTCAATATATTTTTTAGATAAGTACAAATAAAGAACCAATTTAAATGAAATGAATCCTTAATTCTTGGAAATATAAAATCTTTGTAGCCATTTGTTACGTGAAAAAGTAAAATTGACTTACAATTCAAACCAAAAAATTAAAAACTGTTAGGTAAATAAATTACACTGAATATTCTGACGTAGATTCTGTTTTAACGTCACTTTCCATTTAACTATCGGAGCTTGAATGAGAGTCATCCTGCAGATTTATTATTATTGGCTCAATAATATTATCAAACTTTGTCTGCTTTTCTATTATTAAAATATTCGGCTACTTTGAAAATAACAGTCTTGATATCTCGCGATAACACACGACCTATATTTAGATATTTTAGTGTTTAGCGTCAGTCAGACAGTAACAAATAAGACTAATGAATTCAATGACAAAACGTAGGCTTGTAGAAAAAATATCAATATATCGATATTATTTTGTTAATATATCGATACTATTGAGTGATATTTAATATTTTTGATATATCGATGAATCGATATAACAATCCATAAATTAAAAATGTATAAAAGTCGATATTTTTTTTTTCAAACCAATATATATATAAGTTTTAAGATTAAAAAATACTAAAAAGGAATACATTTTTTATACTAACATCTTTTTAACATATTATCTTTTAGAATATGTATATTTGTTGTTGGTCAACTCGATTTGCTGTTTTATAATTTGGTTTTTAAGTAGGCAACTCTGTTTGTCAATTTGAACTTCAACTGCTCGTCCGTATTATTAGTCGTGAGTTAGAACAGGTCAAAAAAGATATCTGTTAATACTGCTACCCAATAATAGAAGATGCCATTATCTGTTATTAAATAACAGCCTGTTATTTTCCTAAGCACGGTCTTATATAAATTTACAAAGTACCTTTATTAAAAACCAATTACATATTGATAAATAATATTTAATAATGTAATGTAATATTATAATGTTATTTATTGACATCTGTTGTTGCTTAGCAACTTTGTTATAATTAATCTCTGCTAGCAACTGTTGACCATTTGCAAATTTATAAGGGTGTAGGCCCACAGCCCACTGTTGTTACGTAATTAAATCGAAACAAAAATGTTAAATTTAAATGTGCTGTTGCAATTTTCAAAAAAGTATGAATCCAGATAATCTTAGAAAATAAAGCTTTTGTTAAATGCAAAGTTTCATTCCGATCCAATTACATGTATAACATAGAATAAGCTCACGCCTGTTATCCCCGAAGGGTTAGGCAGAGGTGAAATAGCAAACTACACCACTCACATTTCGCCGGGCTTAGTTCCGTCCCAGATGTGACAGGGGGTGAGCCTGTCGCCATATCGGGTACAAATTCCAAAAACACCGGGAAGATACTGAGTAGAAAAACTGAAGTAGATTTGGCCAAATAAATTACTTTTTAAAGCGAGAATATTCTCTGTCAAATCGTATCGATATATCGATATTTTTTCTTGATATATCGACGTCGATATTGATATTTTTAAATATTGATATATCGAAATATCGATATGTTTTTTCACTTCCGACATGCCTAACAAAACGCATCAACTGCTTCGCCCCCCTCGACGTTCGCATGCCAAAGGCGCGGGCCAGCGGTTGTTGTCAGACTATACAAAAAATATTTCAAGTTAAAGTCAGTTCAAGTGTTTTATTTAAACGGAAGTGTAGTTATTTATAACTTGAAGTTTATCAACAGCACCGACGTCATAAAAATCGGATGCCGCGCGTTATAAATATTTTCTCATTCTCAAATAAAGTTATTAATTGTAAATAATGTTATGTTATAATTTAGTAATTTTATCATTTGTTAATATGTTATGTTCGTAATGACATTTTACACATCGTGTGCGACTTATTCTTATATAGTTCGTATTCTGATTAATATTTTATTGCAAATTAATAAATAACCCGGGCAAAACCGATTAGGGTTTTTTATAAATCACTAATAGATAAAATGGTTCCGTACACTTTTATTTTCTCTTTTTCAACAGTTTCTTTTTATGTTATTTAGGAGCTTTGTGAATAAAACTTGTAAACTGATCTTTTTTTTTTCTTCAAATTTTCACTAATGATTGTTATCTGATATCAAAAACACTATGTATAAATACATTGAGTCCCACTTCTGATGCTAGCATGAAACTACATCCTGTATCTTTTGTATGCAGAATGAGCTGGTCTGCTGTGGGGTTTTATCCGGGAATAGGAACTTCGAAGGCCGGATACATCCGAACACTAGGGCGAATTACCTGGCTTCACCCCTGTTGGTAATCGCATACGCGCTTGCCGGGACAGTCGATATTGACTTCGAAACTGAACCTTTGGGTAAGTACTTTTAAAGAATCTGGTTTACATTTTACCAATTTCTTATATAACCCCATAAAGTTATTTATATGTTTTCCAGATGTTACAGTTAAGTGGCAAGAGAAAATAATTCTACCGAAAAACATTCTGTGTGGTTTTAGAAATTATAACGAGTCGTGTTTTAAATTTTTGTCGGTTTATCTGTGTGCACGTATGTTTGTTAATTTGTTTGTCAATCACGTAAAAACTATTGGACCAATTTTGATGAAATTTGATATGATTGTAGTTGATACGTTAAGGGTACGTAACGTTTAGGGTGTATTTTAACACGTATGCTATATATAGTAGATATTCCTAGTGTGTTAGGAACAGCCGATTGAATTTTAAAACACATATTTTTTATAAAGCATACATGTGAAAGAAACTAGTATACATATACATGTAACTAGCTGTATGCCCGCGGCTGCGCGCGCGTTACGAAAGTTCTTCATTGTGTTTTAATTTTTTTATACGGAACCTTAATTATTTTCCCTAGTTTTTTCGGTACTACGATAAAGTAAAACTATTTCTCTCAAATTAAAACACTTGCCAGTGAAACTGTGCATTGAATCGGATTTTATTAGAAATTTAATGAGTTTAAAATTTTTTACACAGAACCCTAATTATTTTCGAAAACCGAAAGTAACCTAAGTTACGCGGGGTAACTTCAGCTATGTAACAAAAAAAAAATCCCTCCAAAATCGGTCCAGCCATTCCGGAGATTACCCGGAACAAACAGACAAAATTTTTAAAGATTGTGTTTTTTGGTATAGTTATCGTATATGAATTCATACGTATTTAGTAATAGATTTACTAGATTTACTATTTAGAAGTTTTCAAATATTTTAGCTGAGTCAACTACACTAGTGTTAATTATATATTATCATATCAGGTAAACGAGCTGATGGCTCTTCAGTATATCTGAGAGACATTTGGCCCACGAGATCTGAAATACAGGAAGTCGAAGATAAGTACGTGATCCCGGGAATGTTCAAGGAGGTAAAGTATTCTTCCTTTACCCAGCTCATTTTGTAGTCCACTACTGGGTGTGGGCATTTCTTCCCATGTTTACAAGGACTGCAGAATTCCTTCCCATACTTCCCGGACTGATGTATTTTTTCCCACATTGAGAAGAATCCGGGTGTCGAATGCGAGTGAAGAATCAATTCATGAAGCAAGTTTTTGAAGTGATTACTTATTATCGGAGGGTAAACCGCTTTCTTAAGTAACGGGTTACGGCGCCAGTCTATCTGGCTTCCCTCTCGCTCACGTATGCGGTAGGCAAGCTCCTCCTTTCTCACTCTAACCCACAGTGCTAGCCGTATTTCGGACAAACGCTTCCCTCTCTCCCACTACTCACACAAAATTCTATAATAATAAAATATATTTTAGAATCAATAAAAGGTTTATTATTATAACCCCTTAAGCACTAACCTAGCGTTTACGCCAGTTTTCCATTGTTTTCCTATTGTCTCATTTTTATGGATACTCGACACATTAATGTACATACATTTAACAAATAACCTAAGATTTTCTGCAGTTAAACAATTTCAATACTAAATAGTTCCACTTAGATTAGTTTAAGTTGTCACTTCTGTCTGGCGTCCCGGGACGCACGCTTTTTTTCTGCCTGACTAGTTTCGAGGCAGAAGTAGGTAATAAATCAAGGCTTTGATAGGAGTCTTTCAATATTTTATACTACTGAACTCGGGCATTTCTTCCCATAATAAAGAAGAGTTTACGGAGCAAAATTCTGCCCGTATTCCACGGCCATGTAAAATTTACAATCACTACTATGATATTATTGATATGAATAATTATATCCTCATTGTAAAACATAATTATTGTAAATGAATAATTTCAATATAGCAACACTAACGGCAAGCGCTGGAAACATTTACTTAGCAAGGCTTGTAAGAACTTGGCCTAAAGAATCAGCATTGTCATCTTCGGCACTATGCTTATAGTGACGCCGATTTGAGTCTTATGAACTGATTCTGTTATAATTATTATTTTTTATTTTTATTTAAAGTAGGTATAGGCTATATTTCGAATTAGAGTATTTTGTATATTATTTTTCATGTCAACATCATCGTCCTGCTCCCTATTTGTTATATGTCGTCGACGTAGTATGTCTTCTTCCAAAAATCTCTATCAGCCACCATTTTTTTTACACGGTATAGGATCAGTGCTTTGACCACAATCTCACCTGATGTTAAGTGACGATATTATTCAGGATGGTAAACACACTAAGTATAGAGGTACTGGTTATCAAGTGATGCTGCCGGTGCACACCCATTGGTATTTGCCGACAGGTTTTACTTCTACAGGATTCTGTATTCTCTTGCCTTCTCTATACAGGTTTACGAGAAAATCGAATTAGGGTCGCCATCATGGCAAGCGCTCTCAGTGCCACAAGGCAAACTGTACGGTTGGGACCTTAATTCCACATATATCAAGAAACCGCCGTTCTTCGATGCCATGACCAGGGTAAGTTTATTTCAGAGCGAGGTCATAATTTTTCACAAAGTTCATATTTCATTACATCTGAAAACACAATTATAACTATTATTACCTAAACTACCACTTTCCCCTTCAAAGATCTCACAAAAAATGTCCCTTTTACTTTTAGGCGATGATATTAATACTGCAATGTCATGACTATTTTATTCACAAATATAGCTTCTTTTTAACCGACTTCAAAAAGGAGGCAGTTTGCAATTCGTCTATATGTTTTTTTACTCGTTTCCTCCGTCAATTGTGAACCATTTTTTTTTTTCGTCGAATGAGTATACTCCCAATGTGGTCCTATTTCCACCAAATCAGGGCCTGATCAGTGAGGCACAGAGAAATCGAGAAAATCCCTCGAATGTTATATAGACACTTCACGTGTTTCCAAAGTTATTAAGTACGCTTCACAGTTATAAAACAGTTATACTTAAACTAAAATGTAAATAAATAATTACTTTTTTAATCTGCTTCTTGAAGTAAACCCTTCAATATACCTCTTGTTTTATATCATTAATAATTTTGGAATCGGTGCGAGCTAGAGTTAACAAATGTATTCATTTACAAATGGAAATAACTGCCTAAACTTTATCACAATTACATATAAGCTAAATAAAGGACTAGGATTATTAAAAAAAAAACAATTAATCAAAATCGAATATAATTAGCGACGTACAATTACACCATTTTGTTATCCGTTAGTTGGCACCAATTTCAAAATTAACGAAGCAGATTAATAAAGTCATTCTTTGTTGACTTCTTAGTGCATTTTATAGTTAATTCTTTTGAAGTCGGTTTTGTTATTAATTAAAAAAATTATATAACATAACGTGATTAACAAACAACCCATAAGGACAGTTTAATAACCCCTTGAGTACTAACCTGCCGTTTAAGCCGGTTTTCCATTGTTTTTCTATTGTCTCATTTCGATCGTGTTTTGATCGTCATTGGTTGATGCCATTAAGATTTTTTTAATGGAAAAATTTCCAGGATCTACCTCAGATTAAGAGTATAGATGAGGCGAGATGTCTCCTACTCCTGGGCGATTCCGTAACGACTGACCACATATCGCCGGCGGGATCCATCGCTAGAAACTCACCTGCGGCGAGGTTCCTAGCAGCTAGAGGGTGAGACATCACCTTCTGTTATAGTTGATAGAAATGTCAAAAAAAATTTATAATAGATTTTTGTGTCAAACCCAAGATTACGTAATAACTCTGTTTCCAATCAAAGATATTTTGTACTAGCATGTTACACACTTTAACATTTCTATTTCATCCTATCTATCAACAAACATTCATAAATTCACACCTCTCTCCCATTAGGGTAGCAGAGACTACGCCCCACCGGAACACTAATTATTTTCCTTAAACTATTTTTGGTACTAACAGAATATAATATAAGATATTTCTCACAAATTCAAAGACCTGCCAGTAAAACTGTACATTGAATTGGATTTTTTTTCACTAATTCATAAATTGTAATTTTTTTTTACGCATAGACCTAATTATTTTCCATTAAAGTAACCTAAGTTACGCTCCTTGACTTGAGTTATCTGCCAAAAAATTCTCGTTAAAATCGCTTCAGTCGTTCTGAAGGTTAACCGGAATAAACAGAAAGACAATGTTTTTTGGTGTTTAGTAATAATTTATTATTTTGGTGTCACAAAACTGAAACTTAAAATTTAAATTATTAGTAACGATCTTTATAATTGATATGTGGTGGAATAGGTTAACGCCTCGCGAGTTTAACTCGTACGGTTCGAGGCGTGGCAACGATGCGATCATGTCGCGTGGAACGTTCGCGAACATTCGACTAGTGAACAAGATGTCGCCCACCGCTGGGCCGAGGACGACGCATCACCCGAGCGGTGACGTCATGGATATCTTCGACGCTGCCGATAGGTAACTAAGATATCTCCCACTTCTGATGTTTTGTTAAATGTAATATTTCTTACTTCTTTCTTATTTCTCCTTTGTGCTCGGTTTTGAGTGTAAGGGTCAATGGAGGGCGAAGCATGGGGGTTTATGGTGTACAAGGGTCAAAAACGACCTTTGAATTAATTAATTTTGTTTGGCCCGTCAAACGAAGTCTTTTACGTTATTGATTCAACTTTAAAAGAAAATTTAATATGTAGATTTCTATTGTATTTATTAGGGTATTTATGTCACGCCTTAAAACGTTCTATCTTCGATCATTCTACTCTCAATTTTGTCTATTTTTGTTTTTTCTATATAATATTAATTATAAAGAGGAAAGGTTTGTGTTTCTGTATGTAACGAATAAACTTAAAAACTAGTGGACCTATTTGAATGAAATTTGGTATGGCGATAGTTTGATATCCAGTGAGTAACATAGAATAGTTTTTTATTCCGAAAACCACACGGGAACGGGAACTACGCGTGTAAAACCGCGAAGAGCAGCCAGTATATTATAAATACATTTATCTATATAAAAAGATATAAGATAATTTTGAATTAAAAAATTATAAACAAAATAATATGTTGTTATTGTTAAAAATATCAGATCACTAAAATTGTAAACTGCGACATCTATCGACTAAATAGCAACACTTGTGCAATATGTTTTAGTGGTATGTTACGATAGATGGCAGTTTTTGTTTAAATGTGTGTTTTCAGATTCTATAAAAGTGTCGGATAAAGTATTTTTTTTTATTTACATTTTTTTTTTCGTTGTCGCTTAGACACAATAGCGTTTAAATTTTTTCTCGGTCAAAACCGAAAGAGTCGTATACTACGTCATATATTAGTACAGTTGGTCATATATTTTTAATCATTAATTTTTGCAGTGTTTTTTTTTTCAATTATTTATGGTATAATTTTAGATTAATTATAAAAGAATCATTCAATATTCGTTATTACTGCAGGTATGCGAGTGAGGGGGTTCCCCTTATCGCTATAGTGGGTAAAGATTATGGGTCCGGATCGAGTCGCGATTGGGCCGCTAAGGGACCATATTTATTGGTGAGATTTTTTCTATATATATATATGCTTTGCCCGCGGTTTTTCTTGCAAATAAATCACCCCTATTAATTGAAAGTAATGTTAATATCTTTTTTATTATTATAAAAAAATATGCCAAATGCAAAGAATTCCTATAAAGATCTTGTTCATAAATAACTGTAAATCTGATATTAAAAATTAAAACGGCAAAAATATTAGGGTTTTTTTTTAAATCATCGTGAAGTTATTGTTATTCAAACTTTATAACTTACAGTATGGGTTGGTGGTTTAATTTTCGGATAAATAGATGTGATATAATAAAAAAAAAACATATCTTGACCTAAATAACTTGATATTACTACTGTTATAAAAGAAGATTTTTATGTGGTGTTATTGCAATCAATGCTTATAACAAATGGATCTAACAGGACGAAATATATACATTGAAGATATTTTAGAAAAATCCGGGGCTTCAGAATCGACTACAGAACACATTTCGATAGTTTTAATTTTTATTTTTTGCCTGTCTGTCTATTTATTAATATGTTTCGCGTCAATCACGCAAAACTACTGAACCGAATTCGATGACAGTAAGTAATAAATAACACTTGTTGCACCCAGTAGAGAGAACATAGGATGCAAATTGTCTGAATACCAAGCGGGTAAAGCCGCGAGCATAGCTAGTTAAGTAAATAATGAAAATAGATGTGATTTAATCGATATACAAAAATATTTTTTATCTATTGATTCCCATGTAACTGTTTGAAAGTGTAAAATAATAAGTGTTAAAGTATCCAAATGCTCCTTGTTTTTTTACCTCGATGAAATTGGGGGCCATCTATAAATTACGTCATGTGAAAATTTAAACTTCAAATCACTAACGTGTTTCTTAATGCCAATTTTTCCTTTTCTTGAAAAATATGCTTGAATCGAAACGCCAATTAATTTCAGAACTTCTGTCTTTTAATTTGATCATTTCTACATGTAATATTACAAAGTATGTGACGTCACAATATAGAGGGTGATTCTCATAAATTTCACAAGGGAAATGGTGGAAGACGGTCCAAAAATTATGCCATTTATACACAATTAGTGTATACGACTTGATGCCTGAGGTATTCTCTGCCAGTCAACTCGAGCAAAATTTTTGTGACTTCATTTAAAGACGGCCTCTTAGCAGCGGACCGCAAAATAACTAATTGGTGTTCGTCTGAACCCTTAGGGTATAAAAGCTGTAATAGCCGAGTCCTTTGAACGTATACACCGTTCGAATCTGGTCGGTATGGGCATCATGCCGCTCCAGTTCCTCGATGGTGATAGCGCTGATGCCTTGGCCCTGGACGGCTCCGAGAAGTTCTCCATCAGGGTGTCGGAGAACCTTGCTCCTGGTGACATCATCACAGTTCAGGTCCGTAGAAAGTTCATTCTTGCCCGTAATTGATAAGGCTGGGGTAGTTATAGGCCATGGTATCTTAATCTTGTCGTATTGATAAAATTGATGAATAATGAAGGTGTATTATATGTTGTGTGTGTCAATTGCTAAGGATTGTAAATTAGAAATAGGATTTAAGTAAATATAAAGAAGATTCGAAATAATCACAATGCAATAGCAACACATAGTTAAGAAATAGAATAAGATTGTAAAATAGAAATAGGATGAAAACAATAAAGCCACAAAAAAAGTAAACAAACCTGATTATGTCAGAGATGTAAGGGGACTAAAAAAAATCTTGTCGTATTTAGTGTAAAATGACAACGAAATAATATCAGAAGTGGGATATTACTTGAAATTCAGTAATATTCACTTGACAAGTACTCAATTCGATGGTGGTGAAAAATCGAAGAGTAATTTATCACCACCATAAAATGCTATTTTGAAGCCAAGAAACTGCAGGACACTACAATGAAGGTTTTTTTTTTTATTATAAGCATACTGCATTGATCCTAATTTCACTTGATTTGAAATAACTATGTGATACAAATTGGGATATACACAAAACCTAGATTAAGGGTGGTGGATACCGCCATGCTATGGTTTCCTCGTGATGTTTTCGTTCACCGAAAGCTCAGGCCGATTATACTAATTATATAGAGGTTCGATTCTGCTTTAAACGACACAGAATCCGACCGCACTGCCAACTTAGCCATTATCGCTTCGGCAAAGTAACTTTACTTGATCTGATGTTAAATAAACTATAGACACTTAGAACGATGACGTCGCGCGAAAGTCATTAGGTATCTCTGCGATTTACACAAGTGTACGGTGGTCGGGAAACCAGTTAACCTAAATTGGCCTATGATTTCCTCATGATGTTTTCCTTCACCGAAAGCTCAGACCTATTTTAGAGTTGAGTAGGTGGGTTTGAACCCGTATCTATTGACGCAAAATCCAACCGCACTACCAACTAAGCCATCATCGGTTCATGTTTTGCTTACTTTTGATGATGTGAGGGAGGGACCCTTCCTGGATGGTGATTAGGTGCGTAGAAAACCTAGAGAAAATTAAGGGGCATGGGATTGCGCAGAAGGGGCGTTGGCAGATTAAAAATTTAGTCTAAGGGCCAATTTTTTGATCCGTAGTCAACTCGAGAAATGGTCAGATTTGTAACAAATGGTTAAAATAATGCCCTGATGCGTTTTTTGAAACATAGTTAAGCTAACCATTTGTCAAAAATGTGACTATTTGTTAAAAAATTTAACCATTCAGTCCAGTCGGGTTAGCAAGATGGCGGATGGTTAACTCTAGTGCGAACAGCTGTTTCATTGCGTTTGTGTAACATTTGAAGTAGATAATTTGAGGTTTCATTATGTAATATTAATTTATATAAAATAATTTGTTAAATAATTACAACGTATTGCTATTTATTATCTTTTTCGTAATATTTTTGTTTATGAATTTTGTTTTTCATAAGAATTCAGTATTCCATTATGTATAGTATATCAAGTTCTTACAACTATATATTTGGCTTGTAAAATATATTAAATTCAAGAATTAAATTATAAAAGCAAAGAATATTTTAGACAAGACGAAATAAAAAAAAAGCTAATAGTATTACAAAACTATCACAAGAAATAATAATGGACACAGATGTTCGAGAGTAGCTCGACCCTTTGTTTTTTTGTAATGTTTGTTCGACAACTCGAATTATGGACCCTGACACATTTTACTCGGAATGATCATACCAAAAAAAAATACCGGAATCAAAAGTATTCTATTATACAGTTCATTTTACTGGCAACATAAATAACTATTGCTAAATTTAACCATAGATTTTGTCATCAAAAAACGCATTGTGATTATAACCATAGTTTGTGTAATAGTAATAGTAAAATTGACAAATGGATATAGTAACTTTGACTACGGATCAAAAAATTGGTTCTAAAAAAGGCAGAAATATTAAGATTGGGGACGACCTGTGTTGTTATGTTCTTTTCTGCGCTGTCATGGCGTACGCTCTGTGTAATAATAATTAATTACGGAGACACGCGAAACGCCTTAGCTTGTCTCTGTGTTGGTTTTTTCCACTATGTGTACGGTGGTCGTAGTAGTACGAAAGCCTTCAATACGACATTACACTTCCAGGTCGATAACGGTAAGTCGTTCCAAGTTAAAGTCAGATTCGATACGGAAGTCGATCTGACTTACTTCAGGAACGGCGGCATCCTCAACTACATGATCAGGAAGATGCTCTGAGACGCTCTCCATCATCAGTGGGATCACCGCCGTCCGTTGAGGGGTGTAGGTACCTTATTTATTATAAGACTTAGCGCTTCTGGTTGTGTCTTTAAACTTGTTAAAAGTAATATTTCCTCATTTCCTTTATTTGTAAGTATCTGAAATCATATATGAAAGAGTTTAAGCAAACCCAGGGGTAATACATTGTCTAAGACAATTGATTTTAGAGACACTTTGTAATATACATATGTTTGGTTAACTACCTCACACATTTTTTTAATAATAATACTTTGATAGTATATTTTATTAACATAATTAATTTGTTAGCAATAATGAAGGCACTTGGTTACTTAGTTAAGTTAAACGCCTTTTACTTTACAAATAAATAACAACTTTATAAAAATGGCTTAATTGACTTCCGTAACATAAAACGTAACGTTACATCCGTAAAATTTGTCTCTTATTTATCTCTATCAAACCAGTTTCAATTGTTTATTTATTTTATAATTGATAGTAAGCGATGAAGGTTTTTCGAGTTTTTTTTATAAAAAAAATAATAATAATAAAGGTAGCACGTGTCAGAAGCGAAACTTTTTTGGCAATATTTACTTAGTTTAAATCTGTGAATCATTTTAAGACATCAAGATACATGTATGACCAATTGCTAAAATATATTTATTTGCACGTTTTCTCAAGAGTGAATATAGCAATAAAAGGAGAAAATAATAGTTCTATATTTAACAAATTATAGCGTGATTTTTGTCTCTTTCTAACTACTTCTATCCCTCTTTTAATATTCAAGAATGAATTATATTCTGACGCGACCTTGAAACGTTACCCTCATCACATGCAAAGAAGTTTTACTTCAAACAATCGGCTATAATTAAAGAGTACTATATTATGGTCTAAGCTGGTTTTTCCCCAAAATGAACCCAATTTACTTCATGTTAACGGTTGGTTTTGAAATCGCAAGTTATTTTAATGGTAATAAGTTATGTGTGATTCTGACTATGTTATGTGTGATAATAGTTAAGCGGGTAGATGTTAAAAAATTGCGTTTCTTGACACTTTTATTTATGTTTAATTGGGAAATAGGACAACAGTTACACATAACAAAATGTGTACGTGCAACACTGGTACAGAGGATAGAGAGAAAACTCTTAACAAAAAAAGAATTATAAAAATATAAAAGATAGAGGGAGACAGAGCATCTAAAAAGCAGCAAAATATAATATTTCCTTAAAAAAAGTTTGGGTTATTTGGCATTTAGCAATCCTACTTTCTCGCGAAACGATATGTGTGTAAATATGATCCGTCATCGAAATTTCTCTCTCAATTTTCATCCACTGACAATTCAATAAAAAAATGTGTGTTACCCTTTTAAAACTTTTATTTAAACAACTCGATTAACGTAACTTCCGGTTTTTTTTTTGTTGTGAAAAAATGAACATACTAATATAATAATTCTTGGAATGTTTCTATTCTATCGGTGCTAATTTGTTAATGGCTGAATGGTGGTTGGGGGAAACGGGGGAAGAGGGGGTGGAGGTTTAACGTGGGTGTCTTGGACCTTATAGTTGTATTTTGACGGGGCTAGGATTTTATAAAATTGACTTTTGAATATTGTTTTATAAAAACTTAAATAAATCCAAATTATAATCAATCTAATCTATTTTTTAATTCTTATGTGATGGCAATTCGTGTACACACAATTTGTGCCAGTGCCATGTATGTGAGATGTATTTTCAACCTTGTATCAGCATTACCAAGCTTAAGCAAAACGGTGGCTCATCCTGCTAGAACTTTCCATGGAGTTATGTCGGCATCTCAAAATACTTTTTACGCGTTATCTTCTATAACAAACTTAACTTGAACACACAATAACTTAACTATATCACACAAAACGCCATCAAGATAACTGCTACATGACAGGGTGAGATCCAGACAAAAAAAACCCCAACTTAATACTCTGCTTATGATTTTTGCTATACGTTTTTACGATTTCCAAATTAGGTAACAGTGCGTTTCTAGTGATTATAGGATGGTTAAATACGAGATATAGTTAAAGTGATTGGAAAACACTTAGCGATTTATCTATTGTCTTTAATGTTTACTGGTTCCGTATTTAATTTAATTATTTAATATTAACATAGATTATAGGGGGACGTAATAGCATAAAGGTTGGGAACCGCTGGTCTACTGATAATCTCGTCGAATTTGTTTGCGTTTTTATGAAATCATTTTGATATGATATATGTTATTCACTTATATTTACTATGTGTGTGTAGGGTGACAATTTGTAATTATAAATAATTTTGCTTTATGAAGCTAATCTATAATCATTCCAATTCGCAATAGGCTTCCATATTCGAATATTGTAAACTCTGTGTATTTAATTCATACTTTGGGATAATATACTCCATTTCAAACTTCTTTATTTTGATTCGATATTAATGAATTGTCACCCTACATACTATAATAGTTATATGATGAATTAAAACATACTTTTTACAAAATATTATTGTATTTTGAATATCGGGCTTATGGTATATTAATGTTTATATTATTTATAATGATAATAATAAAATGTTATTTTTATTCATCGTGTTTCATTTGATTTTATTTATTTGTATAATTTAAATAAACGCCATTTTAACGTACGTACGTTGGAATTTAAGAATAATTAAATTAAAATTAAGAATAAAAGTAAGTAAGTAAGGAAACTATAAAATGATGATTGGATTATTTTTAATATACATCCGACTGACTAAGCGGGTGAGTTTGAAATTCTGACGCCAAACGTGTACAAATATGTTCTGGTAACATTGCTTGATACAAGTTTTTTTTTAGGCTGAGCTTGTTACCACTTAACGTCAAGCGAGATTCAGCTCAGTAGAAATCTGTGCGATATAATGTAATATTATAGTTAATTGAGAGATTCGCACGGCCATATACTCGTACACCGCTAAAGCAAATGAGACATTAGATTGGTGTATGGTATTTTTGTCCACATGTTACTTATAAAGTATCGGATTATTTGGCCGTTCCGGGCAAAAAAACAATATAATGTCGCCCTTTATATAACCTTACAAGTCAAAAGGGGTTGTACAAGTATTACGTACGCAAAGTTTTGGTAAATTTTAATAAAAAAAAAAAAACGAAATTAACCTCTTACGTAATCACCATTCAGGAAGGGTCCCTCCCTCATGTCATCAAAAATAAGCAAAACATGAACGATGATGGCTTAGTTGGTAGTGCGGTCGGATTTCACGTCAATAGATGCGGGTTCAAACCCACTTATTTAACTCTAAAATCAATCTGAGCTTTCGGTGAAGGAAAACGTCGTAAAGAAACCATAGCTTCAGGTAGGGCATTTTGAAATAATGCCCGCCTAGATAGTTACCGCCAAATACCAATTGGTGTGTTCCGGTAGCATTGGTTACAAACCAGTACATTTAGGCTTAGTGTTTACACATCCTGAACCACATCGTCACTTAACATCAAGTGAGATTGTGGTCAAAGCACTTCACCGTGTAAAAAAGACTTCCACCTCATACATGATATTTGAATGATTATTGGTAAAAATAATATAATATTTTATCCACAAACTCATTCAAATTTATAAACTGTATGCCAAACTCGTAAACTTTACAAGTTTCTTTCATACTATGGTTAACTGAACGGCGAACTGTCATTGTGCATGGATCGGAATGTTGTGCTAGTAACAAGATGGATGAAAAACGACTGCATGCAACAGAGATTCGAATGTTGAGATGGTTGTGTGGCGTGAACAGAATGGACAGGATCAGGGATGAGTATGTTAGAGGAAGTTTGAAGGTGGCTCCAGTGATAGAAAGGATAAAGCGAATGTGTTTGTCTTGGTATGGACGCATGTGACGAAGAAAGTTGAGAGATGGAGAGGACGCATAAAGAAAAGATGGACGGAGTGCGTGAGGGAAGATATAAAGGCAAAAGGGGTGAATGAAGGCGTGGTGGCTGATAGAGATGTATGGAAGAAGAAGACATACTGCGCCGACCACAAATAACAAATTGGGAGTTGGACGATGATGATATTTAACCTTTCATACTCTATGGTTAATCTTTCAGAATCTATGGAAGCAAAAAAATCTCGAAAAACGAAAATCGTTTTCAGCTATGAATGATCGAGTAATAATTGAGTTTGCTGAAACAATGACGTATGCTGTAAAGTATGTATTTGGATAGTTTATCTAATTTCGTTCTTAGTAACATTAATTAATTATATTACTATATTTTTATATATTTATATCTTTTTTATTTGACGTAGCGTAAATGTGCAGCCCCCACAAGGTAGGACCAACGAGCTGGTGAAGGTGACGATCCGCTGGATTCGGGTGGCGTAAGACCGATCGTCGTGGAGATCTTTGGGAGAGACCTATGTCCAGCAGTGGACGTCTTACGGTTGAATGGATGAATGGACTGTCTTTCTGGCTTAATATATTCAATAAATATTTATTTTAATCGAGAAGAGTGTTTTTTTTTTTTTTAATTTTCATTAAGGCTTTTTACCCTCCGCTATGATTGGGTTGAAACGTGAGTCAAATCTTGCAACAAATCCTTTTTAAGCCTAACTACCTAAACCATGCAAATACCCAGTTATAAATAATAGTTCGGTTTATAACAGTGGTTGTCACACTTTTCTGGTCAAAGGCCACATAGGCCCAATGTAAAGTATCACTGCGGGCCGCACTTTTATGGTGTGCGGGCCGCACGAATTCCCTATAGATTTTGTATTGCAATAACAACCTATGAAGTCATTTTTGACTACTTAATTAACTTAATATGTAAACTCGATTTTGAGTCATTGTCTACCAAAATTACGGGCCGTAGTTTGACGACCACTGGTTTATAGGAACGAGGCCGTTTATGCAGTTAGTATCGGATACAAATAAACATTTAATAAATTCCACATATAATAAACAAACAAACGTTAAATATAAACAAATATCTTCCATGAACTAAAGAAGACACTTTACTTCCAGTTACGAACTGACCAATGCTTTATTATTTTATTATTGATCAATCTCTTTAAAATAGAACGGAAAAAAATGTTATATGAATTAATTTTAATTTTGATGCTAAATGAAGTATTGTCAATGGATCCTAATATAAAAGATCTACTAACACCTTCAAGACAGAGCGGTGAAGCTTGCGGTTATGAGGTAAGTTCTCTCTAAGACTTTTCTTATAATTCTTCCGGTAGCGGTAGACTTGCTCACATTGTAAATTTTGACCTTGATGAATCTCGACAATTTCTTCAGTCTTTTAAAGCGAGCGCTTAAGGCCTAGGTTTTCATCGTGAGCGATAACGACTTCTTGTGGACGTTTAGACTTTTGGGGGGCAGTGGATGAACCAGAGAAAGTTTGGGGGCATTGATAAATAAAAAAGGCAAAAAATTAAGATGGGGACTCCAGAAAAAAAACCTGTTCTCAAAGTGGGCGGTGAGTATAGAAACCTCCTAATTTGGTGATCGGGAGCACGTACTGCGTTTAAGCCGGAGGTGGGCCCAGGGTTTAGATTTACCCGCTGCCATTACAATACAGTGATGATAGTGTCCTCCAGAAAAATATCCATCGCGGGCGACATCCTGTTTATTTATGACATTCGCATTTTCGAATGACACGAATTTCACTTGCAAAGCTGGATTTGGTTTCGTAGACTGGTGGTAAGAACTTGAGTTGGTACAGTACAGTAACATTTCATAGACTAACTTTTATTTACTTATTTTATAACGTTTATTACAAAATCAGACTGTTTAGACTATGAATCAGAACAGCCCGCTATTTCAGACGAATCACTTCCCTTTTATATTAAAAAAACATTTAGGGAGGACTGCAGACAAAAGTGAAAACCCGAAAAGTTGGTAAAACAGTTTTTTTCGTGTTCATATTTCTTTATTTGTTAATTGAAATTATTAATATGACCTAACATATAACATTTGTCTGGTTTTTATATATATTGACGCCAATCAATACATACGATAGGCTGTATGCATCCTGCACTCTGCCTTAATATTATAAGAGCGGTTTAAACAGCGTGCGCTATGGGCGGGCGATGCTGAGTAGGCGCGATAATAAGGTTTTAAGAATTGTGAAGCGACGAACATCCGTTGCTCTTAGGATAAGTTTTAGTTTAAGATTAAATGTAAACTCAGTCTACATTAAACTCTGTTATGACTCTCTCGTTTTTTTTTTTACTTTTTAAAAACCTCAGATAGCGCTCCCGGTACTTAACGTAACTTATAGGTAGCTATAAGAATATTTTATTATTTATCTTCGAGCTCCATCACCTAAATGCCATTTTATACTATATCATGTTGATGGTTAATGTTATAGCATTGTAGATAACGCGAATTTATAAGTTTTTTTCCCCTACCGAAAAACACTCAACGCGTTTTTTAGTATCGTTGTAAATCCAAGATATTTATCATCATAAAATAGTGCATTACATATTTTTGTGCAACGCCCCTAATATAAATATGAAATGAAACGGTTTTAGAACATAGGTACATAGAACTAAAACATTCAGAGCGGCAATAGCCACACGCGGAGTGAAACCAATATAACTTAGTCTTGAAACGCCACGTGCGTCTTTCGTTACGTGCCGGTAATTACGTAATTCAGTGTCGCTTAAACACACACATCTATATAGTTTATTTGAGTTTTTCTATGAAACTATCGATCCAAGCGTTATTACTCTATGTTATTTTATTAATTGAGTACCTAGTTGATATTCTTCAAAAACAAGCTTACCCGATAGTTCTTAAACAAAACATTTATAAAGAAAATCCGTTTATAAACAGAGGAATTGAAGTGTTTTATTTTGTCCCGTTTATTCATTATAATATTGCAACTTTTCAGAGCTGTCCGAGGTTGAAGGAAGGAATGATCAACATCCACATCGTTCCACACACTCACGGAGAACTCGGTTTCACGAGAACCTTCCATGGGCATTATACAGGCAGTTAGTTATATTCCTTCTCATAAAATATACCCTCATCTCGTACCCGTGGGTGTCGTAATGGGCGACTACAGGATATATAAACCAGCGGATCGGCAGCATTATTATTCTTTGAGTACCACAAACACCTACTTTGATCGCCAACCCGCCTCATAAGCGTGGTGATAATGGCAACACCTCAAAATCTGGAGGAGATCTATGTCCATCAGTGGACGTCATTCGGTTGAATGAGTGGATAAAATAAGTAATAATTTTTGCGTACTGTAAAAGGGACCGTTCAAGTATAAATAATTGACCTAAAAAAAAACAAGAATTAATAAGTTAATATTGCTTATGTAAACACCATACGTCCATGGTCGTTACATCATAAATAAACAAAGCATAGACTCCCAAATGATCCTTATGTGATTCCTGAAAGGTCCCAAAGACTGTGCTTCGATCACAGTCACATTTGTACTGGTTCTCATAATAAAGAAGACGTAGCGTGGGTGTGCGCCCGCACAAGGTGCGGCTGACGCAAGACCGGATGTTGACCGAAGATCTTTTGGGAAGACCCATGTCCAGAAGTGGACGTCTTTTGGGTGAATGGATTCTGATACTTTCATCAAAACCTCATCACGTATCACCAGGGAGAGAGGAGGTTACAATTTTGTAAAAAAACATCAACTGATGTATGCACCCCTAGATGTACCATACAATGTATGCATATAAATGACGTTTATTGATTTCAGCTGACGATTTCTTCGAGACAACTCACATGAACATGAAAAGGATATTGGATTACACAATAAGTGAATTATGGGCCGATGAGACCAGAAAGTACGTTAACTTAAATAAATAAAAAACTAGGCAGCCGTGGCTACTGCCGACAGAAGTGACAACTCGAAACTTTAACCTTTTAATTTCAAACTTGTTGATTGAAATTATCAACATAAAGTAACATATAACATTTGTCTGGTTTTTACATCTATCGCGGCTTCGACCAATAATTACATATGTGCATTTTCAAATAGTTTGTTCCTAATCAAAAAACATAACAATAAGCGTATAAGAATAAATTTAATTAATTAAACGCCGTCTCATACCTGACATACTGTAGCATGTTGACAGTTGATGTCATAGCTGGCTCGGATCTAGGGGGCGGCGGGGAGGATGAGGACAAGCCAGACCAGACCATCCACCACAGGCGGCAGTTTCAGAGGACGCCAGAATCATAATATAATATGTTAAGACTAAAAATAGACTTGCTACACGAAGCGCCCAGCGTACCGAAGCCTGGTTGACAATTTAGATATATAGACCATTAATATATCTTTGTGAGTTTTTTAAAGTAATTTATCTCAAAGGCAAGGGAGAGGAGCGCTAGTATCAAGTTTTTGCCTCCTAGATATCCTCTGCTGGTTTATAGCATTGGTAACTTGAATCTATCTTTTCCCACTACTGAGCATTGCTCGACAGCGCTGAAGAAGCTATGTGTTTTTTAATTTTGATGACATAGGGGACTGAATGGCGTATACCTAAGTTTTTTGTTACACACTGCAGACTCTTGGTCCGCACTCTTTATTACATATATATTTTATTACTTAATTACTATGTCGATTACACATAAAAATGAGAAAATAGGAAAACAATGGAAAGCTGGCGTAAAAGCCAGGTTAGTGCTCAAGGGGTAAATTCTTTTAAAATATATCCAAAACGAAACTATTTAGTAACCATTAATATATTAGAACTATTATTGTTTTTCCTTTAACAATATAGGTTAATTTATAATATTGTTTATTTTTAAATTGTCCTTTTTTTCCCCCGCCTCTTTTCTTATATTTCGCCAAACTCTAGTCACATCCTTGGGATTACCGCGGGTGTGACTTTAACTTTTGATTTATGGTGGTTATCATCCTGTCTTCTCACCTCTTTATGGCCTATATGAATACCTAAGTTATAAATTTTACTTAAAAATGTTGTTTTTCTTTAATTACGCAAATGCTTACGTTCTCATGACTATGGGGATGGATCAAAATACAAAAAATTGCTTAAGTAACACTTAAGACAGACCTTATATTACGTATATACATACAGGTGATGTTAAAACTGTTTTATCGATTTCCAGATTCACTTTCTCAGACACCCCGTATCTATTCCACTGGTGGGCGAACAGAGACGCTACTGGTACGTAATTAGCAACTTGAATCTCTAAAGAACAAGTTTCAAGGATCTTAATTTGGCCCTCCCAATACATCTTTGTACATCCGCAAATATCATTTTATATTATTACTACGTTTGTATGGAATAAACGCCGCTCTTAAGGTCGCATATTTTTAGGCAATTGTTTTTTTTTTTTCCTTCCACATATTTGCAACAAGTTTTCGCCATGGGACCGAAAAAAAATTGTCGTCTGAAAAAAGCGCCCTAATATAGACATATATATTTTAATGAACAAAATATTTTAAACCACTGCTGAGGATTCGGCCAAACAGCCCACTCCGGTGCCAGTAGCGGCACCGAGAGTTCCCAAGCCTGCAGCTGCACCGTCTCAGGTGCAGCCCAGGAAAGTGCGTCCCCCCCCCCCCTGTCACGATCCAGGACAAAGCGTCCTGGACAAAAATCTCTGCGGCGTTAGCGAGCCGCAAAATACATTTCTCCAGCGCGACGAATGTTCGCGATGGAATCATGGTGAAGGTGTCGACCACGGACACCTTCCGCGACCTCACGCGGTTTCTCCGTGAGGCGAAATATGCCCACTTCACTCACGCGCTGGAGGAAGAGAAGTCCCTCCGCGTGGTGATCAAGAGAGTTCCGAAGGAACTCTCTTGTAACGACATCGCTGCCTCCCTTAGGGAGCAGGGTTTCCCCGACGCTGAAGTGCATCGAATGCACGATCAGCGAGGCAGGAGACCATACAACATGGTCCTTGTATCACTCCCCGCCAACGAGGTTAGCAAGAAGGTCTTCGGTCTGAAGACCCTCTGCGGCCTCTCCCGCATCTGTGTGGAAGTCCCACATAAGAAATCTTACCCCTCGCAGTGTCACCGCTGCCAGGGGTACGGGCACAGTTCTCGGAGCTGCTTTATGGCTCCGAGATGTGTCAAGTGTCTCGGGGATCATCTCACCCCCGACTGTCCCCGTCCCAAGGACACTTCCGACCCTCCTAGCTGCGTTTTGTGCAGGCAGGAGGGTCATCCCGCCAATTACCGAGGGTGCCCGTGTGCGCCCAAGGTAAGACGCAACCAGCCTAACAAAGGCGGTAGACGCGTTCCTCAGAGGAATGCTGCCCCCCTCCTCCTCCAACCTCAAGTGCCGCCTATGACACTGAGGTCTTTCCCGTGCCTCCCAGGCACGTCGGCGTCGCCTTCCGCGGTGCCGACCCGTCCCGCCGCCCCCCGCCCCGCAGCCCCTCTGGCTCCGTGGGCACCTAGGCCCCAAGCCAAGGCGCAGCCGCGCCTGGCTACCCCCCCTCAGGCCCCTCAGGCCCCTCAGGCCCACTCCACCGGCCTAGACCGGGTTCTCTTCCTCCTGCGCGTCCACGACGTGCAGGATGTCGTCGCGTTCAACACTCTGTTGAACAGCGGCGCCGGAAACGCCGAGTTAGACGCTATAACTCGGTTTCCCGCCATCGCCATGACCCTCCAAGGGCTGGCACGCGCTTCCCAACACCCGTAATCAATGGCTAAGATAAAGCCACGCGGTTTGTCCCTTTCGTTCTTTAACGCGCGGAAACTAGTTCCGCAGCGTGAACTCGTCGCGAACTTCCTCCGCGATCGTCAAATAGACGTGTTTCTTGTCCAGGAAACCCTACTGAAGCCCAAAGATCGCGATCCTAAGATCGCGAATTATAATATCGTTCGGAACGATAGATTGCCCCCAACTAGGGGCGGTGGTACCTTAATTTATTATAAGCGGTCTCTGTATTGCACGCCGCTAGACCCTCCTGAGCTAGAAAACTTAGAGGTTTCTATATGCAGAATCGGAATGACCGGCCATCAGTCGATCGTTCTGGTGTCTGTATATCTCTCGCCCAATAAGCGCATATTAGCTTCCGATTTAGGGAAACTTTTCTCTCTCGGAGACTCAGTCATTATCGCGGGTGATCTCAATTGCGGGCACACCCTTTGGAACAGTTCGAGTAATACCAGTAATGGGATTGCTCTTACTGGGCTGATGGATGAGCTCGATTTTGAGGTCATCGCTCCTTTAGAGCCTACCCACTTCATGCCGCACTGCCGCCCGACAGTGCTAGACGTAGCTATTTTCAAAGGGGTCCGGCTTCCTGTGCGTCTCATACAAGTCGTACACGAACTCGACTCCGACCACCGCCCAGTCATTTTACAGTTAGGTCATTCGGACGACTCTAGCCCGCCAGTTGTGAAGGTCGCGGACTATTTCAAACTCGGCAGATATCTCAAGGACCATCAGTCCTCCCCCCCGCTCGACTTGATCCCCGACGTACTGGATACGCCTGCGGACACGGATCTCGCGATCGCTTCTCTGGTCGAGCATCTCAACACCGGAATCAGGGAGACCTCGAAAGAGGTACAAGCGGCGAACGATCGCCGCTTTATACTCCCTGATGACGTGAGAGCTCTGCTCACCCAGAAGAACGCCGCGACCCGTGCCCACGACGCGTATCCGACTGAGGAAAATCGTGCACGCTTACGTTCCTTGCGTAGAGCGGTGAAAGACCGCATAGATCAGCTCCGTGATAACAGGTGGAACAGTCTCCTCGAGGAGCTGGTACCTTCCCACCTCGCGTACTGGAAGCTTGCACGATCAATGAAGACGGACCGATCCGTCGCTAGTATGCCCCCCCTGGACAGAAACACTCAGGGTCTTCCACCCGCATTTGACGATGACGACAAAGCCGAGTGCTTAGCCGATAGCCTCGAGCAGCAATGTTCCCCCGTCATTGACAACGTTGACGTCCTCCACGTCTCCGAAGTAGAGTCCTCGGTACAGGACCTAGACGCTCTTTCCCCGGTTGTTCCCCTCACACCTGTCACCTGTGATGAGGTCACTACAACCAATAAGGGCCTTAAGCCTAGAAAATCTCCCGGTCCGGACGGGATCAGGAATGAAGTGCTTAAGCTTCTTCCGCCCCGTCTCATCGCGCTACTGGTCTGCATCTTCAATGCGGCCATCAAAAACCACCACTTTCCAGCCGCCTGGAAAGAAGCGATAGTGATAGGTATACACAAGTCTGGCAAAGATGCCAGGTCACCCGATAGTTACCGCCCAATCAGCTTGCTAAGCTCAATAGGTAAACTCTACGAGCGGATCCTTCTGAACCGACTCCTCGTAGTGATAGAGGACAAAAATCTCTTGCCTCCCGAACAGTTTGGCTTCAGAGCCAGACACTCTTGCGCGCACCAAGTGCAACGCCTCACGGAGCACATCCTGTCAAATTTTCATCGAACCCCAAACACACCCTGGCGTACGCTCGCTGTCTTCTTCGACGTCGCTAAGGCATTCGACAAGGTCTGGCATGCCGGCCTTGTATTTAAACTAGTTAGGTTAGGCGTCCCTGACACATTAGTTCACATCCTACGCGATTACCTTTCGAATCGTAGTTTCCGCTTTAGAGTAGAGTCCGCTCTCTCTTCAGCCCGCCCGATCCGCGCAGGAGTCCCCCAGGGCTCCATTCTGGCGCCTGTCCTCTTCAACCTTTACATAGCGGACCTACCAGACCTAAATCCGAACCTGAAAGACGACCCGCTCGAAGGAGTGGCGGCTAGTAAGGTTCATTTAGGTCTCTATGCCGATGACACGGTCATCTATTATTCGTTCAGACAAAGAGACACTCTCAGATCCCGCGTCCAAAAGGCTGTTAACATCTTAAGCTTTTGGTACTTGAAGTGGCGCATAGCGATTAACCCGGGAAAGAGCACCGCGATTATGTTCTCCGTAGAGAAATCTGACCCTCCTCGTCCAGTCACTTACCTAGGAGTAGAGATCCCATGGGCGACCGAGGTCAAGTACCTCGGTGTCACACTAGACGCCCACATGACTTTCAAATCTCACGTTTTGAAAGTCAGAAACCGTGCCAACATGGTTATGGGACGTCTTTTCCCTCTTTACAACGCCCGTAGTAAGATGGCCGTCCGCCATAAAATTACATTATACAAAACGGTAGTTAGGCCCATTCTCACTTATTGCGCCCCTGCCTTCGCTCATACAGATCTGTCCTCCTTCCAAGTGGTTCAGAACCGCTTCACCAGGAGAGCCGTAGGTGCCCGGTGGTACGAGAGGGATGTGGACATCCACAGAGACCTCAATCTACCATCCATTCACTCTGTTATCAAATCCCTGTGTCGCGCATTTTTCGATCGCGCAGAGACACACCCGAATCCGCTCATAGCGAAAGCCGTCGCGTACTCCTCCGACCCGCTAGCTCCAAAACCGCTTCGGAGACCGCGTAACGTTCTCACCGATCCCGATGATAAAATCACGTGCGAAAATAGGATCTTTCCTTTTCAACCGATCCAGTATGCGTGCCAGCGCCCACGCCCGCGTAACCGCCGTTCCCGCCGCCGGGGACAGGCGGCTAATTTTGCTCCCGCACACTCTCCGGGTCCCCCTCAGGCGGCGGCCCAGGACGTGCTTCGTTCCCCAACTGGGGAGGCTCTTGACGTCGCCGCCAGCGCGATACAGTGACACTGCCCATGCATTGAGCATTACACGCACAACACTGCAAACACACTCTTGCACATAACATGCAGGTACATAGGTCCTGTAAGGAACCTTTTTTTTTTTTTTTTTATTATTATTATTAATAAAAAATGTAGGGAATAGCTAGGTTCAAACTCGCGAGAGAGTTTTACACTCAGGTGACGGCCAAGCCGAGGTTCGTACCACTTTGGTAACCCTTGAGCTAGTCACCTTATTGCGGCTGAGTGCCTTCAGCACTCGCCCCCAAAGTTCGGTGAAGCTGTAAAGGCCCTTCCGGTCAACAGCGTTAGCTAGGTTAGAAAAAAAAAAAAAAAAAAAAAAAAAAAAAATTTTAAACCAGATCGAGTTTTTTGCATGCGCTTTTTTCAACTGGGTTGTTATCTGAAACCGTTGTAGTGTTTTGACGTTTATAAGTCGCTTCTCAGGGCCCAAAAAGAATAAAGTATAATTTGACTTTGATAGTATTAGAGAAGCAGTTATCTTATCACTGTACCAACATAGCCTCGAAACTGTTCTGAAACATATTTATTTTTGAGCTACTCTGTAATACATTATTTTCTTGGCCAACAGTTAGGCGCATGGTATATCAACTGTTGCGTCAAGGCCGGCTGTACATTATCGGTGGTGCGTGGGGTATGGCAGACGAAGCCACCACCAGCTACCACGCCATCATCGACCAATACACATACTCATTACGGTAAATTACGCCTCTACTTACCAATAAATGTTCATTTTATATTTGTCACAATGCCCAAAATGTCCAACTGTCCTACCATTACAGGAAACTAAATGCTACATTCTTGCAATGTGGATTGCCTTTGGTCGGCTGGCAGGCGGATGTCTTTGGACACTCGCGTGAATTTGCTTCACTGTTGGCTAACATGGGCTTTGATGGCCTCTTCATTAACCCGATCAGCTTCGACGATGAACTTGCTAGGATGCAGCGAAAATCTTTGGAGTTTCTTTGGAGGGGCAGTGATGACTTAGGTATAAATATATTGTTTAGAAAGATCCCTAAACATATGAATATTTTGCGTTGTTTTTTATTCATGTCAAATATTATACAATGGAGCCGTGTGGTGCTGGTTAAGAATAGTACCACCCCATATCTTCCCGTGGGTGTCGTAAAAGGCAACTAAGGGATAAACCAGGGGATGGGCAGGAGCATCTTTTGAGTACACAAACACCTGACTGCGATCGCCAACCCGCCTGGGAAGCGTGACGATTTTTGGAGAAGACCTATATCCAGCAATGGACGTCTTTCGGTTAAATTAATACATCAAAATTATACAATTTAAAATATTTTTTCTATAAATGTATTTTCCTATTTATGTAAAGAGTTAAATAACAAGTTGTTTTTTTAATAAAACCAACTACTGCATTAGGGTTTGAGATCCCGCCAAAAACGACCTTTATGATAGAATCTATTTTTATGTTTGGCAGAATATGAACAAAGGAAATCATTGCATTCAGCCATGGGGCCACCTTGCATTTTTTAGTTTTAAAAAAATGTATGTTATTAGTATAAAGAAATGAAGAGACCGTATTTTTATTTTAGACGCATGTGTAGATATTGTAATGTTGTTAATTCTAGGCGCTTCAAGTGATATCTACACTCATAAACTGTTTGACGGGTACTGGTCCCCGCCAGGGTTCTGCTTCGGAAGCCAATGCAATAGTCCGCTACTAATCAGCTCTGACGACACTTTCTCGAACATCGAAGAACGGGTGAGATTTTATAATTAATATATATTATTTGATATATATTTTCATTTAGTTCACTTTTATCGTTATGTATACGAATAAATAAAATTTATGTGGCTGTTTGTAGTGTCAAAATATTTTTTTTTTTACTAAATAGATATGAATGTTTATAAGATACCTGGTGGAAATATCTAGAAGGATCATGTTGAAAGGAGTGAACGGAACTTACCTTTATTCGTGATCTTCGATAATTCTGGTTCAGAGCTAACTTTCCACCTCACATCACTTAATAATTGCTTTATATTCTGGTAATCTATACTAATAAATAAAATTGAAGTGTCTGTTTGTAATGTGAAAATTATTATTATTTTACTAAATTGATATGAATAGACCAAAAATTCTATTTTCAAAAATGTTGTCTGTCTGTCTGTTTGTTTGTTCCGGGTAATCTCCGAAACGGCTGGACGGATTTTGACGGCACTTTTTTGGTAGATAGCTGAAGTTACTCCAGGTAATTTTCGAAAATAATCAGGGTGCTGCGTAAAAAATGAAAACTCATAAAAAATTGAATAAAACCCTATTTAACGAGAAAATGCATTAATATGAAATGTTTTTACTTTATCTTAGTACTAAATAAAAATTAGGGTTCCGTATAAAAAAATGCACTGAAGAATATATGAAATGCGGGCGCAGCCGCGGGCACACCGATAGTAACAAACATTATCTAACGAGCTATGCCCTCAGCTCTTCACGCATATAATATATATGATCTTCAAAAATTAATCGAGGTTCGTCTTAAAGAGGTTGTACTGTATTTAATATTTGTGCTGGAGGAAGAACGTACTTTACCACGATGTAACGTCACAGTTTACACGTTTCGTATACATTTTAAACTGACACTCGTTTTGCGGGAAATGGATGGAGCGTTCCCTCACAGAAAAATTTTAAACGCATGTAAATCAAAATTTCGAATAATTACCCTACCGAGAAACGCTCGACTCTGCTAAAGAAGTTTGCACTTCAAAAATTTGTATTAGTTGGTAAATAAACAATATATAGTAATGTAGCTAATGGAACTTATGATTTTTCCATAGGTAGAACTGTTCATTCAGTCGATGGTTCACCGACAATCGCCATACTATTTGACAAAGAACGTCATGGTGATGATGGGCCAAATGTTTGGGTACTACGACGCTGCGCTGTGGTTCGGAAACATTGATAAACTTATCAAGTTAGATATTTATTTGTGTTTTCTACTATGGTTTTTTTACAAGGTATAGGCTCGGTAGTTGACCACAATCTTGCCTGATGTTAAGTGACAATGTTTCACAGAATGGTAAACATACTAAGCCTAGGTACTGATTCTCAAGTGATGCAGCCGGAACACGCCTATTGGTATTTGGTTACAAGTTTACAAACTCGAGGGTGGTAACTACCCAGGCGGACGTTATTGGAAAATTCCCTACCGCCATGATATAGTTTCCTCACGATGTTTTCCTTCACCGAAAACTCAGGCTGATTTTAAAGTTGGATAGGTTGGAACCCGCGTGCATTGACGCGAAATCCGACCGCATTACCAACTTAACCATCATCGCTTCTAAATGGTCCATCACCTGTTCTGTTCTAAAATGGTTCTGAACTTTCGGTGGAGGAAAACATCGTAAGGAAACCATAGCATCGCGGTAGGGCATTTTTAAATAATCCCCGCCAGGGTACCTATCACTCTTAAGTTGAAAACCTGTCGCCAAATACTAATGTATATGTTATTGGTGCAACACTGGACAGCCAGTACCACTAGGTAGACGCTAGAGCGTGTTTACCATTCCAGAATACATTATCGCTTAACGTTACTTGAGATTGTCACCAAACGTGAACCTGTACAGTGTCACTAAATATATATAAACTCAGGCCCTGTAATTGTAAATCATTAAACGATTATCGTCAAGCCACTTATGAAAATTACTACAAACAAATAAATTAAACTTGGCAAATCAGCATCATTTATAATCTAGACAGCATTCCTTTTTTCGCAAATATTCAAAGATCATTCTAATATTTCCTATATATTCCAATAGTACTTAGCAGCACCTGGATAGTCTGAATTGTCTTGCAAGTCACCTGTTAAGTGGTCAATGGGGGACGATTTATAATTAAACATCAGAACGTATCAAATTTACGGTTATTAGGCAGAACAAATTTAGCGGTAATTTTTCCCTTATCAAACATACATCGAAAGCTATCTCATCCATTAGCTGATCCAACTTAAACTCGGACACTATGACGGCGTTCTGACGTAAAAAACTCTTGTTTACAGTGAGGTTAACAAGAGGAGTTACAGCAAGGGTGCGAACCTCCACCTTTTCTATTCAACACACCTGGCTGCTACCTCAAAGCAGTTCATGAGGCGAAGTATTTAATTTTTTTTACATCGCTATAAATTATTATTGTCTTATTCTTTACTAGCTATGCCCGTGGATTCGTAGAAAACAGACAATTTGCATATATCTGTCTAATTTATCTCATTACCAAATTTATTGTGCCGTGTGGCGCCGGCTAAAAATTATTCTCATAAATTCAAGCACTTACCCGGTAAAAAACTGTTCATTGAATAGAATTATATTAATTTTTTTGGGAGTTATAATTCATCAACGCGGAATCCTAATTATTTTCGAAAATTAAAAGTATCTTAAGTTACCCGGAGTAACTTCAGCTATCAGCCGTTCCGGAAATTACCCGGACAAACAGAAAGACAGGCAGACAGACAAAAAATGTTTTTGATATAGGTCCCCCGTATATACATTCACATGTATTTAGTAAAAACTTGTTATTTTAAATATTACAGACAGATCAATTTTATTTATTGCTTCATATTTTGCTCTAATTTTTTTTGTTACCAATTAATGTATGAATTAAATATTTTTCCAGTCCAGAACTGGAAATAAAACAGGACGATTTCTTTCCGATGGCATACGATAAATTTACACACACTACTGGGATGTACACATCTAGACCCACCCTGAAGCTGATGGCTCGGGAAGGGCACGTTTTCTTACAGGTCTGTATATCCGTCCTTGTTCTTTGTGTTAAAAATAGTAACTTGCATGCATTTCTTGTGACATGTTAAATGAAAATGTGCTCGGTAAAATAGGTATTTCAAAAACCGTAGAACCTCTTTTATACATTTTAATAATAGATTTTTAAATGTAATAAAAATGTAAATTATTGGTTAAGTATTAAAAAATTGATTTATTTCAGCATCGCGTCCCAGTGATATTGTTATAACAAAGTAATATAGTGATTAAGCGCGATCCCTTTCGCGCAACAGTAACTTGAACGGATTTTACCTAAATAGACGAAATCATTGATTTCTTATTCCCTTGTTTCTTTCTACAAAACTGGACCGATTTTAATTTTTCTTTCAATTATACAATATAAAAGACTTTGTCCTATGTCTATCTACATTTTGTTTTTTATTTTTATTTTTACTAGTAAAATTATTTAACTTACGTCTGAAAACGACGGTAAAAGTCGAGATTATTTTCGAAGGCTCCTAGTTTGCATAATAATTGGCGCTGATGGATATATTAGTATATTAATTTTTACTATAATGCCATTATCCAGGGGAGGAACAGGAGTATACGTTTGTGTGGTATAAACACCCCGACAATTAATGTATTGTATTTTGAAACATGTAACAAGTATATATTTTTATGTATTGTAATATTAGTCTGTAAGCTTTTCCAAAACTAATAAAATAAAAAAAAATGAATAGAAGGAGATAGCAAGCGAGAGAGTATTGACACAGCTTCTCGTTTGATTCCAGATGTCTAAACAACTGCAAGTACTTGCTAGACTATGGAACAATGACAAACTATTTGAGGAATTTATGTGGATCATGGGTAAAATATGCTATAATTAAAATTAATTAAAACAATTAAATTAATTAAAACAATGCCTATCAGAAATGAGGAGATCCGCAAAAGAACCAAAGTAACAGACATTGCCCGAAGAACTACTAAACTTAAATAGCAGTGGGCTGAGGACATTGCTCGCACAACCAATGCCCGATTGAGCTAAAGGGGTTCCCGAATGGCTATCACGCACCGGAAAACGTAGCTTGGGTAGGCCCCAACAAGGTGGACCGACGACCTCCTGAAGGTCGCGGGAATCCGCTGGATGCGGGTGGCGCAAGACCGGTCGTCGTAGAGATCTTTGAGGGAGACCTATATCCAACAGTGGACGTCTTTTGGGTGAATGGATGAATGCATAATGGATAAATAACTATAATGGCGCATTCAGTCGGATTCCGCGTCAATAGACAGGGTTTCGAGCCTATGTATATAATTCTAAACATAGACAAAGATTTCGCTGAAGGAAAACATTGTGAGGAAACATGGTGGTAGGGCATTTTCTAATTATGCCTATTTATCACACTCAAGATTGAAAACCTGTCGCCAAACGTAAATAGGTGTGTTCCGGCAGCATCGTTTGAGAACCACTACCAGACTTAGTGAGTTTACCAACTTGAATCACATCGTCACTTAATATCAGGAGAGATTGTGGTTAAAACGATAGGCTGCGTAAGTATGTATTTGATTATTTCCCTCTGAGCACCAGCACTTAAGACACACAAAAAAAGAATTTTTAAAACACGAAAGGGACAACTGCAGCTGGGGCTGATGTTACCATATGCAAAATAAAGGAAAACATCACTTCGTAGTACCCTGTTTCCTCCTGATTTTTAATTTCCTTTCATTTTAAATAATAAATACATTGGCTATGCCTTTACGTTTTGCTTTTTTAAATTTTATCCATCAAATTTGTTTGATGAACGTCTGAAAATAACGGTAAAAACGAGCATTTTTTTCATTTTCAAAGGCTCCTAGTTTCTACAATAACTAATTTATGGAAAAAATCAAAAAGTACGGCATGGCAGTGTGCAATATTATTTGGCATAAAAATATTTACCATAAAACTATTGTACAGAGAGGAAACAGGGGACTACGTTTATATGGAATAAATGGCACTAGGATATCGTCTTAAACGCCATCTTATACTCGGTATACTAAAGCATGTTGATAGCTGACGTCATAGCATTGGTAACGAGAAGCTATAAGTTTTTTCCTACCGAGGATCGCTCAACGCAACTAAAATTTAAAATTTAGTTTTTCACTTTATCACTTAATATATGCGTATGAACAACAGGTTTTAAACATACAGACAAATTTATTGGTCAATGTGAACAATTTCTAGGTGTGTATCAAGATCACAACGTGATAACGGGAGGCCTTAGGGCCCACGTCAAGGACTATTACACTGATAAAATGTATGTGGCAGTACAGAAGTCGACGTTACTCTTGAAGCAAGCATTCAAGTTAGTACGTACTTATGTAAATTTGAACTACATTTACTAGATACTAGCCGTGTGCCCGCGGCTGCACCCGCGTTTCCTACATTCTTTACTGTGTTTTAATTTATTTTTATACGGAACTGTAATTATTTTCCCAAAATTTTTTTCTTGTTACCAAGATTAGTAAAGATATCTCTCATAAATTGAAGTACTAGCCCGTAAAAATGAACGTCTTTTTCCAAACTTTGAGTTTTTTTTTAATGCGGAACCCTAATCATCATTTTCCTAAAATTAATCCAAAAAGCAAAGATATTTCTACCAAAAAAAAATTCACCAACATCGGTCTAGCCGTTCCGGAGATTAACCGAAACAAACAGAGAGACAAAAATACCAGACATACATTTATATATAGAAAGTTGTTATTCTTATATTACAAACAGACAGTTCAATATTATTTTATTTGTATAAAAAAATATAGAAAAAACCGAACTATATAGTTTAATATCTTCCAGCAAACTGCGCGGAAGTTCGCTCTCAACGATCTACTACAGATGCTCCTTCAATATCTCAAAATGTCTAAACACGGACTCAGAAGAATCATTTGTTAGTATATTATGTAACACTAGCTGTGTGCCCCGGCTCCGCCCGCATTTCATATGTTTTTCTTTGGGTAGTATAGTTTTTAAATAGTCATTGGAAAATGATTTTGATATGCTGTGTCAATTGAATCGTATTCGTATTTTGATAAATTAAAAGTAGGCTAATTTCAGATAAATTCCAAAAAAAGGTCGTAACAAACAAACAGACAGACAGACAACAATTGTAACATTATAACATTGCTTTTTGTTGTAATTACCATGTATATTATACATTTATATGTATTTAGTAAAAAGGTGTCATTTTATAAGACAAACAGACACTTCAATTTTAGTTATTAACATATATACAGATTTATCATTCTTATCATCTCCTAATGAATGAGGATCTCTCAATCATTATGCTATGTAGAAAAAATTAAGGCATATTTGTGTCTATTTTCACATTTCACATGATGTTGAGAGACGATACGGTCGAATTTTATAACCAAGCAAAGCCTAAAGGTACTGGTTCTATTCTAACTGAATGACACTGCCGGAACCAACTTATAAGGTGCATAGTGAGAGTTTTCCAACATGAAAGTCGTGAAAAACCAGACCATTATTAGAAAATACTTTACCATCTTAGTTAATATCTTATGTCAACGTTTGTAAGGACTAATAGCTCCTGTATTTATTGTTTAAGTTAATGCGATTTGAAGCAATATTGCATTCGGGATTCGCTTCAATTATGCAGGTTCAAATCCATTTATACAACTCTATAAAGAACCTATCTTTTGTTGAAGGAAAACATCGTGAGGAAACCATAGCACGTGGTAAGACATTTTCTAATAATGCCCGCTCGGGTACCTATTACCCTTCAAGTCTGAACAGTCACCAAACCCCAATAGTTGTGTACCGGCAGGAGCACTGGGAGCCAATACCTCTAGGCTTATTTTGTTTCCCACCCTGAATCATATCGTCACATAATATCGAAACGCTAAGCCTTTACAGTATGCATAAAAATACTAATGGTTTTTTGTTTTGCATTTCTACGTTAGATTACTTTTAAGATGATTTTTCTTCTTAATAAACCCAGGTGGTTATATATAATCCCCTGGCTTGGCCCGTTTCAATAGCGGTCAGACTTCCGATACAGAATTTTGAATACAACGTATACAATCCTAAAGGTGAGCTTTTTTTTTTTACTAAATATATTTTTCATGTAAATTTCTATGTGTTTCGTCCCGTGTATCGAAATTTGTACGTCCACATTGTATAAGACATAAATATGTACATACTTTTGAAATACAGTTTGTATAGATTTGTTTAAAAAATCTCACCTGATGCTAAGTGATGCAATCCCTAAGTTAAAAAAACACGCTAAGGTATTGGGTCTCAATAACGCTGCAATACACTATGTGCTTGTCGACAAATTTTCAACCGGTGGTAACTAAGAGTGGGATGAACTATCCAGCACCACTAATCTTGTTCTTGGCAAGATGTCTTCATCATCAATCAGTACCTATCCAATTTGGTTTTAGAAACAGCTATAACTTCATCATGAAACTTAAGAAATTAATGGAGAATAGACAAAATACAATTGCACTACTAACTATAAGGCGGTAAATTTATGGGTTTAATTATTTATTGTTTAAAAATTAATTTATTTTCCAATTATTTCAGTGGAGATAGTAAATGCTTGTGTAATAAAAACTCCACAAGCAATACTGAATATCCCAGAAAGAGTCACGCAAGCAGACCATGAGCTCGTTTTCATGGCAGACGACCTTCCCCCTTTAGGCTTTAGATCATACTACATACAAAGAACGAATAGAGAAAAACGTGGGATAATAAAGAGGATAAACAAGAAAAGGAAACATATAACCAGACAAATTAATCCTAAAGTTAAAAACGAAACGCTTTCGGATGATCTCCATGAGGATTATTACTATTTCGACGACGTCACAACTAATAAAACTGAAACGAACGTTAACGTTGCGAAAGCCGAAACAGTTTCAAATGGATTCGATTTCATTTTAACAGAGAAACCGATGGAGAATGTCGGTGATGGAATTATAGTTAGTGATGTTATCAAAAGTTCACAAAATACGACATTAAAAGATGATGTAATTTATCAAGATGCTGATTTCAATAAACCTCCTGGCAGTGAGACAAAGGTTGCATCGACAACTGAAACTCGTAGGGAGTTTTTAAATCGAATAAGGACATCAAAACCTAATAATTTTAAAGATGTCAAAAATCAAATCCCTGATCCCGGATCCGAAGATTCCGGATACAGATATAAAATTTCCAAGGACACGTTTATTAAGAATAAGGTAGAAAATTATTTATAAGCTATAAAATAAAATAACTTTAAAAAGTTATAAAGTAACTTTTAAAAATATACTATATAGGCTCAGTACTTTTTTTTTTTTTTTTTTTTTTTTTTTTTTTCGAACCTAGCTAACGCTGTTGACCGGAAGGGCCTTTACAGCTTCACCGAACTTTGGGGGCGAGTGCTGAAGGCACTCAGCCGCAATAAGGTGACTAGCTCAAGGGTTACCAAAGTGGTACGAACCTCGGCTTGGCCGTCACCTGAGTGTAAAACTCTCTCGCGAGTTTGAACCTAGCTATTCCCTACATTTTTTATTAATACTAATAATAAAAAAAAAAAAAAGGTTCCTTACAGGACCTATGTACCTGCATGTTATGTGCAAGAGTGTGTTTGCAGTGTTGTGCGTGTAATGCTCAATGCATGGGCAGTGTCACTGTATCGCGCTGGCGGCGACGTCAAGAGCCTCCCCAGTTGGGGAACGAAGCACGTCCTGGGCCGCCGCCTGAGGGGGGACCCGGAGAGTGTGCGGGAGCAAAATTAGCCGCCTGTCCCCGGCGGCGGGAACGGCGGTTACGCGGGCGTGGGCGCTGGCACGCATACTGGATCGGTTGAAAAGGAAAGATCCTATTTTCGCACGTGATTTTATCATCGGGATCGGTGAGAACGTTACGCGGTCTCCGAAGCGGTTTCGGAGCTAGCGGGTCGGAGGAGTACGCGACGGCTTTCGCTATGAGCGGATTCGGGTGTGTCTCTGCGCGATCGAAAAATGCGCGACACAGGGATTTGATAACAGAGTGAATGGATGGTAGATTGAGGTCTCTGTGGATGTCCACATCCCTCTCGTACCACCGGGCACCTACG
This sequence comes from Samia ricini, assembly GCA_014132275.2. Lineage (NCBI taxonomy): Eukaryota > Metazoa > Arthropoda > Insecta > Lepidoptera > Saturniidae > Samia > Samia ricini. Next base: position 10,903,667 of record AP028167.1, read on the forward strand.
GCTCTCCTGGTGAAGCGGTTCTGAACCACTTGGAAGGAGGACAGATCTGTATAAGCGAAGGCAGGGGCGCAATAAGTGAGAATGGGCCTAACTACCGTTTTGTATAATGTAATTTTATGGCGGACGGCCATCTTACTACGGGCGTTGTAAAGAGGGAAAAGACGTCCCATAACCATGTTGGCACGGTTTCTGACTTTCAAAACGTGAGATTTGAAAGTCATGTGGGCGTCTAGTGTGACACCGAGGTACTTGACCTCGGTCGCCCATGGGATCTCTACTCCTAGGTAAGTGACTGGACGAGGAGGGTCAGATTTCTCTACGGAGAACATAATCGCGGTGCTCTTTCCCGGGTTAATCGCTATGCGCCACTTCAAGTACCAAAAGCTTAAGATGTTAACAGCCTTTTGGACGCGGGATCTGAGAGTGTCTCTTTGTCTGAACGAATAATAGATGACCGTGTCATCGGCATAGAGACCTAAATGAACCTTACTAGTCGCCACTCCTTCGAGCGGGTCGTCTTTCAGGTTCGGATTTAGGTCTGGTAAGTCCGCTATGTAAAGGTTGAAGAGGACAGGCGCCAGAATGGAGCCCTGGGGGACTCCTGCGCGGATCGGGCGGGCTGAAGAGAGAGCGGACTCTACTCTAAAGCGGAAACTACGATTCGAAAAAGGTAATCGCGTAGGATGTGAACTAATGTGTCAGGGACGCCTAACCTAACTAGTTTAAATACAAGGCCGGCATGCCAGACCTTGTCGAATGCCTTAGCGACGTCGAAGAAGACAGCGAGCGTACGCCAGGGTGTGTTTGGGGTTCGATGAAAATTTGACAGGATGTGCTCCGTGAGGCGTTGCACTTGGTGCGCGCAAGAGTGTCTGGCTCTGAAACCAAACTGTTCGGGAGGCAAGAGATTTTTGTCCTCTATCACTACGAGGAGTCGGTTCAGAAGGATCCGCTCGTAGAGTTTACCTATTGAGCTTAGCAAGCTGATTGGGCGGTAACTATCGGGTGACCTGGCATCTTTGCCAGACTTGTGTATACCTATCACTATCGCTTCTTTCCAGGCGGCTGGAAAGTGGTGGTTTTTGATGGCCGCATTGAAGATGCAGACCAGTAGCGCGATGAGACGGGGCGGAAGAAGCTTAAGCACTTCATTCCTGATCCCGTCCGGACCGGGAGATTTTCTAGGCTTAAGGCCCTTAATGGTTGTAATGACCTCATCACAGGTGACAGGTGTGAGGGGAACAACCGGGGAAAGAGCGTCTAGGTCCTGTACCGAGGACTCTACATCGGAGACGTGGAGGACGTCAACGTTGTCAATGACGGGGGAACATTGCTGCTCGAGGCTATCGGCTAAGCACTCGGCTTTGTCGTCATCGTCAAATGCGGGTGGAAGACCCTGAGTGTTTCTGTCCAGGGGGGGCATACTAGCGACGGAGCGGTCCGTCTTCATCGATCGTGCAAGCTTCCAGTACGCGAGGTGGGAAGGTACCAGCTCCTCTAGGAGACTGTTCCACCTGTTATCACGGAGCTGATCTATGCGGTCTTTCACCGCTCTACGCAAGGAACGTAAGCGTGCACGATTTTCCTCAGTCGGATACGCGTCGTGGGCACGGGTCGCGGCGTTCTTCTGGGTGAGCAGAGCTCTCACTCATCAGGGAGTATAAAGCGGCGATCGTTCGCCGCTTGTACCTCTTTCGAGGTCTCCCTGATTCCGGTGTTGAGATGCTCAACCAGAGAAGCGATCGCGAGATCCGTGTCCGCAGGCGTATCCAGTACGTCAGGGATCAAGTCGAGCGGGGGGGAGGACTGATGGTCCTTGAGATATCTGCCGAGTTTGAAATAGTCCGCGACCTTCACAACTGGCGGGCTAGAGTCGTCCGAATGACCTAACTGTAAAATGACTGGGCGGTGGTCGGAGTCGAGTTCGTGTACGACTTGTATGAGACGCACAGGAAGCCGGACCCCTTTGAAAATAGCTACGTCTAGCACTGTCGGGCGGCAGTGCGGCATGAAGTGGGTAGGCTCTAAAGGAGCGATGACCTCAAAATCGAGCTCATCCATCAGCCCAGTAAGAGCAATCCCATTACTGGTATTACTCGAACTGTTCCAAAGGGTGTGCCCGCAATTGAGATCACCCGCGATAATGACTGAGTCTCCGAGAGAGAAAAGTTTCCCTAAATCGGAAGCTAATATGCGCTTATTGGGCGAGAGATATACAGACACCAGAACGATCGACTGATGGCCGGTCATTCCGATTCTGCATATAGAAACCTCTAAGTTTTCTAGCTCAGGAGGGTCTAGCGGCGTGCAATACAGAGACCGCTTATAATAAATTAAGGTACCACCGCCCCTAGTTGGGGGCAATCTATCGTTCCGAACGATATTATAATTCGCGATCTTAGGATCGCGATCTTTGGGCTTCAGTAGGGTTTCCTGGACAAGAAACACGTCTATTTGACGATCGCGGAGGAAATTCGCGACGAGTTCACGCTGCGGAACTAGTTTCCGCGCGTTAAAGAACGAAAGGGACAAACCGCGTGGCTTTATCTTAGCCATTGATTACGGGTGTTGGGAAGCGCGTGCCAGCCCTTGGAGGGTCATGGCGATGGCGGGAAACCGAGTTATAGCGTCTAACTCGGCGTTTCCGGCGCCGCTGTTCAACAGAGTGTTGAACGCGACGACATCCTGCACGTCGTGGACGCGCAGGAGGAAGAGAACCCGGTCTAGGCCGGTGGAGTGGGCCTGAGGGGCCTGAGGGGGGGTAGCCAGGCGCGGCTGCGCCTTGGCTTGGGGCCTAGGTGCCCACGGAGCCAGAGGGGCTGCGGGGCGGGGGGCGGCGGGACGGGTCGGCACCGTGGAAGGCGACGCCGACGTGCCTGGGAGGCACGGGAAAGACCTCAGTGTCATAGGCGGCACTTGAGGTTGGAGGAGGAGGGGAGCGGCGTTCCTCTGAGGAACATACCTACCACCCTTTTTTGGGTGATTGCGCCTTACCTTAGGTGCACAAGGGCACCCACGGTAATTTGCAGGATGACCCTCCTGCCTGCACAAAACGCAGCTTGGAGGGTCGGCTGTGTCCTTAGGACGGGGGCAGTCAGGGGTCAAGTGATCTCCCAGACACTTTACACATCTCGGAGCCATAAAGCAGCTCCGAGAGCTATGTCCGTACCCCTGGCAGCGGTGACACTGCGAGGGGTACGATTTCTTGTGTGGGACTTCCACACAGATGCGAGAGAGGCCGCAGAGGGTCTTCAGACCGAAGACCTTCTTGCTAACCTCGTTGGCGGGGAGTGCGACAAGGACCATATTATATGGCCTCCTGCCTCGCTGATCGTGCATCCTATGCACTTCAGCGTCGGGGAAACCCTGCTCCCTAAGGGATGCAGCTATGTCTTCACAAGAGAGTTCCTTAGGAACTCTCTTGATCACCACGCGGAGGGACTTCTCTTCCTCCAACGCGTGAGTGAAGTGGGCATATTTCGCCTCACGAAGGAACCGCGTGAGGTCGCGGAAGGTGTCCGTGGTCGACACCTTCACCATGATTCCATCGCGAACATTCGTCGCGCTGGAGAAATGTATTTTGCGGCTCGCTAACGCCGCAGAGATTTTTGTCCAGGACGCTTTGTCCTGGATCGTGACAGGGGGGGGGGGGACGACGCACTTTCCTGGGCTGCACCTGAGACGGTGCAGCTGCAGGCTTGGGAACTCTCGGTGCCGCTACTGGCACCGGAGTGGGCTGTTGGGCCGAATCCTCCGCAGCGAGGACCTTGGGATTTGTCTGAGGCAGCGGCGGGAGAAGCCGTCGCCTTCCTCTTTGTCTTCCGCTTGGCGGTGACAAAGCCGTCACTACCAAGCGGCGGGTAATCCATCTCCATGTCGTCCGACTCTGACCCGGACGACAGGGCGGGGGGGGGGGTGGCAAACTTCGGCATCAGGCTCGGACGCCTGTCTGCCATATTCTGAGGGGATAGAGGGGAGAAACTATTCCCCGTGCTAACGTTTATAATGTCCGCAGAATGCGGACGGTAAGGAGAGCGCGACCTAGAACGCGATCGCGAGCGCGACAACGACGAGTCACGCTTAAGGCTAGTCGCGGGTGGAGTACGCGCGCGGGAACGCTCCGGTGCGTTTATATTAACAACCGGCTTCCTAACACGTTGAGGGAGCGCGGCGGACGGACCCGGGGCTGATTTTTTATAGTTAGCGAACTCCCGAGCGAGTTCGGGGGATTTGGCTAGCAATTCCCTTACGAAATTAAGGAGCTGACGCTCCGCAAAAAGCGAGTCGGCCATCCCGAGACGGCGAGAGGGGGGGGGGGGGTGAACTACCTCCCTGCCTGAGGGGCAGGGGGGGCGCGCCAAAAATCTATGAGACTACGCGAGTCTCGCAAGTGACCGTTGAGTCAAAGTGCAATGACTCAAGGTAGTTGGGAGCCTACGGAGCCTAGGGGGAAGCCCTAACAAGCCCTAGGGCCGAGGACGTGGGTCAGACGCCCAAACAGCACCCAGGGGATGGATGTGACGCAGGAGCGGAAGTCGGGTAAGAAAAAAGGAAACCCGGTGTGATCACACACCAGATTCCGGTATTTGGAGACCCCAGAAGGGGGTCCCCAGGGAACCTGCTAAACCCTACACCACCTTAGGTTGGCACCGTTAGGTTTCCGGTGATGACCACAATCAAAAGAGAGTGGGTTTTAATAATGTCGAGAAGCGACACGTATCCTCACCTTAAGGGTGAGTATACGTAAAACGCGCGCGTACTGAAAAGTACGTTTTTCGAAAATACACGAAGTTATAAATAAATTTATAAAGTCGAGTATTTTACGCTCGCAAAAAATACCGCAGTGCAGGAATCCCACACCGGGTACCCGACGCGGCACGCGCGCTTGCGTCACCTCAGCCGTTGAAAAATCCAACGGCCGTTGCTACGCAAGCTAACGGTCGATCGATGAAGGCAGCGAAAGCGAAGACGGTTGGCGCTAACGTATTTGTGCGAGCGGGGCGTAGCGAACAGACACGTCCGTTCACTACGGAGCTTACCACAGCTATCGGCTCAGTACTTTTTTTTTTTTTTTTTTTTTTTTTTTTTTTTTTTTTTTTTTTTTTTTTTTTTTTTTTTTTTTTTTTTCGAACCTAGCTAACGCTGTTGACCGGAAGGGCCTTTACAGCTTCACCGAACTTTGGGGGCTGAAGGCACTCAGCCGCAATAAGGTGACTAGCTCAAGGGTTACCAAAGTGGTACGAACCTCGGCTTGGCCGTCACCTGAGTGTAAAACTCTCTCGCGAGTTTGAACCTAGCTATTCCCTACATTTTTTATTAATAATAATAAAAAAAAAAAAAAAAAAAAAAAAAAAAGGTTCCTTACAGGACCTATGTACCTGCATGTTATGTGCAAGAGTGTGTTTGCAGTGTTGTGCGTGTAATGCTCAATGCATGGGCAGTGTCACTGTATCGCGCTGGCGGCGACGTCAAGAGCCTCCCCAGTTGGGGAACGAAGCACGTCCTGGGCCGCCGCCTGAGGGGGACCCGGAGAGTGTGCGGGAGCAAAATTAGCCGCCTGTCCCCGGCGGCGGGAACGGCGGTTACGCGGGCGTGGGCGCTGGCACGCATACTGGATCGGTTGAAAAGGAAAGATCCTATTTTCGCACGTGATTTTATCATCGGGATCGGTGAGAACGTTACGCGGTCTCCGAAGCGGTTTCGGAGCTAGCGGGTCGGAGGAGTACGCGACGGCTTTCGCTATGAGCGGATTCGGGTGTGTCTCTGCGCGATCGAAAAATGCGCGACACAGGGATTTGATAACAGAGTGAATGGATGGTAGATTGAGGTCTCTGTGGATGTCCACATCCCTCTCGTACCACCGGGCACCTACGGCTCTCCTGGTGAAGCGGTTCTGAACCACTTGGAAGGAGGACAGATCTGTATAAGCGAAGGCAGGGGCGCAATAAGTGAGAATGGGCCTAACTACCGTTTTGTATAATGTAATTTTATGGCGGACGGCCATCTTACTACGGGCGTTGTAAAGAGGGAAAAGACGTCCCATAACCATGTTGGCACGGTTTCTGACTTTCAAAACGTGAGATTTGAAAGTCATGTGGGCGTCTAGTGTGACACCGAGGTACTTGACCTCGGTCGCCCATGGGATCTCTACTCCTAGGTAAGTGACTGGACGAGGAGGGTCAGATTTCTCTACGGAGAACATAATCGCGGTGCTCTTTCCCGGGTTAATCGCTATGCGCCACTTCAAGTACCAAAAGCTTAAGATGTTAACAGCCTTTTGGACGCGGGATCTGAGAGTGTCTCTTTGTCTGAACGAATAATAGATGACTGTGTGTCATCGGCATAGAGACCTAAATGAACCTTACTAGCCGCCACTCCTTCGAGCTGGTCGTCTTTCAGGTTCGGATTTAGGTCAGGTAAGTCCGCTATGTAAAGGTTGAAGAGGACAGGCGCCAGAATGGAGCCCTGGGGGACTCCTGCGCGGATCGGGCGGGCTGAAGAGAGAGCGGACTCTACTCTAAAGCGGAAACTACGATTCGAAAGGTAATCGCGTAGGATGTGTACTAATGTGTCAGGGACGCCTAACCTAACTAGTTTAAATACAAGGCCGGCATGCCAGACCTTGTCGAATGCCTTAGCGACGTCGAAGAAGACAGCGAGCGTACGCCAGGGTGTGTTTGGGGTTCGATGAAAATTTGACAGGATGTGCTCCGTGAGGCGTTGCACTTGGTGCGCGCAAGAGTGTCTGGCTCTGAAACCAAACTGTTCGGGAGGCAAGAGATTTTTGTCCTCTATCACTACGAGGAGTCGGTTCAGAAGGATCCGCTCGTAGAGTTTACCTATTGAGCTTAGCAAGCTGATTGGGCGGTAACTATCGGGTGACCTGGCATCTTTGCCAGACTTGTGTATACCTATCACTATCGCTTCTTTCCAGGCGGCTGGAAAGTGGTGGTTTTTGATGGCCGCATTGAAGATGCAGACCAGTAGCGCGATGAGACGGGGCGGAAGAAGCTTAAGCACTTCATTCCTGATCCCGTCCGGACCGGGAGATTTTCTAGGCTTAAGGCCCTTAATGGTTGTAATGACCTCATCACAGGTGACAGGTGTGAGGGGAACAACCGGGGAAAGAGCGTCTAGGTCCTGTACCGAGGACTCTACTTCGGAGACGTGGAGGACGTCAACGTTTCAATGACGGGGGAACATTGCTGCTCGAGGCTATCGGCTAAGCACTCGGCTTTGTCGTCATCGTCAAATGCGGGTGGAAGACCCTGAGTGTTTCTGTCCAGGGGGGGCATACTAGCGACGGAACGGTCCGTCTTCATCGATCGTGCAAGCTTCCAGTACGCGAGGTGGGAAGGTACCAGCTCCTCGAGGAGACTGTTCCACCTGTTATCACGGAGCTGATCTATGCGGTCTTTCACCGCTCTACGCAAGGAACGTAAGCGTGCACGATTTTCCTCAGTCGGATACGCGTCGTGGGCACGGGTCGCGGCGTTCTTCTGGGTGAGCAGAGCTCTCACGTCATCAGGGAGTATAAAGCGGCGATCGTTCGCCGCTTGTACCTCTTTCGAGGTCTCCCTGATTCCGGTGTTGAGATGCTCAACCAGAGAGGCGATCGCGAGATCCGTGTCCGCAGGCGTATCCAGTACGTCGGGGATCATGTCGAGCGGGGGGGAGGACTGATGGTCCTTGAGATATCTGCCGAGTTTGAAATAGTCCGCGACCTTTACAACTGGCGGGCTAGAGTCATCCGAATGACCTAACTGTAAAATGACTGGGCGGTGGTCGGAGTCGAGTTCGTGTACGACTTGTATGAGACGCACAGGAAGCCGGACCCCTTTGAAAATAGCTACGTCTAGCACTGTCGGGCGGCAGTGCGGCATGAAGTGGGTAGGCTCTAAAGGAGCGATGACCTCAAAATCGAGCTCATCCATCAGCCCAGTAAGAGCAATCCCATTACTGGTATTACTCGAACTGTTCCAAAGGGTGTGCCCGCAATTGAGATCACCCGCGATAATGACGGAGTCTCCGAGAGAGAAAAGTTTCCCTAAATCGGAAGCTAATATGCGCTTATTGGGCGAGAGATATACAGACACCAGAACGATCGACTGATGGCCGGTCATTCCGATTCTGCATATAGAAACCTCTAAGTTTTCTAGCTCAGGAGGGTCTAGCGGCGTGCAATACAGAGACCGCTTATAATAAATTAAGGTACCACCGCCCCTAGTTGGGGGCAATCTATCGTTCCGAACGATATTATAATTCGCGATCTTAGGATCGCGATCTTTGGGCTTCAGTAGGGTTTCCTGGACAAGAAACACGTCTATTTGACGATCGCGGAGGAAGTTCGCGACGAGTTCACGCTGCGGAACTAGTTTCCGCGCGTTAAAGAACGAAAGGGACAAACCGCGTGGCTTTATCTTAGCCATTTATTACGGGTTACGGGAAACGCGGGCCAGACCTTGAAGGGTCGTGGCAATGGCGGGGAAACGCGCGATGGCCTCGAGCTCGGCGTTACCGGAGCCGCTATTCAACAACGCGTTGAATGCGACTACTTCCTGCACGTCGTGAACGCGCGGAAAAAGAACCCGGTCAAGGCCGGTTGGGTTGGCCTGAGGGGCCTGGGGGGGGGTAGCCAGGCGCGGCTGCGCCTTGGCTTGGGGCCTAGGTGCCCACGGAGCCAGAGGGGCTGCGGGGGGGGGGGGCGGCGGGACGGGTCGGCACCGCGGAAGGCGACGCCGACGTGCCTGGGAGGCACGGGAAAGACCTCAGTGTCATAGGCGGCACTTGAGGTTGGAGGAGGAGGGGAGCGGCGTTCCTCTGAGGAACATACCTACCACCCTTTTTTGGGTGATTGCGTCTTACCTTGGGCGCACACGGGCACCCTCGGTAATTGGCGGGATGACCCTCCTGCCTGCACAAAACGCAGCTAGGAGGGTCGGAAGTGTCCTTGGGACGGGGACAGTCGGGGGTGAGATGATCCCCGAGACACTTGACACATCTCGGAGCCATAAAGCAGCTCCGAGAACTGTGCCCGTACCCCTGGCAGCGGTGACACTGCGAGGGGTAAGACTTCTTGTGTGGGACTTCCACACAGATGCGGGAGAGGCCGCAGAGGGTCTTCAGACCGAAGACCTTCTTGCTAACCTCGTTGGCGGGGAGTGATACAAGGACCATGTTGTATGGTCTCCTGCCTCGCTGATCGTGCATTCGATGCACTTCAGCGTCGGGGAAACCCTGCTCCCTAAGGGATGCAGCTATGTCTTCACAAGAGAGTTCCTTAGGAACTCTCTTGATCACCACGCGGAGGGACTTCTCTTCCTCCAGCGCGTGAGTGAAGTGGGCATATTTCGCCTCACGGAGAAACCTCGTGAGGTCGCGGAAGGTGTCCGTGGTCGACACCTTAACCATGATACCATCGCGAACATTCGTCGCGGTGGTGAAGTGGATCTTGCGGCTCGCTAACGCCGCAGAGATTTTAGTCCAGGACGCCTTGTCCTGGATCGTGACAGGGGGGGGGGGACGCACCTTCTTAGGCTGGCCTGTTACCTGAGACGGGCCACGCAGGTTTGGGAACTCGCGGTGCCGCTTACAGGCACCGGAGTGGGCTGTTTGGCCGAATCCTCAGCAGCGAGGATCTTAGGACCAGGGACTGTGATGATGAAAGCGGCGGAGAAGCCGTCGCCTTCCTCTTGGTTTTCCGCCTAGCAGCGACAAAACCGTCACTGCCGAGCGGCGGGTACTCCAGCTCCATGTTGTCCGAGTCTGACCCGGACGAGCTGGGCGGAGGTGGTGGCGAAGTTCGGCATTAGGCTAGGACGCCTGTCAGCCGAGTTTTGGGGGGACAAGGGGGAAAAACTATTTCCTGTAGAAACATTAATAATGTCCGCTGAACGCGGACGACGCGGCGAATACGAACGCGAACGCGAACGGGATCTGCAGTCGGAGAAGGAAGAGTCGTCCTTCCCGAGTGAGACGCGAGTGTGAACGCGCGCGAGAACGCTCCGGAGCGTTGATATTCGCTACCGGTTTACGGACACTTTGAGGGAGCGCGGCGGATGTGCTAGGTAAATTATTTTGAAAATTTTCGCAAACTCCCGAGCGAGTTCGGGAGACTTTGACAACATAACCTTAACGAAACTAAGGAGCTGACGCTCCGTCGTCACGAAATCGGCCATCCCGCGATGGCGAGAGGGCGGGGGGGGGGGGGGTGAACTACCTCCCTGCCTGAGGGGCAGGGGGGGGGGCGCGCCAAAAATCTAGTGAGACTTCGCGAGTCTCGCAAAAGACCGTTGAGTCGAAGTGCAATGACTCACGGAATTTGGATCCTACGGAGCCTAGGGGGAAGCCCTAACAAGCCCTAGGGCCGAGGACGTGGGTCAGACGCCCAAACAGCACCCAGGGGATGGATTTGACGCAGGAGCGGAAGTCGGGTAAGAAAAAAGGAAACCCGGCGTGATCACACACCAGATTCCGGTATTTGGAGACCCCAGAAGGGGGTCCCCAGGGAACCTGCTAAACCCTACACCACCTTAGGTTGGCACCGTTAGGTTTCCGGTGATGACCACAATCAAAAGAGAGTGGGTTTTAATAATGTCGAGAAGCGACACGTATCCTCACCTTAAGGGTGAGTATACGTAAAAAACGCGCGCGTACTGAAAAGTACGTTTTTCGAAAAAATACACGAAGTTATAAATAAATTTATAAAGTCGAGTATTTTACGCTCGCAAAAATACCGCAGTGCAGGAATCCCACACCGGGTACCCGACGCGGCACGCGCGCTTGCGTCACCTCAGCCGTTAAAAAATCCAACGGCCGTTGCTACGCAAGCTAACGGTCGATCGATGAAGGCAGCGAAAGCGAAGACGTTGGCGCTAACGTATTTGTGCGAGCGGGCGTAGCGAACAGACACGTCCGTCCACTACGGAGCTTACCACAGCTATCAACCTCGCGTCCGGCTCAGTACTTTGGATGGTAAACACTTAAAACCTAGAGGTAGTTTTGTCAATTTTGATAGGAAGCCTACAGTGTTTGGTACATTGGCAAACTTGAGAAGGTCGGGTCCTTTGAAAATCGGTCCCGCCGGGGCGCCATGTCTATGATTTCGACGGAACCGAAAAGCTCAGGCTCGCTATAGAGGGGTTCGGGCCGTAAGTCTGCATGCATACGAACTACGTCATGATTGCTTCGATATTTTTACAAAGTAGTTTTATTTATTAAAGAAAAAATCCTTTTTGAATAAAGTTACCTTTTGCGGCTGAGTGTCTTCAGCACTCGCCCCCAAAGTTTAGATTGAACTGTAAGTAAAAATCGGTCAATGGTTTTAGGAAAAAAACAAGAAATAACAATATATCTATAGTATTCAATAAAATGTCTATATGAGGATATCGGTAGCTAAAAAAAAAAAAAAACTCTCTATGAATTTCAGAGAATGGAAAATTGGCTAGTTTCTATGTTTTCGTTACTATCTAAGCTTCGAATTTGGTCATGTTGCAGATTAACTGCTGCCGGGATAGAAACAAAGTAACTTGGCCCATAACTTTTGTAAAACTACAGAATTTATTTATATAAATTAAGTAATTGATTGATTGATTCTGCCGAAAGACATCCACTGCTACATATAAGGTCTCCCCCAAAAAAAGAGGGGGTATTGCTTTAATCGCCACGTTTGGCAGGCGGGATGGCGATCGCAGTAGGTGTTTTGTGGTTCTCAGAGGATGCCACTGCCCATCCCCTGGTTTATGATTCGTCTGGTCTGGTTATGATTCGTCTGGTAAGCTTCGTAGTGGACGGACGTTCGCTACGCTCGCTCGCATAAATACGATTTTCGTGCTCGATGTTCGTTTTCTCGTCTTCCGGCAGCAGTCTGTAGTTCGTTAGAACGCCACCCTGAGCGATGGTGCGTGAGCAACAGCCGTTAAATTTCGTTTAACGGTTGAGGTGACGCAAGCGCGCGCGCCGCGTCGTTGGTCCCGGTGTGGGTTTCCCGCGCTGAGGTATTTCTGCGAGCGATTGAATACTCGTTTTTATAATTTAATTAAACTTCGAGTATTCTCGTAAAACGTACGTTTTCAGTACGCGCGCGTTTAACGTATACTCACCCTTAAGGTGAGGATACGTGTCGCTTCACGACGTTGACTGAAAAACCCACTCTCTCTTGATTGTGGTCATCACCGGAGACCTAACGGTGCCAACGTAAGGTGGTGCAGGGTTTAGCAGGTTCCCTGGGGACCCCCTTCTGGGGTCACCAAATACCGGAATCTGGTGTGTGATCACACCGGGTTTCCCTCTTTTACCCGATTTCCGCTCCTGCTACAGATCCATCCCCTGGGTGCTGTTTGGGCGTCTGACCCACGTCCTCTGCCCTAGGGCTTGTTAGGGCTTCCCCCTAGGCTCCGTAGGCTCCCAATTACCTTGAGTCATTGCACTTTGACTCAACGGTCACTTGCGAGACTCGCGTAGTCTCATAGATTTTTGGCGCGCCCCCCTGCCCCTCAGGCAGGGAGGTAGTTCACCCCCCCCTGCCCTCTGCCATCGCGGGATGGCCGAATCAGTTGTTGTGGAGCAAAAGCTCCAAAATTTGCAAAATTATTATTAGAAAAAATCTCCCATCCTTGCCAGGGAGTTTAAAAACTTTAGCGCGGATTCCCCATCGCCGGCCGTGCCCTCAATTCGAGTTAGGAAGCCGGTACCTAACATCAACGCACCGGAGCGTTCTAATTACGCGCGCCCACGCCACCTACGATTAGAGATAGGCGCGATTCGTCCTTTTCGGACTGTCGCTCGCGTTCGCGGTCGCGTTCGCGTTCCCCTTACCGCCGTCCGCACTCGGCGGAACAAATTAATGTCAGCACGGGGAATAGTTTTTCCCCTCTGTCCCCCCAGAGCCAGGCAGATAGGCATCCGAGCCTGATGCCTAGGTTCGCCGCTCCCGCAGTCCATTCGTCGTCCGGGTCAGACTCGGACGAGATGGACGTCGCGTACCCCCCGCTGGGGGGGTGGTGACTTCGTCACCACCCCAAAGCGAAAGAATAAAAGGAAGGCGCCGGCCTCGATCCGCCGCCCTCCGAGTCAGTCCCGAAAGTCCTCGCCGTAGAGGACGCGTCACGGCAACCGACTCCGCTGCCTGCCGTTGAAAAAAACGTTTAAAACCGGCCGCCCCCAAACCTGCGGCTGCGCCGTCTCAGGTGCAGCCCAGGAAGGCACGTCCTCCACCACCGGTCACGATCCAGGACAAGGCGTCCTGGACGAAGATCTCGGCGGCTCTCTCGAGCCGCCATATACACTTTACCACGGCGACCAATGTCCGAGAGGGCATTATGGTCAAAGTGGCAAATTCCGACACCTTCCGTGCCCTCACGAGTTTTCCTTCGTGAGGCCAAGTACGCGTTTTTCACACACGCACTTGAGGAGGAAAAGTCCCTTCGGGTCGTCATGCGAAGAGTTCCCAAGGAACTCTCGTGTGACGAGATAGCTGCCTCCCTTAAGGAGCAGAACTTCCCCGTGATTGAGGTGCATCGGATGCACTCTCAAAGAGATAGGATGAAGCCGTTTAACATGGTTTTAGTTTCCTTGTCCGCCACGGAAGAGGGAAAGAAGGTCTTCGGTCTGAAGACCCTCTGCGGCCTCTCCCGGATATCTGTGGAAGTCCCACACAAACAGTCTTACCCCTCGCAATGTCACCGTTGCCAGGGGTACGGACACAGTTCTCGGAGCTGTTATATGGCTCCGAGATGTGTCAAGTGTCTCGGGGATCATCTCACCCCCGACTGTCCCCGTCCCAAGGACACTACCGACCCTCCAAGCTGCGTTCTGTGCAGGCAGGAGGATCATCCCGCCAATTACCGAGGGTGCCCGTGTGCGCCCAAGGTAAAGACGCAACCAGCCTAACAAAGGCGGTAGACGCGTTCCTCAGAGGAACGCTGCCCCCCTCCTCCTCCAACCTCAAGTGCCGCCTATGACACTGAGGTCTTTCCCATGCCTCCCAGGCACGTCGGCGTCGCCTTCCGCGGTGCCGACCCGACCCGTCCCGCCGCCCCCCGCCCCGCAGCCCCTCTGGCTCCGTGGGCACCTAGGCCCCAAGCCAAGGCGCAGCCGCGCCTGGCTACCCCCCCCCAGGCCCCTCAGGCCAACTCCACCGGCTTAGACCGGGTTTTATTTCTCCTGCGCATCCATGATGTGCAGGAAGTAGTCGCGTTCAACGCAATGTTGAACAGCGGCTCAGGAAACGCCGAGCTCGAGGCTATCGCGCGTTTCCCTGCCATCGCCATGACCCTTCAAGGTCTGGCACGCGTCTCTCTTAACCCGTAATCGATGGCTAAGTTCAAGCCTCGCGGTCTCTCCCTTTCATTCTTTAACGCGCGGAAATTAGCTCCGCAGCGTGAATTAGTCGCTAACTTTCTCCGCGATCGTCAAATAGACGTATTTCTCGTCCAGGAAACCTTTTTAAAGCCTAGTGATCGCAATCCCGGGATTGCGAATTATAATATAGTGCGAAATGATAGGACCCCTGAAAGGGGCGGTGGTACACTTATTTATTACAAACGGTCACTTTATTGCTCGCCGTTGCTAGCTCCGGAGCTTACCAATATGGAAGTTTCGGTATGTAGAATAGGTATGACTGGCCATCCGTCAATCGTACTCGTGTCTGCATACCTCCCCCCCAGTAAGCGACCCTTAAGGTCAGATTTAGAGAAGCTTTTCGCATTAGGCGACTCAGTCATTATCGCCGGCGATCTCAATTGCGGGCACACCTTCTGGAACAGCTCGTGCGTTACGCCCAATGGGGCGGAACTCATGCGCCTAGTACGGAAGCTCGATTTTGAGGTCGTCGCGCCGTTAGAGCCCACCCATTTTCAACCGAACTGTCGCCCGTCGGTTCTAGATTTTGCTGTTTTAAAAGGAGTCTCGCTTCCTGTGCGTCTTATACAAGTCGTACACGAACTCGACTCCGACCACCGCCCAGTAGTTTTGATGTTAGGTCACACGGATGACTCTAATTCTAGCCCGCCAGTTGTAAAAGTCGCGGACTATTACAAGCTCGGCCGTTATTTAAAGGACCATCCGTCCACCCCCCTCTCTCGATAGGATCCCAGATGTACTGGATACGTCTGCGGACGCGGACCTCGCGATCGATGCTCTGGTTGAGCACCTCAAGATCGGCATCGAGGAGACCTCGAAAGAGGTGCAAGCGGCGAACGATCGCCGCTTTTGTACTCCCCGATGACGTGAGAGCTCTGCTCACCCAGAAAAACGCCGCGACCCGCGCCCACGACACGTATCCGACAGAGGAGAATCGTGCGCGCTTGCGTTCTTTGCGTAGAGCGGTGAAAAAAAACAGCATAGATCAGATTCGTAATGAAAGGTGGAACAGCCTCTTAGGAGAGTTGAAACCTTCCCACCTCGCGTACTGGAAGCTCGCACGATCTATGAAGATGGACCGTACCATCGTTAACATGCCCCCCCTGGACAGAAATACGCAGGGTCTTCAACCCGCATTTGACGATATCGAAAAAGCCGAGTGCTTAGCCGATAGCCTCGAGCATCAATGCGCTCCCGTCACCGACAACATTGATATCGAACACATCTCTGTTGTCGAATCCTCTGTGAAGGACTCCCTCGCTCTTACTCCGGTTGTCCCCCTCTCACCTGTCACCTGTGACGAGGTTTACGACTGCCACTGCCATCAAGGGCCTTAAGCCCAGAAAGTCCCCCGGTCCCGACGGAATCAGGAACGAAGTCATCAAACTTCTTCCTCCGCCTCTGGTCGCGTTGCTGGTCTGCATCTTCAATGCGGCCATCAAAAACAACCACTTTCCAGCCGCCTGGAAAGCAGCTATAGTTATAGGGATACACAAACCTGGCAAAGACGCCAGGCAACCCGATAGCTACCGTCCAATTAGCCTTCTTAACACCTTAGGCAAACTCTATGAGCGGATCCTTATGAACCGTCTCATAGAGGTGATAGAGGACAAAAAATCTCTTGCCTCCCCAACAGTTTGGTTTCCGAGCCAGACACTCCTGTGCGCATCAGGTGCTCCGCCTCACGGAGTACGTACTCACCAATATTAATCACCCTGAATTTAATAAATCCTGGCATACGCTCGCAGTCTTCTTCGACGTTGCCAAAGCATTCGACAAGGTCTGGCACACGGGCCTCGTCTACAAACTCACTAGATTAGGTATCCCCGACACTCTGGTTAGAATCATACACGATTACCTCACCGATCGTAGTTTCCGCTATAGAGTAGAGAGCGCTCTCTCTATAGCCCCCACCCCGTACGCGCAGGAGTCCCCCAAGGTTCCATTCTGGCGCCTGTCCTCTTTAACCTCTACTTTGAGCGGACCTCCCTGATCTCGGAAGAGTTCAGCTAGGTCTATACGCGGACGACACCGTCATCTATTTCGCTTTTCGTAAGAAAACGGTCTTACGTAAATACGTCCAAGGCGCTGTCGACCAACTCAGCGCTTGGTATTTCAAATGGCGTCTCGCGATAAACCCGAGTAAGAGCGCCGCGTTATTATTCACTAGAAGCCGTAAACTTAGGGAAGACCCTCCCAAGCCCATACAGTACGCGGGTACTGAAATCCCATACTCCTCCGAAGTCAGGTACCTAGGAGTTCAATTAGATGACAGACTCTCTTTCAAATCTCACATAAAGAAAGTGAAGCGCCAGACCTCCATGGTGCTAGGTCGTCTCTATCCGCTCTACAACAGCAAGAGCAAAATGGCACTCCGCCATAAGATTACCCTATACAAGATGGTGGTCAGACCCATCATCACGTATTGCGCACCTGTCTTCGGTCACATCACTCGTTCACGCATGCACGCCTTACAAGGATTCAGAATCGCTTTGTAAGGAAGGCAGTAGGTGCCCAATGGTTCGAGAGAACTGTGGATTTACACAGGGATCTCAACCTGCCCTCCATTAGGTCCGTTTTCAAGACCCAGTGTCGCGCTTTTTTCTTCGAACGCGCAGAGACACACTCGAACCCCCTCATCGTGCGAGCCGTCTCGTACTTGCCAGGACGTAAGCCGCGTCGTATACGTCGGCCGCAAAGGATCTTATCGTGTCGCGACGATACCATAACTCGTAGTAATAGGATCTTTCCTCCTTTACCTCGTACAAATGCGTGCCAGCGCCCACGCCCGCGAAACCGCCGTTCCCGCCGCCGGGGACAGGCGGCTAACTTTGCTCCCCGCACACACTCCGGGTCCCCCTCAGGCGGCGACCCAAGACGTGTCTCGTTCCCCAACTGGGGAGGCTCTTGACGTCGCCGCCAGCGCGATACAGTAACACTGCCCACGCATTGAGCAATTACACGCACAACACTCCATACACACTCATGCATAACATGCAAGGTACATAGGTCCTGTAAGGAAGTTTTTTTTTTTTTTTTTTTTTTTTTATGTAAATAAAAATAAAGATTAGCTAGGATACAACTCGCGAGTGAGTCTTGAGTACTCAGGTGACGGCCAAGCCGAGGTTCGTACCACTTTGGTAGCCCTTGAGCTAGTCACCTTATTGCGGCGAGTGCCTTCAGCACTCGCCCCCAAAGTTCGGTGAAGCTGTAAAGGCCCTTCCGGTCAACAGCATTAGCTAGGTCAAAAAAAAAAAAAAAAAAAAAAAAAAAAAAAAAAAAAAAAAAAAAAAAAAAAAAAAAAAAAAAAAAAAAAAAAAAACCCTGGTTTATCGCTTAGTCGCCTTTTACGACACCCACGGGAACGATATAGGGTTGTACTATTCTTAGCCGGTACCACTAGGCTAATTAAGCAATTATGCAACTTCTATTACCTTTTTTATTTTTTTTTTTTCCAAAAAAAACGTGATTCCTTTTTATGATGAGATTTATCTCATCATCGACCTTGGTTCCACCTTGACTTTCATCCATTAAGTTTTTTTTTTATAATTAAAGTTTTATCAGAAAATCTAACGAGTATCTTAAGTACGAGTAATCTTCAAGTATTTTTTTTGTTTCAGTACATCCAAATACATTTAGACTCTTCAAGAAAAGTAACAAATATGACATTAATCAACGGTGTATCCGTTGCATTGGATATTCACATTCTACTTTTATGAGTCTGATGATCCTCAACGCTTAGGCAGAGGTGATAAAAACAACCAGGCGCTTATATTTTCAGACCACTCGACCCGAAACCGATTCCAATAATAGACTTCATTGATACAGTTATATATAAAACCGATTTAGTCGAAGAAATACATTCGCGATACGCAAACTATGCTTCATTCGTTCTTAGACTGTACAAAGAGAAACCTCACGTCGAGGTAGATTGGTTAATTGGTCCGGTGCCTACTGAAAATGATATTGGGAGAGAGTTATTTATAAGGTATACGACAGATTTGGTACGACGAAGGTGTTTTTTTTTACACGGATGCAAATGGGAGGCAGACGATTGATGAAACGGGTTAAGAATTATAGAGCTACTTATGAACCGGCCAATTTGGATGCCGTTGCAGGCAAGTGAACTAACTATGTACATAGATTTGCTAGAAAAATGTTGCCTTGCATTTCTTTACTTTTAAAGTGTCCTTAAAGAAGCAATTATTTTTGAGAAAAAATCTTTGCTCATTATTTTATCAAACTGGTTTCTTTTCATATGAATTTTAAGTTAAAAATTCGTCTCCATGCTACACAACATCTCATTCCTACATCTGAGATTAATGTTTAAACTAAGCTATTTACATCAAGGTTGAATTCAGACATGTATTAAGCAAACATATTAGTATTATCAAAATTAATAGTCATTCATCCATGCCATTGCTTGCAAGTTTTAATACTCAATTTGGCTGCGGAAGAAAGGGATATTTTATACAAGGATCCTAAGCAGATCACGCTCTACTAGAGTTTCTTAACTTTATCTAATCAAAGTTTTTTTTTTTTTTTTTTTTTTTTTTTTTTTTTTTTTTTTTTTTTTTTTTTTTTTTTTTTTTTTTTTTTTTTTGACCTAGCTAATGCTGTTGACCGGAAGGGCCTTTACAGCTTCACCGAACTTTGGGGGCGAGTGCTGAAGGCACTCGCCGCAATAAGGTGACTAGCTCAAGGGCTACCAAAGTGGTACGAACCTCGGCTTGGCCGTCACCTGAGTACTCAAGACTCACTCGCGAGTTGTATCCTAGCTAATCTTTATTTTTATTTACATAAAAAAAAAAAAAAAAGGTTCCTTACAGGACCTATGTACCTTGCATGTTATGCATGAGTGTGTATGGAGTGTTGTGCGTGTAATTGCTCAATGCGTGGGCAGTGTTACTGTATCGCGCTGGCGGCGACGTCAAGAGCCTCCCCAGTTGGGGAACGAGACACGTCTTGGGTCGCCGCCTGAGGGGGACCCGGGTGTGTGCGGGAGCAAAGTTAGCCGCCTGTCCCCGGCGGCGGGAACGGCGGTTTCGCGGGCGTGGGCGCTGGCACGCATTCGTACGAGGTAAAGGAGGAAAGATCCTATTACTACGGGTTATGGTATCGTCGCGGCACGATAAGATTCTCTGCGGCCGACGTATACGACGCGGCTTGCGACCTGGCAAGTACGAGACGGCTCGCACGATGAGGGGGTTCGAGTGTGTCTCTGCGCGTTCGAAGAAAGCGCGACACTGGGTCTTGAAAACGGACCTAATGGAGGGCAGGTTGAGATCCCTGTGTAAATCCACAGTTCTCTCGAACCATTGGGCACCTACTGCCTTCCTTACAAAGCGATTCTGAATCCTTTGTAAGGCGTGCATGCGGGAACGAGTGATGTGTCCGAAGACAGGTGCGCAATACGTGATGATGGGTCTGACCACCATCTTGTATAGGGTAATCTTATGGCGGAGTGCCATTTTGCTCTTGCTGTTGTAGAGCGGATAGAGACGACCTAGCACCATGGAGGTCTGGCGCTTCACTTTCTTTATGTGAGATTTGAAAGAGAGTCTGTCATCTAATTGAACTCCTAGGTACCTGACTTCGGAGGAGTATGGGATTTCAGTACCCGCGTACTGTATGGGCTTGGGAGGGTCTTCCCTAAGTTTACGGCTTCTAGTGAATAATAACGCGGCGCTCTTACTCGGGTTTATCGCGAGACGCCATTTGAAATACCAAGCGCTGAGTTGGTCGACAGCGTCTTGGACGTATTTACGTAAAACTCTTTTCTTACGAAAAGCGAAATATATGACGGTGTCGTCCGCGTATAGACCTAACTGAACTCTTCCGAGATCAGGGAGGTCCGCTAAGTATAGGTTAAAGAGGACAGGCGCCAGAATGGAACCTTGGGGGACTCCTGCGCGTATGGGGTGGGCTATAGAGAGAGCGCTCTCTACTCTATAGCGGAAACTACGATCGGTGAGGTAATCGTGTATGATTCTAACTAGGGTGTCGGGGATACCTAATAATCTAGTGAGCTTGTAGACGAGGCCCGTGTGCCAGACCTTGTCGAATGCTTTGGCAACGTCGAAGAAAACTGCGAGCGTATGCCAGGATTTATTAAACTGAGGGTGATTAATATTGGTGAGTACGTACTCCGTGAGGCGGAGCACCTGATGCGCACAGGAGTGTCTGGCTCGGAAACCAAACTGTTGGGGAGGCAAGAGATTTTTGTCCTCTATCACCTCTATGAGACGGTTCATAAGGATCCGCTCATAGAGTTTGCCTAAGGTGTTAAGAAGGCTAATTGGACGGTAGCTATCGGGTTGCCTGGCGTCTTTGCCAGGTTTGTGTATCCCTATAACTATAGCTGCTTTCCAGGCGGCTGGAAAGTGGTTGTTTTTGATGGCCGCATTGAAGATGCAGACCAGCAACGCGACCAGAGGCGGAGGAAGAAGTTTGATGACTTCGTTCCTGATTCCGTCGGGACCGGGGGACTTTCTGGGCTTAAGGCCCTTGATGGCCCAGTCGTAACCTCGTCACAGGTGACAGGTGAGAGGGGGACAACCGGAGTAAGAGCGAGGGAGTCCTTCACAGAGGATTCGACAACAGAGATGTGTTCGATATCAATGTTGTCGGTGACGGGAGCGCATTGATGCTCGAGGCTATCGGCTAAGCACTCGGCTTTTTCGATATCGTCAAATGCGGGTTGAAGACCCTGCGTATTTCTGTCCAGGGGGGGCATGTTAACGATGGTACGGTCCATCTTCATAGATCGTGCGAGCTTCCAGTACGCGAGGTGGGAAGGTTTCAGCTCTCCTAAGAGGCTGTCCCACCTTTCATTACGGATCTGATCTATGCGGCTTTTCACCGCTCTACGCAAAGAACGCAAGCGCGCACGATTCTCCTCAGTCGGATACGTGTCGTGGGCGCGGGGGTCGCGGCGTTTTTCTGGGTGAGCAGGGCTCTCACGTCATCGGGGAGTACAAAGCGGCGATCGTTCGCCGCTTGCACCTCTTTCGAGGTCTCCTCGATGCCGATCTTGAGGTGCTCAACCAGAGCATCGATCGCGAGGTCCGCGTCCGCAGACGTATCCAGTACATCTGGGATTCTATCGAGAGAGGGGGTGGACGGATGGTCCTTTAAATAACGGCCGAGCTTGTAGTAGTCCGCGACTTTTACAACTGGCGGGCTAGAATTAGAGTCATCCGTGTGACCTAACAACAAAACTACTGGGCGGTGGTCGGAGTCGAGTTCGTGTACGACTTGTATAAGACGCACAGGAAGCGAGACTCCTTTTAAAACAGCGAAATCTAGAACCGACGGGCGACAGTTCGGTTGAAAATGGGTGGGCTCTAAAGGCGCGACGACCTCAAAATCGAGCTTCCGTACTAAGCGCATGAGTTCCGCCCCATTGGGCGTAACGCACGAGCTGTTCCAGAAGGTATGCCCGCAATTGAGATCGCCGGCGATAATGACAGAGTCGCCTAATGCGAAAAGCTTCTCTAGATCTGACCTTAAGGGTCGTTTTTGGGGGGGAGGTATGCAGACACGAGTACGATTGACGGATGGCCAGTCATACCTATTCTACATACCGAAACTTCCATATTGGTAAGCTCCGGAGCTAGCAACGGCGAGCAATAAGTGACCGTTTGTAATAAATAAGTGTACCACCGCCCCTTTCAGGGGTCCTATCATTTCGCACTATATTATAATTCGCAATCCCGGGATTGCGATCACTAGGCTTCAAAAAGGTTTCCTGGACGAGAAATACGTCTATTTGACGATCGCGGAGAAAGTTAGCGACTAATTCACGCTGCGGAGCTAATTTCCGCGCGTTAAAGAATGAAAGGGAGAGACCGCGAGGCTTGAACTTAGCCATCGATTACGGGTTAAGAGAGACGCGTGCCAGACCTTGAAGGGTCATGGCGATGGCAGGGAAACGCGCGATAGCCTCGAGCTCGGCGTTTCCTGAGCCGCTGTTCAACATTGCGTTGAACGCGACTACTTCCTGCACATCATGGATGCGCAGGAGAAATAAAACCCGGTCTAAGCCGGTGGAGTTGGCCTGAGGGGCCTGGGGGGGGGGGTAGCCAGGCGCGGCTGCGCCTTGGCTTGGGGCCTGGGTGCCCACGGAGCCAGAGGGGCTGCGGGGGGGGGGGGGCGGCGGGACGGGTCGGCACCGCGGAAGGCGACGCCGACGTGCCTGGGAGGCACGGGAAAGACCTCAGTGTCATAGGCGGCACTTGAGGTTGGAGGAGGAGGGGGGCAGCGTTCCTCTGAGGAACGCGTCTACCGCCTTTGTTAGGCTGGTTGCGTCTTACCTTGGGCGCACACGGGCACCCTCGGTAATTGGCGGGATGACCCTCCTGCCTGCACAAAACGCAGCTCGGAGGGTCGGTAGTGTCCTTGGGACGGGGACAGTCGGGGGTGAGATGATCCCCGAGACACTTGACACATCTCGGAGCCATGTAACAGCTCCGAGAACTGTGTCCGTACCCCTGGCAACGGTGACATTGCGAGGGGGTATGTTTGTGTGGGACTTCCACAGATATCCGGGAGAGGCCGCAGAGGGTCTTCAGACCGAAGACCTTCTTTCCCTCTTCCGTGGCGGACAAAGAAACTAAAACCATGTTAAATGGCTTCATCCTATCTCTTTGAGAGTGCATCCGATGCACCTCAATCACGGGGAAGTTCTGCTCCTTAAGGGAGGCAGCTATCTCGTCACACGAGAGTTCCTTGGGAACTCTTCGCATGACGACCCGAAGGGACTTTTCCTCCTCAAGTGCGTGTGTAAAAACGCGTACTTGGCCTCACGGAGGAAACTCGTGAGGGCACGGAAGGTGTCTGTATTAGCACTTTGACCATAATGCCCTCTCGGACATTGGTCGCCGTGGTAAAATGTATATGGCGGCTCGAGAGAGCCGCCGAGATCTTCGTCCAGGACGCCTTGTCCTGGATCGTGACCGGTGGTGGAGGACGTGCCTTCCTGGGCTGCACCTGAGACGGCGCAGCCGCAGGTTTGGGGGCGGCTGGTTTAGCGCGGCAGGCAGCGGAGTCGGCTGCCGTGACGCGTCCTCTACGGCGAGGACTTTGGGACTGACTCGGAGGGCGGCGGGGAGGCCGGCGCCTTCCTTTTATTTTTCGCTTGGGGGTGACGAACTCACCCCCCCCTAGCGGGGGGTACGCGACGTCCATCTCGTCCGAGTCTGACCCGGACGACGAATGGACTGCGGGAGCGGCGAACCTGGGCATCAGGCTCGGATGCCTATCAGCCTGGCTCTGGGGGGACAGAGGGGAAAAACTATTCCCCGTGCTAATGATTAATCTGTTCCGCCGAGTGCGGACGACGGTAAGGGGAACGCGACGCGCGACCGCGAACGCGAGCGACAGTCCGAGAAGGACGAATCGCGCCTATCCTAACGTAGGCGGGTGTGGGCGCGCGAGAACGCTCCGGTGCGTTGATGTTAGGAACCGGCTTCCTAACTCGAATTGAGGGCACGGCCGGCGATGGGGAATCCGCGCTAAAGTTTTTAAACTCCCTGGCAAGGATGGGAGATTTTTCTAGCAATAATTTTGCAAATTTAAGGAGCTTTTGCTCCACAACAACTGATTCGGCCATCCCGCGATGGCAAGAGGGCAGGGGGGGGTGAACTACCTCCCTGCCTGAGGGGCAGGGGGGGGCGCGCCAAAAATCTATGAGACTACGCGAGTCTCGCAAGTGACCGTTGAGTCAAAGTGCAATGACTCAAGGAATTTGGAGCCTACGGAGCCTAGGGGGAAGCCCTAACAAGCCCTAGGGCCGAGGACGTGGGTCAGACGCCCAAACAGCACCCAGGGGATGGATCTGTGACGCAGGAGCGGAAGTCGGGTAAGAAAAAAGGAAACCCGGTGTGATCACACACCAGATTCCGGTATTTGGAGACCCCAGAAGGGGGTCCCCAGGGAACCTGCTAAACCCTACACCACCTTAAGTTGGCACCGTTAGGTTTCCGGTGATGACCACAATCAAGAGAGAGTGGGTTTTAAAATGTCGAGAAGCGACACGTATCCTCACCTTAAGGGTGAGTATACGTTAAACGCGCGCGTACTGAAAAGTACGTTTTACGAGAATACTCGAAGTTATAATTAAATTATAAAAACGAGTATTCAATCGCTCGCAGAAAAATACCTCAGCGCGGGAAACCCACACCGGGTAAACGACGCGGCGCGCGCGCTTGCGTCACCTCAACCGTTAAATAAATTTAACGGCTGTTGCCACGCAAGCGAACGAACTCTGACGGCGGCGAAACGAAATCGAGCACGAAAATCGTATTTATGCGAGCGAGCGTAGCGAACGTCCGTCCACTACGAAGCTTACCAAACGAATCGAATCAACTCAACTCTAATTTGTTTACTACACTAAAAATATTCCTTTACTATCCTTGAAACGATGATGGCGCGTTGATAATGTGACAACATCGATACAATCGAATCCACCAATCCTACCCTAGAATGACCTTAACCTTCTGATGAAGTAAATCATCATGATGAAAACTATAGCATAATCGTACGGTAACATCCGCCAAAAGGTGTATTTCAGCAGTATCAAATGAAAGCCAGCATATTTACCATTTTGGATTACACCGTTACTGAATATCAAGTATTATGTGGTCAGATCTCTGATCCTATATATACATATCATTAACAAAAAACATCAATTATCATTTACAGGCATTAATTACTATCCAGTTACATCAAAAATATACATCGAAGACCTGAATAAGAATATCAGACTGTCTGTCTTCAACGACAGAGCTCAAGGTGGAACCAGCCTTAATGACGGTGAAATAGATTTAAATTTACATCGAGTTATCTTCACAGATGATACTGGAGCTCAGACGAATCTAAACGAAACGGAAAACGGCCACGGTCTCATCATCCGGGGTAAACATTATTTATACCTAACGAAGGCTGATTACAAACCGAATAGAATTTACGAGAAAATATTGGCGAAAGAGATAGATCTAACGCCACAGATACTGGTATCTCCTTACAACGCATACGGATCTAATTCGAAAGAGAAATGGACGAAGGAGACCAACGAGTTCAGCGGACTGAAGTCTAAACTACCGCTTGGCATACACTTATTAACATTGGAGAAATGGAACGATGGGACTGTGTTGTTGAGATTGGAAAATTATTTAGAGAAATCAGACGTTGTTAAAAATGGAGTAAAGACTGTGTTTTTGAAGGATCTCTTTAAGAATTTGAAGTTAAATGCTTTAAAAGAGACGACTCTGAGTGCACATATGTGGCTAAAGGATCGAACGCCGTTAGTTTGGAGTAAAAAAGGGAAGTTTTTAAAGAATTTTAACCTTTTCCATGGAAATTTAACTGCTAATTTAGATTATAACGATGTAGATGAAGTTAAAGGTTACGAAGAAGTGAATATTAATGAAGGTATTATATTAGAGCCGCAAGAAATAAGAACTTTTGTCGTTTGGTTTGATTATGTTGACATAAAAATCGGTAACACTGTATGAAAACATGTATCTAGTTTTTTATTTCCTGTTTGAGTGTGATGAAGTAATAAAAATATTTTTTGTTAAAATACATTTATTTTGTTTTTAAATATTTTTACATAAACATTTATGTTAGTCACATTCTATGATCACACGAGGGTATGGAGTAGAAAATATTTTTTGCATCGTCTTTTTAATCATGTAGTCGTTCTCTTTATAAATCGCCACTGACCATGATCATTACTGACAATGTCATCACTGTGTGAACATTGATATTTTTTATGGCACCTAAAAGATCCTGCTAATTAATTTTGTTCTGGGTAAACAACAAAGTACGTCGTGGAAGATGTAACGAGAGTCCAAAAAACATGAACAGTAGCGATTGTATAAGAAAAGGAATTAAGAAAATCAAATCACCAGCTTAAAAGACCACAAGCAGATCTGGTAACGATGGTAAAATGAGTAACAGTTGCTAAACCCTCCAATAAAATAAACATAATTAATAAAATCCCTCACACCAACTCGTAACTTTAACAAAAGTGCGTATCTGCTTCGCTTTCAAACTAATCACAAATCCTTCATCTTTTACTTCATCTGTATCTTTTTCAGCTTTGGCAGCATCAGTATTTCCATACGCATCATTAAATCTCTTAACGAAATCATTTTCAGTCTTCCAACTCCATCTCTTATCACCGGCCCACTGATTCGCTGCGAGCATCGTTTCTTTCACATTCAATATATTTATATTGTTAAAAATTGATTTTAAATCGATCGAAATAGTCGAATGTGGACCTTTACTCAAGTAATTCTCGATTCGTAGCAACAGATCGTCGCCTCGAGGTTCTAGAGTCAGCAGATGTAAACCATCAGGCAATGTTTTACTTGCAAACGTCTGGTAATTGTTCATTTTTAACCAATTCTCTAAAATAATATCTTTTGCGTCTGAAATGAAAACTGCAGGACGGTTATGCAGTTCTAATTTAGTTTTTTCTATGGTAATATCATTTTTTGTTTGAATAATTACATGTGTTCCGATAGCAACTAAAGGTTGACCGAGCGCGGTCTCGTTCAACGCCTCTCCTACTCCAAATGCGTCGTCGTGGAGCAATCTCCTATGTACCATCAGCTGGATCTCGCCTTCAACTAAAGACGCTCCGCCTGCAGCTCGGTCAGTCAACACCGTAAACCTTTGATCGTCATTCTCAATATATATTTCATTGACAACTGGATAATAATTTCCCGCAACGGGTTCTTCCAGCGTGACATTCCACTGAGGTCTTTTATTAAGGACCCTCTTTAATATCTGCCTTCCATTTGAATCCGTGTAAAATTGTCCATTATTCAAAATATCCGTCTTGTACGTTAGCACTACATCTTTACCTACTCCATCGTCGATAAAAATCCTTACAAACCAATTTATCTCACTGATGTTCGAGCTTAAATAATCAGTTCTAATTATTGATAGTTCATCGCCCACATTGGTGACTGTACGTCGAATATTTCCATTTTCAATTCGTTTTACTCTAGCCTGACTCCTATAAGGTTCAGGGCTAGTCGAGTTCGGTCTAAAATATATAAGCACCAGAACTACGATTGGCAGGTTCTCTGTTATCACCAACGCATCCAGGGTAATAGCCAAAACCAATAGAGAAATCTCTGCTTGAATTTGGCTCATCCGAGAGCATTCTCATTTCGTCTTCATCCATTTTCGAAAATATGTCATCGTATTTCGACCGTTCCCTGCTTCTTCTACTTTCTTCATCAGTAACGAATTTCTCTTTGTTTATCGTATTAACTTGATATTTGTTTATATCGTTAACCTTTTGTTCAATATTACCAAATTTTTCATTAACATTATTCGCTTCTTCCAAATTATCTATGTCTACTAAACCAGAATCTTGAATCACTTTCCAATATTCATTGGTATTATCATAATATTCATTATTCCTTGTATCTCTTTTAATGGTATCACTTTTAGCATGTTTCTTTACGTAGAATGATGTCATACTCAAAGGGCTAAGCTCAGTGAGAAAAATACAATATATGTGTGGCAAAAGATTTCCTCGTAGGAATATGTTTGAGAAAATCAGGTATTTCTGCTAGATTTGAAGGTAATTTATTACCTGAAAAAACACAATTTATAATACATAAAATAAAATATTTAGTAATAGATAGTAATTATAAATAATGTCCATATAATTGATAGTGGTCACTGTATAAATATGGAGAAAGGAACACGCGTAACCTTTAGAGTTGAAATAAAACTTTTTTGACTGTTGTGACAGGTAACACTAAAAACGATTCAAAATAAGATATCTTATTAAAGTTTAGAGTAGTTTTTATTCTTAAAAAGAATTTACCGTATGAGTAATAATAAATCAATATTTACTGAACGTTATTTCCATTTAAAGACGTTACTAAAGTTTAAAAAAGATATAAATTCATCATATCGCGCCTAAACAACTTTTACTTCAAAATCAAAAACATCTTTATTCAATTTAGGCCCTAAGAAGGTGCTTATGAACGTCTAAAAACACTACCACCGGTTCGGAAAACAACCCAGTCGAGAAGAGCGCAGGCAAGAAACTCGATCTGGTTCTTTTTTTTTTAATAAATATAATACATTTTTTTTCATATAAAAAACTTACTTGACATAATAATTGAACTTATTGTCAGGTAAATCGGTAATGTTACTTGGGATCTTATTGTAAAAAAACCGAATACTGTTACACCTATAAAGCTTTTATTAGACTTACTTAACCTAAAGCGTGGGACGGCCAACTTGTCTTTACTTCTAATATTAAAATTATGACGATCATTCACTAGATCTAGCTTGTCTAAATTTGTTACGAATATGCATTAAGTTATCGAAGGTGTATTGGGAGGGTAAAGTTAAGATATCATATTCTTGAAACTTGTTCTTTAGAGATTCGCGAGCTCCCATATTGTATATTGCTCGAACAGCTCTCTTTTGTAACGTACCCTACAGCAAAATGCCGTGACACATTAAGCTGATCAATACTACTAATGGGAGAAAAATATATTCAATAGAAATCTGTACTATTATATATCAACCTTGAAATGCCTTCGAAATCACTCTAGCTTATCGAAGATATATCTTCAAAATATCACCATATATACAGTTTCCTCGTTGACCGCTTAACACGTGAAATAATTTGACAATTTAAACAAATTGACTAACTACTAATAATACGTCTTACTTGAAACTAATCTACTAACTAAACTAATCATATCTTGAAACTAAATTTAAATCTTACCTTTCGGGTCATAGACTTCGTAATCAGCTTTGACGACTGGTATCTCAATGAATTTCGTCACTTTCCAAGCCAAGCTGTTGTATATCGTCACCTATAAATAACATATCATCTACATAAACCTTTTACAAATGAGACTTTTAAATTTTCCTTAACAAGTAAAACTGTATAAGGCCTTTCAAGTCAGTTTAAAAAAAGCAACACCATAAAAATCACTGTTGATAAGGGACTTTTTAAGGAATTTATAAAACATTTATAAACATTACACACAGTTATAAAACATTGGTATAAGTATCAAAAATATTGCAAAAAGGTAAGTATGTCTTTCTAATGAATGTCTATCAGGAATTAATAATTATAATAAATACTTCTATATTTTTAGAAGTAACAACAATTATTATTTAATAAAATTCTTCACCATATAGAGACTTTAAATACAGGATAACATAAACTCACAATGAAATTATCACTCGTTTCCGCTGTTAGACAACTGGATTCATTAAAGTGACATCTGTCATAATTAAACAATGGCTGTTTGCTCGATTTCCCTTGCTTCATTTTGCTAAAATCATAAAACAATATGTATCAATGACTAGTATCTCACCGTAACTCCTTCTGAGTACCTCAGGATTATATAATGTCATTAAAATTTACTTAAATTCCTATGGACACAAAAATGAAAAAGTTATGGCAATTGGCGAATACCTGCCATACCATATTACAGTCACATAATACATTTATAACAAAACCAAAGAGAATAGAAAACAGAAAAACAATGGACCTTAAGTAGTTAAAGTCTTAAACAGTTATTAGAATCAAAGTCTTTCTGCAACGCTTTTGATAAATATATGAGTGGACTGCGGGTCAACCCAGTCAGTCCAATTTGAGTTTGAATTTTAGAGGGAGTAATAAAAAAACCACAATTGCGTGTCATTAATGATTAGTGGGCGAATAGTCTTTATAACTTACAAACACTACTCTCTTGTTCACTTTTAGCTGTAGCATTTGTATATCGCTTGCAGTTCTCTTGTTGTTATGCGCTCGGATTCCCAATTCAAACTGAACTGTCTTACCCGGTCCATGGTCGATATGTAGTGAAAGAATTCCAGAGCAGCTCAGAGAGTTCAAATTTCACTGTTTTCAATTTTACAGTGGGTTTTTATAAAACCGTTTACGTAATCAACATTCTATCTCCTTTCGTTCTTTTATAGAACGTTTACTGCTATCTCTTTCCATCCTTTACAATTCGTAACAATATAAACTCACTTGAGCCTGTTGCGAGATTATGAGGGCGTCGTCCACGGCTTGATTGAGGATCCTCTCGTAGTCATGAGTCACATGCTGCTTCTCCGTACCTGTTATAGCGTCGTGGTGTTGCATCACACCTAACGACAGGACATATAAAGAGTTGCAGACATGTTTCTGATCACTCATTAATGTAATTTAAAATCGTCACATCTCAGAAGTGGGAGGTATACAACGGTAGGCGCTCGACATTAAGTTCATTTCCTAAGGTCTAAGTAGTGTCTAGAAAGGTAAGAATAGTAGAGAAATAACCACTTATAATAGATAATAAACAATAGGGGAAGACCGAAGAAAAAATGGACGGATTGTGTGAAAGATAATATGTTCAAGAAAGGAGTGAATGCGGAGGTGGAAATATGGGATAAGGGTAAAAAAAGAGATGATGATTATGATGATGAATAGATAATAAATTATTGTATTCAAAAGTAACAGTCTGTGATACTGCATTCATACTCATTATCTCAGCGAAAGGCGTTGGACATTAATGGTGGTCGTTGAATAAACGAACAGTTTTTTTGACGGGACTTTTTTTGGTATTATAGCTGAAGTTACTCCGGGTAATTTAGAGTACTTTTAATTTTCGAAAATAGTTATGGTTCACAACGTAAAAAAATAATACAATCCGATTCAATGCACAGTTTCACGGACAAGTGCTTGAATTTATGAGAAATATTTTTACTTTATCTCAGTACTAAAAAATAGGGTTTCGTGTAATAAAAAATAAAATGCAGTGAAGAATATATGAAACGTGGGCGCAGCCACGGGCACACAGTTAGTCTATTAATATAATAAAAGAAGTATATATGTATTTTATCAGATGATACGTTGCCAAGTAAACATTGCAAAGGGTGAATGGAATATAAGAAACTGCAATATAGTAGCAACATCATTATTCAACCTCCCAGTCCTAAGTCTGGTGAAAGTACGCAGGACTGTAGCAATCGACTTCAACTTTCCTCAACGATGTTAAACTAGTCGAAAATTACACTAATTTTTTTTGACGGGGGGAAATGCATTTACGCACTACCCTTACCTATTGCATTAGTGAGACCGGAGTCCCCCAATACAATAGGTAAGGGGGCACGGATGGACGAGCTCCGTGCCAGTGTGGGACTCGCCCGGACGAGAGTCGCCCGGAAATACCCACTAAAACCTCCCGGGGCCGTCCGCCGCATTTGGGATGGGGGCGACACGGGGTGGCTTTCGCAAGCACCGCGTCACCTCTATTGGACACCTGCCTTTAAAAAGTCTACAAGAACTGGTGTTTGGCCACCCTCAGACAACCGGTTACAATAAAGAACATCTTCATAAATTTATCTTTTGTATAGTTCAGGTTTGTTTGTCAAGATCAAGGCAAGCAATCTCGCCTGATTTTAAGTGACGATGTAATCTAAGGTGGTAACATGCTAAATCTATACAAGCTAACTCTCTAAAAAAACACAAATACTTCATATACATTTTTATCATCCGCGGGCGAGGACGAGGTTATGTGTAAAAATATGAGGGTAGTTATGAAAAACTCACCCATAGCGTCTCTGAGTCCATTCAAAACGTACACATTGTGTTTTTCTAAACCGGCGAGCACTTGCAACTGTTTTACTACCTGGAGGAGACAAAAAAAAACCAAATTAAATACAAATAGTCTAAAACGTTAAAAAAATTGAACACATGCATTAATTGTTCACAATAGTAATATAGAATTTTTATAATAAAATTTTGTGAATTTCCCACGGTTGGGTAAAAAAGATGTCATTGATGACGTGTTTGTGATTTCTAATATTAAGAAATTGCAGAAAAAATATTTAAGTAGTCTATAATGTGTTATATAATCTGTGGTCTATGTCACAGAGAATTGTCCACCATAGTTACTACATAAGCAAAAAAAACTATTATAAAAATCAAATCATAACAACTGGAATAACACCTCACGATATTTCCATTCGACGTTACCCGATATTTCTTTGCTTTTTTAATTATTCAAGGCAACAAACAATCATAAACACTTAAAGATAAATAAATAATTTACCAATATGCTTGCTTGAAGTGCAATTAGCCCCGTCGCTGATGAAGTACGTTCTAGAAGTGACATGTGCTTTTTTTTTTTTTTTTTTTTTTTTTTTTGACCTAGCTAATGCTGTTGACCGGAAGGGCCTTTACAGCTTCACCGAACTTTGGGGGCGAGTGCTGAAGGCACTCAGCCGCAAAAAGGTGACTAGCTCAAGGGCTACCAAAGTGGTACGAACCTCGGCTTGGCCGTCACCTGAGTTATTCAAAACTCTCTCGCGAGTTGTATCCTAGCTAATCTTTATTTTTATTTACATAAAAAAAAAAAAAAAGGTTCCTTACAGGACCTATGTACCTTGCATGTTATGCGTGAGTGTGTATGGAGTGTTGTGCGTGTAATTGCTCAATGCGTGGGCAGTGTTACTGTATCGCGCTGGCGGCGACGTCAAGAGCCTCCCCAGTTGGGGAACGAGACACGTCTTGGGTCGCCGCCTGAGGGGGACCCGGAGTGTGTGCGGGAGCAAAGTTAGCCGCCTGTCCCCGGCGGCGGGAACAGCGGTTTCGCGGACGTGGGCGCTGGCACGCATTCGTACGAGGTAAAGGAGGGAAGATCCTATTACTACGGGTTATGGTATCGTCGCGGCACGATAAGATTCTCTGCGGCCGACGTATACGACGCGGCTTACGTCCTGGCAAGTACGAGACGGCTCGCACGATGAGGGGGTTCGAGTGTGTCTCTGCGCGTTCGAAGAATGCGCGACACTGGGTCTTGAAAACGGACCTAATGGAGGGCAGGTTGAGATCCCTGTGTAAATCCACAGTTCTCTCGAACCATTGGCACCTACTGCCTTCCTTACAAAGCGATTCTGAATCCTTTGTAAGGCGTGCATACGTGAACGAGTGATGTAACCGAAGACAGGTGCGCAATACGTGATGATGGGTCTGACCACCATCTTGTATAGGGTAATCTTATGGCGGAGTGCCATTTTGCTCTTGCTGTTATAGAGCGGATAGAGACGACCTAGCACCATGGAGGTCTGGCGCTTCACTTTCTTAATGTGAGATTTGAAAGAGAGTCTGTCATCTAACTGAACTCCTAGGTACCTGACTTCGGAGCTGTATGGGATTTCAGTACCCGCGTACTGTATGGGCTTGGGGGGTCTTCCCTAAGTTTACGGCTTCTAGTGAATAATAACGCGGCGCTCTTACTCGGGTTTATCGCGAGACGCCATTTGAAATACCAAGCGCTGAGTTGGTCGACAGCGCCTTGGACGTATTTACGTAAGACCGTTTTCTTACGAAAAGCGAAATAGATGACTGTGTCGTCCGCGTATAGACCTAGCTGAACTCTTCCGAGATCAGGGAGGTCCGCTAAGTAGAGGTTAAAGAGGACAGGCGCCAGAATGGAACCTTGGGGGACTCCTGCGCGTATGGGGTGGGCTATAGAGAGAGCGCTCTCTACTCTATAGCGGAAACTACGATCGGTGAGGTAATCGTGTATGATTCTAACCAGAGTGTCGGGGATACCTAATCTAGTGAGTTTGTAGACGAGGCCCGTGTGCCAGACCTTGTCGAATGCTTTGGCAACGTCGAAGAAGACTGCGAGCGTATGCCAGGATTTGTTAAATTCAGGGTGATTAATATTGGTGAGTACGTACTCCGTGAGGCGGAGCACCTGATGCGCACAGGAGTGTCTGGCTCGGAAACCAAACTGTTGGGGAGGCAAGAGATTTTTGTCCTCTATCACCTCTATGAGACGGTTCATAAGGATCCGCTCATAGAGTTTGCCTAAGGTGTTAAGAAGGCTAATTGGACGGTAGCTATCGGGTTGCCTGGCGTCTTTGCCAGGTTTGTGTATCCCTATAACTATAGCTGCTTTCCAGGCGGCTGGAAAGTGGTTGTTTTTGATGGCCGCATTGAAGATGCAGACCAGCAACGCGACCAGAGGCGGAGGAAGAAGTTTGATGACTTCGTTCCTGATTCCGTCGGGACCGGGGGACTTTCTGGGCTTAAGGCCCTTGATGGCAGTCGTAACCTCGTCACAGACATGTGCTGGCAAATTTGGTAAATTCCCTTATGTAATAAAAGTCTTACCTGTAAGTAATTATTAGCCTCCCTCTCAAAATACTTGGTAGTCGGTCTCGATGTGAAATATCCGGTCCAGTACGCAGTCGGGTCGCTCGCGTACGGGAAGAAATCGTCCTGTTTTGTAGGAAGGACGGGACTGAAACGGAAATATGATGGCATCTCGCTCACGTGTCGTCGACACTAGAGCGTAAACTCCTTACGATAGTTATCGACGATGGAAACCTATGATTAAGCGCCATCTATCGACTTGCGACCAAATTCATAAATTTCCAATAGTTCTATATTGATTTTAACGCCATCTAGTATGTGAAAATCGAAACTAACACCTTAAATGCAGTTTAAACGTTTCAATTGTTTTCTCACCCTCATAACTCTTTATAAATATTAACCAATATAATAGAATATTTATGAATGTGTCGAGTACCCATAAAAATGAAACAATAGAAAGACAATAGGAAAACAATGGATAGCTGGCGTTAACGCCGGGAAGGTGCTCAAGGGGTTAAACATTGATCAAAGAATACATTTATGGCTAAAAAATATAACCGTGTAAATCGGTTCGTTAGTTTCTCAAGTTATAAATCAAATTATTAACAATGAAATTTTAAATAGCTATATTTTAGAGCAAACAAAAAATATTACAATTTTTTTTATAATTTATAATAGAAAATATCCCAAATTTCCGCTAAACGTTTGACACGTAACATTAGATGCTTATACGAATTACTATTAAAAAAATATTAATAGACAAAAAAAATCGGATAAACTTACTCGGCGTCCTTCACAGCTTTCAAATAGCAAGTCGGCGTTGAGTACATAAACTTCATTTGCAAACCGTCTTTAGCCGCTTTCAGATTGGAATATCTGGAAAATAATATGGATCATCCATAAACTGCTTCAAAATAACAAGCGAAAATGACCTTCGAAGAGATGACAGTCATGGTAACATCGTATTTTTAAGACCCTTAAGGTTTTATTAAGAGACGACAAAAAATGAAATATTGCTCCGAAGGACCGAAAAAAGTGGAAGCGAAAAATCGTCATAAAACCATTTCATAGGTTTCTCGTCATATAAGAAACTTAAATCAAAAATCTATGAACACTCAGTCGATGTATTCCGATAACTTTATACGAGAATTAATCCCACTTCTGATGACCCAATTCTGTGATTATCATGTCACCACTCTGGAAATGTCAGTATCAAAACTTATATTAGTATTGTCAAATGAAAAATCTAGACATGCGATGAAAATGATTTGATTATTTAAATGATGTTCATATGATTTTATAACGGTTTCATACCACATGCATGTAATGATAAAATAATAGAACCCAAAACGTCTGAGAATTTATTTTATAAATGACTTTCTTTGTACATTTATCTAGTACTGGAAGGTTCTCAGTATTTGTTCTTGTTCTTAGTTCTTATAAAGAGCTAATATGAAGAGCTATACCATAAGCTAAGCTTTTCACAGGTTAAACTCTTTAAAATGTCTGTACATGATGAAATTAAGTTGAATGTAGTTAGTTAAAGTTAAAAGCACTCACTCGATCAACTTATCTAGATTTTTATACCACATTACGGCGTCTTGGTACGTGAAATCCCCGCCCATTGTTATTATTACATTGTTTGTCCTGTAGTTTTGAGCTTGATTACTCACGTAATCCATAAACAACGCAATCTGTTGACAACGGTACGGTGTTTTGACAAATCAAGTATAACTTCCAAAGACATATTCAAAACTTTAAAGTTGTGCGCTCAAATGTACTTTTTAATCTTTTTGTCCAATTTAATCTCTAATTTTATTAGGTGATTTGAAAATATAATACTAATTAGTTTAACGATTCGAATAATAGATGGCGTTGAATAACAGTTTCTTTTATTTATAGTTTCAAGCATTTTATAGACCCAATGAAATTTAATTGATCGAATCATTTTTTAACGTAAAGGTTATAAAGACTTTGTAGTAATTAATATAGTTCTTCAAGCACCATCAACTTCTTCATAAATATTTTTAAAAAGTTTTTTGCTTCATGTACTTACAATTCATCTGATATCAAATGAGTATTGGGTGTTATTATTGTTTATAAGCTCTCATACAACCTCGAATAGACCAAGTTAATCGAACATTACACAGATCCTATACCACTCATCTTCTTCTATAGAAATAATAACCACAGTTACCGCTAACCTATGAGTGCTATTTTTAGTACCAAATTATACATAAAATCTATACTTTATGGTGAATGCAAGTAGAACTTGGATTATTTTAAAGATACACACAGTAAAAATCTACATTCAGACTTTTTGGGTTCAAATTTCAACGTAATTTACAAAGTCTTTTTGTTAACATTTATTAATGCATTCTGAACAAGTTAAAGAACAATATGCCTTTCAAGTTAGCTTTAACAAAGTCTTTTAAGCTTGACATTTAATAAGACCAAATCCTTCTGGAAATTACTAGTAACCAGCAAATCAAAATCAGATAAAACAATGCTAAACAGACATTCCACACATGCAAATAAGCGAATCAAGTATTTGAGACGAAAACAAAGTGCTAACTTAGAATGCTATGATAGCCGTTAGCCCATCTCTCCATCATGCATTCTCTTTCAATTACTCAAAATGGTTGGAAATACACTTATCATTAGCCAAAGAGAAAGAAGAGAAATTTAACACGTAGCCTCTGTAAGAACTGGTGTATTGTTCCAACAACTATTAAACTATTTTTTTTTAATATTAAAATATTTCAATGACAATACACGACGATACTGGAAAGCGTAAGAGACAATGAATCCACACAGGTCTTCCTGGACAAACTCATCATGGACTAATCAGTTATTATTTAATACGGTTTACACTGTAATATCCAAATTATTCTATCAATTGTATAATTATGAAGACACCGTGTGGTAATGAGAGGGGAAAGGGTAGACACAAAATAAAGAGAAAAAAAGGATGGTAAATGCCTACAATTTTCCCAGAGTCCACCGGTTTAACTAAACAGCACTCTCGTGTAAAAGGAGAAGATGTTTGAAAGAATACACCACAGACTAGGTAACGCAAAACGCCTATCATAAGACTACGGACTGCTGGCTAGTAAAGAAAATTCTTCCTAGCTAAAAGAAATGAGAGGATGTCAGAAAATAAATGTCTTGCCAAACAATCTCAACAAATGATCGATTGAGAATGTATTTGAGAGAGAGAGCTAATGAGAGAGCTAATGAATGATACAATTTCGAGTACGGTGAAATATAAATGACTCACTCCATCAAAATATCTAAGTTTTTGAACCACATCCCAGCGTCCTGGTACTGAAAGTCATCGCCCATCGTGATCAAGATATTGTTCGTCCTATACGCCATTGACATTTTCCTGCATACTTCCATAAATCTATCCACCTTGAGAAACGATAACACAAGTCACTAAAAATAAACTTTTATTTTTTGTAAGGGCCGATTTTTCTCAAAATTACTAACGATATTTTGTTGAAGGGCAACGATAGCTTCAACCAAGTTTTTATAGTGAGGGCTTAGAATAATTATCCGGACAATATTAACTAGCACATTTACCATTACAATAGTAAAAACATTAGCTAATGCCGATTTGTTCATGCAATTGCGCGGAATTCAAATTTGATCCATTTTTTTTTTAAATTGCCCCTTATTGAACCTTTTTGTGTTGTGCATTGTATTTACAAGTGTTGCTAGCGTATTAAATGTTAGTGTATTGTGTTTAGAGCTGCTACATGAGCTTCCCTAATTGGGGATCGAAGCACGTCATAAGTGAATGCCAGAAATGGACCCAGCACTGTTTCGAATGACTTCTAAGCTAAACTAGCTAAAAGTGGGTAACAAGTAACAAATAATAGGGTTGTTTACGATTGGTTATTGAAATAACAGGTTATAATTGAATATAATACGTATATAGAAAAAAAAAATCCTTTGGCTAATAAAATATTGTGCGTTATAAACGTTTAAAGTTTTTGATGCGGATTGTACGGGGATCCTCAAATTTATTTCACCCAAAAAGACACTTGTACGAAACTTTTAAAGTGTGACGTCAAATTTAGTACAGTGTACTCACTCTTTCTGTCTCTACAGAATAAAATTTCTAATACTTTTATCAGATTTTAAATTTGTTTGCAAAGATCAGCCATATTTGTAAATGAGACAATTTCTACTGTCCTGAATTTAAATATTTAATCACTCACTAATACGCTTCGAGAAACCATACGTTATAACAGTTTCAAAATTACAATATCAGAATTCTATACAGATCGTTTGATTTAATTATTTTTGAGTCTTAATAGACTTTATTCAAGTATGTGTTTCAGTTTGATTTTAATTACACGATTTTATCTTTGTACTAGACTAGATTTTTCTCGTGATTTCTTGGTCCTTTATAATTAAAAGTTTATACACGCATGCATACGTTAACTTCATACGATACGGTCCATGCACAGTGCATACAGCAAGAGCACAACTTACTGAATAAGTTTGTCTAAGTTAATGTACCACATCGCCGCATCTTGATATTGAAAATCTTCACCCATCGTTATCAGAATATTATTCGTCTTGTAACCTCGCGACATATTCTTACAGACCTCTATAAAACGCGTCACCTAGAAATTGGTAATGTCTGTTTTTTTTCTGATTATAATCATAAGGAAATTTTTAATTATGACTATATTGCACAAGCATTACGACCATTAAAATTTGCATTTATTTATTAAGGCCACTAAATACAAGCTCTTTGCACTGAATTTGATAATATTATTCTATGACAATGGCCGCTGTATACCGGAACTTCCTACGGAGTTTGTGTGATGCTTCACAATTTACATTTACATTTCATTTAAATGTCCAGTTAGGTAGGTCCAAGTTCGAAAAAGATGTTAATCGTTGAATCCAACTCGGCTGGGCGACGTTTGGGAAGCTACGCAGAATATTCTCGTCCGAGATACCGCAGTGTCTCAAGACAAAAGTCTTCAACCAGTGTTGACTTATAGCACTGAGACCACATCTCTTATCACATACAATGGGCCTTATTAAGAAGCTCAAAGTTACCCCAAAGGGCAGTGAAGAGGGCTATGCTCGGAGTTTATCTGCGTGATCGAATCAGAA
The DNA here is from genome assembly GCA_014132275.2 of Samia ricini. Classification (NCBI taxonomy): domain Eukaryota; kingdom Metazoa; phylum Arthropoda; class Insecta; order Lepidoptera; family Saturniidae; genus Samia; species Samia ricini. Next base: position 10,943,322 of record AP028167.1, read on the forward strand.
ATGAGGAGATCCGCAGAAGAACCAAAGTAACCGACAATGCCCGGAGAATTGCCAAACTGAAGTGACAATGGGCTGGCCACATTGCTCGTAGAACCGATGCCCGATGGGGCCAACGGGTTCTCGAATGGCTACCACGTACTGGAAGACGCAGCGTGGGTGTGCACCCCCCACAAGGTGGACCGACGACTTGATGAAGGTCGCGGAAACCCGCTAGATTCGGGTGGCACAAGACCGGTCGTCGTGGAGATCTTTGCTGTAGACCTATATCCAGCAGTGGACGTCTTTCGGTTGAATGGATGGGTGGATGGATGATTCGGTCCACTTTAATAGTCAAATTGAAAATCCTTTGCAAGCTAGTGTTGTTAATAAACAACACTTTTTAGCAAGATCTAACCACATTGAAATACTATTCAGTTCGCGAATAACTTTCTAAATTTGAAGTCATGTTGTAAAAATAGTCAACTATAGTGTATTTTTACAAAAAAACTAACTTGAAATTACAGTACAACGTCATCTATTATTCAGTGCCGATATTACAACGAAACAGTTGCAATTCTAATCACTATAATACATATATGGTAAATTTGAGATTTGCGACTTCTATAAATATCTATATTAAAATAGCCTATCGAAATCTAAAAAAAAAACTCTTAAAACAATTATCAACAAAACCACTATCTATCAGGGTAATAATGAACAAAATATAAAAATAAATAAGGAAAAATTGTTAAAAGCGCCATCTATCATAGAGGGTGTGCAACATTTACCTTTTCGTCGACATTGAAGAGAGGCGAGTCCGGATCGTCCACTATGGGATCGTCGTCGCAGAGTATATCGAAACAGAATCCAGGCGGCGGCGAGTAGTGTGTTATACAGAACTCCAGTGAATATATCGGATGCTTCTCCTTTAAATAATTTTCAAAACGTTTTATACAATACTATAGTAAATACTGTTTGCGCTAGTTCTTTTAAGGTTCAAAATATTAGCTTAATGTATCGATTGCCCATAAAAATGAGACAATAGGAAAACAATGGAAAGCTGGCGAAACGCCAGGTTAGTGCTCAAGGGGTTAATCTTGTACTGGTAGGGCACGAAAACACTGCACGGTGACAATGAAGTATGGAGTAGGGAAAAAGGGGACTCCCCACTATTCTACTGTTCTCCTTCGCTAGGAGGCCTCTTATTTGTGTAAATATATTATACACTCGATGGCACTGTAAAAACTCTTATATCCGACAAACGGGATTTTTTTTCGCGTTCCACATTTAATGCAATAATTTAACAACGGGTTTTCCACGGTTGGTGAAACCCAGCCGAAACGTCGGGATAGGAAATACGAACGTTAACGACTTCAATAATTACCCAAATAAGAATAAATTATTTGAATTCACTTAATTTCTGTCATAACTGTTGTAATGTTATATAACATATTTATCCAGACTTTCCTCGTATAACCCTAAGAATACAAATAATTATAATCCTGCCTACAAATACAGCCGAGTGAGCCAATACGAGTGGGCTCATCTAAGCACAAAATACCCAAGTGAATCTATATTACAATTTCACTATGCATATAGTGGTCGCCATTGTTTCTTTCTCGTTTGTTATTCAGCTAAAATCGCCGCGTATTGGTAGACAGGTTTTGGTTTTTTTTTTAACGATTAAATATCCCTTACCAAGGCCGATGAAATTTCGTTGAAATCTGTCAATTATTCAAATCACAATGTAACCGACTCACCGATATCATCATCTCCACGCCACAGCATCTCCATATTCTTGTTATGTAGACGCGCAGACTTGTCCTGGTAATCTATCCTGCCTAGGAAGAGACCGTCATAGCCCATAGCTGCGAGAAGGGACGCGAATTCTCGCGAATGACCAAACGGGTCGATTTGCCAACCCACACGTGGTCTACCGCATTCACCGAAGGTCTCATTCAATTTGCTGATAATAGAAAATAACTCCATTTGAATACACTGTGATATTTGGTTAAAATCTCCAAAATGGTAACCAAACACTACAAGATCTGATGGTCGGGCTTTCGCACCAAAGTACCTATTTTGAAAGAGACCCATTTGTCTGAGCCAAAATATTGCGATATTTTGCTATATCATTAGAGAAGGATCGGGTAATCTAGAAATAGCAGAGCTCGAAGAAATCTAGATGCAAAAGTATAATGGACTACATCTCCAGGCAACTAGAGATATCTGTCCGCCGAATTCAGCAAGCCTAAGGTTGATTAAGGTATCTAGTGATTCTATGACCTATCTCCCAATACCCACCTTCGATAACTTAATGCATATTCGGAACAAATTTAGACAAGCTAGATCTAGTGAATGATCGTCATAATTTTAATATTAGAAGTAAAGACGAGTTGGCCGTCCCACGCTTTAGGGTAAGTAAGTCTAATGAAAGCTTTATAGGTAATAGTATTCGGTTTCACAATAAGATCCCAAGTAACATTACCGATTTACCTGACAATAAGTTCAAGTATTATGTCAAGCAAGTCTTAATCTCAAAAGATTATTACAGGTTGGATCATTACGTGAACGATAGTGATGTCTGGAATTAACCCACATCTCTGTGCGCACCCGCTAACATTAGTTAAGACCATGATTTGTATAGTTTTTTATATGAAATGATATTGATTGATTATATTTATTTTTTTAAAAAGATCCAGATCGAGTTTCTTGCCTGCTCTTCTCGACTAGGTTGTTTTCCGAACCGGTGGTAGTGTTTTAGACATTCATAAGTGCATTCTTTGGGCCTAAATTGAATAAAGATTTTTTTTATTTTGATCTATTTAAATACACCCTCCTCAGCATTGCGGTTACCAAATGGAAGAGAGAGATAAATAACAGCATATTTTCTAACTGAAACGAAAACTTTATATTCAACTATCTGTTAGTGTATCCCGACAAGTACACTTAATAAAGACTCCCACTTCTGATATTTATCAAAATATTATGAAACACGTCACTCAACACCAGATAAATGACTGTCAACAAACAGATAATTCAAACAATTTCATGTTTCACAATACTTAAATCGGTATCAAGGTCTTATTTCTTGACGGTCTGGACAGAAACAGTTAAGACAGGAAATGACACACAACTGAAAATAAATAAAATAAAAAAAGTTGAATATGAAAGTTTGGTCACCTGAGTCCCAGAGTGAACTGGTCGATGGTACTTTGATAATGGGATGCAGCTTCATCATTCATAGACCACGCTCCACCTAGAAAGTGTTACCGCCCACAGATTACTAATCAATTTCTTAAAGGCATTAACTTTTGCAAAATTAGCTAAAGCAATTAATCAGTGAAGGAGCAATAACCAGGTATTGCTTAAATTTATTGGCTACGAATTATTTAATTAATTAAGTAGTTAGGCTTAGTAGTGGGATATTTTCTAATGATCATCTCTGTAATGAACACCGTCAAGTTTAAAATCTATAACCGAACACACACAAACAGGTATGTTTTTGCCAGATGAATCTGAGAGGCCGTTCCTCTTTTAGGATTACAATACAACGATCATCAACCACGCTTTCACCATCCGGTGAAAATGTGGTCACACGATGAACTGTAACAATAATACTGTGCGTTAAATATATCGGAGACAAAATACAATGGTGACCACCGAGAGATCAGATTATTTCAACAATTTACACAGCCATTTCTAATGCAAAATACCTCTAAATAGCTTACTTAAAAACTACCATCTCTTAAAAATAAGGAGACATATTACCAACAAAAAGATTCTTTTAGTTATGACAAAGATAATGTTTGGAGCTTTTTGTTCTTGCAGATGCCGGTGATAATCTTCCTCCAGGTTTTGTCACTTAACACAAATATTATCCATATAAAAGAATAAAAATCGAGGCCTTACAAATCTATACTAATAAATAAAATTGAAGAGTCTGTTTGTAAACTCAAAATATTTTTTTTTTACTAAATAGATCTGAATAATATATATAACGACACCTATACCCAAAAACACAATTTTCTAAATTTTTGTCTTCCTGTCTCTTTGATTCGGGTAGTCTCCGGAACCGATTTTGCGGAATTTGATTTTTGGTAGATAACTGAAGTTACTCCATGTAACTTACGATACTTTTATTTTTCAAAATAATTAGGGTACTGTGTAAAAAAAAAAAATAATTTCATGAAATTGTGAATAAATTCCGATTTAGTGCACAATTTTTTTGGCAGATGCTTAAATTTGTGAGAAGTATCTTTGCCTTTTCTTAGTACCAAAAATAAGAACCAAAGATAATTGATGTAAAAGGGATAGTAATCGAAGTCTTAAAAATCAATAACAAAGTAAAACTTACCCACAAATTGCAACCGTCCTTGTCTCACTAAAGTATGAACTTTATCTTTGACAGCCTCTGTTTGCCTGACCCACCACTTCCAGAAGAAAGCTGTCTCCACGTAGATAAACCTGAGAATATCAAAGAAAGTAAGTCTGACATAGAACCAAATAGAAAAAATGATAACATTCCAAATAGTTCTAGGCTACCACATTATAAATTACGGTGAACAAAGTTGCACATTTGAAAAGATTCTGGGGAAATTTCCTGCAGTAGTAATCACATTAAATCAAAGATAAAAATAGATAGTTAAAGGACACTTGACAAATGCTATAGTAAAAGCTTCTATAGGCTGAGTGACTACCATAATGTTGTGATTTTATCTTTTCCTTTACCAGAAGTGCTTTCGGAAGTATGTCGATCGCTGTATTGTCCAAGCATGCTACCATACCTTCAAATACTTAGATCGCGAAATAAATAACCAACACTCATATTAACAAGAATGCAAATGTGTAGATTTCAGATAGACCAAAAGCAATGGAAAATTAATAAAAAATACCGAGCTATTGTACCAACAAATTTGTCAGAATTCTGATAATAATAGACATACCTTCTTTTTGGATCTTCCCATAATTCCCGTATAACAGAATCGAGTATATACTGGACACCAGCTTTTTGTATTGTGTTATTACCTAAGGCAAAAATATTTAATTATATTAGAGGCTAGATGTATGCAATATGTACATTTCAGATACTTTTTAGTGGCTGTTCTGGAATTCAGTATGGACCATTTGAGACATATTTGACTCTCCCCTTTACTATAGTGGACCATTCTTCGTGAATTTTTGTAAAAGCTATATTTTATTTTATTATGAGGCAAACACCTACAGCCTCCAAATACCATTTACTCCACGCTCCGCGTTGGGTTAACCCGCTCCTATTCACACTGGAAACCAGCACACGTAATACTGTTCTGTTAACTGATACCAAGTCAACTCCATTTAACGCCACTCGACAAACTTATATATTTAAATATTTATTAATATCGAATCAACAGCCAAAAAAATAAATTTCAAGCTTCTAGCTTATAAATTATTAATGATGATACTTCCATACAACTTTTCATCCCCCATTTCAACCCCTTACAACCATTTTCGCATTAAAAAGTACTGTCCTTTCTCAGGCTCTAGACTATCTGTGTACCAAATTTCATTTAAATTGATGGAGTAGTTTTGGCGTGAAAGCACGACACACAGACAGAGTTACTTTTGGATTTAAAATATTAGTAAAGATTTTAGATGTGGCAACACAAAAACTTAGGAATATGCCATCATACTTCTTAACATTCCTTTGCAGCAGAGATTCATAATAAAACTCTGGCAAATGCTTCTGCAACGTCAAGAAAAAAAACATAAATCTTTCCATGTCGTTGACAGCAGGTTGATAGCTAATGTTACATTCCATTAGTAACGCGAATCTATAAGTTTCATCCTTACCAAAAATCGCGTAACGCCGCTAAAGAAGTTTACACTTCAAAAACCAAAAAAAATGCGTTATAAATCCAATTAAAGTATTAAAATCGCGTATCGGTTTCACAGCGGTCGACAACCCGGTAACCGTGTAGGTAACATTATCAGCTGATTTGCGCGAGCGCGAGTGACGTCATCGCCCGTCAGAATACTTGCCGCTCGGTTTTGACACTTCAATTATATATTTTTAATGTAATTTTTTTTTTACTAAATCTCCCATTTCATTATTGTCATTGATCTCAAAGTCACCCTATATACATTTTTGAGTTAAAACCTAGTTAATCACTTAATACGTATGAGTCGGCTACATAACCGACATTATTTATTTACATTAAAATTCACCGTTCGTATAAAATAGACATGTAAACTAAACCGATACATAAAATAAAGAGCCAAAAATGACTATCACTATTTAAAAACTAAATATAATACAATGTTCACATGTGTGTATGTATGTGTGCGTGTGTGCGAGTGTATGTAGTCTAAATAAATGAACTCTTACTTCCATAATAATATTGGTCGACTGTCTTCAGCCAGCCGACATCGTCATGTGTATGGGGCACTATATGAACGTTTAAAACGTCCTTCGGTGTGTCCGGACAACTCTGTAACGTATCAAATATTCAGGTATTGTTGTCAAAATTAAAATCAAAAATTCTTTTATTCAATTTGGGATTTGAGAAGGCGCTTATAAACGATAAAAAATTACCACCGTTTCGGAAAGCAACCCAGTCGAGAAGAGCCGGCAAAAAATTCAACCTGATTTTTTAAATGTTTTTTTTAAGTATGATATAAATTATATATAATAATAATAAACGGTTTCAGGGGGGAAGCAACAACTTCCAGACATCACTATCGTTTACGTAATAATCCACTCTGTAATAACCTTTGGATATTAAAGCTTGTTTGACATAGGGCTTAAACTTATTTATCCGGTAAATAGGTAATATGCTTTGGAAGATAAGATGGCTTGTAGAATCTGACGCTATTACCTGAAAATCTTTTACTGGACATACTAAGCTGTAACTTCGTTACTTTTTTTATTCAGTGAAGCATCAGTTATTTATTTACTCTTGACATTTAGATGCGATTTATTATTGTACTTATTTATTATTAACTGTATCCCCGCGGCTTCTAAAACTTGCTGTCTATATTCTCCCTCTGGATGCAATATATCACATAACTTTTGATAAAATTGTATCAAAATCTATTCAGCGGTTTAGGTGTGAAAAGATGAAAGGACAGACAGAGCTAGTTTATTATATATCTGTTCCTTTTATTGATAATTAATGTACATATATGTTATTGACACTATTCGCGTCAATGGACGCCAATCCGAACTCACTTATCCAACTGTAAAATCAGCTTTATCTAACAATGCCACCTACCACTCTCAAGTTAAAAACCTTTCGTCACATACCAATAGATGTGTTTTCCCGCAGCATTACTTGAAAACTACTCTAGGCTTAGTGCGTTTACCATCCTAGACCACATCGTTATTTAACATCAGGTGAGGTTGTGGTCAACGCACACAGAGTATAAAAAAAAGATAATTATTCTGTTCTATAATCATTTTTGCGTAAGCATGCACTGTATTAAAAAAAATTAAAATAGATATTTATTATTTCTTTCTAGGTCTCTGACATTAAGAAAATGTGACCAACAGATTTAAAATTTACCCTAGAGGTTTCGCTTCTGACACGTATACTAAAATCCGACTAAAACTCATTTCTTTCTTAACAAGCCGTATACCTAACAAATTATTTATATGAAATAGGAAGAATATTTATATTATCTTAATGATTTATTTGTCCAAATATTATTTCTTTATTTACATATGTTGTACGTTATACGAAACTATCAGTGACATTTCTCCGACGCTTATATTAGGTCAAAAGTTATCTAAGACAGTATAGCATAAGTGATAACGAGGCTACAATTAAATAATGTGTCATAAAGCGATTGACAAGTTTGTATAAGGGCTCCTTCGGGTATTACGTCATCATCAATAGAGCGACGGGGCCCTGAAAGGTTATTACATACACATTTATTTAATTACCAGATGTGCGCCCGCGTGTCCACCCGCGTTTTATACATTCTTTACCACATAATATCCGCATAAAAGAATCATTGGAAAATAGCGGACAATAACGATTGAATAGTTTTATCCATTTATTCGTATTTCTTTCACAATTTCATGAGTTTAATTTTTTATGTAAAGTACCTTAAGTTAAGTGGAAGAACTTCAGCTATCTACCAAAAAAAGTCTCGTCTAAATCGGTCCAGCTGTTCTGGAGATTAGGCGAAACAAACAGACAGACAAAAGCTTTATAAATTATATTTTTGGTATAGGTATCGTATAGTATATATTCATATGTATTTAGTTAAAAAAATTGTCATTACAAACAGACACTTTAATTCTATTTATTAGTATAGTTAAATTTCCTTTTTTTTTCAAAATTATGGCAAAGCTTACTTAATTATAGGGACTCCCCTAAGAGTAGAGTTTTACTTATAATTCCTGGCAAGGACAAAAGAGACAAAATTTGTCTCACGTATTACTTAAACGACCCCTAAGTTCCCACTTAACTTACTTCATAACCGCACGCTTCACCGGCCCTAGGCGTGATTTTATCCTGGATGGGAATCGAAGTCACGACCGCCAACGTTACCAACAGGAGCCAAGCCCTCAACATGATTATCTGAAAAAGTAATTAATAAAGTTAAATTTTTTAGTGCCCTTCAAGCCCTTCAAAGAATGGATCAAGATGATCGCTTATCCGGGATCATAGATACATGACATCACGCCTTTCTCCCATAAGGGCTGCCAGAGACTACATCCTTCCACCTGTAACGATCCTGACACAAGTCTTTCGCTTCTTCTACTTGCATACACGCTCTTTAGTTATGAATATTTTTGACCGCGGCCTTTTTACAGAACGACCTCGATCTGGTCGAAATACGTTCGTCTAGGATGACCCTAATCAGCTTGCCCAGTAACACTCGCCTTGTAAATTTGTTTCATCCATTCTCTCCACGTGTTCAAACCAATTCGGCATTCCTTTCTCTATCTTAGTCACTACATCCTCTACCACACCACACTATTCCTTACTTTATCTATCATTCTTAAGCCAGCTATATTTCTGACACTGCTCATCTCAACTGCATTGATCTTGCTTTAATGTTTCCTCTGCCAGACCTAGTACTCACTAATATACATAAGTGTAGAGACTACCGAACCCTGATACACAACTAAACGTGCCTTTTCAGACACATTCTGTCGAATAAAGTCATTCGATTCAGCGCTTGTATATCGCAGAACTAGCCAGAGGCTTTACTCGCGTGATAGCTACAGTCTAGTATTACGATGCAGACTCGAGATACGGTTCAAGGAGAGTGTTGTAGAAGTCATGACCCCCCTCCAAGTCATACATCTCTCAAATATATACAATACGGAAGCTTTAAATGAATTAAAAACTTCCTGCTTAAAAAGTCTAAAAAATGAAATAAAGATTAATATAATAAACTATAATAAAGTCTTGAACTGTACTATATAACATCAGGTAAGGTGCTTTTGATGAGTTTGAATAGAAAAATAAAACTAGGTAGTCACGGGTACAGCCGACAGAAGTGAAAAACTTTGGAAAAAAAACCGTTTTTCACATAACAACCTAACATAAGCTCATGTCTCATTATCCCCTAAGGGTTAGGCACAGGTGAAATAACGGACTACACCACCCCGCCGAGCTTAGTTCCGTCCCAGATGTGGCAGGAGACGAGCCTGTCGGCATATCGGGGGCAAATTCCAGACTCCGGGATGATACTGAGTAGAAAAACCCAATATCACTTGACCCGAGCCGGGGATCGAACCCGAGGCCTTAGAAGGACAGTCGCACCCTAATACAACTGCGCCACCGAGGCGGTTTTATTAATGTTAGTTTAAATTTCATAATTTGTTTATTGCATTTATTCACATATAACATTTGTCTGGTTTTTACATCTATTGGTGCTCTAAGCAATAATTATTTACATTTTCAAATAGTTCATTTATAATCAAAACATACGATAGGCTGAAGCGATGATAGCGCAGTGGGTAGTGCGGCCGGATTCCGCGTCAATCGACGCGGGTTCGATCCCCACCTATCCGACTCTAAAATCGGCCTGAGCTTTCGGTGAAGGAAAACATCGTATAGAAGCCATAGCATGGTGGTAGGGTGTTTTCTAATGATACCCACCTGGGTAGCTACCACCCTCAAGTTTGAAAACCTGTCGCCAAATACCAACAGATGTGTTCCGGGAGGATCACTTGAAAACCAGTATCTCTAGTCCTAGTGTGTTTATCATCCTGGACCACAACTCACTTAACATTAGCTGAGATTGTGTTCAAAGCACTAAGCCTATTCCGTGTAAAAAAAATGTATACTAAGAATGAATATTATTTTTTATCTCTGAGCGCCAGCACTTAAACGCCTTCTTATACTTGACATACTGTAGCATGTTGACAGCCAACGTCATAGTCAGTTTTCTCCCTACATAGACTCACTCAACGCTGGTAAAGAAGTTTTCATTTCAAAAAATAGACAAACCGAAGGTCAGACTTATCTAAATCAATTACGAAATGCATATATGAAATATTAGGTCAAAACACTTGAAAAAATTGTTTATATTTTGTCATAAGTCGTGTAATATTTTATCAGTTTATCGTATATGCTGCATGCGTACTTGAAAATTATTTATCCTTGTTACAAATGTCGCAAGTATATTTACCTATACAGTATTGTTTTGAAATAATTATAAACATCATCGATTACTATGTACTTTGAGATCAAAAGAATTGATAACACATTTCTAGTGAGGCATACTATCAATACTATGTGGTCGATCTATACTAGAGATGTGCTGAACACGGGTTATACCGAATATGAATTTTCGACCGAAACTCCGGTAAAATTTCACTCGAGAGTATAATTAGCATACTCGATTTTCATATTATATGCAGATCACATAGATTGAACTCAACACACCTCATATTGCATCAAATAACATAAAAATCCGTGTGGTGCCGGATAAGAATAATATCACCTCTGGTCCCGTAGGTGAGGTAAAAAGCGACTAAGCGATACAAAACAGGAGATAGGCTGGAGCATCCTCTAAGTACCACAAACACCTGATTGAGATCGCCAACCCGCCTGCCAAGCGTGGCGATTCTGGCAAACCTTTTCTTATTGGGGGAGGCCTATGTCCAGCAGTGGACGTCTTATGGTTATATGAATGAATGAAAAATATACAGAGCAAATTTTAACCACGTGCGTATTTTTGTATTGGTTACATTATATTTCCAAAGTCTATAATAAATAAATATTTGTGATAGTTGAATAAATACCTAATAAAAGAATATATACTTTCCAAAATAATTTATTAATCATGTAAAATACTACGCTAAGCATTCTGACTTATAATAATAATAATATATTCGACTAAAAACGCAACTGCCACAAAACGAAACGAAATTCGGTAAACTGCCGAATACACCGAATCATCGTCTCCCTGCCCTTATCGCATTTTCATTTTTTGCGGCTGAGTGCCTTCAGCACCTGCCCCCAAAGTCACGGTGAAGCTGTAAAGGCCCTTCCGGTCAACAGCGTTAGCTAGGTTCGAAAAAAAAAAACCATTTTTTTATTTGAGGAGGCCGCCGCAACATGACTTCCATATTGCTTTTAAGTTTTGGTTATTTATTTTACGACTGACCGCTTACCTGGCGTTAACCCTTCTTGGGGATGCTAATTTTGATGGTTAAACCCCAACCTAAGGCCTGAGCGTAGATGTATGGGCATGTTTTACCTTCTGTCGCTTCTTACGACACATAACGGGACAGAAAAGTCGGGTGATCGTGGTACTCTAGAGCCGCTACATACACACACACCGAATACAGAATATGAAACGAATATTCGGCCCATCTCTACTCTATACTTTGCTTGTTTTTGATGACATGGGGGACGGGGGTCTCAGTCGTGATTACGTATGCAATATTTATTTGTTGTAGTTTTGTTTTTTAAAATTACCTATGCCAATACTTAGATTACAATGGATGCGAGGTTGGGTAATTTTTTTGCTACCTATAGTTGACAAAAAATAAATAGTTAAAAAAAAAAAAAAAAAAAAAAAAACTGTTTTTATAGAAAATCCAAGTATAAAATAGAAGATAATTAATAAATATAAATTAAGAATAGTATAAATAAAAGAAAAAAATGGGTTTGTTTGTATAAAAAAGCGTGGGGGGTGTCAATAGTTATAATTATTTTATTGACAGATATGAGTAAAAGGATTATCACTTTGATAATATCTTAAAAAGGACCTCACTCATTTTTTTACAATAAAATCTATTATTTTGATTAATAATTTTCCATTTTTTTTTTTTTTGTATTTTCTATAAAAGTGTATTATTTTAGTCTTCGGATATCAGATACTAAAAAATCGCTAACCCTAAAACTCCTGGTTTGGATAACGGGACTGGTTCAAATATTGAATTGTCATCGATCCTTGATAAGTATGCCAAATTTCGAGTCAATCCGACGTTTTGAAGAGTGTTAAAATCATGTTCAGATTTTCCGTTACACAGGCACACACGTATAAAGCTAATAAAAGCGTATTAATTAACTAAATTCTGCTTACGTAATACTGTAACGATCCCTAAAGACAGAGATTCTCGTACGCAAATAGAACTGCGGGTAACATAATTCAATATAAACCTAAAACAATTTAAAATCATTAACGATACTTATAAATCCGGATGACACGTTATTTAAATGGCATCGTTTCAAAACAATTAAGAAAATATCATTATTATAACATAAACAACATATCAGAACTCCTTATCTATGGACTGAATACTAATGAGTTCCTAATTTAAGTGAGAACGCCTTTGCACTAAAAATATCTGTTTTTCAACTAACACACATTAACATATTTAACAATTTACTCGATAGATCTGAAAACGAATTAAATAAATACTGTAAAAACATCAGACTTAGTGAATTATATAATCTATACTTATAAATAAAATTGAAGTGTTTGAAAAGTCTAAATATTTTTTTTTTTACTAAATAGATATGAATGTATGTACCAAAAACACAATTTTTAAAAATCCGATTCAATGCACAGTTTTACTGGCAGATATTTGAATTTGAGAGAAATATCTTTTCTACATATTAGTAGAAAAATGTTTTTTTTTTGGAAAATAATTAGGGTTCTGTATATACAAAAAATTAAAACTATATTACGCAATGAGAAATATATGAAACGCGGGCATAGCCGCGGGCACACAACTAGTAATTACACGTCTGCGCGTCCGGCACGAATGATGAACGTTGAGATTTCAATACTACCTAGCCCGTATAACTAAAAGAATTATGGACCACTAACTAATAGACAAATATTATAGTAATTTGTTACCAGTGAAAGAAGTTTCAGGGTATGATCTACTGCTCGGACTTACTTAGTCGTAGGGATTTAGTTCAATCCTGTTATTTGTGTTATATAAAGCCTCGGTGGCGCAGTTGTATTACGGTACGACTATTGTTCTGAAGTCTCGGGTTCGATCCCTGGGTCGGGAGAAGTGATATGGGGTTTCATTCACTCGGAGTTTGGAATTTGTGCCCGATATGGCGACAGGCCACCCCCTGTCACATCTGGGCCGGAACTAAGCCCGGCGAAATGTGGATAGGGTGTGTAGTTCGCTATTTCACCTCTGCCTAACCCTTCGAGGATAACAGGCGTGAGCTTGTGTTATGTTATATAAGAAGAAAAAAACATTAATAGTAATTTATAAATAAATATATATATTTAATAGTAGGGTCATTCCACCTCAAATCGACCAATAGTTGGAATCGACCCCTTTGGATTTGGACAAATTTTGGTAAGAAGTGGAAGTATAACCAAGTTTTGCCAAAGGAAAAAAAAAAATTTTTTTTTCATAAGTTCACAAAAGGGTTAAAAAAAAAACCCCAACTTACATAAGAAAATATAAATTAAGATTACGCTTGAAAACTTTTATGAAATAAATAAAAATACAAATATTGGTGATGCTCTTTTGTCACGTCATTATATCAATAAATTAAAGTTTTTCTAGTCAAAATAACAAAATAATTTTTTATTACTTTCTATTCCGAAAATCCCACGGAAACGGGAACTACACGGGTAAAATCGTGGAGAGCAAGCTAGTAGTACATAATTATTATATTATTTAAGGTGTGTGTCCGCCCGCGGTTCTGCCTGCATTACATAAATTCTTCACTGCGTAATATAGTTTGTAAATAATCATAGGATAATACCGTATCGATGATGTTGTCTATTGAATTATTTTTTTTGCAATTTCATGGGTTTTCATTTTTTGTTATATCCTTTTTTTTTTGTTCTCACAAATTTAAATACCTACTAGTAAAACTGCGCACTGAATCGGATTTTATTGACGATTTCATGAATTTAATTTTTTTACGCGGAACCTTAGTTATTTTTGAAAAAAAAAATAAAAGTTAGTTAGGCTTTACACGATTACTAAAATCGGTCTAAAACTGTGTAAATTATAAATGAGATATAAATAAATGTTTAGAGCTATAGTCCGCTTATCCCATAACATTTTAACAAACACAAAGGTGTCCTAGTTAGGTTAGTCTCGATTCTAAGTCTAAGAACGTTTCTTATAAGTAGGACTTGATCTAACAGGACACTGGACGGACATTACCTTGATACTGGAGTGAAAAAATGAACACACGACATCGAAGCGGACAAGTTTCTTAGGGTTGTCAGTTACATTTATATTTAAACAAATAGCTGTGCGCCCGCGGTTCCGGCTGTGTTTTATACATTCATTATCGCTGCGTAATATAATTTTTAAATAATCATTGGGAAATAATGTTTTAATGGTGTTGTGTTCATTAAATCGGATTTCGTTCACAACTTTTAGTTTTAATTTTATTTTTACACGGAACCATAATTATTTTCCGGGAATTATTTTTGTAGTAACAGAAAGCAAAGACATTTCTTGCAAATTCAAGCATCCGACAGTAAAACTGTGCATTGAATCGAATCTTATTCACAATTTGATGAGTTTCAATTTTTTTACACGGAACCCTAATTATTTTTGAAAAATTAAAGCAACTTCAGCAGTTATATAGAAAAAAAAAGTCCCATCTGAATCGGTCCAGCCGTTCCGGAGATTAGCTGAAAGAAATATCCAGACAAACCTTGATTCGTATGTATTTAGTAAAAAGTTGTTATTTTTATATGATAACCAGACACTTCAATTTTATTTATTAATACAGATAACATTTGTATATATTAAATAGAGGTAAAATTGATTGTTTGTTTGTTTGTTATAGATAAACTCCATTATGATTTAACCAATCTCTCATATTTATTCCTTACCTACTAATAACTTTCCCTACAGATGGTTATTACCACCTGAATCAGAGAAGTTTCGCTTCTGATACATGTAGTTTACACAAACTTGTTTTTCTTAAATAATGTAAACAAAAAGTCCCTTTAAAAGGTCATCTAATAACGTATAATTTAATATAGCTAAGCATGTCTTATATTCGTTACTTGTTTTGTTTGTTTGAGAAGCTACGCAGAATCTTTTTGTCCGAAATACCGCAGTGTCTCAAGAAAAAAGTCTACGACCTGTGTGTGTTGCCAGTGACGACATACGACACTGAGACGTGGTCGCTTACAATGGGCCTAATTCAAAGTTCAAAGTTACCCAAAGGGCAATGGAGAGGACTATGCTCGGAGTTTCCTGCGTGATCGAGTCAGAAATGAGGAGATCCGCAGAAGAACCAAAGTAACCGACATTGCCCGAAGATTTGGTAGACCTAAGTAGGAATGGGCTGGGTACATTGCTCGTAGAACGTATGCCCGATAGGGCCAACGGGTTCTCGAATGGTTGCCGGGTACCGGAAGACGTAGCGTGGGTGCGCACCCCTCACAAGGTGGACCGTATACCTGGCGATAGTCGCGGGAGTACGCTGGATGCGGGTGCCGCAAGGCCGATAATTGTGGAGATGTTTGGGGGAGACCTATGTCTGTAGTGGGCATCATTCGGTTGAATAGATGGATGGATGGAAGCCATCTTTGCCGGTTACATTATCAGTGCTAAATATTCTAAAGAGTCATTCATATCAGTGCCAATGACCAGTCACAAAAACCGAGTTATTTTTAGTTCGATCTCAATCTAAAAGTTAACGATTCAATATTGAAATCGTAAGCCATAAAAAGTCAAATACAATGAACACAATATTCGATATCATATACCGAACCGTAAACGTTTGCATATTAAATTCTATTTAATTAAGTGATAATATCGAAAACAATAGTATAGAATGTAAAACAATTGATAATTTATACTTCATTTAGTATATCTTGTTTTCTACTGTCTTCAGATCGTGTTGGTAGTTTGGGACCATTCAAGTAGGTATTGCTTATGTTAGACTAGCGTCCCGCCCCGGCTTCGTACGGCTTCGATATCTACACTAATAAACAAATTATATATCGAAGGATATAGCAGAGGTAGATTAATAAAGTAATTATTTATTAACTTTTTGTGCATTTTTATAGTATATTTTATACGATACCTATACCAAAATATATATTTTTTAAATGTTGTCTGTGTTTGTTCCGAGTAATCTCCGAAACGGCTGTACTAATTTTGACGGGACTTTTTTGGTAAATAGCTAAAGTTACTCCACGTAACTTAGGGTACTTTTGTTTTTCCGAAAATAATTAAGTTTACGTGTAAAAAAAAATACAACTCCTGAAATAGTGAATAAAATCCAATTTAAGCACAGATTTACTGGCAGGTATTTAAATTTGTGAAAAATATCTTTGCTTGAGGTTAGTAGAAACAAAAATTTGAAAAATAATTGTGGTTCCTAATTAAAAGAAAACTATATTACGAAGTGAAAACTATATGAAACACGGGCGTAGCCGCGGGCACACAGCTAGTCGGTCATATATTATCTGGTCATATTTTGGTACATATATATTTTGTTACGATATATACTATATCTGTATATAAGAAAAGTAAACTGAACTGTCCATTAGTTGGCTTATAAAATATGATGAACTGATTTACACGATTCTTTTATTAAATCTTTACATTATATAAAAAACATTGTCTATTTCTTCGCTCAACTGACGCGAACGGAGCCGCGGACACAGAAAGTTAGCTTATAACGCAAGTTTCAACAATAGTAACATTGTTGATCGAAGAGTTTATAGGAATTATTTTTTTTAAACCAGGCACGTTTGAAATATTTTAGGAGCGACGATGGTGTGGTAATATTGTCGGTTCGATGGACGTGGGTTCAAATCTACTTATACTAATATTTAAAAAACTTAAGTCTTCGCTGAAGGAAAACTATATCACAATTACTTTTTTCTAATGCACTTTCATAGCATTTTCTAATTTCTAATGCAATCATCTAATTACACATCTCGTTATGTTTTTAAATCTGACGGCAAACACCTACAAGTGTGCCAGATTTGAGAACCAGTAACCCTTGGCTTAGCGTGTTTACGATTTTGGACCATATCGTCACTTAACATAAGCTCAGAAAAGTACTAAATAGTATAAAAACTCAAAATGATTAACGCACTTTCTATCCACAACATCACTGAATTAAAAGATGTTTTAACTTAATTGATTTATCACCTGGAACATTATTTATCTTACTGACATAAATACTCACAAAGGTCCCCAGAAAGGAGTGCGAATACAAAAAGAATAACAAATCCATCATAAGCGATAGTTTCTAAAAAGTATAAATTCTCTCTGCTTACACCAGTGCTGATATAACCGTGATGATCGGCACGATTTTATTATCATTAAGTTCACATACGGTCATACCGAACAGGAAAACATTTTATTCCCTTTCCTATGAAGCCGGAATACATAAACGATTATAAATAATAATACCAAATGTAAATCATTTAAGAAATGTTTAAAATACACTTACCGTTAATCTATATAGAGTTCATGGAATAAGAGATTATTAGTTAATTATTATATTTCTAAGATAAACACGATATTATAGAAATACTATGGAAACGCGACTGCCTACTGATCTCTACGTCTACTACTAATGTTTTTGAATGATACATTTATAGCTTTATTTGTTTTTCTTCTGTGACATTGACATTTTACACAATAAAGTTGCCAGACAAAAGGAAAAATATGATATATTCAATTTATTTTATATATTTGGATCAGTGGGTGTCCGGTTAATAACATTAATTACTTAGAACTATTTTACAATAAATTCTTTGAAAATAAAAATTGTTTGACGAATCACAGGTAGAAAAAAAGTTTTTTTTTCAGAAACTAGATTTTTTAAATGATATATTCTGTATTTTTTTCTATATAATTTTGTTATTGGGCATGATCGATCAATAAAAATAAAAGAATTAATGTACAAAATTTTATGTAAGGATATTAATTTTAATTTTAAATTTTGTGTACAAATTTATGTACTATATAGGATATTATAGTTTAATTAAATCGTGATATTATTTACAATTATTTTATCGTTAAGACTGTCATGGATAATAATATTATTTTCCATTTTAGTACTGGCCATCATTAATGGGTATGTTACTGGCCATGTTAAAACCCATATTAATATAAAAGGTTGTAAAAAGAACTGTCGCTACTATTAGGAAAACCATGTAACTTGTCTGTTGGAGTTTTTGGCGGGATCTCAGTCTGTCATGTATCGGTTATTTTCTTTAATTAATTAAATTTGTGTAATTTACTCTATATCATGTAATTTTGGTGGCATTTTGTGTGATATGGTTTGGTTATTGTATACAAGTCAAGTTTATTATGGAAAATAACGCGTAGCATTTATTCTGAGGTACCGCACAAAGCTTCATGTATGAGCCACAGTTTTGCTGGAGCTTAGTAACGCTGCTACAAGATTGAAAATACATCTTACCTACATGAAATTGGCACTTATTGTTTGAACACAAATTGCCATTAGCTAAGAAGAAGAAGAAGAACTTGTCTGTTATATAAAATTACATTAATATATAAGAAAATGGCTTTCATTCATCCAATAGAACGACATAAAATATAGTCCACTACATAGACTAAATTATACTATTTTGCTGAAACTTTACGTTCTGATCTGGTACGTATCATCTGACCAGTTTTGCCAATTCAGCTCTTTTAGCACTAAATTCAGCTCTATTTTAATAAGTTAGCTCCAAAAAAACTAATTTGGCTGTAAGGCTCTTTTTTAAAAATTTATATTTATTTTATACCATGAAAAAATTATAAAGCAAATTACACAACTGGTATAGAAAATAGGCAGCGATGAAGAATATATCAATAAAGTTAATACGTTAGGTTAAAATGTAAATAATCAGACAATTGCATTTTGATCTAAAGTTTTACTATTCTAATATGCGGTTGACATCAATCCTTCCAAAAAATTGTGTTCTTGCGCTCTTTCAATGATTTCTTTGTTTTGATCTAAGTCTGAATTTGAAAGGGTATTTACTTAATATAATATTGTCAAGAAAAGATCCCGTAATAGACTTAAAAATGACAACACCTAAACTATTCATATACAGTCTACTAGATTGGGAATTCAAGCAGTAAAAAAATATTGTCTTTTTTTAGAAAGAGGTAATGATTTTAAATAAAGGAAACCTCCTTGGTCAACAGTTTCTTTACAGTTTTCACTCACATATTTGGATTCTAATACGAGTATAATGTGTGTCTGCTATATTAAAAGGTGATATGGCTATTATCTATTTATTTCATTATAAGATGACATTTTAAGACATATTTCAATATAATAGTTCATACCACAGTTTTCACTTACAAATTGACTAAAGATGTATTTAAAAAAATAGGAGCAGTGGCAACTTATGAAAACTTAATGACAACTGAAGAAGAACTAAGCAAAGGTGGAAGGACATTCATAAATAATTGTTTTTGACAAAAATAATGAATCATATTTTAAGAAATTTGCAAATTTCTTTGTACTGTCTAAAAAAATCTTTGTTTAGAAACTTATTTGTTTTAATCTTTTAATATTATTAGGTATTATAGTGTAAAGTTACAGCATACAATATACAAATGATTAAAATCTAAGTTAAAAATAAAGTTATATTTAGCACTTTTTAACTAAAATAATTATCTCTTTTTTGATAAACATCTAGCTCTCTTCCCAAATACAGTATGGCAACACTGCATCTGACAGCTCTATAAGCAACCAATAAATGGAGTTTTTGGGCGGGATCTCAGTCTGACATGTAGCAATTGTTTTCTTTAATTAATTAAACTTGTGTATTTGACTCTATATCATGTAATCTTGGTGGCGTTTTGTGTGAAAGAGTTTAGTTATTGTGTTCAAGTTAAGTTTATTATAGAAGACAACGCGTAGCATATATTCTGAGGTGCCGACAAAGCTCCATGGAAAGTTCGAGCAGGATGGGCCACCGTTTTGTTGGAGCTTGGTAACACTGATACAAGATTGATAATCTTACCCACATGACATTGGCACAAATTGTGTGTACACACAGATTGCCATTACCTAAGAAGAAGCGAACCCATAAATGCCAATGTGTGCCAAAGGTTCAACAAAACAAAACATTTTTGAATGAATGAATGAGTAAATTCTTTATTGTATTAATAATCTGTATACTACCAAACTTTATGCCACAAGGCATTTTTTACAAGCGACAATGCAGAAATAATACTTTAAAAAAAGAAGTTCTATTCGACATAAAGAAGAAATAACTTTATAAATTTAAATATACATGCACAACATAAATAAATATACACATATAAATATATACACACACACCCTCATATATCATCATCATTAGACAATAAAACCCGTTTAAGACGATTTCACAGGGATCCAACCAAAAACGCATCTTAAGCGAGAAAGCGTATTATGAGAGATAGGGGAAAAAAAACTATTATCATGTTATCATTAGTCTAACGTATTATCTACGTCTATAGGTATTAAATTATACATTTATAAATTACAATTATAAGTACGTAATCTAAAGATTTTGATGCATTAGCAAATACTAGATTTTCAACATAACTTGACTTTTGCAGTGCGTCTTCGCTTTCATTCAAAGATGTTACTATGTAACTTCTTTTAATTATTTTTTCAATTATTATCGATATTCGTACCAAACTCCATATATGTTACTTAAAGGGATATTGTGTCTCATTTGTTTGGATACGCAGCCATTATGGTATCAAAGACAATGAAAAAGCGAATTAACTAGCTAATTAAGTGGTGGATTGCGGTTACTTATTCATACTTCATCTTTGGGAATCCTGTAATGAAGCCTGGACAGTTAGTAGCAAAGTAAAAGGAAAACTGTATTATAATATTCAACAATCTATACCTAAAAACCCGTGGTTCTGTAAATTCAAACTGAATAAGACTGCAATATCGATTTTAATACGCATGCGGCTATGACATGTTTGTCGCAATTTTGGTCTGTCATGTTGTCGTCCTTATTTTTTAATTAATTATTTTGTAGTATTTGACTTTAGGTGATATAGCTGCTAGTATGCTATGGAACTTTATTTTTACAAGTTGTAAGTTAAGAGACAATTTAATTTAGTTGTAAGATTTTTTTTAATTGTGCTGTAAGATATATTGGGTATGCTCCGATAGGGCTGGCATACACTAATGTGTAAAAGCCCTGTGTAAATAAATGATTAAAAAAAAAAAAAAGGTGATATAGTGTAGTTATGATAAACAAATTTATTGAAGTGAAAATAATGACACTGAGCGTGATTTCTGAAATGTCCCAATCTTTCCCGTTGTGGTCATAACAGAAGGGCAACATTTTGTTACCGCCATTCATTTATTGATAGTGTTCTAACGTCTAACTTGGCTGCATGGTCTACTATTACCTTTGACTTTTCCTTAAAAAGGAATAAATGGAATCAAACAAAACTATAACATATTGTAGCGATGTGTAGTAGCTGGTTTTTGTCATAACGAAACTAAAACAGCTATTGGTTTTCAATAGCAGCTTCTGAAACTATTTATTATTAGTAGCAGCTTTCTATCTCCCAATGATAACCCAAAGTAAATTGTTTTATCGTTTGCATATTACAAAAAAAATAAACGGTTATTAACGAAGCTATTTTAAACAATACAGTATTATTCATATACTTTTTTTACACGGAATAGGCTCACTGCTTTGACCACAATCTCATCTGATGTTAAGTAGATGGTATACCAGGATGGTAAACATACTAATTCTAGAGCTGCTGGTTCTCAAGCTATGATATCGGAACACACTTATTGGTATTTGGCGACAGGTTTTCAAACTTGAGGGTGGTGGTTACCCAGGCGAGCAGAATTAGAAAATACCCTATCACCATGCTATGGTTTCTTCACGATGTTTTCCTTCACCGAAAGCTCAGACCGGTTTTAGATTCGGATACCTTTGCGCCATCATTGTTTTAAATAGGTTATAGCTAATTAAATAGGTTAGATACGTTGTGCATTTAATGTTCCCTATACAAGATGGTGGTCAGACCCATCATCACGTATTACGCACCTGTCTTCGGTCACATCATTCCTTCACGCATGCACGCCTTACAAAAGATTCAGAATCGCTTTGTAAGGAAGGCAGTAGGTGCTCAATGGTTCGAGAGAACTGTGGATTTACACAGGGATCTCAACCTGCCCTCCATTAGGTCCGTTTTTAAAACCCAGTGTCGCGCATTCTTCGAACGCGCAGAGACACACTCGAATCCCCTCATCGTGCGAGCCGTCTCGTACTTGCCAGGACGTAAGCCGCGTCGTATACGTCGGCCGCATAGGATCTTATCGTGTCGCGACGATACCATAACTCGTAGTAATAGGATCTTCCCTCCTTTACCTCGTACAAATGCGTGCCAGCGTCCACGCCCGCGAAACCGCCGTTCCCGCCGCCGGGGACAGGCGGCTAACTTTGCTCCCGCACGCACTCCGGGTCCCCCTCAGGCGGCGACCCAAGACGTGTCTCGTTCCCCAACTGGGGAGGTTCTTGACGTCGCCGCCAGCGAGATACAGTGACACTGCGCATACATTGAGCAATACACGCACAACACTCCGTACACACTCTTGGACATAACATGCAGGTACATAGGTCCTGTAAGGAACCATTTTTTTTTTATATTAATATAAAAAAATTTAGGGATAGCTAGGACACAACTCGCGAGTGAGTTTTGAATAACTCAGGTGACGGCCAAGCCGAGGTGCGTACCACTTTGGTAGCCCTTGAACTAGTCACCTTATTGCGGCTGAGTGCCTTCAGCACTCGCCCCCAAAGTTCGGTGAAGCTGTAAAGGCCCTTCCGGTCAACAGCATTAGCTAGGTCAAAAAAAATGCATTTAATGTTAATCAAAATTGCCCTTTACAACATATTAAAATGAATATCTAAAGAAGATATCAGAGATATAGATAATAAAATGGTGCGTGCCATATATTTTTATTACCAGAAAATGTATATCTAACAATGCGACACGTTACCATAATTACTATTTTGCACTTTCATCTATGGTCTAAAATTGAAATAACATGCGCAATGTATTCCAATAAATCGCGCCAATTCAACAAGCCGCACATGCTATCTCACAAGGCTTCGTTTTTTCTCACGCTTTCTCACTCACGCGATCGGTCGAATTCGGAGTCGCTTCGGATTATTTCGTTTTACCGGTCCCGTGATCTGGTGGAGTGTATCGTCCAATCACAGCGATAGCGGGTTTGCAATCCTACCATATTATAATCGTTACATCTATAGTAGTGATTTGTTCTCATTACCTAGCATCCACATTTAGTCAGCCTATAACCTGTTACTCAAAATAAACAGTTTCATTTGACCCGTGAAACGTATAACCTGCTACTGATACGAAAAATAGTTTCAGAAACTAGCTATCGTTTGAAACGTCCACAACTAGTTTCAGAAACTAGCTTCGTATGAAACGCCCACGACTATCATATTGACTTTTGAGAAGATTTTACCAACGGGTTTTACTTTAAAAAATTATAATATATCATTTAAATCATTCATAATTTTGTTTAAAAACACAGTATTTGTGCTGTTGCAACTTAAAACTGGAAATAGTTTTCGCATCTTGTAATTGACGCGGGAGAGCATTTTTTGTTTACATCTGGCGGTTACAAAATAATTTATGTTAGAATGCCGCATATTTGGACATTTTCGCCATCATCTGAAACTCTATTACAAAAATGTATCGCTGCATCTTTACCACCAGACGAGAACAACAAATGGGTTCGAGAATTTAATAGAAAAACTGAAGAAAATGATATAAAACCTAACCTCGATAAGAAACACGAAGTAATTGATGAGTTTATTAAAGAAACCACAAAAACTAACTCACAAGACAACTATAAAGAGTTTATTGAAATGATAGATAATGAATATGTTCAACGCTTCAGTAGTATAGTAGAAGAATGTTCCAAAAACCACAATTTGTTCATTTATTTAGCGCAAGAACTAACATCGGCATCTATTGAGAAGATTTGTAAGCAAGTGTGTACTGTGAAAGACATACCTGATGATTTTTTGCTAAATTTCTACACCATTTTTATGCCTATAACAATAAAAAGGGAATGCAGCAGCAGATATATCACAGATTTTTTAATGGAATCAAGAGAAAAGTACAAAAAATATTTACAAATCCTATTAAATTTATTGATTAAAGATTCAGAGGTCACTAGGAATGTATTAAGTGGTTATATTTTAACTTTAAACGAACAAGAAAAAGTAGAGTTTATGATATATATTTTACATATGAACATAAATGCAGAAACCTTTACTAATAACATACAAATAATTTATAACTTATATAAAGATTGTTTAAAAACAAATGACATACAGAGCAAAATGTTGCAAAACTTAAGAGAAACTGGGGATCATTGTAAAAATGACCGTCAGTATGGAAAATTATTGCTCCTTTATCTGCAAACTGAGAAATCTACAAATGGAAAAGTGAATAAGAAACTTTTACAAGACATTGTTGAAAACCACAGATCAGTGTTCAGAAGGCCCTGTGAGATAATTTTGAATAAAATGATTGAGGAAAGTTTGGAATAGAAAATAACTAACAGGTTTTTTTAATGATTTGAGAATTACAATCTGACTGGAGTTTGATCAAAGTATTGTGGTTGAGTATAGTTCCATGACATAGCACGGTGTTTGTCATAGATTTCAATATTTAGATGGAGTTTTATACTGTGACCTTATGAAAAAGTTTATCCATAAATGTAAACTCACTCAGTATATGTAATGGCTGTAATGCTAAGTGCATAATAAATGGAATAATGTCTGTGATTCAATGCATTGTACCTGTTATTTTAATGTTTAAATTTCTGTTTGTATTATTTTTATTTACTTAAATAAATGATTTTTTATTGAAAAATATTTCAATGAATCTCAAGAAGTGATACCTAAGATGCTATAAAATTACTTTAAAAGAGATCTCCATTGTTTTAATTGATTACAAATTGATATCCTAGGAGCACTAGCCTCATGGAGTTACCTGCACACTGTTTAAATGTTCACAGTTATTTAAAACATTTATTGCACCCATAAATAAACCTTCTTTGAACCCAAATTCAAAATACTTTGCTAATATTCAGTTCTTTGTGAGATCTCAGAATATATGCTTGATTTTCATTGTTTTAAATACAATTCATTTGTGTATAATAACTAATATATTTTGCATAAAATGCCATTAAAATGACAATATAGAGGCATATACTGTAAGTTAATAAATTAAGCACTGCTACATGACAAACCTTGATATATAATTATATTTCCTGCTTACTTGTAACATTTCTTGGTATGATGAAAAATATTTATATTTAGTACATATAAATAAAATTGAAGTGTCTGTTTGTAATGTCAAAATGATTTTTTTACTAAATAAATATGAATGTATATACGATACATATACCAAAAATACATTTTTTTACATTTTTGTCTGTTTTTAATGGGTAATCACAGGGAACGGCTGGACCGATTTTGATAGGACTTTTTTTGGTAGTTAGCTAAGTTACTCCAGATACTTTTAATTTTCGCAAAATATGCGTAAAAAAAGAACTCGTAAAAATTTGAATAAAACTCGATTCAATTCACAGTTTTACGGGCAAGTGCAATAATTTATCAGATTTTTTTTATTTTATCGTGGTACTAAATTTTTTTAGGAGATAATTAGGGTTCCCTATATATAAAAAAATAAAACGCAGTGGAGAATATATGAAACGCGGGCACACAGCTAATATGTATGTAAATCTTGGCAGAGAACACAACACCTATAAATATAAAAAATATATCACAATAAACAAGTTATATACAGAAATATTTAAGGAGTTATCAATTAATCACGTGATGTTTTTTCCAAAAACCCTTCCCCTTTCGAATCACACGTAATTAGAGGACGGAACTTAAGATCTATCTAACCTATGGTTCAAACAGAAATCGGTACTAAGTAATATTATGTAGAATGGTTTAATCATTTAATGTTTCTCAAAACATAGGCCCACTAACGGACAGACACAGCCCTCGCCTTTTACAATACGCTAGCTGTCTTACCCAGCGATGCATGGGTTTCAAATATGAAAAAAAAAATGATTATTTACAGTTTTTAATCTCTGGAAAGTTTGTTGGTTTAGTAAAAATATTACAAGTGGATAATTTTGCGTTAATTTCACTCAATGTTATTTTCATAACTTCCCGTGTATAATACCTAAGTGAATTAATTTTTTTTTTAGATGCATTTACGCGCATCTTCATGGGCGGGGGGGCACGGAGAAGTGTGTGGGACTGATACGGCGTTCGAAATTACCACGTGGGGCTATGATGGCTTAGTGGGTAGTGCGGTTGGATTTTGTGTCTCTGGATGCGGGTTTAAATCCACCTGAGCTACCAGTGAAAGAAAACATCGTGAGGAGATCACAGAGCATTTTAAAATAACGGACGACTGGGCAGCTACCACCCTCAAATTAGAAAACCTGTCGTCAAATACCAATAGGTATTTTCTTTCTGCGTCGCTAGAAAATCAGTACCACTAGGTTTAGTGTGTTTACCATCCTGGACCACGTCGTCACTTAATATCAGGTGAGATTGTGGTCAAGCACTGGGCCTATACCGTGTAAAAAACCCGCGCAGTAATTTCGATCGTCGCATACCACATACTAAAAACTCCACGTATTACCGTCAAACCGCTTTAAACGGAGCGACGCGGAATATGACTACTCTCCGCTTCACCCCAGTGGGCGGTAAAAGAAAGGTTGGCCCCCAGGCGGTTTTCCCAGTGTAATAGAAGGTCAGGGTCTCGCTCCTTCACCCTTTGGTTCAAATGAATTAAAATTTAACGAGATAAGATATACCTTTTTTTAATGAGATTCATGTAACTCGATTCAATAGTTCTCAAATTATAAACCAACTAACGGATAGACAGACAGAGAGACGCTGCCTTTTAAACATACTTATATAACATCACGCCTCTCTCTCATAAGGCTAAGCAGGGACCACTTGATAGGATCCTGACACACGTCCTTCGCTTCTTCTACTTTCACAAGCACTTCTATACATGCTTTTCGGTTACGGGTACTTTTGATCTGGCCTTTCTCCAGAACATTTACACACACTCGTATCAACTCCCTTTTTTTAACATGGGTAAATGCTTTTACGCATTCCCCCTGCCAACTCTGATCCGGGAGTATCAATTCCCGGATTAGAATTGGCAGGGGGGCATGTGACACTCGCCCCGGCGGCAGGCTCGACCTGATGTTGGGTCGGGCTACTCCCTTGATCTTACTTCCACGAGGGGGCAGCTCTGTACCAGATGCTTTTCCCTAATCCGGCCGCCAACCAAAAGCCCGATATCCTCCCTGCTTTCTTATCAGTCGACAAAAAATCATGGAGAGGGCAGGCGAGACGCCGTCAGCTCCAGCACTCACACGGGAAAGAAGATCCCTAATTGAGGGGTGAGAAACCTCCTTCCGTCTCTCTTCCTCTCACCTCGACGGCCTTTTGCCAGCTCCTCTATCGTCCTCAGCGACTTTCTGCCGCTTACTTGTTCGCCCCCAAACCTCGCGGCCTTGGAGCAACCTCCCTTATGTAGGGTGACGTCGTTTTGACAGGGGGCCGGAAAAAAACACACCCCCCATGTAGTGCCGGCCGTCACTTCCTGAATCCGTGCACAAAGCGCATTTAGGCCGTTCCGCTGTGGAGTCCATGGCCTTATGATCCTGGATTCCACAACGGAAACATTCTAACCCTCTCATATGAACACTACCAACCAATCAAGACAATGGCAATCCCTCTAGAATGTTCTGTGGATTTTCGTGGCACCTCAAAATAAACGCTTCGTGACATTATTTTCAAATCAGTTCACTTATAGTACAACTACCAAACTATATCACATAAAACGCCACCAAAATCACACAATATAGGCTCCAGTAACACAAGTAATTGAATTAAAAATAACAGCAACTAAATGACAGACTGAGGTGCCACCATAAAGTCCACAGATATAATTCTATCGACATGACGTTTGTAGAATTTTTTTTACTCACACAACGTTGGTAGGTAGTAATTAAAAAAAGACATCAAAATCTTTAATTAATACACTAATTTCATTTTCTGATTACATCCTTATCATAATTAAAATGATTACAGACAGTATATGATTTACACAGAAAGGTTAATAAATGGATACCTAATACAAATAAATGGTTCACAACATACTAATTTTTTTTTTATTTAATTGCTAATCACATACATTAAGTTGAACTAAGTTTAAAAGAGATACGTATGGTTAAAAATTACATATTTGATTGGAAAGTAATATTTTTTTATAGAAATTAAATCACAGATTGATTATTAAAATGTTATCCTTTCATTGTTTTCTTATTAAAAAACAAAAGAGGTAATATGATAGAAAAAATTTAATACATTTTTAATTATATTATCTAAATTTGTGTAAATAGCTGTACAGTGGCATAACATGGATGGAAATATGTCCAAGATCCTGAAAACACACCTATAAAATATATATTTCTTCTTTAGTAAAAATTTATTTAAAAAAAACACGGATGTACCTACAAAGTTTAAAACTTCTTCATATTTTTATAGTTTTTTAATGGGACAATGGCTTCTAGTATCAGTCTTTTGGTAGATTTTCCTTCTAGTCTTCTGAGATCAGAATTATTATATAAATGTAAAAAAGTTTATATATGTATAGCTTAAAATTAATCATTTTTCAGTCATATTAAACCTTATTAACTAGATTATAATGGAAATATACAACATGACAAGAGACATGACAACATGAGATAGACAACCGAATAAAAAGTAAAAACACCACTATTAATGAATACCAATATAATGAAGTTGAAGATTTGATTTCTATAACATTTAGAATTGTCAAAATAGATAAAAAAGACGCCAAAAAGTAGGTTAATTAAAAAAGAAAACGTTTGCATAAACCATTAAATTTTATTCGGTTGTGAGTACGTTTTTAAAAATTAATTAGATATAGCATGTAGGAACATTTAGAATATAAAGAAATGTGAAAAATCCCTTATTGCATATGGCTGACATAACCTCAAAATGTAAGCTCGATTTAGCTATCACAGAGTAAAAATTGATTTACAAATATACACGTTAATAACAATTTTTGATATCATTTAAACAAAAAATCACATTACAGAGATTTTACATTTCAAATCAATATTATCACAGTTTTGATTTCTAAAAATTATTTAGTTTTGCTACTTTATTACTATTACAACAATAGAATAAAACATTCAAAAGAAAAGTGTTTATCACAATTAATAAATTGTAAAATCAACATAAATACAAATTTGAAAGAGATTTGGAGATTTTCATGTTAATTCTAACCTTTTGTAATTGTTTGAATATTTTTTGCCTTCGGACATTTGTTGTAACATTATATTTTATGCGTTTGAGGCATTCTGACAGATTAATATAGAAATTATATAGAATGTAACACTATTAACATTTGTTTTATTTAAAAAAAGGATTACTGTTAGTATTAATTAATATATATATATATATATATATATATATATATATATATATATTTTTTGTTGAAAGGAGTAGTGAAAATATTAATATCATGACACTATCAAGAGACTGAAAATTTGCTACGTAGCTACCGGTATCAGAACAAAACCTGACAATTTTAATACTATACTATTGACCGGACATCTATATAACTATCTAGAAGTATAAAAAAAGTTTCTAGAATTAATATAAAGGAAAACGAGATTCTTACACTAGTAGTAAATTCGGTATAATGTATAAACTGAACACAATATCACCCATTCATGTTTTAGAAGCACCTTAATATTTTAACATATGTCTAAGTATATTTAGGATCGGTTTTTATTTAATACAAAGAAAAACGATCATTTACAGAAATATAGATTGAATTTCATAGGAAGTTATGTATGGCAGTGTAGATTAAGTCATATAGGAAAGGTAAATATATCTATATATAATAATGTCAGTACATATATATATATATAAGTATACCTAGATTTATTATAAGAAAGTTATGACATTTTATTGTATTCCATTTCACTATGAAAAAAATTATGTTCAAAGTATGAATTAATAGTCTTTAATATTATTTGTTTAATTTTTTACTTTAGTGAAAAGAAGTATTTTGTTTTTTTTGTGGTTGGGTTAAAATGAAAATATATGTAAAACCGAAAACAACAAAATGTCATATGTTATTTAAACATTACAATATAGAAATGATGGCAACCATTCTAACGGTAACCACTTCACCATACTAAGACCTCGTTAATATACTTGAGGGTTTAAGGAAATACATGCATACATGCAAATTACCCAATAATATCAGAAAGCCTCTCCCTTCTGCAGACGTGTTCCTCACTAGAGCAATGTGCCATGAGCACAGATTCTCCGACTATGAGGTTTTCGAAGCAGAGGGTGCATGCGAACATCGCATCACCAAAGCACACAATCTTATTATCATCTCTGTACATTACCATTGGGTTTAAAACTGTACTCGGCAAAATCTCCTTACCAGATGACATACATTTTTTAATATAAGCCGTTTTGTAGACAAAATGAAGCTTTTCACAATGCTCTTGACTCAGAATGTGTCGTAATAAGCCGTTTTCTTCGTTTTCTGTTATATTGCATGAGGGACAGTGGAACATTATGACATTCTTTGATTCAAAATCTTGTTCAGGCAACTCACATTTCAATTGCACACTGTGAACTTGCACGTAGAAGCTTATACGTTCAACAGCCGATTTCTGGAGCAAAGTAGTGTATAAGCTAGTATCCTGGAAGCTATTGTAAGTGACCATCATGTCTAAAGACTCAGAGTAAGCAGATAATGTTGTAGAATCCAATGTAAAATTTCCAATAGATGAGGTTATGGATTGATCACTTGGATCTGTTTTTGTTGTTAATCCAGAATCTGTTTGAATGGAATTGTGACATTTACATGAGCATTTCTGTGAGTCTAAGTCATCATTATCACTCAATAAATTTGTGATGTTATTACCAGAAACGCTCAAGTCCTCTTTATCAGATTCTGAACCAAAAAGGTTAATCATAGCCTCTCGTAAGTCTGGAAAATCAAAATATTTTATTTTCTTCTTGTTTTTCAGTTTATTTTGCCTATGAACCTGTTCAGATTTCTCCAAATCTAACATAGTATTTGGGTAAGTCCAAGAATATCTCCTCGGTATCTTTTTAGAATTATCAAGGTGTGTATCAATAAATTTTTCAATTACTTCCTTTATTGATAATAACTGCTTTTTAAGATTAGCTTTTGAGCCTGAATCTTCCTTCTCCATCACAATATTCCATGAAGGGCTGACTCCACGATTCATGTTATCATCAATTTGCCTCAGTTCTCCAACTTTGGGAATGCTGGACACAACTGATCCAGGTAAAGTGGTAACAATTGACTTGGATTTAAAAATTTTTGAAACTTCTACATGAAATTGAAATTCTGTTAGCAACTTTTGGAGCAAGCACTCTATCTTTTCTAATTTCAATTTATAGTTCAAAAGTAAGTTCATTCGCTCTTCTTCATTCTTGTCCTCAACATCTCCAAATGACTCCGGTGTTATAGATGGTACATCAGATGCTATAACTTTACGGCACATTTTGACAGTTGTACCGTCATTAGACATATCTGTGTCCGTATGGTCTGATATCGAGTCCAAATCAATATTCTCTTCATCATATGACGAACAGACGGAAATAGTTTCAGAGAAATCAAAGGATCGGTCGAAGTCAAATTTCTTTAATCTCTCGCTGAATGCGTCTGCACTTTTACAGTCTAATAGGATATGTTTCGGTGTATTCTCAACACAGTTAGAACTGTCATCATTGTATAAATTAAGGGATTCAGTCATAGATTGACTGGCTTTTTTTTATGTCTAATTTTAATTTTTTACATTTTCGTTTTTTAGCCAAGCCAACGTTGACGTCGAAGATATCGGTGTCCGAAAGGGAACCTTTTTTGGCAGCAAAATTTTTCACAGATTCAGGTAACTGGAAATATTGTAATGATGTCGAATCGGGCTCTGGTCGATCGTACTTTAAACTCTTTGTTGTAGAGTCGGAACTGTTAAATGTACTGTGTCGCCGACGGTTAAAAGACACGTCGTTAGAGTCTGTCTCCTCTCCAGATTTAGAGAAATAATTTATATTCGATAACATTTTCCGTAATGAGAACGCCATTTTAACGTTATATACAGTGATTTCAATCTTCAAGACAAAATTAGAGCACCGCTGAAGCAGAAAAAAAATTAAAATGTATCTAATAGTTTCCGCATAACAAAGAATAATCTTGCCTAAAGAAATATTTTACCTGGACAGTTTAAGTTTTACGGTAATTTTCACTTATCATAAATATGACTTCATTTTTTAAACTTTACAGTATGTTTTATACAATTACCTTCGAAAATTCTAAAATATTTAACTCTAACATTGTATACCTTTGTAAAAAAAAAATGACAAAAAATCAACAAATAAGAATCGTAGTGTTATATGTATGAACAAATTAAATAGTACAAAGCACACTACAAAGGTCTTCACAATCCTTGACAATTTAGTAACATTCAATTTTATTGGTATAATCCGTCAATAACTTTCTTACCAGGACAAAAAATAAAAAAAAATTATGTTGTTTTACCTTTTTATTATATTTTTGTTATTTGTTCATTTATAGTAGGTAAATAAAACTATTGAGATAATTTAAAATATGTAAACTCATAAAAATATTATTCGAATTAAATAAATAATAAAATAACTGGAAACTTCATTTTCACTTGTCAGTTGTCAGTTGCTTTAAAACCAGTGATAATTAATAATAATGCTATTAAATATTTTCTGTTTTTCATTCTTGCTTTGTACATTACTAGTCTGTTATCTTGCTCTTGACTTAAATCTGTGGTCTTGACAGCATTGAGATTACAGAATAATATTACTCCTACCAACCGATTGAGATGAGTTTTTTTTGGCGGGATCTCAGTCTGACATGTAGCAATTGTTTTCTTTAATTCATTAAACTTGTGTACTTGACTCTATATCATGTAATCATGGTGGCGTTTTGTGTGACATAGTTTAGTTATTGTGTTCAAGTTAAGTTTATTATAGAAGACAACACGTAGCATACATTCTGAGGTGCCGACAAAGCTCCATGGAAAGTTCGAGCAGGATGGGCCACCCTTTTGTTGGAGCTTGGTAACGCTGATACAAGATTGAAAATCTTACCCACATGACATTGGCACAAATTGTGTGTACACACAGATTGCCATTAACTAAGAAGAAGAAGAAGAAGAAATCAAAATAATAATAAAGTTTAGGTTATTAGTATTATTATTCTGTAATTAGATTTGTGAGTAAATTATAGAAGTGTTATAATTTATAGAATGTAATTTTCCCAAAATATCTTACCCAAAAATCAACAAACTACGAGCAACTTTTTTTAAAAGCATATGTTCAATAAATATTCTAATACGAGGTTTTGTAGAAACTTGGTTTTTAAATACAGCAATATGAAACCGGCGATGGACATAGACGCATTACGAACTGAACATGAATCGGACGAGCAATGGGAGGTGAGGCGTAGTTTTATGTTGGAACATAAAGATCAGTTCGAAGAATCTGAACTGGTCACATTGGCACAATTATTCACTAACATAGAGTTTCTGGGGTGCAGGTAATGTTATTATGTTTTTACCTCTTTTTACTTTGTAGTTCATACTATTATGTTTAGTTATAATTATTTAGTATAGCTGCTACTATTATTCTCAGGATCTTGATAAGTGGTGAATCTGACTAACACTAGAATTTTCGTTTTTATGCTATGGTTTTGCCTATGTTATTGAAAGTATTGTTATTGGCTTCCATAATTGTTTTAAGTCATGATATTTTTATAATCAACAAAAGAGGTCATATTTTTTTTTGGGAGTCTGTGATATCTCAGAATTCACATTTCATATTAACATTTCCAATAACCCAACTGTATAATATGTTGTGTCACCATTATTTCAGGTACTTTAATAAATTAATTTGAGTAAATTAATGAAATCAAAAATAAAAACCTCAACATAACAGACATAAGATGTTGCAAAAAACTCATAAAAACATTGTACAGCTTTACTGTTTAAAGTTTTAAACAATCAAGAAAAAAAACCAACAGTACAGTGGAGTATAGATAAATAACACTTATGCCAATAGAGTTTGTGGTATATGTTAAACATTGCTAATTGTTACACAAATCACATTTTTTTATTGAACTTGATTTTTGTATAATTTGATTAAATATATTTATTATTAAATTATTCTTCTTTTTCTTAGTTAATGGCAATGAGTGTACACACAATTTGTGTCAGTGTCATGTAGGTAAGATGTATTTTCAATCATGTTACCAATCTCTAGCAAAAAGGTGGATCATCCTGCTTGAACTTTCTATAGAGCTTTACCAGCACCTCAGAATAAATGTTATGTGTTATTTTCTATAATAAAATTAACTTGTATGCAATAACCAAACTATATCAGACAAAACACCATATAGATTACATGATATGGACAAATACACACTTTTAATGAATTAAAGAAAACAACTGTTACATGACAGACTGAGATCCCATCAAAAATTCTAAAAGATATAATTATGTCCTGTTTTACAGTTATATAGATCAGTTATATATAGAATATCCTTTTAACTAATCCTTAGTGAACTTTGAAGACCACATACTTTGGTAGGGGCTTTTTTAATTTTTGATGAAATGGGGAACAAGAGGTCTTTATGGTAATTATGTAAGAAATATATTTCTTACATATATCTATCTATCTATATTATTACATATTTCTTTTTTTTAATTAAACACAGGGAATTTACGTAATCATGAGAAGAGGTAAAAGCTAATTAATTAATTACTGTTGCAATCAAGTGGGATTGGGTCTCAAAAATGTACAAAATGTTGCTAATGTAAATCTTAAACATCCCCCAATGTGAGCTTAATTATTCACAAAATTACACACAAGTAGAAAGACCACACAAGTCTTATTTTTTATTTATAATAGATTCATTTAACTACAGATACCCAGCTGATACAATGAAACGAATTGCTAAACTGTCTGAAAAGGTATCACACAAATATAGGGAGAGTAGAAAGAATAAGTTGAAGAGGACATTTGTTCAAGCAAGCGACGCGGCAGAACAGAAAGCTAAGAGGACATTTAAAAAACCATGATTGGAAAATTTTAAATTGGAATAAATTTAGAATTACATTTAAATCTAATGTATGAATTGCTAAAATTAAATTTTTGTATCATTTTGATTGTTTCAATGTATTGTGTTTGCCCTAACTAAGTTATCTTTTAGTGTTTATCTGGCAGTTTTAATTGACTAGTGAAAAGTTTGAAGATGATTTAAAAGACTATTGGGTTTGTTTCAATATACTATATTTACAAAATTTTTGAAAAAAACTTTTCTCAGGCTATAATATATATGGTACTAGCTGTGTGCTCAGGTATACTAACAGGAAGACAGACAGTTGTTGTATTTTATATGATTGAAGGATAAGGATGTAAGGAGAAACATGATAATGGTATTTTTGTTAAAAAAAAAAAATCTATTATTCTGAGTACTTTTTTTACATGGTTCAGTGCTTTGACCTCAATCCCATTTGATGTTAAGTGATGTTGTGGTCCAGGATGGTGACACACTGAGTCTGCATATTGGTTCTGCTGATGCTGCCGGAACACACCTATTGGTATTTGACGATAGATTTTGAAACTTGATGGTGGTAGTTACCCAGAC
Organism: Samia ricini; assembly: GCA_014132275.2. NCBI lineage: Eukaryota > Metazoa > Arthropoda > Insecta > Lepidoptera > Saturniidae > Samia > Samia ricini. The sequence goes on from AP028167.1 coordinate 10,979,578, forward strand.
AGGCATTGTCAGAAAATGCATTCCCCATGCTATGGTTTCTTCACGGCGCTTTCCTTAACCGAAAGCTCAGGCTAATTTTACGATTCTGGAGCACTCGCGGTGCATGCAGAGCGATCCCGTGTTTGCTCCAACTAGGTGGCGGGAGGTACCGGGGGGTTTAGTGGGTAGTGGTCAACGGCGCTTCTCGCCGCGAGTCCCACACTAATCCTGTGTGACAGCCTCTCGCACTTTCGTGCGAGAGACTGTCACACATCTTCAGACACGTTTCAACCAGATCTGGAAGGGGGGGTCCCTATCAGATCTGGCTGGACGGCTAGTGCGTAAATGCATTCCCCTCGAAAAAAAAAAAAAAAAAAAAAAGGCTAATTTTACGAGTTGGATAGGTGGGTTTCAACCTTTTTTTTTTTTCGAGGGGAATGCATTTACGCACTAGCCGTCCAGCCAGATCTGATAGGGACCCCCCCTTCCAGATCTGGCTGAAACGCGTCTGAAGATGTGTGACAGTCTCTCGCACGTAAGTACGAGGGGCTGTCACACAGGATTAGTGTGGGATTCGCGGCGAGAACGCCGTTGACCACTACCCACTAAACCCCCCGGTACCTCCCGCCACCTATTTGGAGCAAACACGGGATCGGACTATGCATGCACCGCGAGGGGCGGGTTTCAATCTGCGCCCATCGACGCGGAATCCAGCTGCACTATCCACTGTGCCATTATATATATATGTGTACATTATATTTAACTGCCTCGGTGGCGCAGTTGTATTACGGTGCGACTGCCGTTCTGAGGTCTCGGGTTCGATCCCCGGGTCGGGTCAAGTGGTATTGGGTTTTTTCTACTCAGTATCATCCCGGAGTCTGGGATTTGTGCCCGATTTGGCGACAGGCTCGACCCCTGTCACATCTGGAACGGAACTAAGCTCGGCGAAATATGAGTGGTGTAGTTCGCTACATCACCTGTGCCTAACCCTTCGGGGATAACAGGCGTGAGCTTATGTTTATGTATATTTAATGTAACAAAATTAACAACTAATAAAATCTGATCAACAATAAAAATCATGTAAATTAATTCAGTGCCCTCAAGTTATAAAACCAATTAAAGGACAGAGAGATGTTTCCTTTTTATAATACTAGATGCATGAGTTTCGTATATCCTTCTATGCGTTTTAATTTGAATATACGGAACCCTATTTTCGAAACAAAAAAAAAATCGTGCTAAGAGAAAGCAAAGATATTTCTCACAAATTCAAACACCTGTAAGTAAAACTGTGCATTGAATCGGATCTTATTCAAAACCCTAAATATTTTCCTAAAAACAAATTATTATTAAAATAAAGTAAATATATTTTTCATTCATTCAAGCACTTGCCCGTAAAACCGTGCATTGAATCGGACTTTATTCAATTTTTTACGAGTTTTATTTCTTTTACGCGAAACCTAATTGTTTTCGAAAATTAAAAGTAGCCTAAGTTATCCGGATTAACTTCAGATATCTACCAAAAAAAGTATAGTCAAAATACGTCCAGCCGTTCCGGAGATTACCCGGAACAAACACAAAATTTTAAAACATTTAATTTTTGATACAGGTATCCTGTCATATCATATCTATGTATATAGTAAAAAAAAATTGACATTACAAACACTTGCAATTTTATTTATTAGTGTAGATTCATGAGTTTTAATTATTATACGCTGACCCCTAATTATTTTCGAAAATATAAAGAAGCCTAAGTTACGCTGAGTAACTTCAGTATCTACTAAAAAAGTCCCGTCACAATTGGTCAAGACGTTCCGGAGATTAGAGGGAACAAGTAAAAAAAAAAAACTTTGGCATTTATATGTATTTAGTAAAAAGTTATGATGTTACAAACAGACATTTCACTTTTATTTATATGTTTAGATATAGGTTTTTGGTGGCATGCCGCTACAGTTGTCATATTTTCAATAGGAATTTAGTACATCAAGAAACTAAACAAACATTATACTATACAAAATTTTATTTTACATAAAAAAAAAATGATATTTATATTTAAATACAAAAGACTTGTAACACAACCTTTTTCAATATAGAGTCAACAGAATTAACTAATAATAAGGTTTTATACAATTTGATTTTTTTTTAAATTCATTTATCTCTTAATACATTTAAAGAAACATTACATATAAACGAAACTTCTATGAAATATATTACACAACACAAACGTACATTTAACATACAAATTATCTTAAAAATTTTCACGATATTTATAATATTCGAAATAAATGCAGAAACTAATGTGATAAATATAACTTCTTTCCAAAAATGTAGCCAGGAAAACACACACAAAAATTATACCATCTTTTTCTAATATATTTTGAAAGACAGTAGAAACAAAAGGTTTATAAAATAATAATTTATTTAACCTATATCAATTAATATAAGTCTGTAAAAAAGTAGGTCGACAAATAACTAGGAAAGGATGAACGATAATGGCAACTGAATACTATAAAATAAAAAAAATAGCAATAAAGGGCCAAATGAAATGTACTGAGTTATTGAGTGGAGTTTGTAATAGCGAAAAGTTTGACATAGATGTATGAATTTTGTAAGCATCATTCGTCCATTCAACCGAAAGAAGTCACTGCTGGGCATAGGTATCCCCCAAAGATATCCACGAACTAAACATAGCATTATTAAAAATTTCGTAAAATATCAATGAAAGTAAACGAAAAAAAAGTAATGAAGACTATGGGAGTGGGGGGATTTATACAATTATTTGAGAAAGTAATAGGGTATCCAAAGTCTCGGGTCACGTCTGAGGTGGTTGAGACAAAAAAACAAATTCGTTTAATAAAAAAAAATACTCTATTTTTTATTACATTACTTTGCCGCAATTTAAACATTTGATATATCTACACTAATATTATAAAGAGGGAAGATTTGTATTTTTGTATATAACGAATAAACTACTGGACAGATTTCGATGGAATTTGGTATGGAGATGGTTTGAAATCCAGGGAGTGGTGACATATTATAGTTTTGATTCCGACAATCCCACGGGTAAATCGCGGAGAGCAGCTAGTTTGATATATAAATAGTGGCTGCTGGTTATCCGGAGCCATTTTTCATTCAAATTCCTTCTATGGGGTGTTGTTCGGAGAAACCAATTGTATGAAAAGGTGTGTTTAGTTCGAACTTTTTAGAATTATATCTCTCTTATATTACTAAAATAGATTTATATAATCGTTATGGAGGGTAGAGAGTAAGAAGGACAGTCCCTGAGTATGAAAAAATATCCATTAAAATGTGTTAAACAAGGGCACTGTGGCAAAACTATAAAAAAAAAACACAAACGTTGTTTTATTAAGACTTTTCAAAATAAAACACAAAAATAGATAATCGCTTGTTTCTTAATCATTGTTTAAGGGTATGACTAATTCTTATAATATTGAAAAAAAAAACAATAAATACCTAAATAAAATGATGGAATTGCATGTACAAAAAGTTCATATACTTCAAACTAGGGATGTGCGTCTAGAAAAAACATCGATGTTTTTTCGTTAAATCAAATGTTATGGTATCGATATTTTATTGAATGTCGATAAATATTGCACATTCCTACTTCAAACCGTCGCACTGCCTTTGCATATGTCAGCACTATTTTGGAAGGTTTTCTTCTATAAGAGACTGTTCTCCTTACCTATATCATCCTATCCTATAATAGTTTTTGTGTAAATTCCCCAGTTCCCTATGTTTAGGGTAAATTTTTAAACTCTGGGTAACTTGAATTCTTTATTTTCCCTATGAAATATATGATTTTGTTCAATCCGTTATCCCTATAATACAATACATTTAGGTATAAATTAAGTATAAAACTAAGAATCAGTCTCTTGTCCTTAACCCCCATATTGATGTTCTTCGGGTTCCAACTGTCGGTCTTGCTATTGCGCTGGAAAACAATGTAGAGGATTTTTATAACTCGATCTGCCTATGAATATCCCACTTCTGATTTTTCGCCATTGATGTACTGGACAGTGTTATGACCGTAATCTCGTCTGATGTTAAGTAATTATGTGGCTCAAGATTGACTTACTATTGCTGACAAGGAGACGTAATATTTAAAGGGCCCTAGTGAATGCAATGTACTAAGATATTACGTCACAGTTTACGTGCTCCATACAAGTTGTATAATAACATTCGTTTAAGGTACAGTTTCTTAACCTTATTTTGCTCATCGCTCGCTTTGAGAATTTTTTTTTTCCTAGAGCCCCATTTTAATTGTTTTGCCTTTTTAAGATTATATGTTTTAATCTCCCCACGTCCCGTCTGCGCTATATCAATGCCCCCTAATTTTCTCTAGGTCTTCTACTTCCACAAGTATAGTGGAATATGGGCGTTTTTGTCCTTGATAACCAAAGGTTTAAGGGGAAGCCATTAAAATATAATACCTGAACATGAACTGGTTTATCTGTATGGCCGGTAGCGCAGCCCTAAGGGATGTTAGCGCACTACTAGGCAGCATGCCCCAAACCTCAAGGTACTGGAGCGCCGTCATGGAAGACACCTTGCTGGAAACATACATTACCTTTACACTATATATATACATAAAAGGAAAATGTAGGTCCTTTGAGGCACCATCACCTCAAAACGACTTTTTGAGTTTAACGATTTGTAATGCAGATTTTATCTGTCGTTCATAAGTTTGTAAAATTTAACTCCATATATGCGAGTTCTGGTGTGCCACAAAAAACATTAGTAACTTCTAACAATATTGAAGCATCAAACTGTTGGCTGTTTGGTCTAAGTACCTTTGCCCTTTCTTCTTAGTTAATGACAATCTGTGTGGTTTTTTGGCGGGATCTCAGTCTGACATGTAGCAATTGTTTTCTTTAATTCAATAAACTTGTGTACTTGACTCTATATCATGTAATCTTGGTGGCGTTTTGTGTGACATAGTTTAGTTATTGTGTTCAAGTTAAGTTTATTATAGAAGACAACACGTAGCATACATTCTGAGGTGCCGACAAAGCTCCATGGAAAGTTCGAGCAGGATGGGCCACCCTTTTGTTGGAGCTTGGTAACGCTGATACAAGATTGAAAATCTTACCCACATGACATTGGCACAAATTGTGTGTACACACAGATTGCCATTAACTAAGAAGAAGAAGACAATCTGTGTACACACATTTGTGCCAGTGTCATGTGGTTAAGATCAATCTTTTATCAGCGTTACCAAGCTTAAGCAAAACGGTTTCCTATCCTGCTCGAACTTTCCATGGAGCTTTGTCGGCACCTCAGAATAAATTCTACGCGTTATATTCTATAATAAACATAACTTGTAGACAATAACCAAAACTATACCACACAAAACGCCATCAACATTACATGATATAGAGTCAAATACACAAGTGCAATGTATTAAGGAAAACAACTGCTACATGTCAGACTGAGATCCCGCCCCTTTGTCTTTTCTTTAGTAAGGAACTAATAATTTTTTTTTTTTAATTCGAACTTTAACGTATGATATTTTAGTTGATAGTTTGGTTATTGTGCACAAATGTATTGAAAATAATGACGCGAAGTATGAATTATCGGAAACTTGTCATTATGCCCATTGGAATGTCTAACTTAGCTGTATGGTCCAAATACCTTTACCATTTTTAGGAAGGGAAAAAGCTGAAAGCAAAAATACTTTTTGTTTGTACTATTTTCGATACTATTCAATAAAATTGTTTCTGTTTAACATCAAAATACCATTTTTTTTTAAATTAATACATATATGAATGTATATATGGAATCTATACCAAAACATTTTTCTTTTTCTTTAAATAAATTTTGTTTATTTGTTCCGGCTTATCTCCGGTACGGCTGGATCGATTTTGACGGGATTTTTTTTAGTAGATAGCTGCCGTTACTGCACGTAACTTAGGCTACTAGTTTTCTTTTTTAAATTAAATCTCGTGTAATTGTAAGAAAATCCGATTCAAAGAGGCGGCACGATCGAAACGGTTATTTTACCAATGGTTATATGGGGATATGAATCGCGAGCGGAGCCGGGGGACATAGCTAGTTATAATATATAAAAATGGGTATTTTTACGTTAGGGAATGCGCTGATAGTAGGTAACACCGGCTCAGGGCGGCGAGATGTTCGAGCCGGGTGAGTGATAACAGCGCTGATACGGCACAGAGCCCGAGCTGGGAACAATCGGACAGGTCCAGTTCCAGCAGCCGGGGACATCTCGTACACACCTGCTTCACCACTGTAAAAAAAAACAAAACGTCTCAATCTATACTAATAAATATAATTGTTAAGTGTCTGTTTGTAATGTTAAAAATATACTAGGTATATAATGTACTAGGTTTACTTATATACTAAGAGACATGACTACCGATTAAACTGTAATCAGATAGTGCCTAATACTAAGAGACATGGCTACCGATCAAAGTGTGATCTGATAGTGCCTAATACTAAGAGACATGGCTACCGATCAAAGTGTGATAGCTAGCCAAGATCCACTCGTACTCACTCTCGTCCGTCATGATCCTGGCTCCGGCTACGTTGAGCCTCTGCAGCCGCTGGGGCAATGCCCCCACGAGGGCCTCCAAGGCCGCCTCGCTCAGGCTGCACCATGATATATTCAGCGACTGTAAACTTAATAAACAATCAATTCAATCATTAGCATTCATATAACCTGTTTAACTAAATTACTTTAATTAAGTCATAGATTAACCAGGGTTATAGTATTTACTAGCTGTTTCCTGCGGCTCCACCCGCGTTTTATATTTACTACTCCGCGCGATTATTCACGCTGCATAATATACTTTTTAAATAACTACCTATTGGAAACAATTACACCTTATTAATTTTCCTTTTTTTTTTTAATGTGGAAATATTATTATTTTCCTAAAATAGAAGTAGACTAAGTCACACCTCATAACTTCAGCTATATGTCAAAAAAACGTCCCGTCAAAATTCGTCTAATCCTTTATGAGATTACACAGACACAGAGAGACAAAAACAATATTATAAAGAACAGTGTTTTAGGTATGAGTACCGTATGTATTCACATGTATTTAGCAAAAACTAAATTATTTCGATATCACAAACAGACACTTGTATTTTATTTATTTGTATAGACATATAGGCACAGACGTTTATATCGGTTGATGTTAAGTGACGATGTGACCCTGGTTAGTAAGTGGTTCTTAAGTCATGCTTTGAATTTATCCTTGCTTCCTATTAGCACCAAAAATATTTTTAGGAACCCCCGTTAAAAAGCGGGAAAAGCTATGGCTTGAAAGTATAAAAACGCTCTGGTTAACTTACTTGAGACATCCGTTGAGTAAGGACGTTAGGCCTCCAGCGGTTATCCCTTGGGCCATAGTCAGGTTCAATGTTTCCAGTTGCTTACAATTACCTGAAACGCAGTTTAATTTCTAGACTTTATGATACTTCAGCATACTACAAGATACTTCTATGGGGCAGGTGCGTGGTGGTAGTGTCGGTGTAGCTATTACCCTCAAGTTATAACAACTTGTCACCAAAATCCAAAAAAATGTTTATTAAATTTAGGCCCATTGAAGGCGCTTATGAACGTCTAAATCACTACCACCGGTTCGGAAAACAACCCAGTCGAAAAGAGCGCGGGCAAGAAACTCGATCTAGTTCTTTTTTTTTATAATATAATTTTATATATCATTTTTTTTCATATAAAAAACTATACAAATCATAGTCTTAACTAATGTTAGTGGAAGCACAGAGATGAGGGTTAATTCCAGACATCACTATCGTTCACGTAATGATCCACCCTGTAATAACCTAATGAGATTAAGACTTGCTTGACATAATACTTGAACTTATTGTCAGGTAAATCGGTAATGTTACTTGGGATCTTATTGTAAAACCTAATACTGTTACCTATAAAGCTTTTATTAGACTTACTTAACCTAAAGCGTGGGACGGACAGCTTGTCTTTACTTCTAATATTAAAATTATGACGATCATTCACTAGATCTAGCTTGTCTAAGTTTTTTACGAATATGCATTAAGTTATGGAAGATGTATTGGGAAGGCAAAGTTAAGATATCATATTCTTGAAACTTGTTCTTTAGAGATTCGCGAGCTCCCATATTGTATATTGCTCGAACAGCTCTCTTTTGTAATGTAAAAATGGTGTCTACCTCTGCTGCTGTACCCCACAGCAAAATACCGTAAGACATTAAGCTATGAAAGTAAACAAAGTAGACTAACCTAGCAGTAGCAATATCTGTCAATTGGCCAGTACCTAGGCTTAGTGTGTTTACCGTCCTGACCCACATCGTCACTTAACATCAGATGATATTGTGCTCAAAGCGCTAAGACTATACAGTGTGAAAAAAAAAATGGGCAAGTATTAACGTGACCAGAATTTTAGGTAATCGCTAGCTTTGCCCGCGGCTTCACCCGCTTGCAATCCAGACAATTTGCACCAGCTTATGTTCTCCCCCCGGATGCAATATATGTCAATGCCAACTGTCATCTAAATCGATTCAGTAGTTTTTATGCTATTGGCGAACAAATTAATAAACAGACAGACACACAGAGACAAAAATGTTTTAAAACTATAGAAATGTGTTCTGTAGTCGTTTCTGAAGCCCCGCATAGTGTTTCTTCTTAAATATCTTCAATGTACAGATTTCGTCTCGTTAGCCTTTTATTATAACTATAGATTATTTTCCCCCCTACGTCTCTCTTTAAGCTCTAAATAATCATTTACATTTTCATATATGTAGTTTTGTTTTTATACTGCATAGGCTCAGCTCTTTGACCACAATCTCACCTGATGTTAAGTGGGGATGTCGTCCAGGACGGTAAAAACACACCTATTGGTATTTAGCGACAGGTTTTCTAACTTGAAGGTGATGTAGCTACCCAGCTAAAGGGGGATTTCCTCCTACCACCATGATCTATGGTTTCCTTCACCAAAAGCTCAGACAGATGAGTTGCTTGGGTGCGCTTGAACCCGCGACCACTGACGCGGAATCCGACCTCACTAGCCACTGCGCCATCATAGCTTCCACATTAAATTCATTCTCTGAGCTCGATCAGTTAAATGACATCTTATAGATGACATACTGTAGCATGTTGACGGCTGACGTCATAGTCATCTGTCCTCTACCGAGAATCGGTTAACGCCAACAAAATTTTCACTTTAAAAATCATCACGTCATTCATGGACGACCCCTAATCTATACAATAAAGATTTCCATACATACTAATAAATAAAATTTGAAGTGTCTGTTTGTAATGTCAAAATTATTGGGTTTTTTTTTATACTAAATACATATGAATGTATATACGATGCATACACCAAAAACACAATTAAAAAAAAATCTCTCTGCCTGTTTGTTCCCGGCAATCTCCGGAACGGCTGAACCGATTTCGACGGGACTTTTTTCGGTAGATAGCTAAAATTACCCCGTATAATTTAGGGTAGTTTTAGAAAATAATTAGGGGTTCCATGTGAAAAAAAAAGGAGAATATTTCAAAGCGCGAGCGCACAGCTAGTAAGTACATACACATCACAACTAACCGATGAGCTGACAAGTGGAATCCTTCAGCTGGACGCTCTCGAGGCTTAGCTTCTTCAATGATGGGCATCTTCCCAGAAGATTGTCCAGGGTAGTCAGGTCTATGGTGGACATGCTTAAATCTAGATATTGGATACGGGAGACCGGGGGCAGGATAGCTGGTTTCCATTCGCCGATCTGGAATAAACGAGCATTTTTTAATTAATATATTATCGATAGTATTTGTCTTTAATAAAAAAAAAGTATATTTGAAAGTAATTTTTTTTTTTATTAACATGTCGATTAACCATAACAAATGAGACAATAGGAAAACGATGGAAAGCTGGTGTAAACGCCAGGTTGGTGCTCAAGAGGTTAATAACTATATATATGTAATACATATAAATAATTGTGACCTGTCTATTAAATCCTATATTAGAATTCATATAACATATTTAGAAATCAAACGATTATAATTGCTGAATTTCTAATTGTGTGATTTTAAAAAGCCAATTAAATTTGTTTAATTATTTGTTTATAATAATACTCCAGTACTCATCTAACGAAATGAATACTAACTTAATTTGGCACTGAAAGATTTCATTTCGTTTAGAAATTTTATTATTAGTGCTCAAGGGGTTAATAAACCACTTGATATCCAAACGAAGCCGAGGGGGCAGGTAGTATAATGAATATAATATATTAGACTGTCGCAATAAACATACAATAAAACTGGTAATTAGGTCAAATCTTTTATTATTATTTTTTTTTATAATCATAATCGGGATAGACTTTGTTATCGAAGCCAATAATATTTACCTATACTAAAAACACAATTTTTAATATTTTTGTCTGTTTGTTTGTTTGTTCCAGTAAATGCTTGAATTTGTGATAAATAATTTTATTTTCTCATACTACAATAATTAATATGGTTTTCATGTAAATAAAAAATTGGAACATGAAATTATGAACAACTAGATGAAAAACCCGGCTTCGCCCAAGTGATATGAGGCTCATAATACACAATCGTTTCACAAAATGTAGGTAGACAGGAACTGTATACGTGATACGTGTAAATCGGCATTCATAGGTGTGAATCGGACTTATTTCAATTCAAGCCAATATGGCGATTGCCATTGGCACGATTAGAATTTAACAACATACTCGACAATCCGAATTTTCCGGGTATTTCCGACTCGAAATCATTATTTTTTATGTTTTATTATTCAGGTATGGTTTCAATCGAGTCTACCGTACTCCTCGACCGAATTATTAATATAGATATACGATTTAATGGACAGCTCGATCAAAACATTATTTTCCAATGATTATTTAAAAACTGTATTACACTGTCATTAATATATGAAACGCGGACGGAGCCGCGGGCACATAGGTAGTAAATCCAAAACGACCACACTCACCTCAGAGCTAGCCAGTCTGACTACGATAGGTTTCCTAGCCAATATCCTGCCAAGCGCGTCTTTGGATAACGTTTTATTACCTAGATCTAGTCTTTGCCATAGTGTCTCGTCGCAAGCCACTCTGTACCACCTGAAAAATAAAACACATAATTAAATTAGCGGCTCGAAGCACCAAAATATATTAAAAATTGACTTTTAATACTTGGCGACGAATAAGCAAATCATAGATCCTTCAGGGGCAGTTCAAGTATTACATAAGCAAAACTAAAAAAAATGTTGACTACACTCTTACCCTTGTCAGCAATAGTAAGCATTTTTTTTTCTCATAGGGGAATGTATTTACGCACAACTCCCTCTGATTGCTGGGGCACGAAGGGGAGTGTGGGACTCACGTGATGAACCAATACCCACTAAAACTTCCATGCTTACTGTCTCTACCGTCAAATGAGGAGGAGACGGTATCTATATGAAACTGACCCGCGTCTCCCTAGACGGATGGTCTAGCATAATGCTAAGCCCCCCTACCCAGCGAATAGGCACTTGCCAGTCCAATAGAGGGTCAGGTCCCTATACCTCCCTTAGCTCGGCAGGGCAATAGTAAGCAATGCTTTAACCCCTTCTATGGTAACGTAAGCATTGGTATAATTTTGAAGAATATAAAGCCAAGTAAATAAGCAAACATGACTTACACAATCATTCAAACCTTCAAAAATAAGTTAATCATGTAATCGTATCGTACATTGATTGATACCTTCGTGGGCATTTTATTTTCTTTAACCGGGAAAGACTCATTTCTTTGACCACAACCTCACCTGATGTTAAGTGACGATGTGGTCCAGGATGGTAAACACACTAAGCCTAGATGTGATGGTTCCGGAACACACCTATTGATATCTGGTGACAGGTTTTCAAACTGGAGGGTGGTAGCTACCCAGACGGTCATGCCCTGCCACCGTGCTATGGTTTCCTCACGATGTTATCCTTCACCGAAAGCTCAGGCTGATTTTTGAGTCGGATAGGTGGGGATCGAACCCGCGTCGATCGTCGCGGAATCCAGCCACACAGCCAAATACGCCATCATCGCTTATGTATAATAAATTACTTAATGTGTCGAGTTCCCATAAAAATGAAACAATAGAAAGACAATAGAAAAATCATGGAAAGTTGGCGTAAACGCCGGGAAGGTGCTCGAGGGGTTAATTACCTTAGTTCTTATCTTCTAATATATAATCTACAATAATATAATAAAGAGGAAAGATTTGTATTATTGTATGTAATGAATAAATTTCAAAACTACTTGACCGATTTGGATGAAATTCGATATGGTGATAGTTTGAAATCCAAGGAGTAGCATTAAGTTTTTATTCCGAAAACCCCATGGGAACTAAAACTAAGCGGGTAAAACCGCGGAGAGCAGCAAGTGTATTATAAAGATAATTTTGTAAAAATTTAGAGCTTTTTTTTAAAGAAAGTAAACGAAAAAAAATTGATACATTTATGAATTTAATTATTTACATTTTAAACTTTAAATTTAACCCTTTGATCCCTCCCTTCTTCCTTTAATATTTAAACAATTTTTTATATAAAAACCGCTTACCTTTTGCACACCATCATGCAATGCGCCAGGGTACGCTTCGGCAACCACCTGAAGACGCTCAGCATCATCTCATCAGAGAGTACTGCGAAGGAATCCGCCCCCTCGGGCTCCTGTTTGGGTCGCCGGCTCAGTATTAACTCCTCTACGACTCCCAAAGCTGCCAACGGTTAAATCATACCGTAAACATTTTTAAATGTCCCACTTCTGATTTCATTAAAATTTCCTTTCGCGCGATTAGAATAAAATTTCAAAGGCTCTTCAGATATTAGCGTCACGAATTTGAATATTAAAGTACGGATAATAGAAGTACTTAGCGAGAAAGAAAGAGAAAAAATAGTAAGCACGCAATAGTTAAAAAAAACTTTTTTAATTATAAACAACAGACTTCAAAAGTCTACAAAAAATGCACTAAAAAGTCAATAAATAATTACTTTATTAATCTGCTTCGTTAATTTTGAAATCGGTCCCAGGTTACGGATAACAAAATGGTGTAAATGTACGTCGCTAATTATATTTGATTTTGATTAATTATTCTTTAAAATCATTCTAGTCCTTTATTTAGCTTTTATGTAATTGTGATAAAGTTTAGGCTGTTATTTCCATTTGTAAATGAATACATTTGTTAACTCTAGCTCGCACCGAATCCAAAATTATTAATGACTAGCTCTGCCCGCGACTTCGCTCGCGTAGAATTTATATAATTATATTCTCCGGTCCCGTCACCGTTCTATACACATCTGTATACATATATAGGCCCCTTAATACAACGCCTATAATTCCTAGATATATAAAAATATCAAAATATTGTTTTCTCATTTATTATGTCATAGAGATTAATTATTTATATACTGTACATATATTTTATATGTCATGTCATTATGTTCAATTTCAATCAATCTATATTTTTTTTGTTCTCGAATAAGACTAAAACGTATTTTTACTTACTAAATTTTCTTTCATACTAAAGTCGCTGCGTGTCTTTCAAATTACTATAACTTTTGATAGAGTGGACCGATTTTAATCAAATAAAATTTTGATGTCACTCCGGGTTATGTTTTATAATTACGTTTTAGAATTTTTAAATATATACCCAATACTTTCTAACTGATACATGCACAACCAAATAGACAGACAGACATTTCTAAAAATTGTAGAAATGTGTTTAATTACCTATCGTTAGTCCTTTGCTAGTTTTTTTCACAAAAATCGAAAATGTACAGACATGTGAAATTTACAATTTTACTATTAGTAGGTATGTAACAAAACAGATGCAGATTAATAAAGTAATTATTCATTTTACTTTTTAGTGTATTTTTATAGTTTATTCTTTTGAAGTCAGTTTTGATTTTAATAAAAAAAAAATCTACGTTTAAGTTAATGTACTTTTAGGTATAGCTGTGAAGCCCACTTCATAACTTTGGAAACTAATATATGAAACACGTGTAAGTGTCTATAATATTCGAGGGTTTTTCTCGATTTCCCCGAGTTCCTCTGATTAGATCCTGATCTTTTTTTCTTAATTTTTTTATAATGCACAGCACAGTGACTGCACTGGACGTGATGGTAAATACAGTACAATCCAAACAGCGGTGACTGACACTGAACAGAATTCACTGCCAGTCACCGCTGTCATGCTGGCCTGCTTAAATACCTCTTCACGCCTCTTTTGAAGGACCCAATATCATTTGAAGGAGGGAACACGCTGACGGGAAGACGGTTCCGTAACCTCACAGTGCGACAAAAATAAGAGTCAGGAAACTTTTTAGTTCTTGAAGTTATGGGTGTCAGCGTGAAACCGTGACACCGAAGTCCCACCCGCGTGGTTCTGTTATGGAATGGTGAGGAGGGGATCAGCTCAAAGAGCTCTTCAGCACACTCGCCATGATACAAGCGGTAGATCGGGTGTAAATGATACCACCTTGGGAATGTACTCCTTCGATGAAATTTTTTTGCAAATTTGTCCACAAACGTCTGAGGAAAAAAAAAACAGTATTTTTACTTCTAGCGTATGTATTTTAGAAAGTGGTCGAAAAACTCACGTGCATATGTATTGGATCTCTCGGCGGAATCGATCCCGCTAGTACGCGGCATGTACTGCGCGCTGACGCACTGAGCCAACGGGCGTCTCTTCATCTACCAGGTAGTCTTCAGTTAACGAAGTCTCATGAACGTTCTGATCGTTCAACTGAAGTGGTGATACTGGAGATAAAGTATTCATTTAAACTATTCCAACGTCCTGTAAAAAGGGTCCTCTATTAAGAGGACATGCGATCGGAAAAGTAAGTATTTTTGAAATCTATTGCTGTCGCATTGCGCCCCATAGAAACGAATAGGGACAACTGCAGCTTGAGATGATTTTTAGAATAATAAATACTTTGGCTACGCCTGTACCTTTTGATTTTTTTTTAATTTTATCCATCAAATTTGTTTTGACGAACGTCTGAAAGTGACGGTAAAAATTGGACTTTTTTTTATTCATTCTCAAAGGCTTCTAGTATCTACAATAACTAATTAATGGAAAAAATAAAAAACCTAAGGGCATGGCGGTGGTGGATATATATTATTTGGTATAAAAATATTTACCATAATACTAATATCCAGGGAGGAAACAGGGGACTACGTTTGTATGGAATGAATGCCGCTAGAATATCATCTTAAGCAATTGAAGTTGGAAAGGGAATAAGGATAAAATCAAGGAATATCATAATGATGGGAGAAGGGATTGTGTTTGTTAATGTGCTGTGTTTTTTTCCTTGGACTTTAACATAAATGTCCATTCCATTTTTATAACGGTGCTAAATTTCCCGAAATTAAATTTTAGCTTTTTTTACCCAGTATAAGCTCAGCGCTTTCACCAGAATTTCACCTGATACTAAATGACGATGTGGTCCAGGACGGCAAACAACCTAAGCCTAGAGGTACTGGTTCTCAAGTGATGCTGTCGGAACACACCGACAGGTTTTTCATACTTGAGGGTGGTAGCTACCCAGGCGCTACCACCATACTATGGTTTCCTTCACCGAAAGCTCAGACTGATTTTAGAGTTGGATAAGTGGATTTGAACTCGCGTCCTTTGACGCGAAATCCGACAACACTACCAACTAAGCCGTCATCACTTCAAACCTGTATGTAAAGGATTATTTAAAAAAAAATGTACATTTTGTGATTTCGGGTACAGGATTAGCCTAAACCCTCACCACAAAAGTAGTTAAAAACATCACGTGATTAAACAACGATACCTTTTTTTTTTTTTTTTGACGGGGGGAAATGCATTTACGCACTACCCTTATCTATTGTATTTGTGGGATCAGAGTCCCCCAAATACAATAGATAAGGGGGCACGGAGTGACGAGCTCCGTGCCAGTGTGGGACTCACCCGGGCGAGAGTCGCCCGGAAAACAACGATACCTAAAGAGCGGGAGAGTTTCGTATTATGAATATACTATCTCATTCTCTCGCACGTTAAACCCTGTATTTGTCTCTTTCTAATGTCGCTTTTTCGTTGTTTTAAGTTGTTTTAAAGTTGTTTTAAGGGCGAAACAAAATACCTTTATCTAAACACCGTGGACTCTTGACTCTCGATGGTCCAGGGCTGGTTTTAGTCCTAGGGCTTCGCGAACTGCATTTAATCCGTGGCGATGATCCTATGGTGACGTTTGGATTGACGTTCTCAATGTCTCTTTTGCGTTTGACCGTAGGTTTGTGATGATACTGTTTATTGAGAAATTATTGGGTGATGATAAGAAAGTGTCAACCCTCAAAAGTAAAACGTTTTAACATAAAAATAAATATTTTTTTCTAATATTGACCATTCCTACCCAACCAACACATGAATAGATCTTATAGTGATCTTACCAAGTAAGAAGCTGGCTAAAAAATAATCTAAACTAAACATTAAACTGAAGCTATTTTACATGGTAATTTCATTTTTTTTTTGTAATATTAGTCTATTTTGTGCGTTGCTAATCTGACATGGTCCAGATGTAACTCAAAAATGCTTGACTTTGATGAGACATTGTACAATGGAAGATATATATTAAGGAGTTATAGAGACTTAAAGATGACAAAACTTATTACTACAATTTAAAAAAAAAATTAAGATAAGATTCAACTCAAAAATGGTTTAACTCAAAAACATACTTTTACCCATTTTGATAAAATGTTGTGTGCATAAAATCTGAAAGTCCCACAATCATTACAGATAAAACATGTAGACAAAGACACAGGTGGTCACTAATAATGAATGAAAAGACAATCAAATTACCATCCCTGAAGAACCCGCATCACAGGTATCTCCATCATCAGGCTCCAATAAGCTGACACCCATTTCTTGCAAGACCTGTTAACAATCTAACTGTTAAAAATGAAATCCATTTTGGCGTAATAATGCTATGATCCAGTTTGATCTGTAACATTCTTTGCCATAGAAGTTTTAAAATGAAATGATTTTTAATATACCATATGTTACAGTTGCCTACTGTGGTTTGAGTGCAATTTCACCTAACATTAAGTGATAATGAGGTCTGGTTTATATCACTGGCTCTCAAATGATGATGCCAGAACATATCTATAGGTTTTGCGGACAGATTTTAAATCTAAGGTGGTAATTATAATGCAAGTATTCAAAACTGCCTACTATGATGCTAGGATTTCATTACGATGTTGGGTATAAGAAAATATAATACTAAAACCTGGCTAGAGGGTTTTTATGATTAAAAATTATTATGTAAATTGTTTCAATGTTTCTCAAGTTACAAATGTACTAATGGTCAGACACACATTTGCTTTAATGTAATGTGTAAGCATTTTCACAAATTTACAAGCTTTTTTATTTTAGTACCATTTCAAAGTTTTAAATTTTGACAATAACGATTATTGACAATTCAAAGAAGAACTGTTTCCAAAATATTTATTTATACTAAAACTAAAGCTTGTCAACAGCTACTAAAGATATGAAAACTATAAAATTTTATACTTAAAATTTTGTTTATTTTTATCAAAATACTAAGTAGATTGAAAAGACAAAATATTTTCGTACTCATCCCTTTAAATATAGACAATATTAAGACATACACTCTAATATAAATACTTATAGAATAAAAAAAAAATATTGAATGTTATTTTCAGTGATATAGTAGAATAGCATGTTATTAAGTCTACAAAACAAACCTAGACCTTTTCACTCTCAAAGACATATATACAGTATCATAAGTACGCCTAACAAATGTACAGTTTTACAATAATATAGTCATTATAGTATATATACCCACCAATGAATGTGATAATATATGGCACTATTTTGTTTACTATATTGATAATAGGATGGAATGTCTCTTTTAAACACAAGGAATTTGTTGTAGTTTGTATTCATAAGCAAAAATACTAAACAGCTCATGTTTCACTAGTAATATGGATAAAAGTAACCTCAATTTATTATTAATAAATTTTAGATGCAATGAAGAACATCCTGATTTGATATAATATGCAAGTTTTACAAATTAAATGTAACATTAACATAATCTATAATTCTTTCTTCCTATCTTTCAAGATTTATATGGAACGCTGTAACAATAGTACAAAACTCACACCTAAACATACTAACGCTCGCATAGAACTTTCTAGATTATTAATAGGTCGCTGAATCTAAGATAAATATAAATCATAACCAAAAAAAGGAACGGTAAAAAAGCGGGAAGATACGTCAGCATACCTCGTAATTTGTCCTTCTGTCGATTAAACTCCAGCTTTTTCGTGACGAATTGTCCAAACGCGCCTTCTTCCTGCGTAATTAAGATACATATTTCATGTACTGGCGAAATATAAATAAAAATGTACAGATTTCGTTTTGGCGCCTTTTAACTTTACCGCCAGAAATCAGCTGGCAGCCATGTCAAGACGTTACATGTATTTTACAAATACATGTTATTCTGAGAAAATATTGATAATTACCAGGGGCTGTTAACACTTTCATTACTTCTCTTTGGTAAGATTTCATCTTCGCCACTATTCATATTTATATTTTAATATTTTCACTTATTATTATATGAAAAACCAACAGATTTGTCGACTTTTTTAACAGCCGTGACAGATACACAGTGGACACAGAATAATAATACTACTCCTACCGGAGGACAGATAGCAAAAAGTTTTTTTTCTTGAAAACTTATTTAACGGCTCTGTGTTCAAGCCTTTTTGAGCCTAATAGTAAAAAAAAGCAAGTAATGTTGTCAATATATAAAACAACAAAAATACGTAACTGTGCAAATATGCATCAAGTAATAGGTATCTACTTATTAACTACACTGTATTATAAGCGTTTTATATCATTTATGTACATATGCAATGTACAAAACGTTCAAGTTTATAGTAATACAAAAGTAGCCGAAAGGTTGTAATCGACATCCAACCGTATTTTTAGTCTTACCAAGGTACTATGTTTTCGGTCACAACATGATCGCCAGATGACATTAGATGACATTGTAATTATTATTATTATTATTAACTTTATTATGTCAATAATTAAAGAATGATTTTATTACGCTGACTAAAATAATAAACGAAATCATGTTAAGCTAATTTTAATCTGCTGAATTTGTTTCATTTAATTTTTAGAAAGAAAATCTATAAGGCTCAATGTAGAAATTAAAACAGTCGTTTTAATAGTGTAAACAGTGTCAGAAACGCAATACTAGATGCTTAAATTTAATTAGATTTTTACCCACAAAAATGAAATTAAAAAAATAATTGTGCAGCAATAAATACATTTTTATACCATGTGGTGTTGGACAAAAATAGTACCACCCAATATCTTTCCGTGGGTGTCGTAAAAGTTGACTAAGGGATAAACCAAAAGATGGGTAGCATCACATTCGGAGCACCACAAACACCTACTGTGATTGTCAACCTGCCTGCCAAGCGTGGCGATTATGGCAATCCCCTCCTTATTGGAGGAAACCAAAGTGCAGTAGTAGACGTCTTATGGTTGAATACACAATTGATAGATGGAAATACACTTTTAATAGTAACCATTTGCACCTGAAAATAAATTATTTAATTTTAAGCAAATATGCTAAAATCTATAACAAATGTACTCTAGATGATTTTGATCTAGCATCGATATTTTTGTTTTCAGCAGAGATAAATAATAAAATTAGTTTTCAGTAAACATGCGTCATTCACGAATGAATGCTTCAAAAGTTTACAGAAATATGACAAACAAAATGTCTTCACGTGTCCATTTTTTTATGTTGGTCACAACTTTTCATTCTATTTTTTAAACCAATCACAACCTTTTTAATTTTACGTACGAGTCTTCTATTGGTTAGCATGTAATACCTATAGTCCAATAGCCTTGATTTATAATATCTATATGATAGAGAACAACTGCAACGTAAAATCAAAACAACGCAAAAGTCAGATTACAAACAAAGAGTTCTTGTACTGCGTCAGTCAGCGTCAGTTTACTTCGCAGTATTTTTTTAAAATACGTAAATATTTCAAGAACTATCTAGCGAAAGTGAATATTAAAGCAATAAATACATATTGCTAGTGTTGTGTTGGCGTTTTTACGTAGGATGGCGGCCAAAAAACTGAATACTATTGAAGATTTGAGCGGTGAGTGGATACATAAACAATGTAATGAAAACAAAACCATGATGAAACCTCATGTATGCATTTCTTTGTAATCAATATGTCGATTTAAAATGTCGTAATGCTCTTTACACATCTATTGTTTTGTTTCTTTGTCTATAATATAAGAAATGAATTATAGTTGTTTTTTCTTTACTATATATATATATATATATGTATAATAATAAAATACTAGAATAATAATAAAAACATGGCGGTATCTCGCGTGAACTCTCGAGGTCATTAAAATCGAAAACATTCGATGCCTGGTGCGTCATATTTGCCTACGTGATTCGGCAAATATTAACCTACTATTTTAAATTAATGCATCGTTAGAAGGAAGTTTTCAAGCGAAACGGCTTCCGCAATTTGTCGCCTTTTACCTGTGGATATTTTGGTTGACCTTCCACGTATGTCTAGTGTCCTGGTACATTTACTCGTATTTACTGAAATAATCAATTTTCTTCGTTTACATTTTTTTTCTTTTCTACAAAAATAACTACCAATTAAGATATTTTATTTAGCGATTTTGTTGTACCTTTTAGAACATTCTAATATTTATGTTGGCCTTGTATCATCTTACTTTCCGTGAAAGCCATAAAGTTATAGTTATAAAGTTCGTTCTAGAATAATTATTAGGGAAAGTGATGAAAAACAATTTCAATATTCTTTTCTAGAATTTAAAAGACGAAGAGTATAGCATAGTAAAATAATACAAGTCGAATATGATATCTGTGAAAGTAAGAAGTAAACGATAGAGGTTGGCGTACTTTGAGGATATTGTAGTGTAATATTTAGTAGTTGGTATTTTGAAAATGAACCAGCTATACCACGCAACGGACGTTTCATTGCACGGTGACAGAGATGGGATAGCTTTAGAGTTGCGTAAAGTCTACGTTTAGAAGGTTCCTGAGATGGAATAAGGGAACGTTCCAATGCTACGTGAACTATTTTTTAAGATATTTCGACCCCTGCCTCCCCTCGGTGATCACTCGTAGTATATGCCACGAACCCCCCCCCCCCCCACAATTTTTTTACGTAGTATTGACAAGCATCATTTTTCATCATTTACCAGGCAGAAAATGAAACCAATGAAAATAATTTGACTCATATCCGTCTTTATTAAACCTCTGTGAACTTGGCAGCCGACTTTCGACTTTTTTTTTATTTCATTACCGTTGGATTCTACGCGGGTACGCGGATTCTGCGTCGAACCCCGTCCACAGATTTTCGAAGTTCCTAAAATTGTCGAAGTTGATATTGTGAAATTTTCAAAATGCTCGTAGTTTTTTTCCGTTTGAGGTACGAACGAAGAGCAAAGCGGTAGAAACCTCACGGCACCGTCGATAACTGGACCCCGTTGACAGAATTAAGATATCTCAATAATTGTGGACGCTAAGTGAACTTCGTTTTTTTCGAAATCTAAAAAGGCTCTTAAATTTTTTTGGTTTTAGGTACAAACGAAATTGAAAGTGATTCCCGCGGGTACAAACGATTCTGCGTCGATTGCCGTTCAAAGATTTTCGAAATTTTCAAAATTGAAAAAGTTAGTTTTTCGAAATTTTCAAATGGCCGTATCTTTTTTGGGTTTTGAAAAAAATTAAAAACGAAGGTGGTACAAACGGGTACAAACGACCCCGAATCAGATCCCTTTGCAAAATTTTCGATTTTTCCAAAGTCGGCTGCGGGTCAAATTTTCAATACGCTATAACTTTTTTTGGTTTGAGGTACAAACGAAAATGAAAGTGGTACAAAAAAAAAGTCGAAAGTCGGCTGCCAAGTTCACAGAGGTCTTTATTAATACGGTGTTTATTGCATAAGACTGCATGCATGCTTATAATAATTAAATATAATGAAAAAAAAACTTAAATAAAAACATACTCAATACAATGCTACCGTAATTTAATTCACGAAAACAACAATGGTTTTCGATTTAATTACATTAGTATCCGTCTAACACGTCTTCATAAACATGTTCCCAGCAGCAATCCACTCTGATACAAAATTCACGGGGGTAGAAGCATCAGGAGTTTCTTCAGACTTTGTCATTTCCTCTTCATCGACGACCTTGACATCTAACCAATCTACGATTTCTCCCATAAAACACATAAAACCTCATGTGGCCAACTGTGAGCGTAGCACAAGAAGCACTAAACACTGCGCGACATATTCAAAGATACGTCGTAAAAGTGCATAAATTCTCTCGGCGAAATCAACTACGTAACCAAAGCCTTAAACCACCCCAAAGTGACTGACTGAGCGTAGTGTTTTGAGTTACTCTCACTTAAACAGGTCACGTAATTTAGGTATGTCTCCTGGTTCAAGTTCTGTTAAGGCTCGTGAATGTTTATCATAATATTTACTTTCCCAACAACTATGAACAATGTTTGAATGATCACGATCCAGTTCTAACCGAATTGATAACCGAGTACGTAATCAAATCAAATCAAAAACATCTTTATTCAATTTAGGGCCTAAGAAGGCGCTTATGAACGTCTAAAACACTACTAATCTACTAGTCTAATCTACGACCCTTCAGTAATTGTGATGGAATGAAATCATAAAAGATGTCCATTACAACTCTTTGAGTGGGGTTTAGCCTGTGCGCTGAAAATGTCTGTAAACACGTAAATACTCCCCACTATATAATGTCAGCCCAACCTAATTTCGTCTGTAGACCCGAGAAGGACCCGACAGTCTTATTGTAACAATGATTCCTCATTGTTAAAAAATGGGTAAGGGTTGAGTGACGATGAAGTCTTACCTACCTACCTAAGGGTCAAATACAAAAAGTACTGATCGTAGGTTAAGTAAGGAATGCATTTCCCCCCGTCAAAAAAAAAAAAAAAAGGTTAAGTAAGGAAATACTAAAAAACTGCGCGGATGCCTGAGTGTGTTAAGTCTGTACTAGTAAATAAAAAAAAAAGTGTCTCAAAATAAAAAAAATCCTTTATCCGATTTAGGCCCTAATAAGGCGCTTATGAACGTTAAAACACTACCACCGGTTCGGAAGACAACACAGTCGAGAAGAGCCGGCAAGAAACTCGATCTGTTTCTTTTTTTTTATAAATTCAATCTGTTTGTAATGTTAAATTACTAAGTTTAAATTTGAAAAACTAAGTTAAAATATTACTATTTTTACTAAATAGATATGAGTGTATATAATACATCCGATTCAATACTCAGTTTTACGGGAAAGTGAGTAAATTCATGAGAAATTTGTTAACTTTATCTTAGAACAAAAAAAAAAAAAAAAACGAAAAAAACATTATAGTTCCGTATAAAAAATTAAAACGCTGTGAAGAATATATGAAACAAAGCTAGTTTTGAAGAAATCTTAAGAACTAGAATTGATATTCGTCCAATAGACCAGGCAAAGGTAATAGTCCATACTGCCAGTTCTTCAGTCAGTCTTATTTATGTTAGGGCTTTTTTGCACTTTGCTAATTACGTAAATAAAACCTGTTTTCACTTTTCGGCGGAACATAATATCTCTATTGCTAATAATTTAATTAAACGATTGCTCCGAAACTGCGATTAATCAAGACACTATGACTGGTATTCCTCGTCAAACAGGATGGGAACCGTGACGCGACCATCTTCCCACCCTCATCGACCTTGAAGGAGTAAATTGTTACCAAACTAAAGCCAATTTGGCGACTCGAAAATAGACTCCGTAATTGAGAAATGAATTGGATAAGTGTTTGTTGGTATGTTGTGTGTACAGGGTTATCAGGTTCAAATTCGAGTTTATCCTAATTCTTATGCGACCTTAGTAACTTATTTATAACTGTTATAAATAACGTTAATTTTAATTCCTCTATCTTTAGTTACAGGGTCGTCTAATAATTACGTGAGGCTCCAAAGGAGGGAACATCACGAATTTTCGTTGAATGCTGTTTATCTACATTTTTATTTAAAAAATACACGTGATTTTGGGATATATCACCAGAGAGGTGGGAGTTTAAAAAATTACTAAAAAACATCACGTGATTAATAGACGACCCCTAATTGCAGGTTTGAATTTCATATACAATTCTGCCAAAATTAAGCGGTATTATGTATTTTACGAATCTTGCATAAACGCTTCAACGCTCTAGTGAAACGGCGCCATTTTGTTAGAATTTTCTAGGGATGTTTTTGTAACAACATTTAAACTATATCACATACAATTATACTAATTTTACTTAATATACTGACAACTATTACAAGTTTATGAGTAAAAAATTAAAATCACTAAAAATCACAAATCAAAATGGCGCTAAAACTCTTTATTTTAATATTATAAACTAGCAATGTGCCCGCGGTTGCGCCAACGTTTCATATATTCTTCACTGCGTTTTAATTTTTTTTTATACGGAATCCTAATTATTTTCCTAAAAAAAATTGAGTACTAAGATAAAATAATAATATTTCACATAAATATAGCAATTGCCCGTTAAAATGTGCACTGAAACGGATTTTATTCAATTTTTATGAGGTTTATTTATTTTACACGGAACCTTATTTATTAAAAAAAAAAATTAAAAGTACCCTAAGTTACCCAGAGTAACTTCAGCTATCTTCTAAAAAAAGTTCCGTCAAAATCGTCCAGCCGTTCCCGAGATTACCCTATACAAACAAACAGAAAGGCAAATATTTATAAAATTTTATTCATGGTATAGGTATTCGCATATACATTCATATCTAATAAGTAAAAAAAAAAATTTGACGTTACAAACAGACACTTCAATTTTATTTATTATTACAGAAGACATTGTCTCTCTGTATCATCACGATTCTCATGTTCTGTTCCCAACTCACCCGGTTTCGGCGCAGTATGTTTTCTTCTTCCAAACATCCCAATCAGCCGTCATCCATTCATTTTCTCCTTTTAATGTCATATTATTCCTCACACACTCCAACCACACTTTTTGACCTTCCTCTACTTTCCCTAACTTCCACATTCATATTCATGAATATTTTATCCACATGCGCTTCCTCTCTCTTCACATAACATGTCCTCAAACTCATCTGTCTGTTTATTCGTTTTATATTTCGAGAATATTTTTTTATTCTGTATTTTCCTGTCATGTTTTAGTAGTAAGTAATTTTTGTTCAATTACTGTGACATAAAAAACTTTTCTAATTAAAAACAAAACCGACTTCAAAACAATAAACTATAAATATGCACTAATAAATAATTACTTTATTTATCTGCTTCTGTTTACTTCAATATATCTTCTGTTTTCAATATCATTAATAATTTTGAAATCGGTGCCAGCTTACGTATAACAAAGTTGTGTAAATGTACGTCGCTAATTATATTCGATTTTGATTAATTGTTTTTTTTTTTAATAATCCTAGTCCTTTATTTAGCTTATATGTAATTGTGATAAAGTTTAGGCAGTTATTTCTATTTGTAAATGAATACATTTGTTAACTCTAGCTCGCACCGATTCCAAAGTTTGCAGCTTAGCTAGGCCATCTGGATTATCCCTGTCACTTATCACTTAGTAAAAAAGGTCCTTAACACTTTACTTTATGCGGTGCCTGTTTTTGTTATAATTTGGTATTTTTAGCGTCCATATTTGTTTACATGAATTTTCGAAGATAAAAACTGGCAACCCTGCTCCATATTTAGTTTCGGGTTCACAGACTTACAATTGAGTTGAATTGCTTTGTGGAAGGCGAATGTAGTACTTCTAAAAGATTCTATTATACAGAGTAACAACTCTTTATATTTTGTGAAAAGAGATGCCTTTATTTAAATAAGAGAGAGATAGAGAGTAAGATTATCTAATCTTTGCGTGTAATATAATTTTGTAACAATAATTCGAATTAGTTATAAAGATGACCTGAATAATAGTTTCGCCACACAGCGGGCAGGTCAGGACCCAAGCACGATGTTTCCATAGAAGACATCGCGTTGACGCGAGTTTTTTTATTTTAACCTAGATAATGCTATTGACCGGAAGGGCCTTTACAGCTTCACCGTAACTTTAGGGGCGAGTGCTGAAGACACTCAGCCGTAAAAGGTAACTAGGTTCGAACCTCGGCTTGGCCGCTACCTATATATAAAAATCCCGCGGAATTTGATCCTAGTTAATCCCTACATTTTTTATTAATATAAAAATAGGTTCCTTACAGGAGCTATGTTCCTGCGTGTTATGTGCAGGAGTGTGTATGCAGTGTTGTGCGTGTAATACTCAATGCATGGGCAGTGTCACTGTATCGCGCTGGCGACGACGTCAGGAGCTTCTCCAGTTGGGGAACGAAGCACGTCTTGGGTCTCCGTCTGAGCCGTCGACGCGAGCCGAGAGCGGCCTCTTTTATAGTAAAAGTTTACTTATGTCCAAACCATAAAGAAGTATCGCATTATAGAAATAATCAAAATTTATCGTTTATGGATAATTTTGCCAAGAGTAATACAACTTTTTTGTAGTGAAAACTCCTTTGAGCGATACTCAATAGAGGAAAGATGCACGTATACTATGACGTCATCAGCCGTCAACATGCTACAATACTACATGCACAATAGCAACAAACTATAAGATGACGCTCGGAGAAAAACAACAAAATGGATACTTGCGCAGTCTATCGTATGTTTTGTTTATGATTAAACTACATGATTATTACTCGGATCACCAATAGATGTAAAAGCCAGACAAATGTTAGGTTATGTTAATAATTTCTATTAACATTAAATTTAAACTTTAAAAAAATCAGGTTTTTTTTCTACGTTACGAGTTTTGACTTGTGTCAGCACTGTCAACAGTCCCAGTGACTGCTTAGTTTTTTTGCTGCCGGAACACTCGTACAGTTTAGAGTTGCGACTCGAGTAATCTTACTACGTCACTCGAGTTGAGTTTCGATTAGTTTAGATTAACCGCTTGAGCACTTACCTGGCGTTTACGCCAGCTTTCCATTGTTTTCCTATTGTCGTATTTTTATGGCTACTCGACACATTAAGAATTTTTAAATACCTTATTAAATTAGTAATAATTGGTAATATGAAAATAAAATACAAAATATTATTTACCCTATTTATGTAATTAATCAATAAAGAAAAATAAAATGACTTCTTACGTCTAATTATGTTGCCATGTAAAAATGACTTTAAATTACAAAATAAGAAGTTAACAGTTTTTTATTGTTCAAAATGAACTTTATTTCAAAATTAAATTTATCTATTGACTAATATTTGTTTAAATTCAAGATGCAAGTTTGAACTTGTAAAGTCCCAACGTAAACTAGTGACGTAATGACATCCAGTAGAACGCTTACTGAGTCTACTCGGCTCACCGAGTTGACTCAGTAACTTGAGAGCAAACCAACTCGAGTCTAATTTGTTTTCACTCGAATACGAGTTTAACAAATTGACTCGAGTAAAAAACGGCTCGAGTCGCATCACTAGTACAGGTCTCTGGCGGCATATTTCCAAACTTTGTGTAACTAGCTAGACAGGCATTAGAATATGCCCTATTACTAAATTTCGAATCTCCGAGTATCCGAAGGGTTGTTCAAATGTTACTTAAGCATAAATAAGGGCTTTATATTTTGCTTATTTATGCTGACGGGGAGGGGTTTAAATGGTGATTTCATAAGCAATATTTACTTATTAATATTTGTTTCTTTTTTGTTCAAATCGATTCCAATGCTTACGTAATCATGCGGGGTAAGAGCTTTTGCTGACATTGGGGAGAGGGGAGGGGTAAAAAAAACATAAAATCTTGCTTATGTATTTTTTGACCTACCCCTTAGCACTGAGCCATAATATCTACAGAAATTTAAATGACGTGTTAAATGTTTTACACATAAATCGTAATTTCCGATCACGCCATATTATGAGTTAGGAAGAGATAATGCCCCTTTTTTACGACCCTCGGTGATAAGATAGAGCGTCCAAATATGAGATATGCGTAAACATAAAAGCCATGCAAAAAAAAAAAACGTAAGCGACGACAATGAATTTTTATCTAAAGCACGTGAGATTATATTCTATTAGCGCTATCTGCCCGCGGCTCCGCTCGCGTTTCATAATATATTCTTCACTGCGTAATATAGTTTTTAAATAATAATTGGAAATAATGTTTCGATGGTGCTGCCTATTGAAATGTATTTTCTTTTCCTAAAAAAATGTTTAGTACTAAGATAAAGTAAAAATATTTCTCATAAATTCAAGCATTTGCCCGTAAAACTGAGCAGTGCATATTGAATCTGATTTTATTCAATTTTTTATGAGTTTTAATTTTTTTTACTCGGAACCCAAATTATTTTCGTAAATTAAAGGTGTCCTAAGTTACGCGTTATAAATTCAGTTATCTGTCAAAAAAAGCACCGTCAAAATCGGCCCAGCCGTTCCGGAGATAATGCGGTACAAGAAGACAGACAAAATTTTTAAAAAATACTGTGTTCGTATAGGTCGGATATACAATATACGAGTACATTCATATCTAATTTATAGTCGATGCTTTATGAACTCAAACTTCGGGTCATAAATCATATTTATCAACATGTCTCGCTCGCACTTACAGGTCTTACGGAGAGGTGTAGTGATGTGCGTAAGAATTGTAGAGGTGCATATCGATAACGGGATAGGTACGATCGATATGCTAAATTATATTAAGGATTAATAGGAATAATTTTTCGCTATCTGAAAATAAAAGTTTTTAATTTGTAAGATGCAAGGTTTGTTTCGACGTAATCATAGAGAAACTGTATAGATCGTAATGTGGCCCTGAAAAGGGCCGGTTTTATCTTTTCTAGGGAATTTCTTCAAAACCACGTTAGTAAATAAATAAGTGCGTAAGTAATGTAATGAGTGTTATAGCAAAAAATCTTAACTTAATCATAACGACCAATCAGGAGTCAAGAGTTTTAATGAATGTCACGATGACGTATCATCCCCGCGTGCGCAGGTAGCTAATTATCGATAAGAGCATTGCATGCACATTCCTACTGTCTGTCACATTTATTGCCCGAAGACTCAGTTTCAAATGCGTCGACATAGTAATAAGTTATTGTTTTGATATTACAAATAGACTATTAAATATTCACTATTTTCTTTTATACTCCAAATTAAATGCGAAGTGAATTGCAAAATATCTATTATTAGACGTTATACGTATAGCGCTGATTTCCTGGTAGGTAAATAATATGTATGTCATTATTATTTGAAAACTAAATATAATATTGGCATTTGTCCAATGGCGGAATCATGTTTTGCATCTTCGCACGACTTTTCGCATCGTTTATGTCATTCTAGTAGATACACGCTGCTTCACTTGGAGATTTTTGATTGAATTTCTATAAGTTCTCTAGACCAGTGATTCTCAACCACCGTGCCGCGGCACTTTTGTGTGCCGCCAAATTTTGCAAATATATAATAATGTTAATATTATTAAATTATATCATTTAAAAAGAAAAATATTTATGCAGTGTGTTGTAGTAAGTAAATAATTTTTATCTTTTTCTTTGTGTGCCGCTAAATTTTGAAATCGTTAAATATGTTCCGCAACAAAAAAAAGGTTGAGAATCACTGCTCGAGACATTTCGATTTGATTCAGTAACAAAGTGCAAATACAAATTTTCCGAAATACCATAAACAATATCTATCAAAGTTAGCAGAATCTGTTATTTTAGAAAACAAATTAACCCCTTGAGAACTAACCTGGTGTTTACGCCAACTTTCCATTGTTTTCCTATTGTCTCATTTTTATGGGTAATTGACGTATTAAAGGTATACTTTCATGAGTTGGACTCGTTTTTTTTATTCCTCCCTCCCTGTTATCAGTATTGAGCTGTTAACGGACCGGACCGCGGACATGGTATGACGTGGGGCCGAGGTCGTCAGTCACCTAAGTAGGAATGGGGATTTTTTTCTAAATAGATCGATTATTTAAATAGATTCATAAAACATCGAGGTCCATAAGATCAATATTTTTTCGACTTTTTTTATTTGACTTTTTACTCCTAAATAGTATTCTTCCAGTTTGAAATTAAACTATAATCAACATAATTGGAAAAATTGTTTCTTATTTTTTTTTTATTGACAGCACTATAGGTCGTCAATAGCAACCAAAGAAAAAAAAAGAAGAACGCTCATCCGACGAATAAGGAAACAATTACACTGAACTGTTTTATCTTAGCCTGTTTACAGATAATCATCATATCATAGAAAAACAAAAAAAGAACGATACTTTATTAGTTTGAAAGATCTATCTTTTGAACCTCGACATTTTGTGAATCGATTCATCAAGCTTAGATTCAAATCTATCTTAAAATCGATATTTTTCTAAAAGAGTTCTATCTCTACTTAGGCGACTGATAACATCGGCCGCTCGCCATACCGTGTCCGCGGTCTGGTCCGTACGTGTCTTAACAACTTTAGTAGCAATATTCAGTGAAAAGTCTCAAGGCACTTTCGGTCAACAGCATTTACTTAGATTGAAAAAAAAGTAAATAAACTTTATATTTATTTATTTATTCAATCGCCAACAAGACATACAAATACGTACCTTTATATTACAGTTTATGACAAAAGATATCTTAACTATACGGGAGTACGCCATTATTTATTTGAGCAAAATTATTAATGCGAGCATAATGTTTTGATTTTGTGTAATTAATACAGATGGATTTAAAAATTAATTTTAATAACAAAACTCAAAATACCATAGTCTAATTGCCAAGTAATTTATTTTTTCTTGTACTGCATAATTTAGCGTTGAAAATACGTTTACAATTAACATTTTATATTCATAAAAAATTAAAACTATTTCGGAATATAATAAGATTTACTTACGGTTTTGAATATTCACAATCGCTGTTTAAGAAATAATCGATTAATTGATACTTGCACAAAACGACAGACAGTTGAGTATTATTTTATTATTATTATTTGTATACAGGTCAATAGACCCGTATCAGGACGTGATGATGTACATGCCGCCGTGTCGCGTTATCATTCCAATCGCATAGTTTGCACGACACGGTCTGTTAGAGATATAATTAAATAATATTCACTTTCGAATGAATGCGCTTGTAAAATTCCATATACTGCTAGGATAATGTTCTCCTGGTAATCGAAATCAGATTACAATAGTTATTGTAAATTTGAAGAACTAAAAAAAAACTATTTCCAGTTTTTTTTATTGATAAAATTTATCACTAAAGAAAATAAAAAGGAATTACGTTGATAAATAGAGGAAAAATATGTCTTTAAATGTTTTATCTTTGCCTATCTTATTTTTGGAAGCGGCATACCTACACGCCTACAAAAAATTCTTAAACCGGTAAAAATAATGAGCTCTAAATGAAATAAAAGAGATGTTTTTTTTCCATTAATTTAATAATTTGATTTAATTGCTTCATTATATTTAAAGTTTAATTAGTCAATTATATTTTATTTTCCTTATTCTACCATTGCAAAATACTGAAAATATGTAATATTTTGGTCTTTTTTAAAAATTATTTTAGACACTAATCTCAACAACAGCATTAGCTAGGTTAAAAAAAATGTACTTTTATTGGAATGTTTTTGTTCGGTTCAATCATAAAAAAAGTGATTCCGGCAAAATGAATGTAGATCTTATTCTAATATATTTGTAGATGATTTAGAGAAGCAAATGAGACTAATGTTTGTAAACAAAATACTAAATTATGTATACACGTTGTCCGATAACAACACGTAACTGTTTCGAATTATTGAGTCACTATGCCTGGATTTTGAGCATACGTCCCGAAGTGGTCCATTTGGATCCTCGTGGATCTATATCAAACTTGAAGAGAAACTACCACATAAGCGAAAACAAAATCTACGGATCCGCGAGCTAGGCAATATTATAAAACAAACCAAAGTCAAAAACAATTTTTTTAACCAGGCAAAAACACATTTGAGTTACATGAATCTGTAAATATTCAGTATTTTAAAGACTGGGATCAAAATAGTTAAAGGGGGGATCTACTAGACAAAAAACTTTGGGAACCATCGACTTATTTATTAGCCACGTTCCATGCAGACTTGAAGGTAAAGAGTGATTCATAAAAAAGGAAGTCGATATTTGTTTTCGTGTATCAGGCGACCATAATAATAAGGAGAAAAGTTTCAGAGTAAACACTCACTATCGATCTTGAAGGTCGTCTAACTTCACCCGGCAAAGTCAAACGCCTAGACGTCTCGACTGAACTAATCGTCCCTGTAGTTCAACGAACCTGCTTTTCTGTCTCGATTTCGACGTCTCCTTCAGATTTATGATATCCTCGTACTTTGAATTGAGATAGCAGGTAAATATTTAACAATATTCGTTATTTTTTTCTATTTAGGTTTAATATAATATTAACGTGCTTAAGTTTTTTGGCTACGATTTCACCTGCTTTTAAGTGACAAGCCCGAAGATTTAAGTCTAAAAATGAAGGTCACAAGAATAATAATAATTAACAATATGTCATAATTTCATCATAATGATCTTTCATTAAAAGTTCATAGCAGAATTTGAACTCACCTTTGACGAACTCATTTTAATTTTTTTTTTTATTACCTAATTCTAAATTTCTTTTTGTCTAAATTATATAAACATACACTTGTATAATGATTGCATAATTACGTACAAAATGATTATATCAAAATGTGATGAATTTAGAAAAACAAATATACATATCTGTCATATCTTTTATTTTATTAGATTTAAGATAAAAAAAAAAACATCACAAGACTTATGCGCTGCGCACTTAGATATGTATTATAAAAAAAATCTCTTGTGTAAACATACTGTAAAAACTAATAAATCAGACGTTCTGTTGTTCTTTGGGATTCAAGTATACGGCTTATTCAAGATAACTCTTCAACTTCGTATGTCAAAGTCCTTTTAAAAAAGAAGCTCGAGGAATACAGTTAAAAAAATTATCGTGTACTATTGATTTATTAATATTGTTGCATCAAATCAAACTTTTAAGTAAATAATAATAATTTCGAATAAAGATATCTATATCGAATATTTTAAGATAAAATATAGAGTTGGGGCCTTACATACTAAAATACAGCGTTATCAGTTGTCAAAGCATTTACTCTGTAGTCCCGACCACACTAATAGTGGTTTAAGTGAAGTAATAAATTTCAAATTACTCTTTATATTTGCAGTCAGGTAACCCATAAAATGTGTAATATTGTACGAAATTATTTGAACGTTTGTTTTGTTATTTGTCCGATTTTTTTTTTACCGACTTCAAAAAGAACCGAAGGATGTCAATTCGTCTATATTTGATCAATTCTCGGTAGGGGAAACACTTATAGGTGGAACTAATCGAATGTGCCATTAGTTTTCAACCTGCTGTCAAAGACATGGTATTTTCCGTGGATTTTTTTTCTTTTCTTATCGTCGCAGAAGGATTTGCCAGAGTTTTATTATTTATTTCTGATGAAAAGGAATGTTACGTATAATGACAGATTCCTAAGGTATTGTGTTGCTATTGGGCGAAGAAGTGGGCGGGGAGAGAGCCTATGGGTCAGGCAGTGGTATTCTCCCCCCCATCCCCATTGGGGTTAAGTATGGACGAGGCCCAGTGGGCCTGCCGCAGGGGGCGACGCGGTGCAATGCCGTGCATTCCCGTATCGTCCCCACTATAAATGCGGCGGGCGGCTCTGGGGGGTTTTAGTGGGTATTTCCGGGCGCTTCACGCCTGGGCGAGTCCCACACTGGTGCGGAGACGTCCCTCTGCACCCACTTACCCATTGCATTGGGGGACTTCGGTTTCACTAATGCAATGGGTAAGGGTAGTGCGTAAATGCATTTCCCCCCACATCTAAAATGTTTTTCCCTAAATGTCTGATTACATAAATAAAGTAACAAAGAGTATGTGTTAGTTCTATGCAGATTAACTTTACTTAACTTTAATAAATATATATAAACCAGACAAATGTTAATAATTTCAATGAACAAATGATGAAATTATTCGTTCTATCGTTTAAACAACAAAAATTCAGTCTTTTTCAAATTTTTTCACTCTCTCCGCAGTCCCCATGGCTAATTTTGATATTAAAACAGACACTTCAATTTTATTTATTAGTGCAGATTGAGATCGTCAGTTTTGTAAACGCGCGGACGAAGTCGCGGGCATTAAGTAGAAAATAAACAGTGGAAATTTTACTTTGGATTTTGCATATGGATTTTGGTTACGTGCGCCGTCGCATGTTTATATTAAGTTCGTCGGTTTTTTTTTTACGATTACATCTGCAAATCTAGACGCTAGAATTTATGATCCATAATGTTGACGCTGGTTACATGTCATGGCATACATATCGATTTCATCTACGTGACAAAGTCCATGTCGTTTACAGTTTTCGTCATCTTTTTTTTATATGCACATCAAAAAATATCTTCGCTTTAATGTTAGTAGCAAAAAAAAAGTGGAAAATAATTGGGATCCCGATAAAAGAAATGAAAAACTATATTACGTATTGATAAATATATGAAACGCGGGCGCAGCCGCGGGCACACTGTTAGTATTAATTATAATTATATTGAGAGACAAGATGATCAGCGAACAGGTCCGAGGTGTACGTGACCTCGGACTCGTAAAACAAAATGCTCTTACCGTTATCTGTTTCTGTTCAAACATTTATATGTTTAATTTTCTCTTGTCCGAGTTACATTGTCTATATATCTGACGAATTAATAAATGTTGCATCATTCTAATTTAAAAAAAAGTGTGTGTGTGTGTACGTATGTACGCACGTAAGAAGTTATACTTCTTAGACGTAATAATAGAAAAAAACTAAAACGTTGACAGCAAACTTCAGTGGTGTATGGTTTTTCGTGACAGTTGCGCGCGCATCGTAAAAATTTACTCTCATGATTTTTTTATAACGCACCCAGTATAACTTAAAAATTCATTTGATTTTTGTTTTGCCTTGGGAGTCGTTCAAGATTTACGATAGCAAAATTTAGATCATTTTTCCATAATTTACTGGCCAGCATACTTGATTTCTGTCATTAAACTATACATTATACGGGTGTGTACTTGTTTACGAAAAGCGCACATCTTTGTTAAATGAGCTTCATTTATACACTCCTCTATACCTTAATAAATAAAATTGAAGTGTCTGTTTGTAATGTCAAAATATATTTTTTTAACTAAATAGATCTGAA
Organism: Samia ricini; assembly: GCA_014132275.2. Lineage (NCBI taxonomy): Eukaryota > Metazoa > Arthropoda > Insecta > Lepidoptera > Saturniidae > Samia > Samia ricini. Next base: position 11,014,883 of record AP028167.1, read on the forward strand.
TGTATATACGATACCTATACGAAAAGTACATTTTTTTAAATTTTTGTCTGTCTCGTTTATTCCGGGTAATATTCGGAACGGCTGAATTTGTACGGAACTTTTTTTTTTTGGTAGATATATGAAGCAACTCCGGGTAACTTAGGGTACTTTTAATTTTCTAAAATATTTAAGGTTCCGCGTAAAAAAGTGAAAAGAAAAAAAAATCATGTACAGTTTTTGCTGTAATGTATGTAAAATATTTTTACTTTATCTTGGTACTATAAAAATTATTTGGGTTCCGTATAAAAAAAATAAAATGCATTGACGAATATATGAAACCCGGGCGCAGCCGCGGGTACACAGCTAGTTATTAAAATAAAAATATTATAATTTAAATGTAATTTGACTCATAAGTGCCTATAATTTTTTCTAGATCCTTCTTTTATCTAATAAACAGCACACTTTAGATTTTGCAAGATACTGAATTTATTAATCTTGCCCAATTATACAGCTTAGTATAATGATAACCTTAATAACTACTTCGACGAATAATCGGCGATTTAATCGATTTTTCGGCCATAAATGAATATTTGGTAAAATTGCCAAAATAAAATCAAACATTCTTCTCTAGTAACAACACGATTGTCACTAGGAAAGTTCTCTCACGAATTAGTGGTTGGTTGTAATTCGCATAACGCGGTCCGACTACACCAAGAGTGTCCTAGAGTTTGATCTTAATTTCAGAATATTATTCAAACCTTCCCTGAGGGGATTATATGGATTAAAATGTTGATAAATATACAATATTGAATTACAATAATGTTTTTTTTTAGGATATAACCTAGATAATGTAATAACCACAAGTAAAATTAGAAATAGTCTGATTGATTAGCTTCGATGCATCGCTTCACTGTATCATTGAAGCCGCGTAGGTAAACTTTATAACCGTCAATATAGTATTGCTTTGTGTTTTTTTTTGTAAATTATTATACTAACTGGAAATTGTAGGCGTCAGTATTATCTTGCACCCACGTTATCAAGTTTCCAACTGTTTTAAACAGAGATATAGGCGTGACAGAATATGCCAAGGTCCGTCCGTTGCTCAAATCCCGTGTACAGTTTTTTCGTAACAAATATTTTAAATTAATCAAAATAATATTTTTAAATACCTAACGAAATTTAATACATGATTTCATAAATCATAGTAAAATAAATAATTATTGTTTTTTTATTACTAGGTCTTTCATTTTATTCCAGCCTCTAAATATTTGATAATTTTCTACAAAAAATCTTGTCATTTCTCCGTTATATAAACGTTTATTGAATTGTTAAAAAATGTAATAATGCCATAAGGTATTACCATAGTATTGTATGATGCCATAAGAATTAAAGGGGAAGAGATATACAAGAGCATGACCTGGCCTGTCGTCTTGTATGGACCAGAATCTTGGCCCTCAATGGTGATGCATGAAAGGAGACTGCATGCAGCCAAGATGGGAATGTTAAGACGGATGTGAGGGATAACATGAATGGACAGGTTTAGGAATTAGTGAGTGAGTACATTAGAGGAAGTTTGAAAGTGTCACCAGTGGCAGAAAAGGTAAGGAGCAGTTTTCTGTCCTGGTATGGGCATGTGATGCGCAGGAAACGATGGTGTTGTAAGAAAGATATTGGATATGAATGTGGACGGGTTACAGGGGAACGGGAAGAGCAATGTCCATATGGATGGACTATGTGAAAGATAATTTGCTTAAAAAGGGAGTGAATGTGTGGATATGATCTCATGAAGGGGAAGACACGGTGCGCCGACTCCAAATAAAAATGGAATAACTGCAGAGAGATGACGAAAAAATTATTTTGGTTTCCAGAAAGTTTAACGAACTTACTGTAATTAGCAGATAATTTATTACTTGAAAATTGTTTTTCAGCTTTGTTTTTGCTTCGTCCTCCAATTGTCCGTCCTCAAGGTATATTTTGACAGACATGATTTTTGGTAGTGATTTATTATTTAAATAACACATTAACAAAAAGGAAATCGGTTCAAAACATTAAATACAAAATTATGAACAGAGTGGTTTGTCAGTTTGTTTTTGGAAGGTAATCTAGGAAAATAGAGGTTGAGTTTTTTTTTGTCAAATAATTTTACGTATCCATACATTCAAAACGCAAGACGTCCACTGCTAGACATAGGTCTTTCCCAAATATTTCCACGACGACCGGTCTTGCGCCACCCGCATCTATCAGATTCCCGCTACCTTAAACAGGTCGTCGGTTCATCTTGTGGAGGCCTACCCACGCTACCTCTTCCTGTGTATGGTGGCCATTCGAGATCGGTTCTGCGAGCAATGTGCCCAACCCATTGTCACTTCCGTTTAATAACTCTTCGAGTCGGTTACTTTTGTTCTTTAGGAGATCTCCTTATTTCTTTATGTATAGGTTTTGTTTATTAAAATTTTTAATGGATAAAAAGTACATAGAACATTGTTTTATACTAATAAAGCTTAGTTTTCAACAAGAATTCATTACTAGTTTTAATGATAGAAATATCACAAGAGAAACGTTTAGAATCGCTCTGGGAGAGTCGTAGTAGTTGCAACGAACGATATCACTGTAGAAACCGGTTGTTTACATCAATAATGAATGCTACACAGCATGATGCACGTGAACAAGATCATACATACACCTGCGAAAGGATGTAAACACGGTCGCGCTGCCTGCGCCCACGCAATCGATCGCGCCACCTCACGAACATGTTCCATATTTAAACATTCAAAACATTTTAAAGTTTAAAACGCAGTCACGTCCTGACACTCGACGCGCGCGGACGCGTCGCCGCTGCCACTATTCCGTTTTTCTGTTTGTGTACTTTGGAAAAAGTTTTATAACGCCTGTTGCCGGCGATAGTGATCATTTTATTACGCAGTTTGCTATTTATACGCATTGTTCGGTGTGAAGAATTATTTATTTTGTTCGTTTTCAATATGATGGAACCGAAGACTCTCGATCCGTCTGACGGTTTGTGTTATGTTTTGTTTTTGATCTTTGTTTACGTTTCTCGTAATAGTAAGTGATAAGGATTTTTATCAGTGCTAATATAAATTACGATGACGGAGATGTTGGGGTTTTTTGCGTGGCAACTTTTTTTTCATTATCACATTATTTGTTTACAATATGCTTGGCTTATTGAAAATGTTATGATAGATAACCTTGAAGATTTTTTTAAACTACATTTAAAAACGATTTTAGTTCGAAACTGCTTTTTGTGAATCGAATCGTTGGCCAGCATAAAGTGACTGATAATTAATGGATCAAGTCTATTTGCTAGTTCTTTCAGAGAACTACATGCTTTAACAATTGGTTGATAAATACTGTAATTAATTCCACTGTTGTTTGTCGGTCATGAGTCCATTATGCTTCGCAAGTTACGGCTATTTGATTATACGACCTGATTATACGGCCTACCTGACGTCAACCCTCCTTGGGGATGCTATTTGTGACGGTCAAAACTGCCACCTGCGTAATGAATATATTAGAGGAAGGTCGAAAGTGGCCCCAGTTTCAGAGAAGGTAAGAAGCAGGCGACTGTCTTGGTATGGGCACGTCATGCGCAGAAGGGGGATGTTGTTAGAAAGGTATTGGATACGAATGTGGATGGGTATAGGGGAAAAGAAAAACCAAAGAAACGATGGATTGACTGTATGAAAGAGATAAATCGCTTTGAAAGAGAGTGAATGTCATAAATAGAGATGAGTGGTAGAGGACGACATGTTTTCCCGACTTCAAATAAAAATGGTATAAGGGTAGGCGGGTGATGTTGTTTGTCGGTCATGGTATCATAGTTGTTCTTTGTCGGTTAAGCCTTTTAACAGTTTGAGAGCTTACTCTGATTGGAGAATGTTTTTAAAGATTGTGTTTTGCAATTATTTACATCTAGCTTTGTTCTGGAGTTTGAAAAGGACGACTATAATAATTTGTGGATTTAATATATTTAAATAATTAGCTATGTGCCTGCGGCTGCGCTCACGTTTCATATATTCTTCACTGCATTTTATTTTAATACGGAATCCAATTATTTTTTTGTACCGAGATAAAGTAAAAATATTTCTCATAAATTCAAGCACTTGCCCGTAAAACGCTGAATTGAATCGGATATTATTCATTTTTTTATGTTTTAATTTTTTTACGTGGACCACTAATTATTTTCGAAAATGAAAAGTACCCTAAATTAACCGGAGTAACTTCAGCTATCCACCAAAAAAGTCTCGTCAAAATCCATCTAGCCATTTCGGAGATTACCCGGAACAAACAGACAGACAAAAATTAAAAATAAAATGTATTTTTGGTATATGTATCGTATATACATTAATACCTATGTAGTATTAAAAAAATAATTTTGACATTACAAACCGACACTCTAATTTTATTTATTAGTATAGATTATGAACGTTTTATAGCGGGAGGTGTTTTTAGAATTGCCCTTTGAAATGCAATTAGGGAGTGTTTTTAATTTATGGATTATTTTACAGTTTTTGACTGGAATGAAATACCTTTATTTTTTTTTTTTGGTTTTCCTATAAACTATCGATTGCTATCAATACAGAAAGTTATAAAGTATTTTTTCTAATTTATCCCCTCAGACGTATTTATGAAAAATATTTTAACGCAGCTCTACTTTTTTTTAATATAAATTGTTTTTTTTTCTTTTTAGTAAATTTTCACATCGTCAATATTTATGGTGGTTTCCATCTGTACCTTCGCCTTTCTTTTAACTCGCTGTATATCAGAGAATACATTCTGAGTCGTCTACCTTAAGTTATTTAAAATCGCAATGTCTATCTGTCTATTCGTTAGTTGGCTTATAACTTGAGAACCAATTAACCGATTACATGAGTATAAAGGAAAGTAATCAGGATAATGGTAAAAAAATCACTATAGTCCTGTTATCTTACATCCTTACTTACATTATATAAAAGATTTATCTATCTGTCTGTATGTCACAAATTTGGTATACATATATACAGAGATGCATCATATGCAAAGTAAACAAAAAAAAAACACACACACACAAAACGTCGTAAGTGAGATTGACATTTTGTGTCCAGGAATTTTATAATAGTTCTGTTTTTTTGTATTAAAAACGTGAACATTTGCAAAGAGGCCCCAAGTTCGACGCCCTTGACCTTTACAGTATAGACGTTGTTTGACCAGACAAGATCTATTAGCCACTAGGGTAGCCAACTTTTTTGGGCAAAAACTGATGATTCTTTTTGAATAGGATAAAAGTTAAGTACAGTGGAAACTCGATAATTTAAAGACCGGGGACAGTGGTAAATAATTTAACTTATCGAGGTTCGTTTCTATGGAAACAACCGAATTATTATTCACTAGTGGCTTGCTCCGGTTTCGTACGGGTTTTAACAAAAATTTCAAAAATTATAAATTTTAACACACCCTTTTTTGCGTCGGGGACACTTATACAGTGCAATCAATATCAAAAAAATCTTTATTCAATTTAGGCCCTAAGAAGGCGCTTATGAACGTCTAAAACACCTAATTAACCACCGGTTCGGAAAACAACCCAGTCGAGAAGAACGCAGGCAAGAAACTCGATCTGGTTCTTTTTTTTAATAAAAATAATATGTATCAATTTTTTTTTCATAATAAAAACTATACAAATTATAGTCTTAACTAATGCTAGCGGGTGCGCACAGAGATGTGGGTTAATTCCAGACATCACTATCGTTCACGTAATGATCCACCCTGTAATAACCTTTTAAGATTAAGACTTGCTTGACATAATACTTGAACTTATCGTCAGGTAAATCGGTAATGTTACTTGGGATCCTATTGTGAAACCGAATACTATTACCTATGAAGCTTTTATTAGACTTACTTAACCTAAAGCGTGTGACGGACAACTTGTCTTTACTTCTAATATTAAAATTATGACGATCATTCACTAGATCGAGCTTGTCTACATTTTCACGAATATATTTCATTATTGTAGTACGTTATACGAGGAGTACATTATGAAAAAAATGTCTTAATTATTCTATTATTATTATTTTTTGTTGATATTAATATCCTCTATAATATTGTGAGACATCACTTTGCTCTATTGTCAATCGTTTTCGCAGTGTACGCATTATAACGACTTTTGGTAAATTTTTCACATGTTACATTATCGAAGTTTTAATACGGATACCTAACTTTTTTGTAAATATTCTATCGCCTATGTTTATCAGGGGTAATGTAGGACTCTAATGGTGAAATATTTTTTCAAATCGGTGCAGTAGTTTCAGAGCCTATTCAATGCAAACAAACAACTAAATCTTACCTCTTTATAATATTAGTTTAGATATCTTTATATACATGCATGCATGTAACAAATGATGCTTACAAAAATCAATTTTATTTTCAATACTAAATGAAGCCGAGAAAAAAATCGTCTTCAACGTTACAACATTGTTAGAACAAACGAAGATCACAAAAATGCAAATTACTCGTTTTGTATTTTAAGTTATAATGGTGTTTGACTCTTGGAGGGAAGGGAATAAGGTATTTTTTTTAAATTAATAAAACACATTGGTATTTTCACACAGTTTCGTCGATAGTGACAGGACTTTGACGTTTATTATCATCACTTGTAACGTCTGGCATGAAACATTTCGTTCAGTAATTTAAATCCCATAGGTGTAGTTCGTTTTACACAACACAATAAAATTGTGAAAATAAAGTATTTTTGCATACATTAAAATACAAAATTAAAAGTATGGTTTTGCAACCCTGAGTAGCTGGTTGGAAATAATTCGCATATCATATAAATTGTCAATTGGTAAAGAGTAGAAACAAAATAAATCAAAGTCAAATAGCTTTATTCAATTTCGTCTATGCGTTTCTTATGAACGTGAAAACGCTACCAACAGTTCGGAACAACATTCTAGAAATAGTATATAGTAAACCCATTAATAAAAAAATATTTCATTGATCGAAGTTAATAATTAACTAGCTTTTTTTGACCGTGTAAAATAGGTTTTAATTCTCTTATACGGAACCCTCTTTTTTTCCCCAATATTTCTTTAGTACTAAAATAAAGTAAAAATATTTATCATAAATTCAAACACTTTTGTATGAAGTATGAAGTTTTTTGTTTGATACCTTTCTTAGGATTCCGTACGTTCAAATAAATGGCTCCTCTATTCAGATAAATGTGTTTCTGTCCGTATCTAAAATAAAACTAAACAACCAATTAAAAATGTAGGGTTTAGATAGGATTCAATTCGCGAGAGAGTTTGCAGACTCAGGTGACGGCCAAGCCGAGGTTCGTACAATTTTGGTAACCCTTGTGCTAGTCACCTTTTGCGGCTGAGTGCCTTCAGCAATCGCCCCCAAAGTCACGGTGAAGCTGTAAAGGCCCATCCGGTCAACAGCGTTAGCTAGGTTAAAATAAAGGACTGCCGACAGTTGCTAACCAGACAATTGTCTGGTTTTTACATCTATTGACGCTTCGAACAAAAACTATGTAAATTTTCATATAGTCTATTCATAATCAAAACATACGATAGACTGCTTATGTATAAATTTTATTATTTATCTCTGAGCACCAGCACTTAAACGCCATCTTATACTTAACCTACTGTAGCATGTTGAAGGCCGACATCATTGCATGGGTAACTCGAATCTATAAGTTTTCCCCTTCCCGAGAATCCTTCAAAGCCGCTAAAGAATTTTGCACTTTATTTTTTTTTTTTTAATATTAAATTTAGCGTTTACCTTCTAAATCTAGAGGGACTGCCTCTCAGGTTCTCAACTTGAGGGTTGGAATGCTAACCAGATAGGCGTCAGTTAGTGCTCCTAATACTATTCTGTGATTTTTTTTAAATCGACACTTGAACGATGGTTACGTTATCCGAACGTGTTACTACTGATAAGTTTAATTTATTTTTATGTTGCACATTCTATAATATCCGTATTTTCGACTCACCTTTGTTTTTTAGGTCTTTTAAGCCAGTAAAGTCAGGAATAGTGATATAAGAGAACGCTGTGTTGTGGTAGAGGATGTAGTAAGGAAGATAGAGAAAGGTATGCTTAGTTGGTTTGGGCATTTAGAGAGGTAGGATGACAGAAGATTAATGAAACGAATTTATAAGACGAGGAGTGTCTTAAATAAAAGCCATGTGAAAAGTTCCCATAACCGGCGAGCAATTATGAAAGTAGAGGAGGCAAAAGAGGTGTGTCAAGATCGTAGCAAATGGAAGGATGTACTGTCTGCCTATCGTCACGGGAAAAAAGGCGTGATGTATGTATTAAATTTCATGCAGGTAGCCAAAAAAGCAGGGATAAGAAATTAATAGATATAAATTTAGGATAGTGGTAAGTTGACTTTAAAAAGTGGTAAAAAATTAAATATAAAGTTAGATAAGGTCTCACGAAAATCATGTCCGAAATATAAACGTTATATAAACGAAGTATAGAGGTTAAAACAGCACAAGAATAGTTGTAGAACCAATTGTATTCATTAATATTAACAATGGTGGCGTACGACACAATGTAGTCCTTTTTGTAAATTCTTCCAACTCAGAAATCCTTATGAATGTATAACTTTTGTGAGATAAATATAACACACAAGGTTCGACGACAGAGGCGATGAATCATATCTTTGTATGTTTATTTCTCTTTTATTTCGTACAAAACGCATCCTTTGTATTTTCAGTTCAGTGATCTTTGAAAATTAAAACGCGTGAATAAATAGAGTACAGAGCGTGCAGTTGATACATCGTAGGCAGAAGACGATGCGAGCGAGTATTGATCTGTTCTACTCTGATATAGTCACATTCCAAAGGATATACAAATGAAATCAGAAGTGTAGGAACAATGTGTAATAATTGTTAAGTATCTAAAACTTTGACGGGGAGGTTAATCTCTGCTGCCTTCGCAGTTCGTAAGATTCGCCATTTATCACTCATTGATTAGTCTATTTTAGTTATTTTCATAGATTATGTCTTATGGTTTTTTATCGTGGGCAGCAGCAACTGAATTAGATCCCATATTTAGATTTACAATAAGGCAACTCGCGAATCACTTGATAAAAAATTTCCGCTTTGAGTATGTTTATCGTATTCGCTTAATTTCGTCCAACTACGCGAATAGTTTTAATGAAATCGACGTTCTGTATGCTGTTTATTCGCTATGTTCTATGCAGTTAGCATATATGTATATGCTAAGTTCTATTCGTGTTTAGTGTATGTTTATGTAATAGGTTAGCGTGTTTTTTTAAATTTATAAGTGATCCTTTGAGTTGCTGCTAATTGCTTATAATCGATTTATTTTTATTTTCATAAATTCATACGGACTTTTAGATGCTTTGAAAATTATACCATCATTTTCGTATCAGTATTTCAACGCATAAATTGAATAAAGTGTTTTCGAATTTTGTAATCGTCATGGCAGAGGAAAGGTCAAAAATATCCAAGCAAAACCGCTGACATAACTAGATATTTGGTGATAAAGGCGAATCTCTCAAGGTTAGATAATGCATCATTATGCGAAAGCGTGTCAGTCACTCTGTGTTCCAGGTCGCTTCGTATGACATTGTGTCTCTATACATATAATAAACACTTTGTTTTGTAATCTTTTGTTTACCGTCCATGAGGTCGTTACGATAGCGCGGAATGACTCATTTCCATTGTTGTTATACTTTTTTTTTTTTTTTGTAAGTAGCCGCGTAAGCACTATTGCCTGTGTCAAACGTCTCAAATTTCGAAACGTCGCACAGAGGTTTTGTCTGCACAGTGGTGATTTTTGAAGTAAAAACTTCTTTAGCGCCATGGGGTGATTCTCGAGAGGGGATAAACTTATAGATTCGCGTTACCAATGCTATGACGTCAGCCGTCAACATGCTACGATATGTCAAGTATAAGATGGCGTTTAAGTGGCCAGCACGCTCAGAGATAAATAATAAGATGTATCGCTGTCTTACATGTCTTGATTATGAATAAACTGTATGAAAATGTAGATAGTTATTGCTGGGAGCTCCGATAAATAAAAAAACACCATACAAATGTTATAATGTGACATATAAGGGTTATGTTAATAATTTCAATTGACAACTTATTGAATTTAAACATTATAAAGGTAGTTTTGTCCTAAGTTTTAATATCCGCCTGGATGCAGAATTTTAATCGTTTGGCCCCCAGACAATGGCATAAATTATACGAAATGTACTGACGTAAATAAGTAAACGTTATTTGCATAATTCGCTAGAGATGGGCCGAATATTTGTTTCATGTTCGAGTCTCCCAGTAAAAATTGTCACGTTGTAATTTTATTTTAATAATTAATTCCCTTTAGTATTCACATGAAGCGTTTAAATATTTACTCGTGTCTAATTTCAACTGTATTCATGATTTGTAGTAAATTTTGTTTAAAATGTTAGGATACTTCTGAGCTCGCGACTCCGCCAGCAGGGGCCCATGGCGTTTATTTAGCCAGCTCTCCCACCCTACAGTTTCGGCACTGCTATTCGGCCAAATATTCGGTTCAATCATAATAAACTATAATTTTATTTAACTAAGCTGTATATAATTAAATATAGTAAATAAATTAAATGTCTTGCTAAGTGTTATGAATGTTGTAGAATGAATAATTTTACGCGCTTGTGACTTATTTGCAACTAGCTGTGTGCCTGCGGCTCCGTCCGCGTGTCATATTTTTCATTCCGCGCAATTCTTCAATGCCTATAATCGTTTTTAAATAACCATTGGAAAGGAATTGTCGCTACTTTTTGTACATACCCTAAATTATAGGTATCTGGTACTAACAGAAAACTAAAGATATTTCTCACAAATGTAAACAGTTGCCAGTAAAACTGTGCATTGGATTCTACTTTGTGAACAATTTTACGACTTTATTTTTTTTATGCGGAATTTTATTATATTTTTCAAGCGTAAAATTCACCTAAGTTACGCCTTATCAGCCATCCACGAGCTATCCGAAGATTAGCCGGAACAAACAGACAAAATTAAAAAAAAATGGAACATTTAAATTCGGTCTGAATGTATTGTGTAACATTTTAGTATAGTTACCGTATATTAATTCATATGTAAAGGTCCGTGTAGTCTCGGCTTAAAAATAGTAACACCCCATATCTACCCGTGGATGTCGTAAAAGCCGACTAAGGGATACACTAGAGGGTGGGTAGCAGCATTCTTTTAGGACTACAAACACCTACTGCGATCCCCAACCCGCCTGCCAAGTGTGACGGTTATGGCAATTCCCCCCTTATCTTTGGGGGAGACCAAGTCTTGCAATGGACGCCTTTATGGATGGATATGTATTTAGTATAATGTTATTTATTTGTATACATTAGAGTGTAGATTAAACAGGAAATCGTCTTGTTACAGAGTCATGGGTGGAGTTAAATTCTGGCGGTGGACTCGCTGCCGTCGAAAACGAGTATATCCGGCTCCTCCGCGAAGCTCAGAGGGAAAGCAGGGACTCGTCCGTCAGACACTCGAGGGCCTCCAGCGTCAAGGGAAGGTGAGAACAGCAAAAAAAAAATTAGGCAGCCATGGGGGACTGCCGACAGAAATAACTCGAAACTTTGGGAATATTGTTTACTATCTGTTTGTCCGCGGTCGCGGCCGCGTTTCGCATATTCTTCACTGCGTTTTAATTTTTTTTACACGGAAACCTAATTATTTTCCAAAAATATTTAGTAATAAGATATTATACAAATATTTATCATTAATTGCTGCCCGTAAAACTGCATTGAATCGAATTTTATTTAAAATTGTATGATTTTTTTTTACTCGGGTCCCTAATCATTTTCCAAAATTCCAAAGTTACCCAGATTAACTTCAGCTATCTACCAGAAAATTCCCGTCAAAATCGGTCCAGTCGTTCCGGAGGTTACCCATTACAAACAGACAGACAGACAATTAATGTAAATGTAATGTAATAATAAAGCCAGTCATAAAGCCTGCCAAAGGAAGTGAAACCTATTCACGAAATAATTTAAAAAAAACCGTATCCATATGTTGAGGTTCTGAACCTACGACCTTGCTTACGAGTGATTATTAAGTCGGACGTCAAACCGCTCGACCATACGTGCATATATGACAAGCTTGTACGTAACAATCTGGATACAATCTCAACATAAATGTAAAACGTTCGGTGACGATGACGCGAATTCCATGTTTTTTGTTCATCCAAAAAATTGCTCAAAGCGCCTAAAGTAGTTTTCACTTCAAAAATAAATTTGACATTACAAACAGACACATCAATTTTATTTATTACTATAGATGACAAGTAATTTTTGAATAAAAAGTTGTCAATTTTTTGTGATGTCCTTCAAACAAAATTAATGTCCGCCATAGTAACAACATGAATCTATAAGATTTCCCCTACCGAGAATCCCTTAGCACAGTTAAAGAAGTTTGCACTTCAACAACCAGTAAACATACATTATGTAACGAAAGTTGCGGGCATATACTAGTTTATTTTATGACAATCACTTCTGTCGGCCCTACGTGAATATTATGTTATATATTTTACATGTTATTATGTATTGGACATGAGGGATAGTAAATAGATACACTGTATCAAATGACTTGCGGTCTGAACGGCGCCAGCTGCACTTGAACGGTATCACAGTATTCCGCCTAGATTCTTTTTCCTAAGCTAAAAAATAGTCTGTAGCCGCCTGGGGATAACTAAAATCCTGTATATATGTATATAGGCATAGGTGAATCTCCCATAAAAAAGAGAAGGGCCGCAGCTTGGTTCTTCAAAGAGAAAGGGATGTCTAATGAGGTTATGCCAGATAATTGGGATAATTAGAATTAGGTACCTAATCTATCACAAACTCGTAAGTAATAAGTTAAATTTCAAATTGTGTAATTATCACAAAATAATTTTAAAAATAAACTTTCCTTTTACGATCGCTTGAAACCATATTAAAAAAAAATTATTATAAACAATTATGTATATTGGCAGCACTGCCTTCAGACGGTGTTTTTCAACAGTTTTAAAATAACATAGTTGTTTAACTAAACTAGAAAAAACAATCTTTATTTAATTAGTTTTTATTTATATTAAAAAAAAACAATATAAAATAAATAGATTTGGGTTGTAATGCGGGATCAACCTGAAGCCTGTATGTGACTTTAAACATTTGGAAATAATATATTTTAAAATTACTATTATTTCATATCTTTTTTATATAAATGTAATATAGCGTCGGATAGAACATATAGTCGTTTCTCACAATATAATCTTGCCTAATGATAAGTAGCGACGATGTAACCCCTTGAGCACTAACCTGGCGTTTATGCCAGCTTTCTATTGTTTTCCTATTGTCTCATTTTTATGGGTAATCGACATATAATAGATTTTCAGTGTTTTTATACTGTATAGATCAGTGCTTTGACCACAATCTCACCTGATGGCAAGTGATGACGTACTCCAGGACTTACAAGTGACACTGCCGGAATACACTTATAAGTTGAGGGTGGGTACCTCCTGAGGCGTTTATTATTAGAAAACGTCCTATCACCATGCCATGTTTTTCTCACAATGTTTTCCTCCACCGAAAGCTCAGGTTTATTACATTGTTGGATAGATCGGGTTCTAACCTACGTCCATTAACGCGGAATCTGATCGCTTTGCCAGCCGAAACCTCATGGCTAAAAATTTGTCTGAGTGAGGGTTTGCTAGATTCATTCCCGTACTCAAAAGCTATTATTATTAGAAAATCATTTATAGTCTGTTATGATTACTAGATTCTCACTAAGCCAACAAAAACGTGTTTCCTAAGTGTTCAAGTGAACTTGTCGGACTGGTCTGCAAGCTGGTCTAGACTCAATCTCTTTGTTGTTTATAATTTACTTAAAAAAGGCTAATAATATTATCTATTCCGGAAAATAATTTCGTCTTATTAATTAATTTGTTCGATGTATTAAGTACTAGCTGTTTGCCCGCGGCTCCGCCCTCGTTTCAAATATATACTTCAGTGCGTAATATAGTTTTTATTGAAAACAATGTTTCGGTGGTCACTATTTTTTGGTTATTGTTTTTGGTACTAACAGAAAGCAGAGATAGATCTTTCTTTAAAGCACTTGACGGTAAAACTGACCATTGAATCGGACTTTATTCATAATTTTACAACTTTGAGACCAGTTGGTACAAACACACGGACAGAAAAAGTTTAAAAAATATAATTTATACATCAACTATCGTACATACAGACGTTGCCTTATATATACACTGGCTGTATTTCCGCGGCTATGCGCCCGCGTTTCATATGTTTTTGACTGCGTTTTAATTTTTTTAAACAGAACACTAATTTTTTTCGGTACTAAGATAAAGTAAATCTATTTTTCACAAATTTCTTTTCGTGAAACTAAAGTACCCGAAGTTACGTGGAGTAACTTCAGCTATCTAACAAAAAAAGTCCCGTCAAAATAGGTCCAGCCGTTCCGGAGATTACCCGGAAGAAAAAAAGACAGACTGACAAAAATATATTTTTGGTATAGGTATCGTATATACATTCATACGTATTTAGTAAACAAACACCATTTTGATATCTTCAGACTCGACTTTGTTTTATTTATGTAAACTTAACGTAAGTTTCAATAAAATGGTAGTGACACTTTGTTAGAACTTTCATTGGTTTTTGTTTTTTTAAATCACTTCGTGCATTCGCCTCATTCACTCAATAACTCTTTAGGGTTTCGTAAGCATCCGATGGGGGTCTGAATAGTTATTGGGTAATTTTTCCTTCTTTTTTTTTTCAAAATTACGCCAAGGCTTACGTGGTCATGGCGGGTAATGTGACAGGGGAGACTGTCAAAAATGTCCAAAATTTGATTCTACATTTCTTGATCGACCCCTTACATATCAAATATTTGTATTATGTAAACGCAATTAACAAGTATACCTGTTTCCACCAGCCCCAAGTCGCCGCCGAACAGCCCAAACCTTGAACCGTCCACTGAAGATGAGCTGAAGGGTGTTTACATCAACTGCTGGAGGGTGAGTCTACGCTATCGATTCGTTATCATCACATATTGTGGTTAAGTTACTGAAAAAAGCAAAACATGTGTGCAGTCTACTGTAGAAGTGTTACCTTCAGAACACCTGTAAACAAGGAGTAGGTAGGCTTCGAACCACCGCACTAATATGAAAACGTGAAAATAATAAATACTATATTAAATGTATCTAATTCTCTCGCACGTTCAAATCTATAGATTTGTATCTCTGTCTCTTTTTATTATCGCCTTTACGTTTCATCGAGTTACGAATAACGAGTCGCTAAATAAATTTTCACTGTAATAAAACACCTAGAACTAGAGATTAATTCAGCCAGGACAGGGCATTTTGGTTTATAGTTGTATTGTGGTAGGGCTTTTATAATGCTCTCCTGGTTATTGAGCCTGTTTTAGCTCAAGGAGTCTGCTTCTTGAATATCTACCTACAGTAGTAGAACTGTGTCAATTTTAGCTCAATCGTAACGAAAGAGGGCCTATTGGTTAAATCTCATGGATAGTGTGTTTTGATAATATTACTTGATTGATAAAAATGATGAATAACTGAAGGTTAGGTTACACAGCAAATAGGTATATGTTGGTATAGGTATATCACAATGCACAATAGCAACACATAGATCAGAAATAGAATAAGATTGTAAAATAGAAATAAGATGAAAACAATAAAACCACAGAAAAAAAAAAAAAAAAAAAATAGGGTAAAGCAAAAAAAAAAAGTAAACAAAACTCGGATTATGTCTGAGATGTAACGGGACTAAATAAAATAAAAGTTACTTGATAGATAGCCTGGATAGATTGTTCAGCGTGAGATGATGAGATGAGAAAATTTGTCGTGGTAGATGAAGTGCATGTGGGTAAAATTCCATATTCATAGTCATGAATATGAATATGGAAGGATGAAAAAGTAGATAAAGGCCAAAGAAAGTGCACGGAGTGTGTGAGGGATAATATCAAAGAAAAAAAGAAGTAAATGACGACTGTTAAGTACATAAATAATATAAAAAAAGGATTCTAATGCATGTCGATTGATTTTATGTTCCCGAGAGCTTTTATAATTATTTTTGTTAGACGTAAAGGTGGTATGGTTTTTTAGCATTGTCGTAGGGTATTTTCTAATGCCCACCTATTTAGCTACCACCCTCGAGTTTAAAAACCTGTCACCAAGCACAAATAGGGGTGCTCTGGCTTAGGTTTATTTTTACTGACGTACTATTATTAATACCTTTGTTCTCATTATTCCAGGACGATTCCAGCGACTGGGTCTGGGAATGGAGTAGTAGTAGACCGGATCAGTTGCCACCGAAGTAAGTCGCTCAATGTCATAAACTTTTGTGAAATAACACTAGTGAATTTAATTCCCGTCTTTTCTCTCTTTTATTTCTCACTCTCTATATCGGGTAAAAGAGCTTTCAGAGTGCCACCGAACCGTGGTTGCGCTTAAATTATTTATTTACAATTTATGTAAAAAGGCGGACTTAATTTCTGAGGCATTCTCTACCAGGCAGCTTTGGAGGCGTTAACAAAAGTGCAACGGACCTCAGTTTAGGCTGTAATGGGTGTAATTAGTTGGTTAAGCAATTCTTCGAGCAATGTCGGTTACTTTGGTTCTTTTGCGGATCTCTTCATTCGTAATTGTAACCGACATTGCCCGAAGAATTGATAAGCATAAATGGGCAGTGAGTTGGGCAAATTGCTCGCAGAACCAATGCCCGATGGGGTCAACGGAATTTCGAATGCCTACCATGCACCGAAAAACGTAGCATGGATAGGCCCCGCACAAGGTGGACCGACGACCTGGTGAAGGTCGTGGGAATCCGCTGGATGCGAGTGGCGTAAGACCGATTGTCGTGGAAATCATTGGGGAAGACCTATATCAAACAGTGGACGACTTTCGGTTGCTTAAGGGAAACTCTGGATCTCAAGGTCTCTGTATCATGCTGGTAATAGGGGAAAAGTTTCTCCAATAGTGGATCAGAACTTGTCCTGGTTGTTGGTGTAAGGGCTCCAGAACGACTAGGAGATTGCTTAATTTTTCCGTGCTAATTTCTACTCAGGGATTGGAAATTTAAGCATCCTCAGAGTGCCCGAGGACCACCGTCAGCCACTTCATCTATCGAAGTTCTCGAACAGCAGCTGGCACCCCCCGTCATGCAACAGGTAAAAGCGGGATTTAATCCCAAATAGTTCATAGAAAGTCGATTTCACAGTAATATTTTTACATAACTTATTACAGCCATAATCTTCTGATTCATACGTATTAAGTGATAAACTAACTGATGATTAACTAAGTTTGAACTAAAACAATGTATGTAAACAAAATGGCCGCCCTTTGTTTGAGCTTTCGAGGGAGTTTTTATGACAACTTAAAATTCACATTCATTATTTCCAATGGACTTCACTTGTAACGCAAATTATATAATTTAAAACGCCACAAATATATATGGTATGGAATTCTATATATATGGTAAAGTTTGGTTTTAAATGTATTACCAGAGTCACTGTCTGTCTGTGCGTCGCACTTGCCTGTTTAGCCGCGGAGCGATAGCGGCTGTGCTAGTCACCAACATTGTATCCCTCCTGCTGGGGGCTGGAATTGGGTAATTATCTATAATTAATAAATAAAATTAAAGAGACTGTTTGTGTTGTCAATTTTTTTTTTACTAAATTGATATGAGTGTTATATACGACACGTATACAAAAAAAAAAGCCAAAGTTTTAAATATTTTGTCTGTCTGTCAAACGTTTTTTTTTTTCTCTCAAAAATTATCAATTAAATTTTAAGTTAATATACAATATTTAAACCGTCTGTATGTATGTATTTTATTTAGTAATTTTGTAAGAGATCTCTCTTTTAGTCGTTATTAATTTCGAATATAAAATTTAAAAAAAAATGTCAGTATTTGCATTTGTGTGTGTTGTTACGAAATCGAGGAGGGATAAACGCTAGGCTTAGATTGTAATAAATAAACGCACCCTAATCACATACATGTAATTTTTTTTTATGTTCATAATTACAGGGTATGGTTAAGCAAGAAGGGCATGTTGCCCCCGAGATTGATCATCATCAACTGAACGATACAAGACTGAAAATGATGAACGCTATGACAATCGAAGAATATTTCCCAGCGGTGGGCACCACTACACAGATACCATCGGCTAAAGAAAATGTGGTAACGGTAGTGTGGGTAGTCAGATAAATATTCATGTATACATGTAGCTATTGTAGGACGTTCAATTTAATACACTGGTTAATTTTATTTGGCAGGATGCTTACTTGGGTATTTGTAGAAGCTGATATTTTTTTTTTTAAGTAATTAATTAAATATAACAACATTTGTTTTTCAAATAGGATTTTGTTGTTTGTTAACTGAATTTTAAACATTTAGACAGCCATAAAACATTTAAAATAACAATTTATCAATTTTATTTTACTCAACCGCTCACTTTAAGAATGTGTTTTTTTCTAAACCATGTTTTAAAACAACCGATTCATAACTTAATTTTTATGAATTGCATATATGCAAAGTTGCAGACATAAATTAAAAAAAAAAACTACACGCCAATCTCTCACAACGTCATTTTTTTTAATTAGGTCACTTTTATTGTGACGAAGCGAATATATTTGTGTGGAAATATCGGATATGTTTGTTAAAAAAAATTATATTATCACGTTATTAGAAGTCCCATCCATTTAATTAGAAAATAATTTTCCGGTAATTGACTAAAGAAAAATGGCATAATTAATATAAAACATAATTTATTATTCTTGTAAGAATGTACGTTTTTGAACGAAATAAAAAAAACACTAACTGTAAATGATATAAATCTTATTTTATTTCCTTATAACTAGCGGAAGTTAGTGACTATCTATCCTTTTTAGCTTCATTTTAAATGTAATTCATTCAATGTCACATTTGTCGATTCAGTATATAACGATGATAATATATATATGATGTTCTTAAATTATTTACAAAAAAAACTTGCTGGATACATATTAGCACCATGTATGTAAAAATGGGAATGAAACAATTACATTTTAAATTTATTGTCCTACATATAAGAAACACGCTGTATATTGTTATATTTAATAAATTTAAATAATGTGCCACGGAGAAGAACTGATGAGGAACTACGTGAATATATTCTTCGAATGTCATAAAGCTGGTATCTTATAGTCATGTCACACATCGAATATTATTTATATATACATACATATATAGAAATGTATGTATATACAATGCAAATTACCAACACTTTTTGACAATGCAAATTGCCACATACATAGAAATATTATTTTTCACAGAGAATTAGCAACATATCAAATTATATATAGTTCAATTACCTTATCGCCATGAAAATCGATCAAGTATGGAAAATATTTTTTTAATAAATTGGTACATTAACAGTTAATACAACAGTATCGCCATATGAAGATTTTGTATATTATTTATATTGATAATTATCATGATAAGTATCTGATAATTATCACAGTAAATAGTGTTTACTCACAATGATAATTATCACCTTTTTTATGGATGTATATATATATTTTTTTATTTTAATCTTTTCGTATACAGGCATCTAGAAGGGCTTAGATTTTTTTCATTAGAGACAGTTGTTTTTTTTATTCTTCATGATAACTACAATGTAATTATTTAATGAATAAAACACATGTACGTTTCTAATGATTTTAATATAAATAATAATCGATGTGTGGGACACGTATTTAGAGGGGGATAGATTATTATATAAGAAATAAATACTTGTATTTTTGAAGTATGCTACTATTATAGGACCACCATTTTGTATTTTTTTTTCTTACACACTCAAATCTCTATGAATTGTCAGATCTGTCGATTGGCGTATGTAGGTGTGAGTGAATTTAATGGAGAAAAACGTAAATTAAAAATACCATATTTTAAACAATAAAAACCTACAATATGACAGGTTAAGGTTAACTGCCCAAATTACAATTCGTCTCTATTTCAATTGTGCTTTTTAGATACGAGATAGACACCTCAACTCTGGGTTGCTAACTCTAATTATTAAAAAACTCCTAGACGCAAAGAAAACAAAAAAATATTTGCCTCTAAAATAAAAAAAATACGTCTATTGACAGATTTGAGAGTAAACTCAAATATTTACTAATAAAATATATTAAAAAAATCATAAAAAAAAAACACGCAACTTAGTCGTTAAGCGTATTCGAGAGAATTTTGTTAGTATGTAGGATGTTAGAGGATAATGGAAATCAGATTTTGTTTTTTTTTTCTACTCTTTATATAATAATGCAAAGGTCTCTTTCAATTACGGCCTAATGGTTACGTCAAAGAAATGCAGCGTGGTTGTAGAATTAAGAATAATGTCTTATGTTTCGGGTATTCCCCTGCTTTAGTGCAGATGCTATGTAGGCCGGGGTTATTTGAAAGATATTCGCGTTTAGAGTCGCTGAAATGTGACGTACATTTTTTACCCCCCTACACCGTGTCAGCATTAGTAAGCAAAACATTATTTTGCCATAAATGCTTATTTTATTTTAATATATATTTTAAATTCATAATAAGTTTATTTTTGATCAATTGAAGCGTGTTAAAACATGGATACAGGTATCCGTTATTAAGACATGAAGCTGGTTTAAACATAAAAAAACAGTTTTTTCCAACGTATTGAGTTTTTGTCTTTTGTCGGCAGTCCACACGGCTGCTTACTTTTTATTAATGATTTTCACATTTCGATGACGTAACGTTAGTTCAAATTATGAAGAAAAGAGAATAATAACTTCTTTCATAACATTGGTAATAGACAATAATTTACACTTAAACTCTTTAGGGCATAATGGAGGAGTTATTTCTAACGGAAATCCTGTTGCGTTACGGAAGAACGTTTCAAAATTAAAAGATAATTGTTTTAAAGTGATTTTTAATACGAAAACCTCATAAGGTTTTTTTTTCATTGTGCGTAATCTTTTCACGGCTTTTAAATAAGATATCATTGTCTTCGTGGACAATATTAATATTGAAAGATAATGAATATTTTCTCTTGATCGCATCCCGTTTTTATTTATTTAGATATATCTCTTTCTATTATTATTTCATACGTAAAAAATCATACAAAATTGATTTTATAAATTTTAGACCATTAATGTCACTTGAGTAAAGTAATTTCTGTTACTAATTTTATCTCCGCCATGCTCAAAGGTGTTAATTTTAAAAACTTCTTATAAGATTTGTCGCTGAAGGCTTGAATTATTTTATTCTTGCATAAAAAAATGCAAAGTGGATCAGTTATAACTAGAAATGAATTATTGATTAAATCTGTGGGTATATAAAGTTATCAAGGCAATTCATATATTAAAATGTGAATCTACATAAAACCGTTCGATAATTCATTTCTATAAATACGATTAGTCTATGAAGTTAATACAAAAGTTAATGTTTTATTACAAGTCTTCAGTCATTGCCACATTTTAACTTACCTAATATCGTCACTTGTGCAGCTTTACTGGGGATTTTATTACTTAGAAGCCCCGTTATTGGCTTCAAATATAAAAAGCATAATATTTTTCTATTATCTGGGTAGTTATATTTATTTTAACAGCGATAACGCTTATTTTGTGTCCAAATAAGTATATGTAATATTCCAATATAATTTAGATAATAAAAAACCAAAATGCCTACTTCTCGCTGTCATTGTATTTATCATTTGTGACTTGTGATATGTATATTTAATTTTCCCATAAATTTTCATATTGTACTTTATTTATTCTGTTCATTAGAGGCATTTCAAAATCATATTAACGTTTATTTTTAATTACATATTTGAAAAAGGAAAAATAACTAATCTAGATATCGGCTAAGGCTGAATGACCGTTTTCCTTTGCCCGTATTATTTTAATGAAACTAAAAAACTTCTTTTGCCTGCTTCTTTTGTATTGTATACAAAATAATTTTATTGCATTACATGTATTTTATTATATCGTTTAATTATTCTAAAATATAGAATCTATTTTTTAGGTTATAAATGAGTTTCAATTTGCTAGATTTTGTAATAATCATATTTTTATTTCGAATTTACTTTATCAAGCGACGCGACTTTATCGCTTGTTCTAAAGTTCAATGGACTTATATAATGGCAATAAATAACCTACTTGTCGTATGTAAGAACGAGAAAAAATAATTGTAAATATATATTTGTGTGTCATCTTTAATTATCATTAATATGTAAGTGCTATAATAAATATAAGAATATGCATTTTGATTATTCATTTTGTTTTATTACATTTAACCTAGAACTTCTCACTTTTAAACTTTCATTACTTTTGTAGATAAAAAAACCAAGTAAACACAGCGAAAGGTGTGTGTCAGTCAAATCAAAATTTCTTATTCAATTTAGGACCTGTAAAGGTGCTTATGAGCGACAAAAAAACAGTTGTGAAAACCGGTCAAAAAGATCCGGTAAAAAGCTGGATTTGGTTTTTTTAATTAAATGTTTTTTTATGTGGAAATTACATAAATGTTACACTGTTTTAGCGGAAGGACAGGGAGAGGTTTCATTTCTAGACTTCATTATGGTATCATACGAAATTATATAGTCTGCCTGACCTCATGGAACAGAGGTGTTATGTATACAGATTTAAAGTGTGACCATTCGGCTCGGTTTTGGTTAAGCTAAGTTCTCTATGCTTTGGGTGAAATCTGTACTTGTCATTTAGCGGTTCTAATTTTTAATCCATTACTTTACAGTACCTATTTATGCAATATCGATGGCATTTTACGTTACGTAGTATTTGATATTGTGAACCTCAGATAAAATAATCGAAATTAGAATCTATATATGGAGTTAAAAAATTATGTTTAAATTTAGCTTAAACAGTTTTTTTTACGCATGACAAAATAACTTAAAACGAAACATACCATCAATAAGCATACCAGCCGAAAATTGTAAATAGATATCTACAAAATGTCGTTGATATGTCCTAGAGTATATCCAAATAATTCTCGCAATAAATAAATATTTACAAACTTTTAAAATTAATAAATGTAATCTTAACTGAAGTTTTTAAAGTTATTAGCTGTTAAACTGATACAATAATACAGTAGAATTTTGATTTCATTATTTGCAACATTGGTTATTTTCTGTCAAATTAGGCTCAAAAGGGCCTGAACCCAGGGCAATTTACATAAGTTAATAAAAAAAACGCTGTCAAATTATACGAGCAGCACATCGTTACAAAAAATATTCAATAAAATTTCATCATTTATCCTATATGTTATCAATTTAAATTACTTATTAATTAATAAATATGTCAACCGTCGTGTCCGACTGTTTCACAATTGGTAGTATAGTTGCCACTCGTACTTGTTACAATGAGAATATACAGGGCGAAGTGTTGGCTTTCGATCCTCAGACAAAAATGTTAATATTGAAGTGTCCGTCATCGAGCGGTAATCCTAAACGGCACGACGTGAACATCGTTAACCTGTCCCTCGTCAGCGACGTACAGATCAAGAAGGAAGTTACCACAGTACCCGAACAACCGCAAACTCTAAACCTGCATAGACTTAATACAAGAGTCAGGAATTCTATAGAAAACAAACGCAGACTGGTTAGTACCTATTCCTTTTATTATTTATATTATGACTGGTTCAAACATTCAATCCTTAATTCACTTAGAAGTCTCTATAGCACCATAATCCTTATTACATACATCCTACACTTTTATATTGTTCTATCATGTACTAATAAAGATGATTATGAGATAAATTGTATTGTAAGGAGCCTAAATACTTAGTTTAAAACCTGAATATATAAAAGTACACAGAGTGATTAAACTATAAAAATGTATAGAATTAGTGTCTGTAATTGCTGATGAGTATACTATTTGTTGAAATTATTGGGTTTACTGTAAAATATAGTTTATTCAGAAATAATGAATGTTGTCTCTCACAAGTATTCTTTTAATTATATTTTAGGAATATTAAATTAACTTAATATTGTTGTGTTAACTTAATGCTATATGATGGTATATATATACAGTTTATTTATTATTATATATTAAATAAATTCGTAAATTTTTGTATTGAATGAAAATAAATGTTTATTCAATAAATAGTCATCGTTATCTGGAAAAAAAATCGTAATATTTTATTTTATCACTATGACATATTTAGTTCCTATCACAATCTGTTCTTTTCTGCATATTACTTTTACAAAATAATGTCGATGTTTCACATCTGCCAAGCTTACCGTAATGGCTCACATTTTTTTTAATGAGTTTTTTATTAACTTAATTAATTAAAAAAAAATATGAGTTAACAATATGATTGTAGAAAGTAACCTACCAGTCTGAGAGTCTTACAGATTTATTGCTCATAATACAAATCTAGTCCTGATTCTATATAAGTATTTTGTTGGCTCACTAGTGCTTACTTATTAAAGTTTTTCACTGTATTAAGATAAGATTTAATCTGAAAATTAACTTTGATGTTTAATAAGACCTTAATATTATGAATTTACCTAATTTTTACAATGAGTGACACATGTACTTTCATTTTTTTCCATACTGGAGTCAGATTTAGATGTAAATCTATGTGCAGGCGGCTGCACCCTCTTTTCATATATTATTCACTGTGTTTTAATTTTTTTATGCGGAACCATAATTATTTTTGAAAATTAAAAGTGCCCTAAGTTATGCAGAGTATCTTCAGCTATCTACCAAAAAAGTCTCATCAAAATTGGTCCACCTGTTCCAGAGATTACCCATTAAAACTAAATAGAGAACTAAATAGGCTTTCTGGATTTTCAATATAAAAAGAGAGTTTGAATTTACATCTATGTGGTATTTATACCAAAAAACATTATAAATATTGAATTATAAGTAGTGTCTGTTTCCTTTTCCTCTGGCTAATCTCTTAAATGGCTAGATCCATTTTGCCCCTCTGTCATATAGCTGATATAACAAGGACTAACTTAGACTACTTTTATTGTGGGAAACTATTTTTGAGAAATGTATTTGCTTTCTTATTGTACATTTTAAAATTTTCATGTTTCATTTATAGCTAAAATTATTGAAAAATGGGTCTTAGCATGCTACCTCTTTTCTATCCCTTATTATCTAGGGTTTTTTTTATTATCTAGTACAAAAAATAGGGTTCAATTTTGTATTCTTACTTGCTCAAATATCAAGAAAAATTTGATAATAGAAAAACAATTGGAATCTGTAAATGACCGGTTCATGCTTTAACAGTTAATTGTCACTCTGGCAGGCTATAATTTACTTGCTTTTTGAAATGAGATAGATATGATAGATCACATAGATATGAGAGTAAAGATAAATTCAGCTAAAAATAGTGACCATCAAAATATCAATGTTATATAGAATATGATATGTGAGGGAAATATAATATTAAAATCATGTTGCAGACACAAATTTTCATGTTAAGTAAATGTTTAAATTAAATCTTCCCAAAGTCCCTACATACATGTTTTACGAACTGAAATATTATTTCCAGGTGTCAGCTCTATCTGCCTGCCTGGATCCTGAAGGTCAGCGATTATTCCTGGCTATCGCACGGGTCATAGATGACGTGTCCTGGGCCGGACAGAATATCCGAGTCTATAATGAAGTTATAATTACACCTCCCTACAAGGTAATCAGTTAATTCTATATCTACTTATTTACTATAGTTAAATAATAATAAACCAGAAGTTTTGTCTGTACATTTATTTAGTTTTTAGGTATATTTTAGCGGTTACTCATCTTGAATCTGACAATGAAATTTTTATCACACTTTGTATGCAGAAAATCTATATCAAGGAGCTGTTGATAGGTTATACAGATTTACGGAATTATTGTTAGAATTCGTAAAAAAAAAACCATTGGGACAGCCCACAGAAGTGACAACTCGAAACTTTACAAAAAAACTTTTTTTAATGTTTACTTTGCATAATTTGTTAATTTAAATTATTAACATAACCTAACATTTAACATTTTTCTGGTTGTTGTCTATTGGCGCATTAAGCTATAATTTTATTCATTTTAATATAGTTTATTTATAATCGAAACATATGATAGGTCGTCTTATGCCATATTTAAGAAACGGGGTATTAATTCCACTTGTGTTTTATTTCCAGGTAGACAACGTCTTAGGGGAAAAGGATTCGAAACCGTATAATTATATAAAGAAGTTCGTCGAAAGACATTGGCGCGAGCATAGAGACTTTACGACGAACACCACAGTCGGACATCAACATTAGAACAAGACTATTCCAAAATTATTATTTATGTTTCTTTTATTAAAACACCTGTTTGTAGAGACATGTATTAGTAATGGAGTCTACTGCATACAACTTTCTAGATGGGATTCTGTTAACGGGGGGCGCTGAATTTTTTTCCGAAATAAATATATATTATATGAATTTAGAAAAATTTAAAATAATGTGTTTTATTTTCTCTTTTTTTTAATGATTATAAATTATAGGTTCGGGGATTTTGGTACTTACAATTTTGTGTGACATTGAGTGACCAACATCGATTCACAAGATCTCCGACATTAAAATTAAATCTTTATAAATTAAAAAAATCCAAGTTTAGATAAATCTGAATCTAAAAGTGAACTTTTAATAATAGTCAATAAAGACGTACAAATGGTAAGGTGTCATAAATATGTTTGTGTCAATTTAAAGTTAGAAACGGTACGAACTGAAATAAATGTTATATTATTGTAACAATCTATATTAATCAAAGGGTATAGTGATATTTTGTCTATAGTAGGAACTCACATATGAGATAAACTTTTTATATGGAAAAAATAAAACGAAATTAAATTATAAAAGGTTGAGGAAAGACTTTTCGCACATAGTATGTATAAACTTGTAAAATCTTGGCTGTACTGTTTGTTTCGGGCTGCTTTAGATGACATTGAAAATAAAAAAAAATCTTTATTCAATTCAGGCCCTAAGAAGGCGCTTATGAACGCCTAAAACACTATCAGAACTAATTGTCAGGTAAATCGGTAATGTTACTTGGGATCTTATTGTAAAACCGAATACTATTACCCATAAAGCTTTTATTTGACTTACTTAGCCTAAAGCGTGGGACATTCACTAGATCGAGCTTGTCTTAATTTCTACGAACATGCATAACTTATCGAAGATGTATTGGGAGGGCAAAGTTAAGATACCGTATTCTTGAAACTCGTTCTTTAGAGATTCGCGAGGTCCCATATTGTATATTGCTCGAACAACTCTCTTTTGTAGCGTAATAATGGTGTCTACCTCTGCTGCTGTACCCCACAGCAAAATTCCGTAAGACATTAAGCTATGAAAGTAAGCAAAATAGACTAACATAGCAGTAGCAATATCCGTCAACTGGCGAATTTCTCGAACCACAAAAGCAGCGGAGCTAAGCCTTCCTGCCAAAGTTTTAATATGCGGGCCCCATTGTAACTTATTATGAAGTATGATACCTAAAAACAGTTTTGTCAACTAAGCCTACTAAATTCCTTTCTATCTCTAACTTACATACGTTACACATTGGGCAACGTAAATTTAATACATTTCGTTGTTTAGTATTTAGAAGTAAACTATTTAAGGCAGACCTTTTAGAAATGTTTGGTAGTATTATTTAAGAGCCTCTGATTTTTTTCTTTTTCCTCTAAATATAAGTGAAGTATCGTCTGCAAAAAGAACCATATCAGCTGAGTTATTAACCATTAGCGGTAAGTCATTAATATAAACCTGGAATAAAAACGGTCCCTAAATCGACCCCTGCGGAACACCGATTCTAACTAATGATCCAGTAGAGGTAACCCCATTTACATTTACTTTCTGTCTTTCTGACAGCGGTTTGTTAAATAAGAGGTCAAGAAGGAGACAGAGGTTTCAGAAACACCATAATGTTTTAGTTTCGGTATAAGTGTATTGTGATCACCGTAGTCAAAGGCCTTTGAGAGATCGCAGAATACACCTGTTTCATCCTGCCAATTCTCCCAATATATGACTTATTAACATTGCACCAGCGTCAATGGTATATTTGGATTTCGGGAAACGAAACTGCCGACCATCTAAAATCTTAAGCATAATCTTTTCAAAAATTTTACTAATTGATGGAAGTACTGAAATTGGTATATAATTTTCAAGACTACTTCTACAACCTGATTTAAATGAGGGTACCACTTTACTTATTTTCATTAAATTAGGGAAAGTGCCTGTTGCTATGCTTCCGTTGAATATGTTGGCCAAATATGATGAAATAAAAACAATCATGGATTCAAGAACCATTACCGACATTCTCCATATGTCTTGCGTATGTTTTTAATTTAATTGCTTTAAGGCTTTTAATATGTCATCTGCAGTAATAGATGTAAAATAGAATTTTGAATTTATAGGGGTACTTACTTAAGTTATTAAGCAGCAATGCGGCACCATGGGGCGATGAAGTTATATAGTGTTTTGTAACTTCAAGAGGTATGTTAGTGAAGTAGTCCTGAAAAACAGTTGCTACCTCTGAAATGTTTGAAATATGTACTCCATCAACGTTCAGATTAAGTGTATTATTATTTATTTTACTATTTCTTGTTTCTTTATTTATGATATGCCAGACGGTTTTGGCCTTATTTTTGTACTCGAGAACTTTATTTCCTTAAAAATTTGCTTTGTTTTCTATACATACACGTTTAAAAGTTTTTGAATATTCCCTGACTTATGTCTTATACATGAAATGATGAATTAGTAGTTAGGGATTTTTTATAATATAGTTCATATAAACTCTCTCCACTTTTACTTATTCCTTTAGTTGCCCATTGACTGAATGCAATTTTTTTCCTGTCGATAAAACCTTTATTGGGCATTGTTTATTAAATTCATTGTTAATAATCTTAACCTAGTGTCGTTATTTGGATCTCGATTGTTAAAGTTATTTCTGACAATTTCTGGCGAATATTTTTATTTCAACTATCTAATCTACTATTGGATATAAGTCTGGTCGTTTTCATACAGTCATTAGATTTATGACAGTTAATTTTAGCGAGTTGTCCTTTATGATCAGTCCGTATTCCAGATATTATACCACCGCAATGGTTTAGAAATAAGTAAAAATATTGTCTATACAAGACGCAGTGTGAGCCGTAGTTCTTGTTAGTTCGTTAAAGAGTGGATTAAAATTATATGATCTAAACAAGGAAATGAACATAGTGACCTCTGGTATCGAGCTTAAAATATGTATTTTAAAATCACCTTAAACTAACACTCGCTTTTTGGAATTAAAAACTTTTAATAAAATAACCTCCATTGTTTGTAATTTGACGCTGGAGGTATATAAACACATAATATAATTAAATCTACCATCTCTACGCAAGCCACTTCACAGACACGGTCTATAGAGAGACTACATATATCTTTTCGGTTTTAAGGATTAAATTATTTTTAGATAGTAAAATGCAACCACCACCAGCGATTGTTCTATGATACACTACCAACCCAAAAGTGGTCCACACTTCATCAAATAACATCCTATCCGGTTTGAGCCAAGTTTCTGTAAAATATAATATATTTAGTCTCTCTCTATCTAATAATAGGTCTATATCTAATATTTTGCCGGAGAAGCGATTAATGTTTTGATGATAAACTGTAAAGTAACACTGCTAATTTGTCTTAGCTATTGGTTTAAAATAGTAACAGCAGTATCATTCGTTGAACTAGATGATACTGCCGTGTCACTTAACCTATTTATATTATATGCTATCATTGTAGCTATGTTTTGTTTATACATATTGGTAAGGTACATCCTTATTAAAAAGGTTACATTTGAAAAAACATCCAATTACCTAGTAAGAGGTTGTTCTATTTATTTTTCTGTCTGTCTGAGAATCCAATGAAGAAAATTCATTTATATATATATATATATATAAAAAAAATTATTACTAAATTTTTAAAATCGAGTATGCACCAATTATTACCTATGCACTTTCGCCATATTTCATTGCTGAAAAAATCATAAGACCAACAAAATCTTTTATAGCGATTTAGTCAGAATCATTGAAATAAAAAAAAATCCATGCAAGATATTATCCAACTTCCGAAAAAAGTGGTAATCTGTTGGAGCAAGATGGGTGGGAAACGTTCCAACCGCAGGTCCCCTAATGTAACAACCATCTGTCGTGAAGTATGATGTCTAGCAATGGGTCACATAGGTCATTGTGAGGTACCACTGTGGGGCGCACTTTTATGGATTATGAAGCTGATAGCATCATTGACATATTCTTATGAGCTGATAAACGCGATTTCACTATAGATTTTTTATGGCATTAACATACTATGATATCAATTTCGACAACCTAATTCGGTAAGTATATGTAAACTCGGTTTAGAGTTGACCAAAATTGTTTTGAGACATCGCATGCTGCACACATACCGTCCAAGGGCCGCAGTTTGACGACCACTGGGCTAGAGATATTGACCAGTCTGTTGTTTAACGGCTAGCTTTTCCATCAATTCTTGCATCTATAGTAAACTACATAATTATACTATCAGCAAATAACATAGGCTATATTTTATTTTTTAAAGTGAAATCTAGCGGCGTTGAGCGATTCTCAGTATGGGCAATTCTTATGGATTCACGTTACCAATGCTATGACGTCACCCGTCTACATGCTACATTTACCTGCTATGAAACATAATATAATAGTTTTACCAAAGTGTCATGTTTTTCGTTCTACCAGCAGTCTCCAAGGCTGCCTAGTTTTTTTTTTTAAATTGTATGTTTCTGTATACTGCAACAGGTTATTACTAGTCATAGATTATATTAATGGATCTACCAACGCCATTTCTGGATTTCCTCTTCATTATAGAAAGTTGTCACTGTAAAAAGGGTGCATCGAAAAACAGAAATAAAAGTCATATTGTCGATATATCTCATACACTATTTATTCACTAAATATTTTATATAGGTAGTTATTTTTTTGTCAATATTTTTTTTTTTACTTGTTATCATCAAAGTAACATAAAAATTTACTAGCAATCTAATACATATAATAATAATATATCTATGTGTATATCAAAATTTACAAATAATATACAAATTTACCCGCTTTTTATTGTTATTATTAATTTTTTTACATGCAGGACGTGATACACGTACGGCGTGACAAATTCGACGTGATATCTGATACTTAAGATAATCCAAATGTCTCACTTAGGCAGTCATAATTTACTCGATATTGCCTTATGACCACAATCGCACGCGATGTTAAGTGACGATGTGGACCAAAATAGTAAACACGCTACCTCTAGAAGTGATTCTAGTGGTAAAAGTTCTGAACGTTATTGGATCATTACGATAGCAGAGTCAATGGTGAATTCAAATAAACTGATAACAAAAAAAACTTATTCAATTGTGGGGGGAGAAAACATTATCACGACCACTCTGTAAAAAAAAATCGGTGTAAAATTTTACGAAAATACACACAAATTTATTTAACAATAAAACGGGAAAAAAATTACTCGCTAATACCTCATAGTAACCACTAACAAATTTAAATATATACCTACTATATACTAGGGAATAGGGGTTGAAATAATAAAGAACAAAAAAAAAAATCATCAATTTCGCTAAATTTAAGGAGTTTACATTTTGTTTTGTGAAAGATATACGCGATGTTAATATTACTGGAAATCTAATTAATTTCATAATTTGTATATGGTTTTGAGCGATCAAACAGTAAAATTCCATATGTAAAGGGGTTAAAATCCTCATATATTGTAAATTGTAATATTATATTTCGTGTAAAAATCACATCTGCGCATCTTACACGCGTGCCGTGTTCTTTTTCAAACAAAGTCGGCATTCAAAAGATTATAGAAAAATGGGTGAAACTCAATAATTACCCCCTTAACCTGACACGATAAGCGAACGAGATTAATACGTAACGTACCATTAGAAACAACTTTCAATTAGTAATAATCGATTAAAAAATATATATCTAAAAGTAATTTAATTTCCAATGATAAAGTTTCATTGTCTTTCATTCAAGAAGTTATTAATGATATTTAGAACAATTGTCAGAACGTACCGTTCGCCGTATATCATGCCAAACATTTACATAAATTTGCTATCAATCTACGAACTTTAAAAGGTACATAAATATATACATTAAAAAAAAATAATATTATTATTCTAAACACCGAGACGTGATCTATTTTCGATATACCTTATTATAAAGGCACTTGCGGAAAAAATCGTTAATGTTGTTATTTTGGCAGTGATCGATGAATAAATATAAAAAAAAACTTTGTGTTATATCACGCTCGCCGTGTTAATCACGCTGCGCGCGTAAAGTTTCATCTATCACGCTGAGCGTGTCAACCACGAACGAGCGTGTTTGCTTGTAAGTGTTACGTGCTCTAAAAGCTAAATCTGCTCTATTTTCCCCACAAAGATTCTTAAATGACGAACAAATAAATGGGGGCCGGTCGAAAGATCGCTTACATATTTTGTACTAAAACTGAAACCATTTAAGGAAAAGTTTAAATGTTTTTAACAGAATTTTTTTTTTAAAACAAGGAATAAAAGAGAAAAATATATGACGTAAACAAAATAGTAAATACCCATTTTGGAACCGTTAAAAAAGAAAAATCTAGTACAGTGGTAGTCACACTTATCTGGTCAAGGGCCACATACGTCAATGTGAGTTACCACTGCGGGCTGCATTTTTATAGATAAGGTAGTTAATTATGTGTTGTCATATTTTTATGAGCTGTCAAACGCGAATTCTCCATAGGCTTTGTGTTTCAATAACAACCTATTATATCTATTCTATGAAGTTATTTTAATCAACCTAATTCATTAACTATATGCAAACTCTGTTTTGAGTCAATTTCTACCAAAATAGTCTGTTACATCACGGGCCGCATAAATACTGTCCAAGGAGCGCATGCGGCCCGCAGTTTTGACGACCACTGCTCCAGAGAGAGATGTCAAATCATACAAAAGAAAAAAAAAGATTTCCCGATCGTCCCCTCTCAGATAATCCATTAAAATCTAAATTTCACTATATTAAATAATGTATATTACATTTACAAATTGACTATCCTACAAAACAATAATCAATTATGTCTAGGTTAAAATCAGTTAGGAAATTAATTTATATAGGTCAGATTTTGAAAGCGTTAAAAAGAACGCGTAATTATAAAGTGGAAAAACATCCATATGTTTGTTATTACATTCTAAACACCATATGAAATTATTTTAAAACTGTAAATCAATTTTGTAATACATACACACAGGGTATTCTTAAAAAAAATTACAATTGAACCTCAGATTGATTCACGGGATTGCGAACGTTAATAAACAAAATAGCTAGCACAATTAAATGGCAGTACAAAATTTTACATCTTGACAACATAAGGAAAGGAAAAACACCCAAATTTATTTATGTAAATCTCAAACTGCATACTCTTAACACATAAAAAGATTTAAAAAGTATGTACAAACATTACTAATGGTATTGCCCGCAGAAGAATTTTATACTATTATAAAGTATGAAACATTCCACTATTCCGATCCATTAATTTATTATTGCCCAATATAACCTAAATTAATATGAAGGCATATTTTTGCATTAACAGTAATTATACAAATAATTGATAAATAGGAATTAATAAACATGAACTATAATTTTGTCAACGACTGCAGAGTATTGTAAATATTTTTTGTCTAGAAAATATTATATAAAAAAAGAAAGTAGAGAAACTTCCACGTTTCCTCACTATTAATCCGTAATGTTGCAATAACTCTTAAATTTCCCTAATACTAACTATGTAAAAACAATTACATTAAGAGTTATTAATAGTAATAATATTAATAATCAATTAGGTATATACTTTTACCGATTTCTACCACGTTTACGAAATTTAAATCAGTTAAAAATTTCTACCATGTTTGCGGCAATAATGGTAGGAAATAAAAACTACAGTTTTACGTTACTTCGTATAATTTAAATTTAAGCCAAAGAAATAATCATTTTTACTACAACCTCTTTTATATGGTTGTTTTTTAATCATAACCTCAAATTATTTATAAATAACCGAGAATAATATTTTTTTTTAATCGCAAAGGGAAATAATATACTTGAAAAAAATCACAACTACAACTAAAATATACAGAAAAATATTAGACTCCCTAACACGACCTTTTCAAAACTTAATGATTTCCTAAGATAATTAAAACTACCGGATAATAATATTTAAAATAATAATAAAGGTAATCGACACTAAATTAGAAATAATAGCGTTTTATTGGATACAGTACCATTTTTATTTTTCAGGTTATATATCGAGATAGATAATAGATGGATATTATATATTTTCTTAGTATTTTTTATTTTGCTTGAAAAGATAATGCTGGCCGTTTTTATTTAATCAAGCAATTCATAAACAATATTTAGGCGGCATTTAAGAAACACAAAATTGTGACATTTACGACTTCCCGCTCAAAACGAACCTGTCAAATTATTTTCTTTTTTAATTTTATTTTTACGG
This sequence comes from Samia ricini, assembly GCA_014132275.2. Taxonomy (NCBI): domain Eukaryota; kingdom Metazoa; phylum Arthropoda; class Insecta; order Lepidoptera; family Saturniidae; genus Samia; species Samia ricini. The sequence continues at coordinate 11,049,445 of AP028167.1, forward strand.
GCTCCGGATACCAGATCTTTTGAGCCGTGAATTTCGTATCAATTAATTCCATCTAATTATTATAGTGGTTTATTTTTAAATTAAACATCTAATTATATTATTTGCGACTAAATTACTTACATTTATATATGTATATATAAAACAGACAACGTACGTACATATTACTAGTGCATTTTATCAAAATCAATAATTCGGTTTTATTGACTGTAGAAAATAAAAGAGTCCTTTTATACACAAATTTAACATTAAATATTTTAATATATATATTATAATTAATATGCGAGAAACAAAATATTTTTCTTAATATTTTTTTATTTTATTTAGGCATTTTTCTTATACAACATCTAAATTACGTTATATTATTTAAAGAAAAAAAAAACAATCTCATATACAAGGTACTTAGTATAAATAATTTGAAATGAAAATCTATGTCTAGATTATATGAGAATACCCATAAACAACAGACTTCAAAGTCCAGACAGTGGAGTTACTTGGATGCTTCATTTGGCTATAACTCTGCCTAAATAATTAATTTAGGTGTGCACTGAATAAACTAGACACGACATAAAAAAAAATTGGCATGGAACCTAACAATTTATTTGTACAAATAGGACTGGGTTTAAGGGCATGGCAACCGGATCAACAATAACAATGACCCTCCAAAAAGGAGGGGTAGGAAGGGAGGTAATATCTCATTTTAATCTCATTTTTTTTTTTTCTAAATACGATCGAAATTAATCGAGTTAAATATTGTGTTTTAATTTATTGGATATTTTGTCTAATTTTAATAGATTATTGCTGTGTCTATAGTTTGATTCTGCCCCATTATAGTCTGTAGTCTATGGATTTTCCAGCATCCAACATACCCCCTTCCTCCCAATTTGGGAGATTAGCGTAACTTATTTTTACATGCATTCATATTACTATATATGATTTAAATTACTAAACGAGATATATCAAATCCCTGCTTATACAAAAAAAAAAGGTTTAATTACAACCTAATTTTCTTAGTGTTTTCTAAATAACTAAATAAAATATTTTTACACTAGCATTTTTTTTTTTTGTATTTTTTTTAATTTCAATTTTAGAAAAGGGAAAGAAAATGCAACTTCGCCTTTCTATATATAATTGGTAAAATATCACAACTAAAATAATAATAATAAATTTACATGCAAAGAAAGAAAAAAAAACCGTCTATCCAACATTACAATATAAACGTGGCTGTATGCTCGAACGACCTTTGCCTCTGTACAGTGTTGCCATATAATAAAATCCGTTCATTTTTGGTAGGTTTATTTTCTATCATAACACCGAAATATTTGGAAACTAGTTTCATTTTGTAATCAACTCTTTAGCGTATTATGTAAAAATATTGTCCCGGATATTTTAACATAGTATATATGTCGAGGAAAAACGGATTTATACAGATATAAATTACTTGACCGAATTTTTCCTCTGTATAATAGGTTTGTCTTTCGCTGGCATCTTCTCTGGTCTCTTGTCTTTCTTGTCTATTGTCTTGGTGGCCTTTGTTGCTGTTGGTGGTAAAGCTGCAGGTTTTTCCACTGGTGTGACCGGCGGTGGGGAGGGTTTCTTAGGTTTGTTCGCTTTAGCTGCAGCCGCATAATTTATCGGTTTGAATCCCGTGTTGGGCTGTTGCTGCTCTTCAGGCTGTGACAGTTGGACCTGCGAGTGAATGATTTATCATATTTTCTCTTTCTAACACACTATATAAAACTTTGAAACTAAGAGACAGGAATTAAGTAAGATTTTTTTTTTTATTTCACGTATTGAGAGAATTGAGTAACAACTTTGCTAACGATGGCTGACAGGAGGGATGGGGAAAATTATTATATTTATTCAACTCTTTTTTTGAGTTTAAAAAAGATCAACTTTTGAGTTCAAAAAAGATAAAACTACCCACACACCTTCGGTATTTCAGCGACGACGACGGGCGGAGCCACCTCTCTTTCCACCACCTTCGGGTCACACCTCACGATCTCCGCTTCACACTTGCCTTTGTCATTCTCCTTGACCTCGACCTTGACCGCCCTCACGTCCTTTTTAATTTGTACAGCGGTTTCCGATTTGATTGCCTGCGGAATATATGCGCACCAATCAAAACATGTATATCGATATCGCGCACTCTTTCGCACTTATAGGTGCGTCCTTTTCATTGGATCTTTAGTACTAGAAACTATGCACGAGGGATGACAAATTTTTATTCTTTATTTATACGGGAAACACAGGGAAACTGTGTTTGTGATGAAAATACTTGATTTGAGTTTTAATATTTTGGTAAGATTCAGATTTGGTTTGTTTGAAAATTAAACATGGAACCTGTGAGATTCAAAAACATTACACATAAAGTATAGTGTTTTGTACAACTTAATGCTTTATGGTTTCGATGTTCAATTTAACCGAAAGGTCTCCCCCAAAGATCTCCACAACGATTGGTCTTGCGCCAACCGCATCCAGCAGATTACCGAGACCTTCACCAGGTCGTCTCGCCACCATGAGGGGTGTCTACACAACCTGTATCTCACGGTGTGTGAAACCAATTCGAAAATCCATTAAAATCATTAGGCGTCGGTATTGCGAGCAATGTATTAATGCATTAGATTGTAATTTTATATCTAAAGTCGATTTATCGATTATTCTGTCGATGGAGGCATGCTACATCACTACAACTCGATATAAAACTCAGTATTGCCAGCATCATTGATAATAAACTAATTACAAACGCTAGAAACGGCAAAAAAATGAAAAATCTAACAAAACATTAGTTAGAGTCAGTAGAAAAGTCTAGTTCATTTACAGAAAAACTAAAGCGTATGTTAGAGGTACACGTTTCAGAAGTGAAACCAATTTTTTTTTTGTTTTAACAAAAATTATTATTACTATGATTGATTTTTAAAATGAATAAAATAAGCAAAATTTTTTTTTTTATAATAAAGCAAAATAATAACACAATTAATGCACTCAGAGCTAAAAACTAATTTGGTAGGTCATGTGCATTCGCAGCCCAAGACTTTGGAAGTTTGTTTCACGTCAACGATCAAGATTATTTTGAACTAACTATGTACCCGTGTCTGCGCCCGCATTTCGTATAATCTTTATAATATAATTTTTAATTTTTTCATAAGGTACCCTAATTATTTTCCAAACAAATTTTTTTTACTACAAACATAAAGCAAAAACATTGCTCACAAATGCTGTTCACTGTTCAAAGATTTTTAACGCGGAACCCTAAATATATTCGAAAAATTAAAGTAGCCTAAGTTACGCGGAGTAATTGCAGATACTTGCGAAAAAAAAAAAGTCCCTTCAATATCGGTCCAGCCGTTCCGGAGATTACCCGATACAAACAAAGAAAGAGACAAAAATTTTGAAAATTGTATTTTTGTTATAGTTATCCATATCTGTTTATAATAATAAAAAGTTGTCAATTTGATATTGCACACAGACACAGTAAATTTTATTTATTAGTACAATACAGATACCTACCTTATTTTTTATCTAACTTTTTTAGATTTTTTTAAGCAGGATACTATGATTAAAATCATCTGTTTTTACAAGATTTTTATCAATTGACATGTTAATTATGTTTTTTAATATGATTTTTATTTTTTGACTGTCAATAATTATTAGTTTAGTATAACTTACATTAATTATTTGAGGTTTCGTCCTTTTAACTTCCGCCTTTGTAGTTTTTTTTTTGCCTTATTCTCTATCCTAGGTTTTGTCTGAGCCGTGTCCTTCTTTAAATCCTTGGGCCTCTTGTCCTGGGCCTTGTCCGGTATCGGCTGGACATCCGCTGCACTGACTTCTGGTGGATCTTTCTGAGGCGGTAACGCTTTTCGACAAACAAAATTTATTTATTTACACTTTATCTCTACAAAGAATTTACTCCGAGTAACTTAGGGTAGTTTTAAATTTTGAAAATGTTTATGATTCCGCAGAAAAAAATTAAATCTCACAAAAATTTCAATAAAATCCCATTCAAGGCACAGTTTTATGGGTTTTAAGTGATTGAACTTATGAGAAATGTTTTAACTTTATTTTAGTATTAAATTTATTTTTTATGTCTATGTATAAAAAAATTCAAACGCAGTAAAGAATATATAAAATGCAGACGCAGACGCGGGCACACAGCAAGTACAGAATGAGTGTAAAAGGGCAAACTTAATTTTAGAGGTGTTCTCTGTCAAGTCGAGCTTGGAGTGGTGCAGAAATAAAATTGGGTGGTTTTATGGAAACTTACAATCAACTTACATTCAAGTCAACAAGTTATTGTTTACATATTGTGCATGCTTAGATTAGCTGATGCGAGGCATTTGCGCCGCCATATTGTCGTTGGCTGCTCTATCGAGCGCCTTTCACTTAACCCCTACACTGTAATGCGACATGCGATAGACGGACCAAAAAAATTGAGGTGATGGATTGATAGAACAAAAAAAGTTTTACCTTAATAAAGTCTAAATTATATTTAAAATTAGCTGTGTGCCCGCGTTTCATATATTATTTACTGTGCTTTAATTTTTTTATAAGGGACCCTAATTATTAAAAAATATATATATACCTACTAATATACAAGTTAAAATATTTATCACAAATTATAGAACTTGCACGTAAAACTGTGCAATGAAGCGAATTTTGTTCACAATTACATAACTGGAATTTGAACTATCTGACAGAAAAAGTCTCGTCAAAATTGGTATAGCCGTTCTGGAGATTAGCCGGAACAAACAGACAGACGTACAGCCTTTTGAGTAGGAAGAGTCAAAAATGTACAATTTACAAAATTTCAAAGTTTTTAAAGAGTCACAAGAAAATTTGTTTCCAACAAAAAAAAACTAACCTATTTATCCATAAGAAAAATATCTATTTTTCCTAATCCTCGTTAATCGATTTAGAACTATTATTAAACGTTTTTATTTAAATAATATAAATAATATTTGCGTTTGGAACTGAAGAGCCGCAGGTTGCCGACCCCTGGTATATACGTATTCATATGTTTTCAGTATTTAGTAAAAAGTTGTTTTGATTTTTTTACACAGTATATGGGCTCAGTGCTTTTACCCTAATATCACCTGATGTTAAGTGACAATGTGCTACAGGATGGTAAACACACTAAGCCTAGAGGTACTGGTTTTCAAGTGATGGTGCCGGAACACACCTATTGTTATTTAGCGACAGGTTTTCAAACTTGAGGGTGGTAGCTACCCAGCTCAGGGCGTTTTTATAGTCGGATAGGTGGGGATCAAACCCGGCCGCACTACCCGCTGCGCCATCACTGGCACTTCTTTGTACAGAGAGATGTATAAAAGATACGCTTTAATTATCTTTAACTAGCTGCTCTCCGCGGTTTTTACCCGCGTAGTTCGGATATTCGGAATTAAAAAAACCCCATACCAAAGTTCAATCAAATTCGGTCCAGTAGTTTCTAAGCCTACCCCCGTTACATACAAAAATACAAATCTTCCCTCTTTATGATATTAATGTAGATGACACAGGGAGAGTTTAAATGGAGAGAAAAAATATTGACATTTTCCTAGCAACTCACCATCCGCTTTGGGTTCCTCTGCGGCTTCCGTTCCGGGATCTACGTTCGATTCTGTGGACGCTGGCCGCTGGGGCTGTTCCTCTCTCGACTGCTGGACTACCTCTGCTTGTGCTGGAGGATGCTCCTGTTTCCCTTCTGAAATCATTTTAACCCCCATCATAATAACTCGTCAAGTGCTCGAGTTAACCACCGTATTATATGTTCGACTTATAACTCCATTGTAATTTCCTAGATTATAGGGAGACTCCCTCGAGTATTATAAGGAATTGTAAACATTTTTCCTTAAGTAAGAAAAACTCTTACCAATGGTGACATATACATTGGAATGTGTGTTTTTTTTTTACAAAACTACTCCCCCCCTCTTTGATGCGTTTACTTGATTGGGCACATAGAATTAATAAGGTAAATTCGACAGCAAAGTTTAAAGTTTAAAAATATACAGGTAAAAAAAAACAATTTTGATGCCGTGGGGTAACGCGTTTTTTTTTTTTTTTTTTTCAATTTAAACTTGGAGTTTTGACCACGATCTCACCTAATGTTAAGTGACGATGTTGTTAATTACCCTACTGCTACCCTTCTACTAGATCTAGACTTGTAGGGTGGTCAAAACACAAAAACCCTACCTAACAATAACCTTATCGTCTAATAGGAAACTTATTTTAAACTAGCTATATGCCCGCAGATGCGCCCGTGTTGTTCACTGCATTTTATTTTTTTTAAACACGAAACCCTAATTACTATCTAAAACCGAAAATACGCTAAGTTACTTCAGCTATCTACCAAAAATAAAGTACCATCCAAATCGATTCAGCCGTTCCTGGGTTTACACGGAACAAGCAGTTTTAAGCATTTAGTATAAGTATCGTAAATATTATTTTGACATTATTATGTGTCAAATAAGAACGTGCGCGTCAATGACCTTGAACTGTCAAAGCTCGATAAAAAAACATATGGACAGCAACAAGAACATTAATTTTATTATTTTTTAAGACTATTAACCCCTTGGGCACTTACCTGGCGTTTACGCCAGCTTTCTATCGCTTTCCTATTGTCTTATTTTTATGGGTACTCGACACATGCGCTGTTTTAATTAATCATACACACAAAATTTTTTTTTTTTTCGATTTGACAACTATGACGTCACAATATTAGCACAGGCATGGCCACGTGAATTATTTTCATTAGTATGGGATACCTGTGTGGGTGTGCTGATGCTGTGCTGGCGGAACCGGTCTGACCCTCGTCGGGTAGAACTCTGCAGCGAGCGGGTTCAGAGTCGATCTCGAGACGGTCTCTTCCATTGACACCGATGGGCCTCCGTTACTCGTTCTGGAATTGTGACATTTCAATTACCAAATAGCCTTCGAACTGCTGTGAGTGGTCCATTGATATGTTTTTTTTTAGCATTCATTAATAACCCCGCTCCCCCTAGTGAGGTTTTAGATTACGTAACAATGTCTAGACAGACAAAATTCAACGAATCTAATGAAATAAACAGGCCATGAATAATTTTGAGAAAATTACAACCTAATTTGAAAATAAACATCATCAAACAGTTTTAATTATATGCTAGAGAGAGAGACAGAGAAAAAGAGAAAGCAGTGTACTGTAATATGACGTCACACTGTACGTGTTTCTCTTTGTTTTGACGTTCTGATAAGGCTCTTATAAAAGTAAAACCTGTCCGGAAACAAACCCGTTCGAGTTAAACGTTACGTTGTTCTAATCAATTCAACTAACAAATAAAAAAAAAATCTTTCGGTTAAAAATAAAAAAAAACTAGAGAATGGGGAGCAAAATCCTCAGAGAACCACAAACACCTACTGCAATCGCCAACCCGCCTGCCAAGCGTGGTGATTATAGCAATCCCCCCCCCCCTCTATTGGGGTAGACTTTTATCCAACAGTGGACGCCTTATAGTTGAATTGATGGATGTATAGATTACCATACTGCTATTCAAGGATTAAAAAACAGTTCTAAAGTTTCGAGTTTTCAACATTGTCCATAGTTCCCATGACTACCATTTTTTTTTTGTAAATGAAATCCATAAAGTTCAAATTTACAAAACGGTTTTTAACGTGTGCACAGAGAGAAGGCTGTCCGTTACCACAGATGACCATCATTCACATAATGAACCAATCTATATATATTTCCTTTGGAAATAGTTCTTTTAATGGTTTGCAGAGAGCACGCGCGTTCGCCATGTTTAAAAGGCGGCAATATGAAAGTTTCGGGGACTTTTTACTATAATGGCCTGGCAACAAGCATTATCACCTGTTAAATAATACAATTAAATGGGAAATTAATTGATAGTGCATTATTTAGTGCATTATACGGTAGAAACTCATAATTGTATTCAATGGAGACGATGTTTGAATTGACATGCACGTCTTGGAAATAAAGCAGTCTTAGAGAATAACAATTTAAATGACAAATAAAACAATATTCTTATGTCAATTAATTTTTAAGAAATCTGAACGCTAAAAATGGTTGTAAATAAAGGCCAAGAATGCAATTCGCAACGGTGGAACCGATACATATCAAAGTCTAGATAAAGGCAAGTGGTTGAAGCTAGAACAGGACAAAAGAACGGAATCATCATGCAGTAAATAATAGCCCTACGTTGAATTTTACTAGTTCATGGCAAAAATTTCCATCAAAAAAATTTGGCTAAAATTATTTCTATATACACTACGGCTTTCTTTAAATAATCTAGAATAAAAATTCTATCGTGTAATTATAAGAGTAGATTTATTTAAATTTTGCTATTTTTTTATTGTATAGAAAACTTAGTGTTTACTTTATGTATATTTGTCGATTGTCCAAAAAACATGACGGAATTCAAATATTTCGACTATTACAAGGCCTATTAAAACTAGCTTGATACACTGTGACAGGAGTTTTTGTCGGGATCTCAGTCTGTCATGTAGCAGTTGTTTTTTTAATTAAATAAACTTGTGTATTTGACTCTATATCATGTAATGTTGGTGACGTTTTGTGTGGTATAGTTAGGTTATTGTTAAGTTTATGATAGAAGATAAAGCGTAACATATATTCTGAGGTGTCGAATAAGCTCCGTGGAAAGTTCTAGCAGGATGGGTCACCGTTTTACTGGAGCTTGGTAATGCTGATACAAGATGACGTTGGTACAAATTTTATGTGTATACATATACCAATTAATTAAGACGAAGAAGCGATGATGGCGCAGTTGGTAGTGCGGCCGGATTCCACGTCAATGGACGCGTGTTCGAATCCACCTACCCAACACTAAAATCAGTCTCAAACTTTCCTGAGCACTTACCACCATTACGTTTGAAAACCTGTCACCAAATACCAATAGGTGTGTGCCGACAAAATCACTTGAGAACCACTATCTAGGCTTAGTGTGTGTTACCATCCTGGACCACATCGTCACTTAACATCAGGTGAGATTGTGGTCAAAGCACTGAGCTTATAATATGTAAAAAAAAAAAAAGACATGGTCTGTGAACTTCCATTCATCCGAAAGAAGTCCACTACTGGAGATAGGTCTCCTTGCATCCAGCGGACTCCCGCAACCTTCACCAGGTCGTCGGTCCACGTTATCGAGACCTACTTGTTAGTAGGCGTTCGAGAACCCGTTGGCTCCATCGGGCATCGATTCTGCAAGTAGGATGCCCAGCCCACTGCTAGTTAAGTTAAGCAATTCTTCGGGCAATGTCGTTTTTTTTGGTTCTTCTGCGGATTCATTCCTGATTCGAACACAAAAACTCTGAGCATAGCCCTCTCCATTGCCCTTTGAGCTTCCTAATAACTTATTGTACGGTAAATCGGTAATGCGCTTTAAGGCTTTATTTATACAATATAAATAATTTCAACCCCTTGAGCACTAACCTGGCGTTTACGCCAGCTTTTAATTGATTTCCTATTGTCTCATTTTTATGGGTAATCGATATATGTATTAATTTGTATATACTTACGTGGGATAGTGTGTGTGTTTGTGCCCGTTGGCCATTGGCCTGTTGTGCCTCTCCCGCTGTTCGTCCTCCAGCATCGCCTCTATGCATTGCTCCATCAGTGCCTCTTCTTCCAACTGCTGCATAACCTTAAATATTACCATTTACATTAGAACAACGTTTTTTTTAAGCTCAGTCCTTTGACCACAATCTTACCTGATGTTAAGTGACGATGTGGTCCAGGACGGCAAACACACTAAGCCTAGGTATTAGTTCTCAAGCGATGGTGCCGGAACACACCTATTGTTATATGGTGACAGGTTCTGAAACTTGAGGGTGGTAGCTACCCAGGCTACCACCATGCTATGGTTTCCTCACGATGATTTCCTTCACTCAAAGCTCAGATCGATTTTAGATTTGGATATGTGGGGGTCGAACTCGCGCCGATTGACGCGGAATCCGGCCGCACTACCCGCTGCGCCATCATCGCTTTATAAATTGAATAAATTATGAGATGACGACTGAGAGGGACATATGGAAGAAAAAAATATACTGCGCCGACCCCAAGTGAGTTGGGGATAAGGAATGATGAATTGTATTAGAGGGGTAAAGGGAGTCAAACATGGCTGAAATAATACGTAACACTTGAACGACCCCTATGCATATGATGGATTTAAAGTCGACATAGGGATTACACGTAAAATAAATTAATTGAAAATTGCGTTTTTGGCATGGGTATATCTATACGAATCAATAAAATTGGAGTGTATGTTTCTAATGTCAAAAATACAATTTTGTTAATTTTATGTCTGTCTGTTGGTTTGTTGCGGGTAATCTCCGGAACGGCTGGGCGGATTTTGATGGGACTTTTTTTTGGTAGATAGCTGAAGTTACTCTCCGCGTAACATTGATTCCTTTTAATTTTCAAAAATCATTAGAATACCGCGTAAAAAAATCAAGTCATAAAAAAATTGGGGTAAAGTTCAACTCAACGCACAGTTCTATGGGCAACTGCTTGAATTTACGAGATTTTTTTTTACTTTATCTTACTAAACCAAAAAAATTAGAGTTCCGTTAAAAAGAACGAACGAAGTGAACAACATATGAAACGCTAGCGCAGCCGCGGGCATACAGCTAGTCGTATATAAATAAACATTCATATCTTTATACATTTAGTGAAAAGTTGTTTTTTTTATGTTACAAAAGGACAATACAGCTTTATTCATTAGTAGAGATGTGGAATGAACCTGTTTATCAAATTCCTCTTCGTTTTCCATCCACATGTAATCAGCGAAGTCGTCAGGCGGCTGCTGGGCTACTGGTGGGTATCCTGTGGGGGGGTAATAGGCTCCAGCGACCACATAACCTAAAACATTCACCAACAACAATTAATAACATTGCCCTCTTATTTTAAACTAGCTGCTCTCTCCGCGGTTTCACCCGCGTAGTTCCCGTGCGATTTCAAACTAACTCCATGAAAAATTTCATCCAAATCGGTGCAGTAGTTACGTTTATTCGTTACATACAAAAATACAAATCATTCTCTTTACAATATTAGTATGGATTAGTCGTCTTGGCGAACTTCTTCCAAAAGGTCTCGGAATAAATAAATATGTTGGCTTATAAGCCGGAATAAATCTAGTTTTTGAAGTGATGATGACGCAGCGGGTAGCGCGGCCGGATCCCCACCTATATGACTTTAAAATCGGCCTGAGCTTCCGGTGAAGGAAAACATAGTGAGGAATTTACAGCATGGTGGTAGCGTCTGGGTAGCTATCACCCTCAAGTTTGAAAACCTGTCACCAAATACCAATAGGTGTGTTCCGGCAGCATCACTTGAGAACCAGAACCTTTAGGCTTAGTGTGATACCATCCTGGACCACATCGTCACTTAACATCATGTGAGATTGTGGTCAAAGCACTAAACCTATTCGTGGTGAAAAAAAAAAGAAGTTTATCTTCCAATTCGGCAGGCGACTTAAAGAAATGAATCATATTTCATTCTTCATATTTTTTGCTGACATTTTCCGTCATTTTTTTATCGAGTAAATACAAAGAAAATATTGGCAAACTTCAAATAATTAACAAGTTTTCTCAGAAAATTCGAATATGTTACAGAGTTTGTTGCTTTAAATTTTTAAAGTACATTTAATATGTCGATTACCCATAAAAATGAGACAATAGGAAAACAATGGAAAGCGTAAATGCCAGGTTAGTGCTAAAGGGGTTAATTAAAAAAAAAAGATATAAGAAAAACATTTCGATTGACTTTAGCGTGTCCAGATGGTTATTTAATTGAAACAGCGATTTGTTTGCAAAAGAGAAATTAAAAAAAAATGTCTACCTGGCATTTGACCTCTAGGTATGTGCACGGGGTAGACAGGGCCGCGATGGATGCCCGCATCGCCGCTCCCGACTATATACCCCCTCCTACTCCGTTGTCTATTATCACTCCGTTTGGCTATGGTAAGAAAAAAAAAATAGAATCATCATCAAAAAGTACAGAAAGTCGGTTAGCTATTTCTTCCACTAACAAAACCCTTCTTTGGCCTACAGAACTTGTTATATAAAAAATAAATTTATAACCTATATATTATTGCAGCTCCAATACTATTCTGGACAATTATTCAATAGCTTTTAAATAAGCATTATAAGATAATGGACTATATATTTTTTCTACAGGCCTTAAATTAAAAAAAAAAAAACAAACATATTTATCACAAATTCAAACATTTGTCATTGAAGCTGTGTATTTAATCTGATTATATTTATAATATCATTGCATTACTTCTCAAAATAAAAGTAATTTACACCTTATAAATTCAGCTATCCACCAGAAAAAGTTCCGTTAAAATCTAGAAAGAAATAGACAGACAAACATTGATTTTTTTTTCGATATTTATACCATGTATTATTTTGTTATGTATTTAGTAAAAAAAAACTGTAATTTTAATATTATGAATAGACCAGTTCAATTTTATTTATTTATTATACTAATAAATAAAATTGGAGTGTCTGTTTGTAATGTCAAATTTTTTTTTACTAAATAGGTATGAATTTATATAAGATACCTATAACAAAGATTTTATTTTTTTCATTTTTGTTTGTTCAGACAGACCTCTGTTTGTTCCGAGTAATCTCCGGAACGGCTGAACTGATTTTGACGGGATTTATTTTTGGTAGATAGCTGAAGTTATTCCGGGTAACTTAGAGTAATTTTAATTTGCGAAACTAATGAGGGTTCTGCGTAAAAAAAACTCATAAAAAATTGAATAAAATCCGATTCAATACACAGTTTTACGGGCAAGTTCTTGAATTTATAATAAATATATTTACTTTATCTTAGTGATAAAGAAAAATTAGGGTTCCTTATAAAAAAAATGCATTGAAGAATATATGATCGCGGTCGCAGCCGCGGGGACACAACTAGTTTTTAATAAAAACAATAACGACATAGTAAGATTCCTTGAGTAAGACAAATAGATTTACACAAATAGTTTTGCAGATGCAACCAAGATAATGTCATACAAGTGGAAAAAGAGCACAATCCAGCATTCTGGATTTATAGGCACCGAGAAAATGTAAATAGACAAATGGACACTTTTTGTGTTTATGCAGGACTTTTGTGTAAGGTAATACCCCGCTTAGCGCGACCCCGTTACGCGCGGTTTTACTATAACGCGAATTTCAAATTTCGCGCTCAAATGCCTCGCACTACGCGAAAGAGTGCGTATAAACATAATGTAAAGACAATAGATGTATTTTTCCGTAAAAAATGAGAGTATATATTGCATAAAGTGTTCTTAGAATTAAAGTGATTGTTTAAAATGATTTGTATTTTTTTGTATTAAATTTTGACTATGTTTAATCATAAACCTCGATATACGCGAATTTCAGTTAACGCGATTTTTTTTCGAAACGTATCCCTCGCGTAAAGCGGGGTATTACTGTATTTCAATACAGTCATTAATTCACTTGTCTTATTTAGTGATATATTGTACTAGCTGTGTGCCCGCGGCTGCGCCCGTGTTAATGGGTCCTAATTTTTATTTTATACTAAAATAAAGTAAAAATATTTCTCATAAATTCAAACACTTACTCGTAAAATCGGATTTTAATTCAATTTTTTATGAGTTTTAATTTTTTCACGCGGAACCCTGATTATTTTCGAAAATTAAAAGTAACTTTAGTTACCTGAAGTATTTTCAGCTATCTACCAAAAAAAAGTTTCGTCATAATCCGTCCAGCCGTTCCAGAGATTACCCGGAGCAAACAGACAGACGGACATACAGACAAAAATTTTAAGATTTTTATTTTTGGTACATATACATTCATATCTATTTAGTAAAAAAAATAATTTGGACATTACAAACACGCTTCAATTTTATTTATTAGCATAGATTATAATGCAAAATTAACAAAGATTCTTGTCAAATATGACTACACTACTTGTTTCGACGAAGTACTGTTCGAAATTGACGGAAGTCCGAAGTATGTTCGTATGTACATTCATGCAGACTAACGAGGAGTTTATTTGCCGGCGCCCGAAAGCATACATCATGGATAAAGTATAACAGAGAGCTGCTATTGGAATATGCACTTTCGCGTCTTAAATGTACGTTAGTATTTCGTACGTCTCGACGCGGAGCGAGTAGTGAGACGATACTTGCAGAGCTGTGGAAAACTTTACGTAATTTACACGGCCGTAAAAACTGTCATTAATTGAAAGCCGAGGCATACGAGACTGCACGACGCGTACCAAAGTGCTTCATCTACACTACCGAATTCGTTTAACTTCACGAGTAATGTAGTTGTGAGATTTATTTTTTCTATTTAATGCTGTTGACCGGAAGGGCCTTTATAGCTGCACCGTGTGTGTGAACCCGGAATGTGTGCGGAAGGTGGAACGTATTATTTATCACAGAAGTATAGACTCACCTGCCACTGTCCATTTTCTTCATTGCCATAATAGGCGCCAACGTTGACCGTCGTCTCTGGAATTTTCATTCTTGCGATACTTTCAAATTTTTTATTCTTACACTGGCAACACTTATTATCCATAGATTAAACGGAGACTTTTACACTTCAAAAATGACCTTCAGACTGACACTTCAATTTAATAATATCCTGGTATATATCTTTTTTATATATATATCAACAATCAATAAAACACAATACTGATATAATTATTTTGAGCTTAGTATATTTTGTATTTCTTATGAGGTAATGTTTTTTATTTCAATAATTGATCAAGTTCTTTTTTGTTAAATTTTCAGGCACTATTGTCATAAGTTTATCAATATTATTTATGTGTGTTTTAATGGCAATCTTCATTTCTAGTGTTCTTAAAAGCTGAAAGAAAGAATTACACGATGAATATAGAGCAAAAATACATGTAAATTTGCAAAAATCCCACCAGCGGATTACTTTTTGCCAGTGTTTTCAAGTTGTGACAGTTTTAAATATTTGCTGATGAGAAATAGGGTTTCTGTACCTGACTGGGTCATAACTAACGTGACCATATGTCTCGTTTTGAACGGGATCATTCCTTGTTTAGTTATCTGTCCCGTTTTCCAAAGCCGCATTTAAATTATGATTATTATCGAAAATGTCCCAAATTTTTTTATATCTCGTAAATATATAAAAAAATATATATTTCGTGAATAAACAAAGTACCAAGAATTTTTTTCTTACTAAAAATCATCACTAGCTTTATTAAAGAAAATTTGTTCTTCTGACAAATATAAATATCATTAAAAATGTTATGTTGCACAATATTATTAGAGTATACTTAGTGTATATTTACTTATTTTAGTAGTAATACTTAACAACTCTTCTTATATGAAAAACAATAAAAAAATGTGTTTCCAATATGAAAAAATAAACTGATGTCCCCTTTTGGTGTAAAAAAAATAGTCAGATTAGTCATGACCACAATGTTCATGATATAAAACTAAGAATAATATTATGTACACAAAAGACATGACAATTTTATATATAATTAATACTGTAAACTATTCATTCATCAACTTCATTATATACTAACAAATAAAATTGGAGTGTCTGTTTGTAATGTCAAAAATAATTTTTATTACTAAATAGATATGAATATATATACAATACCTATACAAAAAATTCATTTTTTTTAATTTTTGTGTGTGTTTGTTTCAGGTAATCTTCGGAACGGCTGGACAGATTTTGACGGGACTTTTTTGGTATATAGCTGAAGTTACTCCGGGTAACTTAGGGTACTTTTAATTTTCGATAATAAATAGCGTACCGCGTAAAAAAAATTAAACTCATACTTTATTTTAGTACTAAAATTTTTTTAGTAAAATAATTAGGGTAAAAATTAAAACCCAGTGAAGAACATAAAAAGCGCGGGTGCAGCCGCGGACACACAGCTAGTGTTATATACTATATGCTAGTAACTATTTACTTAGTACAATGTGTACTGAATGTTTTGCTCTATTACAGTATTTAAAAAAATACTAGGGGGAAAGAAAAATGGGGACTGGTGATAGAAGTGAAAATTCGAAACTTTGGAAAAATATCTTCATATTTCATAATTTGTTTATTGACACTAAAAACCTTTTAAAGTGCTAGCACTTAACCGCCATCATATAGTTGATATACTGTAGCATGTTGATGACTGACGTGATGGAATTATAGGTGACGCGAATCTATAATTTTTCCCCATACCGAAAATCGCTCAACGCTGTTAATAGAAGTTTACACTTCAGAAATGCAGTCGCAGTATAGGATATTAAACAATGACAAGATAGTCATGCATTGTATAGTTCAAGGTGAGACAAAGATTACACTGCCAAGTGGGTAACAATGTACTTATAACCTAGTAGGTTGGGAGTCTTTAGAGTTGCCAGATACGCGATGAAAATCGGGACCTCTCGTTTTTAAAATCTAAGAGGCTTCTAGCAAAACGTGCGTATAGAGCGCTATTATCAAATCAAAATAAAAAATATCTTTATTCAATTTAGGCCCTAAGAAGGCGCTTATAAACGTCTAAAACACTACCACCGGTTCGGAAGACAACCCAGTCGAGACGAGCGTAGGCAAGAAACTCGATCTGGTTCTCTTTTTTTTTTTAATAAATATAATACATATCATTTTTTTTTCATATAAAAAACTATACAAATCATAGTCTTAATAATGTTAGCAGGTGCGCACAGAGATGTGGGTTAATTCCAGACATCACTATCATTCACATAATGATCCATCCTGTAATAGCATTTTGAGATTAAGATTTGCTTGACATAATACTTGAACTTATTGTCAGGTAAATCGGTAATGTTACTTGGGATCTTATTGTAAAACCGAATACTATTACCTATAAGGCTTTCATTAGACTTACTTAACCTAAAGCATGGGACAGCTAACTTGTCTTTACTTCTAATATTAAATTATGACCATATCATTCACTAGATCTAGCTTGTCTAAATTTTTACGAATATGCATTAAGTTATAGAATATCCTTTTAAACTATACACATGTGTAAAATAGTGAATGATGAATGTTGTATGTGTGTCTATATCACCTTTAGTAACTACATAGCAATTAGTCATGCCTTTTTATTTTTCATATAAATATGTCATATCAAAACAAATGTAAAGAATTGTATTTTGTATTAGTGTCTATAAATAATTTAAAAAATAAAGAATGTATTTCATATTGAGTGCATGATCATAATGAAGAATATACCTAACATGTGCTTGCTTAGTTACACGGAGCATCTGAATAAGGCTATTGCTAAGGACTGAAATGAGTACGGTATAAGAAGAGAGACTTATTCTCAGCAATGGGCAATAATCAACCAAAGACAATCATCAAATTTGCTTTGCAAGTTTTGAGAGTATAGTACTTTTTTAACTTTACACTTGAGGTGAGATTCTCCCATTTATTTATTTGTGTTACTTACTAACTCTACAGTGGAAACATAAGAGAAAAGAAAGAGAGATATAGCAGGCAAGAGAAAGAGATATGTGTATAATATAATAGAAATAAATTTCTTTAATTATACCTCTCTCTATACTTATTAGTTACTCAGTTTAAGAAATACCTCTTTTTATTATAACCACTATGTCCATGTTTAATAAGGATTTTCAACAAAAACAAAACTGTATTCAGATAAGATTAAATTAATTATTTAAAGTCTTGAAATATATATAACCTTGTATCAGTATGTAATCTATTATTACATCATGCCCACTTCTAAAGAAAAAAGCTTCATTAATAATAAAGAAAGAATTCATACAAAAAACTTTCAAAACTATCAAATCCATACACAACTCATACAAGCCCAGGGACACACATTTTAAAGCATATCACATCAAAAAAATTTGTAATTAATACTATTTCCAAATTTTTTTAATATAAGTATATAAATATATCTTAATTAAACTGTGTTATTATAATTAATTTAATATGTCGATTGCACAAAGAAATGAGACAATAGGAAGACAATGGAAAGCTGGCGTAAACACCAGGTTAGAGCTCAAGGGATTAAAAGTTTTTTAACTTCTCACAAGCCTCAACCTCAATATTTATCAAAACTATCAGATGCATTTTCCTGTTTTACTCTATATTATGCTCCTGATTCACATAAGTGTGAGTCTCTTTTGGCATCAACTACTATAGCCAATGATAATTATTATGTTATATATTTTTTCTTTAACTATTTTTATCCCACATATGTTTCCCATTTAACCTTTAAATGTTATGTTGGTGAAACTCTGTTTCATACAAGCAATTCGGTATACTTTCATAAAGGCTAAGATTATTATATCTTTCATCATAAAACAAAAATCAGAAATTATGAATCTCAAACAAGTTTGAAAAGTGTAGTTACAAGTTATGTAGGTTATAAATATACTTGAAATAATAAATATGATGTTAAAACTCTATGTGTTAGCTATATTAAATTATGCATATTCAATTAAAAATTGGCATAAACTCAGAAAAGTTTGAATAATAATACTAAATGCAATTACAACTGGACAGGTTTTGTTATATTGGGCTTGCATTTCAGTATTGAAAGACACTCGCTTATCTGTAGATTGCATGCAATACGGGATTCTTGCCGACGCAAACACTTTGGAATCAATGTTATGAAACCAAATGTCAACAAATGAAAGGTGGCCTGGTTATAATTGTAATAAATTCAACTTTCTAGCCAATGCAATAAAAACTTCTACGTAGGCCCGACTAGAATAGATACCTATGGCACTATAATAATTTTAAAAAATCACATGAAAATACCACCTAAAGATATCACATAGGTACTGTCGATCCAAAAATAGATCAACCCAGTATCGAAAATAATTAATAATCTATGTATATTTATTAATGAAAATACAATATTATGTAAAATATACTACAGATTGGTTTCAAAAATAAATCGAATTCTGATACGAAATAAAAGCGTAAATAATTAGAAATTTTCTGAAGTTTCTTACACGTGTATGTATTAGGATACGTAGTTTATGCAATTAACCAAATACTGACCTTAGTAAACGCACATGTTGTGCTTTTTTGTATATCATAGTCTATAAATGTTTCCCGGGTCGTTGTTAATTATTTTAACACAATATAATTGATTAACACTATAACCTAAAAAATTAATTCACCACACAATACAAGTTGAGCGTTCGTGGCGCAAATGGCGACCGATATGAACTTCGTATGAACAATTGTAGATATTAGAGAACAAAATAAATAACTTCACGTCATTCGATTCGCTGATAAAAGCTATCTTTTATTGAAATGATAAATATTTATAAAGAAATTAAATTGTATAGTAACATATAATCATTAATTAATTACCTTACTATGAGAGAACCATACTCTTGTGAATTTAGTCGAGCCAAAAATGTCAAGAACGGTTGGTAAACAATTTGTTTTTCGAATGACTTGAAACATTCCACATAGAATTTATAAAATTAAAACATCATGTAAGTAATGAAATAGTATTCGATAATTTTATTAAAAACTGCTTAGAAGCTACATCTCTATCCACGCAAAATAGAGTTACAAATTTGTAGTGTTATTATCAGTATCTTATAAAAAAGTGTGTTAAATGTATATAGCATAGATCCTTTGTCGGTTTCAGTTTAATACAAATATGTATTAATTATATAAAATAATATAAAAACATTTTATGTTTACAAATATTAACGGTTAAGTATTTTTAGTTTTGTAACATTGTTAATATAATTTTCTTAATTTTTAGGTGTGACAACAATGTGTTCCTCTCTTGACGGATCACGCCTTTCTCCAGTGGGGTAGGCATAGATTACGTCTTTCTAATAGATACGATCTTGATCCACCTCTTTCGTTTCCTCCACTTTCATGAGCGCTTTCATATATACTCGACGGTTATAGGTACTTTTCACCTGGCCTTTATTTAAGACATGTCCGATTTGGGCGAATTAAATTTCGCGAGAACCCCCTTCCCTCCCCCCCCCTCCACCCGTGAGAGTTAAATTCAATTAATATACAACGCGGACGGAGACGCGGGCACTCAGCTAGTATTATAGATATTTAGGCTCTGGAGCGAGGCCGTAGACGGTCGCCCACGCCTTAGGCCACTTCTGTGGTAGAGATACGTTCGCCTAGGTCGATACTTAGCGACATGCCCAGTCACCCTCTCCTTGTAAAATTCGTTTCATCAATCTTCTAACGCCCATCCTTTCTACGGGCCCGAACCAACGAAGCATTCCTTTTACTATCTTAGCCACTAGATACTCTACCACACCACAGCGTTCTCTTATCATACTATTCCGGACTTTGCCGATCATCTTCACTTCAGCTAAGACTTCTGATTTCCGCAGCGTTAATCTTACTTTAATGCTTCTTCTGCCAAACCCAGCACTCACTACTATACCTAAGTGTAGGGACCAACACTCCTCGATGAACAGCCAAACGCCCTTTTTCAGTTACTTTCTGGTTGCACATGAAGTTACCCAGGGCCCCATTCACTCTATTCCGTAATAAAACTCTTCGCTCAATATCATTGTCACACTTTTCACCTCTTATAACCTTTATCCCATCATAAAATACGTAAAACAATAAATCGAGATAGAAAAAAAATTAACATATTTTGATAAACTGCTTATCCGTTAAGAATATTAAAACTTAGGAGTATTTAAATAGTATTAGTACGATTTCTTCGTAATTTTTTTTCTGTACTATCGTGTTACATAAATCTTAACATATACTTTTCAAAGACTATTTTATTCTGATCAAAATTACCTATAAAATCTCTTGTACATGTTTTGTATGCAATGTATGTTTTGTTTCATGTGGTCACACTATTTCTTTCAGTTCTTTATCATAAGCTACGGACTTCTCCAATATGTAAAATAATAGAAGTATTGTTGTGAAAACTTACAATTTTAGTTATATAGTGTAATTGTTTCTTTATCTTGTAGTTTTTGTGACTGCATGTTTAATAATAATTGAAATGTGTGCGATTAAACCCGTTGGTATGGTCGAATTCGACTAAATCAACAATTAAGCTGAAGTTCTTAGTAGGATTTTGATTTGTCGTATGTGTGGTAGTCCTTGTTTTAATTAATTAATTTGCAGCACTCTATGTTATATAAATTTTGGAAGCGCTTTATGTGATATAGTTTGATTATTGTGCAAAAATGAAAATAATGAGACGGAGCACGAATTCTGAGATCTTTATTGGAGCATTGAAGATTAGTAAAATTATTCAAACTTGAGCTTAAAGAACTTGTATTTGAATATGTATTATTTTATTTTCATGGCGTTTTAAGTGATAATATAGTGTGGTTATGATGCACAAGTGTAGTGAAGTGAAAATAATGACACTGACCGTGTATTCTGAAGTGTTCTAATTATCCCCATTGTGGTTATAACAGAAGGCCGGCCTTTTGTTATCACAATTATTGATAACTTTCCAAACAGAGATGTGTAATAATTTCTAATATCTGACTTGGCTGCATTGCCTACTGGCACCCTTGCCTTTTCCTTAAAAAGGATAATGGAAAAAAGGAGTTTTTGGTGGGATCTCAGTCTGTCATGTAGCGGTTGTTCTCTTTAATTCATTAAATTTGTGTATTTGACTCTACATCATGTAATCTTGGTAGCGGTTTGTGTGACATAGTTTGGTTATTGTGTGTTAAGTTTATTATAGAAAATAACGCATCAAAATTATTCTGAGGTGCCGATAAAACTCCACGAAAAGTTCTAGCAGGATGAGCCACTGTTTTGCTGGAGCGCTGACATAAAGTTGAAAATACATCTTACCTACATGACGCTGGCTGAAATTCTTTCTACACAAATTGCTATTATTAAAGACGAAGAAGAATGGAAAAAAAGAAAGGTTTATGGTTTTAGAAATTATCAATTGATTGATAAGAAATGTCAAAACTATCAAAGTTTTTGTGAAATTTTGAAATCTATACCTACCAAAACAAGTCCGGATGGAAAATAAATTGTAGATTTATATTATACATTTGTATGTAAAATCCTCTTAGTAGTCTGTGTACGTAAACATGTCGAGTCCGTTCTCAAAATTAGAAAGTCCGATTAGCGATTCGGTGGTAATTTGCCGCGGTTGCCTTGCCCAGTCGGGCGAAATGAAAAATATGTTTGAATGGGGATTACATGAAGATTTCTCTAAAATAACTGAAACGCAGGTGATATTTAACAAGAAACAAATAATTATTGAAGACCTACTTTTGACTTTACAGTACAGGACTTTAGCAGTACAGTACTTTACAGTAATCTATACTAAAAAATAAAATTGAACTGTCTGTTTGTAATATTAAAATAACAATATTTTACTAAATACATATACCAAGTTACAATTTTTAAACAATACTAAAAATGTAATTTTTAAAATTTTTGTCTATCTTTCTGTTTGCTCCGGCTAATCTCAGGAACGGCTGGACTGATTTTGATGGGACTGTTTTGGCATAAAACTTACGTCAGTCCATGTAACTTTGGCTACTTTTATTTTTCTAAAATAATTAGAGTTAAAAAATTAAAACTTATTAAATTTTGAATAAATTACGACTCAATGGACAGTATCATCAAGACATTACTTTGCAATGATCATTTTAAAAGCATATTATGCAGTGAAGAATATACGAAATGTGGGCAGAGCCGTTACACTGCTACACAATAAATACCTTTGTTGTTTCTTAATTTACATTAATATATATATATTTATCTAAGACCCTATCCTCATACATAGGTCCCAAATCTTGTTTGCACTACTTATTGCTAGCTTAATTTTATTTTTAAATTCTTATTCTAGTTATAGAACATATACATTAATATATTTCTATAATCAGCCATTTTGAGTACAGATTAAAAAATAAATTGTAAAGTAATTATATATATTTTCATTTTTTAGATGACGAAAATGGATAATCTTTCTGAAATGCTTTGTGCAACCTGCGAAGACACACTCTTGATATGCAAAAGATTCAGAACTCAGTGTCAACAATCTGACGCTTTCCTTAAAGATACTGCTAAGGTATGTTTGACATTTATTTAGGTATTTAAAAATCAGTATTGCCTATATAGTGTACTAGCTGCTCATCGCAGTTTTACCTGCTTAGTTTCAATGGGATATTTGGAATATAAACTATCCTATGTTACTCCATGGATTTAAAACAATCTCTGTACCAAATTTCATTCAAATCGATCTAGTAGTTTTTAAGTTTATTTGTTACATACAAAAATACATATCTTTCCTCTTTATAATATTAGTATAGGTAGACAAAATAATAAAAAGTTGCAAAATTCCCTAGCAAAATATTTGTAAACCAATTTTTTATTTGTAATGATATGCTGATCACAATTTAATTAGGGAAAGATGGCGTTTATCTAGGGTTGTCAGACATCCGCAATTTCAAGGATCATTTCAGTTCTATAACAGATCATGTTTCCTTTATTAAAAATCAAGAATAGAGGATAAGATTTTGTTCTTTATTTAACAAAAAGGAATTTTATTAATAAATAACACTATAAACACAGAGTATTCTACTGAAAACGACATCATTCATTATTATATTTTCTAAACACAAAATGGAAGTTGGCAACCATACTTTTAACATTTTTGCATTGCATTACCTTCTATGGAGCAACAAACTTATCTGATCTGTTGACCAAAAATGGGAAATAACAATGGTCATCTTTAAAAGTAATTGTTTGCCTTTGTTGAGATTACTCCTGTTGGATCATAGCTGTGTGTATTTATCGTTTTTTCTTAATAAATTAACATGTTTTTCTATTCTTTTCACTTATCTCTTAAATTAAAAAAACAAAGCTTTATAATATAATGTTTGTATGGACTTTATTCCAAAAAGTATTTACTAGCAATAGTAAAAGCAATCACAGTGACCATATTATCATATGACATCACTATTTTGAATGATTTATTTGAAACAGTCATAACAAATGTATGTATGGTTGTTGCGTAAAATAAAAAGTTATTTTCATTAGATTCATGCACCAGAAACAGTATTAACTTTGAGCTTTTTTGATATCTTGGGAATCTCCATTACAATTTTCCTAACGTAAATAGATATAGAAACTTTCTTTGATTTGTTTTAAACTTTATCACACATTCGTTTCTCCAATTGTTTTGTAAAGCATATTCATTTCTTTAAAAACTGTTTTTTTTTTTACAGAAGAGATCAACCTCGTTTATGGAGAATGTGGAATGTACTAATAATGTTATAAATACTTTGGGCGAGGACAAATTAATAGTCACTATTACAGCGCCAAATATGAACTCGAAGATTTTTCTCACATGCCCTTTTAGTTGTAATGAGACGTTTCTAAGAAAAAACGATCTCCTCATCCACTTAGTAAAGGTTCATCAGTACTCCAAAGAGTTTTTAATTGAACTGCGCTACAATTGTTCCTACGTTGGTTGCCCTTACAATCATGGGACAAGAAAGAAATGGTTTTCAGGACGAAAGTTTTTGAACCAACATTTCAACAAAGTACACAGGGATAAGATATTCCATTGTACTACGTGCAATTTAGGTTTCTCTACGAACTCAGACTACACTAGGCATCTGAAACGTTGTAACATGGACTATCTGTGTCATATATGCAACATGTCCTATTCGACAAACGAGAAATATTTAGTTCATTTAATGAGAAGGCATCCGGAGTATCATAAGAAGTATAAAATGGATAGAAAAGCGGAGAAGAGGAAATCGAAACTAGAAAGTCAGGGTAAAAAGTCGAGATCTGAATCAGAAAGAATAAGTGATTACATATGTGACAGTCCTAAGAGGACTTTTGCAACGCAAACCCTTAACCCAGTTGATAACATTAAGAATGATGTTTCTCTCTCATCTTGGAGAAATTCAGTTAAGAGTGACTATGAAACGAAAACCGATGAAATATCAACACAAACTGTATTCGAAGACCTGCTATCATTAAAATCGCAAACCAGCGAAGATGAGTCTTTATTTTTCTCTGAAACGGTGTCACTATCTGATATCCAGACGCAAACCTTTCCGTTGGAATTCGGTTTAAGTCGTTCTAATAAAGAAACTATAACATCCGAGACCCAATCACCGGATTTAAGTATAAAAGAGACGCAAACGTGCGTATGCCTGTACGATTCACCGAAATTGAATTTTAAGCTTTTCGATAGCGTTTCTTCAAGTCCATCTAGTTCTAATCTAACGTCGACTGAGACTCAAACGGGGGAGTTGAGGACCAGTTTGAGGTCCGATGTCCTTCTGAGTTTCAATTCAACAGAAACTCAAACGTGTTTCAACGAGACAAGTAACACTGACTTGTGATATTGGTGTTTTGATTAAATGTATATGGATGATATACTCATGCGTGCATGCACAGAATACAAGCACATAAGTTGTTAATATGACGATTACCTATAAAAATGAGACAATAGGAAACAATAGAAACCTGGCGTAAACGCCAGGTTAGTGCTCGAGGGGTTAATAATAGGTGCAAGTTATCAATAAACAGTGTCAGTGTATAAAAATCTTAAAATATAGTGTATAAGTGAAATATATTAAGTTGTAGAAATGTGAAATCTCTTCAATTTGAAATTTAGGTTAAAAAGTATGATGTAACTTTGAAGTAGTATATTGATATATTTTAAAGCAACCTTAATTCAGTCTTATTTGCGAAGTGAAAACTTCTTTACCGTCGTTGAGCGATACTCCGTAGGGGAAAACTTATAAATTCGCATTACCAATGCTATGACGTCAGCTGTCAACATGCCACAGTATGTCAAATAAAAGCTTTAAAGCGTTAAGAGTTGGCGCCCAGAGATAAACAATGAAATGTATACTTACTCAGTCAATCGTATGTTTTGATTATGAATAAACCATATGCACATAATTAACGCTCGGTGTGCCAATAGATCTAAAAACCAGACAAATGTTATATGTTAAAAGTTAGGTTATATATAATAACCTGCTGTGCCCACCACTTATCTTATAGACAAGCATGTATTCTCCCTCTAGATTACTAATATATTTATATATATACTCTATCCGGCCCGTCTAGGTTACCCACGGAGAAGGTCACCCGGCCAGACCAGGCTACCTCGCAAACAGCCTTCACATTGCAATGGAAGCTCTAGTTCCCGGCCCCCTCCTCTCTTTAGCATGGCAACACGGCGTAATCAAGACTCCTCTGAAATTTCGTACCCAGATATTCTTGACCTAATAGACGTAAATGGAGGCCTGCACAGCATACTACCCATGTGGTGATGAGTGTCACCTCCCGCCTTCTGTAATCGACGGGCTTATAGTCCTGCACCTACACCTAAAACATTGGCCTCCCTCTTCTACCCCTGAAGCATAGATTGGGCGAGTGTTACCCAGGGAAGCAACACAGGGGCATAGATCAAACCGTTCAGGTAGCGCACTCCATATTATAGAGTTTTTACCTACTTCAAATATATTTATTGTAATTAATAATAGAAAATATATATTTAACAAAATAAAATGTAATATAAATAATATAAGTAAAAAGTATTATATACCACATCGTCACTTAACATCAGGTGAGATTGTGGTCAAAGCACTAAGCCCATTCCGTGGAATGTTTCAAAACAGGCCAAATTATTAAAACAAGTATAGCGCCATCTACAAATAGTCGTCAGAAATACTAACAGAATATTTTTTTAAATTAAATTGAAATAAATTATGTTGTTTTAATTTTATTATATTTCCGCTCATTCACTTATAATATTAATAATTAAACACATTTTTATTACGATGTTTTAAAATGAGTTAAACGCTATTTACGCATTATGTACATATATATAAAAAAGTATTCTAAATGTAACTACAGAATATATACCGCAATCATACCAAATTTCATCCAATTCGGTCCAGTAGTTTTTGCGTGATTGTTGAACAAATTAATAAACAGACAGACAGACAATAATTTTAAAAACCATATTCTGTTGTCGATTCTAAACCCCTCTAAAACCCTCATGGTATTTTTTATAAACGATACCTATATCAAAAATTCAATTTTTAAAATTTTTGTCTGCCTGTCTGTTCCGGGTGATCCCCGGAACGGCTGGACGGATTTTGACGGGACTTTTAATTAAAAAAAAACAGTAAAGTTCACAATTTTCACATCTGTTTCACAAAAATCGGAAATGTACAGACACGTGAAATTTACAATTTTATTATTAATATATGTTTCACCGAAAGATTAGGTTAATTTCTTTGCTATATCGGTATTCTGGTTTAACTATGTCGTTCTTCTGTTCTGTTCTTTTGTGTCTCACTCTTGAATTATTATTGACTAGCTAATCATATAACTTAATTACCTTTGTGTCCCCGGCTCCGATTGCGTTTTAGATATTCTTCCTTCACTTCACATCTATAATTTAAAAAATCATGGGCCATTCCACGTCAAACCGACCAATAATTGGAATCGACCCCTTTCGATTTGGACAAATTTTGGTTAGAAATTTTCTTTTATGATATAAGGAAGTTCGTTCAGCCTATTTTTGGTATCTTATTTTTTTAATATTTCCATAACTGTTACAGTTACAGAAATGCACTACCAGTTCATTTTAATGAGTATACTTGGGGCTATGAAAACTATTTTTTCAGGATAAAATTTTTGAGAAACCTGAAATTTGTAAAATTTTGTTAATCGGCAAAGTTGACGATGAGTATTAAATTATTGGCTATTTTTTTTGCTAAATACCTTGTATTTCTTTATATTTCTTAAAAGATCTTCAAATTTTAGGAACTGTTTTTTTTGTTTTTTCATAAATATAAAGTATTTGAATTTTATTAAAAACATTTTTTGTTTTATTTCCAGTTTTATGGGAAGTGACGTTAAGCAATCATATAATTTAGACCAGGTAAACTTTCATTTCTTGATTTTTTTTTCTTCTAATTACCTAACGCTGTTGACTGGAAGGGTCTTTGCTATATCACCGTGACTTTGAAGGCGAGTGCTGAGAGTACTCAGCCATAGAAAAAGTAACTACCACAAGGGTTACCAAAGTGGTACAAACCTCGGCTTGGCCGTCACCTGAGGGCTCACCAAAAGCACAAACTCATTATGGAATGGGTTTAGTTGGATTCGTACCTACGGCCATCGACTCAATATCTAAGCCATCAACGCTTCAAGCTAAAACTAAACCAAAAAAAACACATTAAAAGCTCGTTATTAAAAAAATCGCTTAAGGTTAACTGAATAGTGATGTTATTTATGAAGCAATGGTGGCGCAGTGGGTAGTGTGACTGGATTCCACGTTATTGGACGCGGGTTCGAGCCCACCTACCCAAATCTAAAATCAGCCTGAGCTTTCGATGAAGGAAAACATCGTAAGGAAAAAGGAGCACGGTGGTAGGGCATTTTCTAATAATGCCTGCCACCTTCAAGTTTGAAAATCTATCGCTAATACCGATTGGTGTTTCCAGCAGCATCACTTGAGAACTAGTACCTCTAGGATTAATGTGCTTATCATCCTGGACCACATCGTCACTTAACATCAGGTGAGATTGCGGTCAAACCACCGAGCCTATAGCGTGTAAAAAAAATAAATGTGGGTAAGTGATTCAGTTCCAGATCAAAAAAATTTTTTTTAGTAAAAAAAACATTAAAAGATTATTAATACAATTTGCCCAATGATCAGATAATGAATGAATCATAAAATAAATGGAAGCTTAATGCGATAAACACTACTGAATGGATTTTCATACGGTTCTCACTAATAGAGAGAGTGGTTGGTTGGACATTTTTTTCTTGTTCATTTTTATTTAGCCTATGCAATGAATCGGGGGTAGTTTTCTGACGGCGGACTTTCGAGTGAGTTGTTAATCGCCAACCGCTCGCTTATCGTGCGCCTGCGTTCCTTACGCGCAGACGTGGAACCGCATATTTCTTAATAATAATAGCCTAAAAAAGAGAACTATAAGTGTTTGGTGTAATTACTGGTGGCCACCAAGAAGATGCGAGCCAACGGGACCCGCAGATAGGCAGTCGCACACAGTATATACGTTAAGCGATAAACATTTTTTACCCGATGGTTCTTGGTGTTAGATACACCCCAGGTTCCTTGCAAAGGCTACTATTTATCCGCAGACCACTTCATATGATGGTCCTTTGAGTCTGGATTGATTCCACATACATATTAGCTAAAATATTTACCAGCATACCTATCCATAGTTATGGTCATTACGAGCCTAGGATAGGTTTCAGGACAAATTGGACAGTCATGTATCGGTCGTAAGAGTACTCATCCCGCTACTGGAGCACGGCTATTTACATGCCTGCCATTCCAGTGGTTCACGGGGAAGGTTGTAAGAAAAATTTTGGGTATTTCGAGGGGTTCATAATGACTTCAATAATAATAATCAAGTATAGACCACCCTCTCCTCCATATTTGAAATCCCCTGTTTTGTTATTTCAGCGTTTATTTTCTGCTTTCCATTCGAAGAAAGATTTGGTCGTGTAGTATTTAAATAAATAAAATCTAAAATTAACAGTTCTCATTATTTCATATAATATATAAACATAGACATATGTTTAATAAAGCCGTCTATACGATATTAATGAAAGCCTGATGAACGGACAAGGAACGAACTATCAAATATTGATCGTACGTACTGCGCAAAATCGAGTTCCCGTATATATTTATTTAGTATCGCTCTAACGAGACGGCAGTCGACACCGTTGACTTGGGCGCCATTATAAAAAAAGAAAAAAAACCGAACGCCAGTGGCAAAAATAAATAAAATATAACACAAAAAAAAGAGAATAACCATTCGCACATGAGACGAATAGTCTTGAAAAACGAAAATGTCTTTTGTATATTCACCGTAATAATATTTCCGTAAATAAACGAGATACGATAGATTAAAACAGTTAATAAAATAAACAAAGAAAAAAAAATCTATTGTGATTCATTGTCACATTTGGATCCGTTTAAACAACACAAAAAAAAAGTTGTTTTTTTTTTCTTCAAAAAAGGTGCGACGAATAATTTGTTAAAACGGCTTCGATAAAAGTATATCATTATACAAACCCAATGTACAAAGCGGCTAAAGCCGTTTTCGTCAAGAAATCCGTTGTCAAAGAATTAGAATCGACGGAATCCGACGACCATTTTCAATACATATCATTGGCACCGGATATTGAGAAATGTCGTTGCCACGACAGTTCAACTTTAACCAGGCAAGTTGTATTCTATTATATTATTCTATATCTATACTAGCTGTGTGCCCGTGGTTACGCCCACGTTTCATACATCCTTCACCCCGTTTTAACTATTTCATAAGAAACACTAATTATTTTTCTAAAAAAATGTTAGCGCTAAGATAAAGTAAAAATATTTCTCATAAATTCAAAGACTTGCCCGTAAAAATGTGCATGCAATCAGATTGCATTAATTTTTTATGAGTAAAAACTCTTTACGCGAAATGCTAACTATTTTGGAAAGCAAAAGTACCGTAAGTTACGCGGAATTAACTTTAGCTATCTACCAAAAATAGTCCTGTCAATATCGGTCCAGCTATTCCGCAGATTACCAAGAACATGCAGACAGTCGGACAAAAACTTTAAAAATTGTATTTTTGGTATAGATAGACGTCGTGTATACATTAATATCTATTTAGTAAAACAAAATTGTTTTGACATTACAAACAGACACTTCAATTTTATTAATTAGTATAGATTATTTATTAACAAGTTTGATGTAACAAACGGCCGGCATAATTTCAATACCAGATGTAATCACAAACTAGCTCCCTTGCTTTATAGGCTTAGTAAGTCCAATAAAAGCTTTTTAGGTAATAGTATCAGGTTCCACAACATGGTTCCAAAGAACATTAGGTACCGATTTACCTGACAATAAGTACTATGTCAAGCAGGTTGGATTATAGGCTGGATAATTGTGGCGGATGTCTGAAAATGACACCAGCTTATTATTGTGAGTTATATAATTTATATTACATTTAAAAAAAACATTTGAAAAACCAGATCGAGTTTCTTGCCGGCTCTACTCGGCTGGCTTGTTTTTCAAACCGGTGGTAGTTTTTCGACGATCATAAGCACCTTCTCAAGGCTCGAATTTAATAAAGAATCTTTGATTGATTGATTTCTCGTCTCTTTCCTTAAGCAATATTTTAAAAGACAACTTTGTCTGTCTGTTAATCGGTTGATAATTCAAACATTACTGATATATTGTACTATCTATTGATATACGACTAGCTGCTCTCCGTGGTTTTACCCGCGTAGTTCCCGTGGGATTCTCAGAATAAAAACTATCCTATGTTACTCCCTGGATTGCAAACTGGTTTCGATCAAAAGGTTGCCTGGAAGAGATTTCTTTTAGCAATAAGGCCGCCCTTAGTAATAATTTCACATTTTCAAATGCATAATATTGTATGTAAATGCAGTTAATTTAAACGAGTTTTCACGCGTTACCTTTCCTTTTTTTTCTATCCCGACGTTTCGGCTGGGTTTTACCAACCCTGAAATTTATACTGAAAATAAAAAAAATAAAAATAAGAAAGAAAGAAATAAATAATTACAATATTGTACGTGTTTAATGGTGTACAATAAAGATTAAATAAAATAATAAAAATAAACTATTTCCATACCAAATTTTATCCAAATCAATCTTACTCGATCGAAGTTTTAACTTTATTTAAGTTAAGTTTTAAGGATTTTTAAGTTTTTTTTTTAAGTGTCCCTGCCATCTCCTAGCATGATTAGAGATCTTTTTACGACTTGTTAATTTAATTAATTTTTTTTCTTTATTCATTTGTTTTTGACATTTAGTGTGCTCTTATTATTTTTTTTTAGGGCTTTTAAGTTTATCCGTTAATAACAAAAATAGAAATCTTTCCTCCTTATAATATTAGTGTAGATGTCTTTAAATATAGAAAACAAAGTCGGGTTAGTTATATTATTTATAACTTAAGAACTGAAGGGTCAACTATTATGATCTTTGGTTTGTTGGCTTTGTTTCAGACGTACCAGACGAAAAATTCCCGAAAAAAAAATCACAATGATGATTAATTAATCTATTCATACAGTTTGTATGAAACGCCTTTTTTATATCTATTGTTATTATTAATTTGATATCTGATATATTTTTTATTCTTTTTTTTAATTATGAGTAGGTACATATATTTTTGGCTAGATTTTGATTTGAAAACAGCTTAATATCAGACAATGTTCTGAATGCGATTCATTAAATAATAACACAGTTCATCTTTCAATATGATACACTAATTAAAACTAACACTAATGAAAAAAACAACGCGGACGAAGACACGGGCAGAAGTTAGTATCTATATTAATAACTAAAATAGAAGTGTTTATAATTGATATCAATTTTTTTTTTTACTAAATAGATATGAATGCAGATACGACACCTTTATAATCGGTAATCTCCGGAACGGCTGGACCGAATTTGAAAGAATTTTCTTCGGTAGATAGCTGAAGTTACTCCGGGTAACTTAGAATACTTTTAAATTTCGAAATAATTAGAGTTCAGCGTAAAAAAAAAATTAAACTCTTAAAATTTTAAATAAAATTTTTAATTTATTATAAATAAAAACATTTCAGGAAAATAATTAGGGTTCCGTATAAAAAAATGAAAACGCAGTGAATAATATATGAAACGCGGGCGCAGCCACGGGCAGCCAGCTAGTTATTGAATGTAACAAAATATAATATACTAAAACCTGACCAACAAATTTAATCTATGAAAAAATTAAAATGATCCAATAAATATCGGTTAAGTGGTTCTCAAGATATTAAAACTGAACCAATAAACCGACAGACAAATAGAGGTTGCTTTTTGTAATAATATCTAATGATACATTTTGTGTGAATATGCAGTGGAAATAATTTCACCCGCAATGAGGAAAATGTAATCCAAGGCGAATGACCTAAATCCAGGTCACAGCCTAGACAATGTTCTAGAAGCCTATCGTCCATATATTATTTGGTGCATGCAGTTAAATTATTCCTTTTACGTTTACTAATCAATTTTACAACATCTTTTACAATTTTACAATATAATATCGACATCTTTTCTAATAAATAAAATTGAAGTGTCTGTTTGTAATTTCAAAATATTTGTTTTTACTAAATACATATGAATGTATATGCGATATCTATACCAAAAATTCAATTTCTAAAAATTTTCTCTGTCTGTTTGTAATGGGTAAACTCTGAAACGGCTGGACGGATTTTGACGGGACCGTTTTTGGTAGACAGCTGAAGTCACTACGGGTAACTTAGGGTACCTTGATTTTTGAAAATATTAAGGGTTCCGTGTAAAAAGAAACTCATGAAATTCTGAATGAAATCAGAATCAATGCATAATTTTACGGGCAAAAGTTTGAATTTATGAGAAATATTTTTACTTTATCTAAGTACGGATTTTTTTTTTGGGTTCCATATAAAAAAATGAAAACGCTGTGAAGGATATACACAATGTAGGCGTAGCCGCGGGCACACAGTCAGTAGGAAATAAACAGTATGGATATAAATTCTTTGCAACAGACACAACTGAACGTTGACCTTCGAAAATCGATACCGTCTAGCTCATAGATATTATATAAGACCTTAGTAGTAACGATAAGTAGTCCAGATACGATGCCCGTCAGTGTTTACTAGTTGATGACCGCGACTCCGTCTGTGTGGAATTCTGTATTCATGAAACGTAGATTGCAATAAATTATGGATATATTATTATATACTATACTAGTTGTGTCCACGGCTTAACTCGCTTGGAATTCAGACAATTTGCAAATGTTCTCGGCCTGGATGCAGTACGTGTTATTACCAACTTCCATCGAATTCGGTTTAGTAGTTTTTGCGAAAAAAAATAGGGGAAAGCCACAAAAAAGTAAACAAAACTCGGATTATGTCTGAAATGTAAGGGGACTAAATAAAAAAAAAGGAGTTTTTGCGTGATTAGCGAACAAATTAATAAACAGACAGACTATTTTTTTTAAACTATCAAAATGTATTCCATATTCGATACAGAAGCCCACCATAGTATTTTTCCTTTAATATTTTCAACGTACAGCTTTCGTATGAGAAATAGTTAAACTTAGTACCGAAAATAAATAAGGAAAATAATTAGGGTTCTGCATGAAAAAATT
Organism: Samia ricini; assembly: GCA_014132275.2. Taxonomy (NCBI): domain Eukaryota; kingdom Metazoa; phylum Arthropoda; class Insecta; order Lepidoptera; family Saturniidae; genus Samia; species Samia ricini. The sequence continues at coordinate 11,083,599 of AP028167.1, forward strand.
AAAAACGCAATGAAGAAAATAAAATGCGGGTACACAGCTAGTAATAATATTAATATGTAAACTTCACAAAAAGAAATTATTATCGTGTCCCTTCTAACGTCCCTTATCCTTACGTTAATTATATAAAAAGCAAAATTAAATTAATTTCATTCTTACGTTATATTAAATTGTGGAACAGTCTACCGGCCGCTGTGTTCCCTCCTTCTTACAACATTGGGTCCTTCAAATGCAACGTGAAGCGACACTACAGACCGGCATAGCAGCAACGACCGGCGATCGATTGATGATCTTTCGACGGTCGTTCCTGTTTTTGGATCGTTCTGTGCTTACGATCAGGCACAGAGCCGTCATTTTGCCGTGCTGGTATAAAAATCAGACAACGTATATTTGTCTGCACGTCTGTCAGTATACGGTAATGTAGTCCTGGGACGTAGAGTTAGTATGATAAAAAAACAATTATTGTACTAGAGAATGATTCACCACAGCCCACCTATTTGCCCTTCATATCCGTTTCGTTTCAATGTAAAGCGTCCGTGGGCGTCAGTCATGTCATGGCGTATCGATTTCTTCTATAATTATCACGACGAGTTCGGCTTTAGTGATGGGACTTTTATATAAATAGAATTATTCGGTTAACGTCGGTCAAGGAAAAATTACAAAAGCGATCCATGAAAATTAATAGCATATGCGTGCTGCGTTTATACCACCACAAACGTTTTCCCCTGTTTCCTCCCTGGGTCTATTATCTATATTATCATTCTCCTGCCTTTTCCCAACTCACTTGGGGTCGGCGCAGTATGTTTTCTTCTTCCATACGTCCCTATCAGCCGTCATCTCTTCATTCACTCCTTTTTCTTTCATGTCATTTCTTACACACTCCATCCACACTTTCTTTGGCCTTCCTCTACTTTTCCATCCTTCCACATTCATATTCATTACTATTTTACCCACATGCGCTTCCTCTCTTCTCATAACATGTCCATACCACGACAAACGAGAACCTTTCAACTTTTCTACCATTGACGCAACTTTCAAACTCCCTCTAATATATTCATTCCTTATTTTATCCATTCTTGTAACACCACACATCCATCTCAACATTCGCATCTCAGCTACATGCAGTCGCTTCTCATCCATCTTCTTACTAGCCCAGCATTCTGATCCATACAATATGATAGGTCTTATGATGGACTTATATATCCTCCCCTTCAATTTAAGGGGCATCCTGGAGTCACAAATCACACCAGAGACCTGTCGCCATTTCATCCAATCTGAGTTGATTCTATGCCTTATTTCGCGGTCGATTTCTCCGTCACACTGCAAGAGTGACCCGAGGTAGCGGAATTCAGAACAGACTGGTACTGGTGTTCCTCCGAGTGATATTGGCTTCAGACTGGAGATACCGCCAAAGTCGCAGAACAAATATTCTGTTTTTGTTCTGCTAACTTTTAGGCCTAAATTCTCCAGTCTTTGCCGCCACTCATCCAGTCTGTTTTGCACCTCTTGGCCACTCTCACCGACCAGCATGATGTCATCGGCGAACATCATGCACCAGGGTGCCTCTTCCTGTATATCCGACGTAATAGCGTCCATAACTAACAGGAAGAGGTATGGGCTAAGAGCCGATCCCTGGTGCAAACCGACAGCCACATCAAAGCTGGCTGTGACACCAGCAGCAGACCGAACCTGAGAACTGCATTTGCAGTACATGGCTTGAATCAACTGCAGGTATTTCCCAGGCACTCCTTTCTTCTTAAGGGCCCACCACAAGACTTCACGAGGAATCCGGTCATATGCCTTTTCAAGGTCAACGAACACCATATGCAGATTCTTGTGTGCCACTCTGTACTTTTCGCACACTTGACGAATCGCAAAAATGGCATCCATTGTACCGCGATCAGGCATAAAACCAAATTGGTTTCGTGAAATCTCACTCTCTTCTCGCAGACGTCGCTCAATTATTTTCTCCCATACTTTCATACTATGTGGCATTAACTTTATTCCTCGATAATTGTTGCAATCCTGAACATCCCCTTTATTTTTAAAGATGGGCACAAGGTAGCTCATGCACCATTCCTCGGGTGTAGTTTCTTCTTGCAACAATTTATTGAAGAATATTGTCAGCCACACCCATCCATCCAATTTTAATGCCTTCCATACTTCCACTGGTATTCCATCTGGTCCAACCGCTTTTCCATTCTTCATTCCACTTACAGCCGTTTTTAACTTCTTCTATACTTATCTTCCTTACTAATCCCATGTTCGTTTTTTTCTTCTTCAAGCAGTCCATTCCTCCAGTCATTCTCTTCATTCATCAATTTTTCAAAGTATGTTTTCCAACTATCTTTTATTTTTTCATCATCCATAAGTATTACACCTGATTCATTCCTCATGCATTTCATATGTGATACATCCTTCGCCTTTTTTTTTTCCCTATTTTTAGCTAGCCGATACACATACTTATGGCCTTCGGGACGTTCCAATGCACTGTACAGAGTGTCCTGAGCTTTTGCTTTGGCCGCGGCTATAGCTTTTTTAGCTTTTTTTCTTACATTCATCATACTCACTTTTTTTTCTTTCTTTCAACATGTCATTTCCTTCTTCCACCGTTTGCCACTCTTTGAACCTTACTTTCTTTTCCTTAATCACTTGCTGTACATCTTCCGCCCACCACCGTGTATCCTTACCTTTCATGCCTTTCCCTTTCGATTCTCCTAAAATATCCTTTGCTGCATTTCTTATACATTCGCTCATCTCACTCCAACACTCATTCACACTCAATGCTTCCATGTTTCCCATTTCTAACATTTTATCTACCACTCGTTCTCTAAATATCTTTGCACGTTCATCCTTCTCTAACATATGCCATTTAGTTTTTCGGGGAATTTGTTCCATGTTTTTTTTGGAGCTTCACAACCAACTTAACATCAACAACGGGTCTATTATCTATACTAAATAATAAATAAAATTGAAGTGTCTCTTTGTAATGTCAAAATAATTATTTTTTACTAAATCCATATGAATGTGTATGCGATACCTATACCAAAAATACAATTTTTTAAATGTTTATCTGTCTGTCTGTCTGTTTGTAATGGGTAAACTCTGGAACGCCTGGATGGATACTGACGGGACCGTTTTTGGCAGACTGCTGATGTTACTCCGGCTAACTTAGGGGACCTTTGTTTTTTCGAAAAGATTAAATATATAAAATGCAGGCAAAGCCGCGGGCATGCAGCTAAATGTGAATAAAATCCGATTCAATGGACAGCACGACCCTCATACCATATAACCATGGACCACGATTTATTTATTAATTCACTAAAAAAATAACTTTTCATATTTTGTTGCTATCTGCGTGCCCGCGTTTCATAAATTCTTCACGACATTTTAACTTTTTTATACGGAACCTTAATTTTTTTTAGTACTAAGATAAAGTACAAATATTTCTCATAAGTTCCAAGCCCTTGCCCGTAAAACTGTGGATTGAAACGGATTTTAATTAATTTTTTTATTATGTTTGATTTTTTACGCGGAACCCTAATTATTTTCGAAAAACAAAAGTACCGGAGTAACTTCAGCTATGAACAAGAAAGTTCCGTCAAAAACGGTCCAGCCGTTCCGGAGATTATTCGTATTATCCGGAGATTGACAGACAACAATTTTAAAAATTGTATTTTCGGTATAGGTGTCATACTTATTTAGTAAAAAAAAATATTTTGACATTACAAACAGACACTCCAATTTTATTTATTAGTGTAGATTAAAAGGCACTATATTAAAAGAACATTCCTCATGTTCATAAGTAAGTGATGTTACAAAATCAACCCAATTTGAATTCGTTAGTGTCAATCTAATGTCATAATTAGGGATGTCGGAATGTTTACAGGAGTTATCAAAACTGGAAAGCCAGCTGTTCGGGACATCCGCACCGCCATCATCAGCGGCACCCCTATCATGCTCCATCGACTTGCCAACCGATACGATGCCCGAGGTAAGTTGAATTATATTCAGTACTGGCTGTGTGCCCGCGGCTGCGCCCGCGTTTCATATATTCTTCACTGTATTTCAATTAATACGGAACCCTAATATTTTTATAACCGGTATCAAAAAGGTTATTAATTCGTCTGCATGTTTTTTTTTTGTATGTTTGTTACTCGATTTCTCCGTCATTTGTGGACCGATTTGCAAATTATTTTTTTTTAATCCAAGGAGCACACTTCCGAGGTGGTCCCATTTCCACCAGATCAGAATCTGATCAGTGGAACTCAGGGAAATTGAGAAAAACCCTCGAATATTATAGACATACGTGTTTCATATATTCGTTACCCAAGCCATGAAGTAGGCTCCACAGATATACCTAAAAGTACATATTGAGACTAATAAGTAAAAAAAAAAAAAACTATTTTAATTAAAAAAAACTCAGACTAAAAAAAAAAAAAAAAACTATAAAAATGCACTAAAAAGACTATAAATAACTACTTTATTAATCTGCTACGTTAATTTTAGAGTCGGTGCCAGCTAGAGTTAACCAATGTACTCATTTAAAAATGAAAATAACTGCCTGAACTTTATCACAATTACATAAAAGCTAAATAAAGAACTCGGGTGATTTTAAAGAACAATTAATCAAAAATTGAATATAATTAGCGACGTACATTTACACCATTTTGTTATCCATAACCTGGGACCGATTTTAAAATTAACGGAGCAGATTAATATAGAAATTATTTATTGACTTTTTGTGGATATTTATAGTGTAGTCTTTTGAAGTCGGTTTTCTCTTTAATTAGAAAAGTTTTTTTTCTACTTCTACTTTTTTAAAGTACATAAGATAAAGTAAAACTAATTCTGATAAATTCCAACACTTGCCCGTAAAATTGTCAATTGAATCGGATTTTTTTTCAATTTTTTATGAGTGTTTATTTTTTACACGGAACCCTAATTATTTTTGGGTACCCTAAAGTACCCTAGTTACCTGGAGTAACTTCAGCTATCTACCAAAAAAAGTCCCGTCAAAACCCGTGCGGCCGTACCGGAGATTACCCGGAACGTACAGATAGACAGCCAAAAATTTAAAAAATTGTAATTTTAAAAATTAGATAATATTATATATATATGTATGGTGATCAAGAGGAAAAAGCGAATGCATGCAGCACAGATACGAATGTTGAGATGTACGTGTGGCGTGACCAGAATGGACAGGATCAGGAGTGAGTATGTTAGAGGAAGTTTGAAAGTGATAGAAAAATTATCTTTTTGTTTTTAGAAAATATATTCGTTTATGCAACAAGAAATAATTCTTTATTTAATGTTTATGTACACACAATAATGTATATGAATTATTGTATTTTAGTAGGTTAATAAAAAAATTGATTATGAGACGTATGTTTGGTTAGATTTAATATAATACATTAAGGACTCGCATGGACCGGACGAGTACTCAACGTGAGCTGTAGTTTGAAGACACCTGACTTAGGCGTTCGGTATCATCAAACTAATTTAACCACAATTACAGATGAATGTATACTGATGACTTTATAATTATCTCCATTCAGTTACAAGTACACCTTTCTCCGGACAAAGCCGGCTCCCTGTTGTCGGTACAGTCAGCACCTCCCGAGCAGAGGGAGAGACCAGCAAGCCTACTCCTCGAGTTGCCACTAGCAACGGTGAGTTGTGACTAATTCCTTTATCAGCATTATATTATCTTTCATGTCAAAAGATCCACGACTAGAGTTGGCAAACCTTAACTTTATTACAAAATGGAATTTTCATTTTAAAATAGGAAGAATTATAAAAGAAATAGATTTTCGTAAGGCCAAAGATAGTACTGACGTGTGAATTTTAATCTAAAACTTTCTTTCAGAACCCATTAAAGAATATAGTTTTTTTTGCTTGAATACTATCAACTGTTCTAAAGAGCAGAACAATTCTTGGGAGAAGAAACCTTTGCCCAATCTTATTCTAGACAAATTTATAGTTAAAATGATTGGGAAATATCTTTAGCTATCAATCGATAAGTAGAGGAATCCTTTGTGTCAAAATACTGTTAAGTTAGGTATAGACCTGTCTTTACCTATAGTGCAGGGTGTACAGCCCACACGGGCGCAGGGTTTTTGGTCGGCCCAAAAACAAAGATGCGTCGCTCGGGGCGCCAACGCTTTTAAAAACCCTGCTGCCGTGTTATGGCCGACACATATAGTTAAAATTCCTTCCCGACATTTTTCGAATCTCGCCTAGGTCCTGTAAGGAACTTTCTTTTATATTTTAAATGAAAAAATGTACGGATAGCTAGGATACAATTCGCAAGGAGTTTGAATAATCAGGTGATGGCCAAGCCGAGGTTCGTACCATTTTGGTAGCCCTTGTGCTAGTCACCTTTTGCGGATGAGTGCCTTCAGCACTCGCCCCCAAAGTCACGGTGAAGCTTTAAAGGCCCTTCCGGACAACAGCATTAGCTAGGTCAAAAAAAAAAATCTAGTGCTCGCTGTCCACAACAGGATTGTGTAAAAGATGACAACTTTTGTAGTATTCTTAAGAGTTTTATGTAACAGCAAGTTGGTGCTTATCTATCTGCGATGTCACCAACTGAGCAGGAGGAGGATTCTCTCCTGACCCTATCTTCGGTGACAGCGCGCCCATTGCTGGCTGCGTCAAGGAAACTGCGTCCTCAACAGGATTCCGCTGAGTAAGTCCTCTGCTCATGGGCATACTGTTTGTCACAACCATTGTGAAAAATTTCTTCTGAATGATAATCAATAAATAACAGTGGCCGCGACTCCGTCCACCTGGAATTAAGTGTTTGTAAAACGCCATTTTAAATAAAATATACATACATATGAATGTATATACATATACCTATAACAAAAATACATTTTTTTTAAATTTTTGTCTGTCTGTTTGTTTGCTCCGTTCCGTTTGTAACTTTGTGCCGGCGACTGTGCCCGCGTTTCATATACTATTTTTCATTACGTAATATAATTTTTACTTTTTTTTATACGGAACCCTAATTATTTTCTCTTTTTTATTTCGCTACTAACATCAAACAAATACATTTTTCACACATTAAAATAGCTGCCAGTAAAACTGTGTGTTGAATCGGATTTTATTCACAATTTCATGAGTTTTAATTTTTTCACGCGGAACCATAATTATTTTCGTAACACAAAAGTACTTAAGTTACGCGGAGCAACTTCAGCTATTTACCAACAGAGTCCCGTCAAAATCGGTTCAGCCGTTCCGGAGATTACCCGGAACAAACAGACAGATAAAATTTTTAAAATTGTATTTCTGTTACAGGTATCTTATCCATTCATTTGTACGTAGAAAAAAATCATATTTTGACATTACAAACAGACACTTATATTAGAAAATGGTTTACCGTAATGCTATGATTTCAACACGGATATTGACCAAATAGACCATATTAAGGCCAACCAAATTGACCTATGAAGATAAAATTAAGATATTATGATAAAAACAATTTGTTATAGTCTGCGTGTATTCTATTTAATTATATTATCGTAAATTTCAATAAATTAATGACGAGTCAATTTTTTTATATTATACTAGAAGCATCAGCCCCCCTGACGGTGGTTACGGCTGGGTGGTCGTGTTCGGTGCTTTCATGGTGCAGTTCTGGGTAGCTGGGCTTTTCAAGTCGTATGGTGTGCTTTACGTCGAGATTATGGAGACGTTCCCCGACTCCTCAGAATCGGTTGCTTCTTGGATTCCGGCCGCGTTGTCTACACTTTGTTTGGCTTTGGGTCAGTGTTCATAATATTATTCTGATCCTAAAGAGGATATGCGGTCGGCGACAAATATACAAAAAAATTAACGTGTGCCATTCCAACGTGGTAGATGTGAAACCTTAAAAAAAAAACGTATAGAAAACAGTACGGTTGTTGTAATGCCTTTTCCCAAGCTTTGTACTACGCATGCGCGCACGAACACGTACTGTCGCTTTTTCGTTTCATCGACATTCAAATCACAACGATTTTAAAAAAGATTTCACTTCAAACAAAGACGTGTCTCGTTCCGCAAACTGGGGAGGCTCTTGATGTCGCCACCAGCTTCAAACACTGACACTGAACATGCAACAAGCATTACACGCACAATTCCGCACACACACTCCTGCACATAACACGCAGTTACATACGTCCTGCAAGGAACATTTTTTTTATGTTCAATAAAAAATGTAGGGATTAGCTAGGATTAAAATTCTGCGGGAGTTTTCACACTCGGGTAGCGATCAAGTCGAGGTTCGAACCCATGTGATAGTTACCTTTTGCGCCTGAGTGCCTTCAGCACTCACCCCTCAAAATTCGGTGAAGCTGTAAAGGCCCCTCCGGTCAACAGCATTAGAGAGATTAGAATTTTTTTTTTTTTTTTTCAGAAATCTATCGCTTTCTCTTTGCGGCCCAAAGAAAGAGTTATAAAATACGAAAGGGACAACTGCAGCTCGGTCTGATTTTACCGTATGCAAAATAGACGAGAACATTACTTCGTAATACCGTTTCCTCCTAAACAAAACTAAACTGATTTTTAATTTTCTTTCAGTTATACAATAAGAAAGACTTAAGCTATGTGTCTATACGTTTTGCTTTTTTTTATTTTATCCATCACACTTGTTTGACGAAAGAAAACGGTAAAAATCGAAGGTATTTTTTTTTTTTTTTCATTTTTTTACAAAAACTAATTTGTGAAAAAAAAAAAAAATCACGTGGCGGTGTTGGATATTTACTATTTGGTATAAAATATTACAACTACATTGGTACGGAATAAATATCGTTAGCATATCCTCTTAAAGAATAATGGTTTTGCCACACAGCGGGCGGACAGGGACGCCAGCGTGCTTTTGCTATAGAATGTGTCGAGGACGTGCCGCATTGTCGATGCAATATCTTTTAAAGAAACAGCGCACTGACGTCTCTGCCCATCCTCTGTGTGGCGTAACCATTACTTAGACTTCATTTTGGCCTGTCATGTCGTCGTCCTTATTTTAATTCATTATTTTGCAGTATTTGACTATATATAATATAATTTTGGTGGCATTTTACGTGTAGTTATGATACGCAAGTGTAATGAAGTGAAAATAATGACACGGAGCGTGAATTCTGAAATCTCCCAATCATTCCCTTTGTGGTCCTAATAGAAGGCCACCATTTTGTTACCGCCATTCATTTATTAATAGTGTTCCTAACGTCTGACTTGGCTGCATGGTCTACTTTTGCATTTACCTTAAAAAAGAATAAATGGAACCAAAAAAAAATATCTTTGTCCCAATAAATAATAATGTATACCTAATGATTTAACATTAGCTCCACTGTCGTCGGCGCTTTGCGAGAAATATTCGTGCCGTTGTGTTGTGTTCGTCGGCGGTTTGTTCTGCGCTATGGGACTGGCTCTATCTTACTTCAGCACTGGTCTTCTGCATCTCCTGTTGACGTTTGGCGTCATGACCGGTAAGGGAAGGATTTGCAATATAATTAAATAATTTAATTTAATTAGTTCCCTCTAGCCTTTCGTTACGCGCCGGTGTTTACGTAATTTCGTGTACACACACACACATATATATATAATTTTGGCATCCATTTTAAAAGTTTTTATATAAACTCAAAGCGAAGATGGCTTAGTTGGTAGTGCGGTCGGATTTCGTGTCAATGGACGCGGGTTCGAATCCACCTAAGACTAAAATCAGCCTGAGCTTTCGATGAAGGAAAACATCGTGAGGAAACCATAGCTGGGTGGTAGAGGATTTTAAAATAATGCCTGCCTGTGTAGCTACCACCCTGAAGTTAGAAATCCTGTCGGCAAATACCAAGAGGTGTGCTCCAGCAGGATCACTTGAGAACCAGTGCCTCTAGGCTTAGTGTGTTTACCATCCTGGACCTAATCGTCACTTAACGTCAGGTGAGATTGTGGACAAAGTACTGAGCGTATACTGTGTAAAAAAAAATAAACTGTCATTCTTAGGGTTATCACTCTATGATTGATTGCAGGTATCGGTGGTGGTCTATCGACCACGCCAGGGATTGTGATCGTCTCCCAGTACTTCGATAAACACAGGTCAGTACATATTTAACAAATCTTAACTTACTTGTTCCCGCGGCTCCGCTCAAATATCATATTCTCTATAACGCATGATTATTTACTGCTTACCACTTAAAATAATCTTTGTAAAAAAAAATTAACCCATTTTTTTTATTTTTAGTAATAATAGATAGCATATATATTTCTCACGGATTCAAACACTTGACCATTAGAACTGTGCGCTGAATCGGATTTTGTTCAAAAAGTTATTGAGTTTTTATTTTTTTTACGCGAGACCCTAATTATGTTATTAAAAACAAAAGTAGCTTAAGTTTACGTTTCATAAATTCAGATATGTGCCAAGAAGGTCTCATTAAAATCGGTCCAGTCGTTCCGGATATTAGTCAGAATAAACGACAGATAGAGTTTTTTTTTATATATGTCCATCCATCCATTCAACCTCTAGACGTGCAATGCTGGGCATAGGTCTCACCCAAAGATCTCCACGACGACCGGTCTTGCGACTCACGCATCCATCAGGATCCCGCGACCTTCACCAGGTCGTCGGTCCACCTTGTGGGGGGTCTACCCACGTTACATCTACCAGCGGGTGGTACCCATTCGAGAACCCGTTGACCCCATCGGGCATCGGTTCTGCGAGCAATGTGCCCAGCTCATTGCCACTTGAGTTTAGCATTTCTTCAGACGATGTCGATTACTTTGGTTTTTCTGCGGATCTCCTCATTCCTGATTCGAACACGGAAACTCCTAGCATAGTCCTCTCCATTGCCCTTTGAGCAACTATGAGCTTTCTTATTAGTCCCATTGTGAGCGACCTCATATATGTACCGTATATAAATTCATATGTGTTTAGTAAAAAAATGACATTTTAATATACAAACAGACACTTCAATTCCGTTTATTTGTATAGATTAAAATGATAGTTATTAAATTAATCTTTGAGTAATATTTTAACTATTATTTTTTCGTTTGAAAATATCAAATGACTATGAAATTAATACTAATTAAGCCCTTTCGATCTCCTGTCTCATCGTAGACGGAGAAATCATCAAAATTATGAACGTGCGAGTTTTTTTGACGATCTTTTGATAGATTTTCAATTCAATTCATTTAAATATTGATGTGTTTGTTTACATGTTCATATGACTGTTTATCGTCTCTTTCTAGAGCATTGGCTAACGGTATATGTGTGAGCGGGACAGCCGCTGGCAGCTTCGTTTTTCCAATGTTGATTGAGAAACTTGTAGACTTATACGGATTGCACGGGACTGTATTGCTTTTAGGTATGTTTAGTTATAAATTATTACATGTGTTTGTGTGAAAATTCTTAATTCGAATGATATCGAAGAAGAAACAAGAAACTCGATCTGGTTCTTTTTTTTATAAATAATATATATATATAACTTTTTTCATATAAAAAACTATACAAATCATCGTTTTAGCTAATGTTAGTGGGTGCACACAAAAATGTGGGTTAATTCCAGACATCACTATCGTTCACGTAATGGTCCATCCTGTAATAACCTAATGAGATTAAAACTTGCTTGACATAACACTTGAACTTATTGTCAGGTAAATAGGTAATGTTACTTGGGATCTTATTGTAAAACCGAATACTATTACCTATAAAGCTTTTATTAGACTTACTTAACCTAAAGCGTGGGACGGCCAACTTGTCTTTAGTTCTAATATTAAAATTATGACGATCATTCACTAGATCTAGCTTGTCTAAATTTTTACGAATATGCATTAAGTTATCGAAGATGTATTGGGAGGGCAACGTTAAGATATCATATTCTTGAAACTTGTTCTTTAGAGATTCGCGAGCTCCCATATTGTATATTGCTCAAACAGCTTTTTTTTGTAAAGTAAAAATGGTGTCTACCTCTGCTGCTGTACCCCACAGCAAATACCGTAAGACATTAAGCTGTGAAAGTAAGCAAAGTAGACTAACCTAGCAGTAGCAATATCCGTCAACTGGCGAATTTTTCGAACCGCAAAAGCAGCGAAACTAAGCCTTCCACCCAAAATTTTAATATGCGGACCCCATTGTAACTTATTATCAAGTGTGATACCTAAAAACAGAGTTTTGTCAACTAAGCCTACTAAATTCCCTTCTATCTCTAATTTACAATCAATATGTTGCACATTGGGCAACATAAATGTTATACATTTCGTTTTCTTAGTGTTAAGAAGTAAATTATTTAAGGCAAACCATTTGGAAATGTTTGCTAGTGTATTATTTAAGTGCCTAACCTCTGATTTTATTTTATTTTAAATATAAGTGAAGTATCGTCTACAAAAAGAACCATATCAGCTGAGTTATTAACCATTAGCGGTAAGTCATTAATAGAAACTAGGAATAAAAACTGTCCCAAAATTGACCCCTGCGGAACACCGATTCTAACTAATGATCCACTGGAGGTAACCCCATTTACATTTACTTTCTGACATCGGTTTGTTAAGTAAGAGGCCAAGAAGCAGACAGAGGTTTCAGAAACACCATAATGTTTTAGTTTCAGTTTAAGTGTTACTTATTATGCTGTGCCTGTAAAGTATTCATTTAAAAAAAATGACCATAATTCTGCAGGTGGTGGTATGCTTCACGTCTGTGTATCGGCAACTTTATATCGACCAGCGCCGGTATCTTGTAGTATCGGAGACAGGACCCCGGCGACTACTACCACGACTGAACATACCACGCTTCTTAACGATATTACTGAAGGTATGTAGTAAAGTATATTATTTAAAGTCGAATAATTTCCATTTCTAAAGTGACAGCTTCACTAAATCTTTTTGACCTAAGGCGTGAAAATGATACAAATCTCGGCGTGGGCCACGAAATTTGGTCAGCGTTAAACCTACGGTAGAGCAAATTCGGATCTCTAGGTGTTCCTTACACAAAACGTAAAGGCATACCCCACTATAAAAAGGTGCCCCGCCCCTTACAGAAAGCGTAAAGGCATACCCCACTATAAAAAGGTGCCCCGCCCCTTACAGAAAGCGTAAAGGCCTTCCCCACTATAAAAAGGTGCCCCGCCCCTTACAGAATGCGTAAAGGCATACCCCACTATAAAAGGTGACCCGCCCCTTACAGAATGCGTAAAGGCATACCCCACTATAAAAAGGTGCCCCGCCCCTTTACAGAATGCGTAAAGGCATACCCCCCTAAAAAAGGTGCCCCGCCCCTTACAGAATGCGTAAAGGCATACCCCACTATAAAAAGGTGCCCCGCCCCTTACAGAATGCGTAAAGGCATACCCCACTATAAAAAGGTGCCCCGCCCCTTACAGAAAGCGTAAAGGCCTTCCCCACTATAAAAGGTGACCCGCCCCTTACAGAATGCGTAAAGGCATACCCCACTATAAAAAGGTGCCCCGCCCCTTACAGAATGCGTAAAGGCATACCACACTATAAAAAGGTGTCCCGCCCCTTACAGAAAGCGTAAAGGCATACCACACCATAAAAAGGTGTCCCGCCCCTTACAGAAAGCGTAAAGGCATATCCCACTATAAAAAGGTGCCCCGCCCCTTACAGAATGCGTAAAGGCATACCACACTATAAAAAGGTGTCCCGCCCCTTACAGAAAGCGTAAAGGCATACCACACCATAAAAAGGTGTCCCGCCCCTTACAGAAAGCGTAAAGGCATATCCCACTATAAAAAGGTGCCCCCTTACAGAACTCATGTGCCTGTTTGTAGTGTATCGGTATGTGGGAAGCAGTTTAATGCGTGAATAGGATTATTAGAACGTACTGGTAAAGGGTACAGAAGTATCCCCAGTTGGGGATCGAAGAACATCTTGTACACAGGGAGTAATGCCCGAGGTAAGCGTCTAATTGAGAAATAATATTGGTAAAGTCATAAAAATCTGACGGCGTAAGGTTGCCCGTCAAAGATGATATGCAAATGTTATCTCATAAAGCGCCATCTATTAACAATTTACAGTACTGTTTTACCATACTAATTACGCCTGTTAACGGCATCTAGTATTATATTTTGTATTAAGATTCTGCACTCTATGTGACCAAGTGTTTTTTTGTTTCCATCAATAGATGGCGTTACTCATTTACAACAAACTTTTCAATCGTGGATGTAAAATTTTACGAAAAAAAAAAACTAAGATTGTGTTAACCACAGCGTAAAAAAGGATTAATAAGCTAATGTAGGATCAGTCACTAGTTCAGTTATAGGAACACGAACATGAATGTTATTAAACTTTATCTATAAACTAGATATGTGGCCGCGGTTGCGCCCGCGTTTCTTAAATTCCTCACTGCTTTGTAATGTTTTATACGGAACTCTAATTATTTTCCTAAAAAATTTTTTAGTGCCTACTAAGATAAATCAAAAATATTTCTCATAAATTATAGCAATTGCCCGTAAAACTGTACATTGAATCGGATTTTTATTCAAATTTTTACCGAGTTTTATTTTTTTTTTACGCGAAACTCTAATTATTTTCGAAAATTAAAAGTACCCCCCAAATTACCCGGAGAAACTCCAGCTATCTACCAAAAAAAATCTCGCTAAAAATTTCAAAAATTGTATTTTTGATGTCGGTGTCGTATATACATTCTCAAATCTATTTAGTAAAAAAAAATATGTTGACATTACAAACAGACACTAATTTTTTTTTTAGTCTAGATAAATTTCACAGAATGTTTTTATTCTCTTACTCTCGTATAATTTTGATACGCGCAGGTAAGACTGATGTTGGTAAAGACAACAGACTTCACAGTCTGTTTCATCACGACGCTGAACTGGCTCTCAATCAGAAGACGAAAACGCACTCCTCGGCGATGACGCCAAACGCACAAACCTGCTAAGCGAGATCATCCATCCCAATTTTTATGAGGTTAATATCGTAATTATTACCATAATACCTATCCACGCGAAGAAAAAACAAAAAATACAATTAAATTGTGTTAAAGTTATTAATTATTTTAAAAAAAAAATCCGTTCAAACGCCAGCCGGTAAAACGTTCCATTGAATCGGATTCTATTCACAATTTCATGAGTTTGATTATTTTTACGCGGAACCCTAATTATTATCGAAAAAAAAAATAGTCTAAGTTATGCCGTGTGACTTTAGCTATTTGCCAGAGAAAGTACCGTTGAAATCGGTCCAGCCGTTTCGGAGATTAACCGGAAAAACAGACAGACTGACAGACAGACGCAGACTGAAAAAAAAAATTTAAACTTTCGTCTGTGGGATATACCGTATATGCATTCATATTTATTTAGTAAATAGTTGTTTTTTTGATATCATACATAAATAGACAATATGAAGTGCCTACGCTGAGTTTTATTTATTTGAATAGATCAGATTTTTTTTTTCACTATGGTCTATTTTTTGATCAGGCAACATTCCTAATACAACTACTGTACTCATATTTAAAAACCCCTTATTCTGTGAACCCACATTACTGTTTATCATTTAGTATGGAATTATCATGAAAATTTTTTTTTTACTTTGAATATGCTTTGTGCTTTAATTATAATCACACCTGATGTTAAGTGACGATGTGGTCCCAGATGTTAACCACACTAAGCCTAGTGGTACTGGTTCTCAAGTGATGCTGCCGGAACATACCATATAGGTATTTGGCGACAAGTTTTCGAACTTGAGGGTGGTAGCTACCCACGTTTCCTCGCGATGTTTTCCTTCGCCGAAAGCTGAGGTCGATTTTAGAGTGGGATAGGTGGGGATCGAACCCGCGTCGCCTGACGCGGAATCCGGCCGTACTACCCGCTGCGTCATCACAGGCACTTCTTTGTACAGAGAGATGTACGATACGATACGTAGATGAAAGATACGCTTTAATTATCTTTAACTAGCTGCTCCCTGCGGTTTTACCCGCGTAGTTCCCGTGGGATTTTTGGAATAAAAAAACACCCCATACTAATAGGTAGGGATCGAAACCCCCTTCGATTTAACTTCCGATATCAGACATATTCAAAGTTTACTTAAAGTTTATTCAAAGTTTATTCAAAGTTTACTTAAGTCCTAAATTTATTAGGGTATCAATGAACGTTTTAAAGGATCTTTGTTGCCGTCAGGTGTCTCTCGTCCGCCGTTACCATCGCAGCTGTCAGATTCAGAGGATTCCGAGGGTCTGGACGTACTCGGCGTGGTCGGTGAGTCTCCGTCAGTTATGTTAAGAACGTGATCAGCTTAGACCATAGGATGAGAGAGAGAGATGACCTTCCTCGTGGAAGAGGAAGACAAGACGCACCGACCCCAAATAAAAATGGAATAAGGGCAGGGGGATGATGATCAGCTTAAGCCCTAGGCATAACGTTAGGTTCGAAGCGATGGGATAGTGCGTAAATTGGGTAGTGCGTAAATTGGGTGTAGTGCGTAAACTGGGTAGTGCGTAAATGCATTTCCCCCCGTCAAAAAAAAAAAAAAAACAAGGTTCGAAGCGATGATGGTTCAGTTGATAGTGCGGTCGGATTCCACGTCAATGGACGCTGGTTCGAATCCACTTACCCAACACTAAACTCAGTCTGAGCTTTCCTGAGCACTTACCACCATTAAGTTTGAAAACCTATCGTCAAATACCAATAGGTGTGTTCCGACAATATCACTTGAGGACCAGTATCTAGGCTTAGTGTGATTACCATCCTGGACCTCATTGTCACTTAAAATCAGGCGAGATTGTGGTCAAAGCACTGAGCCGTATTAAAAAAAAAGTTACGTCCCTGAATACAATTTCGTATTATTTTACTAATTTTTGTCGCTTTAACAAAGTGGCGGCCATTTTGTTAAGGGTTCTAAGGGAGCTGTTGTGAGATCTCTGAATTCACGCTCCGTGTTATTATTTCTACGTTTTCTAAGTAGAACACCATGAAATTACATCATATATACTCATATACCTACTGCAAGATAATTAATTAAAAAAGTCACTATTACTTTTAAGGTTATTACAATGTTGCCATATTCAAACAAATGCTCAATTACAATAAAACGCATACGTGATCAAACGCTTACCGTTTTCTCTTTAACTCGATGTTATAAAAACTGTAATATATGAAAGATTAGATGGGTGCCCGCCGCTGCGCCCGTGTTTCATATATTTTTTCAACGCGTTTTTAACGTTTTTAAATACGGAACTCTAATTATTTTCCTTAATTTCTTTGGTATTAAGATAAAGTTAAACTATTTCTCACAAATTCAAACAATTGACAGTGAATCTGTTCGTTGAGTCGGATTTTATTCGAAATTTCATGAGTTTATTTTTTAATGCGGAACCCTAATTATTTTCGAAAATTAAAATTACCCTAAGTTTACGCGGAGTTACTTCAGTTGTCTAACAAGAAAAAACCGTCAAAATCGGTTGAACCGTTCCGTAGATTACCCGGAACAAACAGACAGACAAAATTTTTCAAAATTGTATTTTTGGTATAATTTTCGTATATACCCTTTCATACCTATTTAGTAAAAAAATCAATTTTGCTATTAAAAACAGACACTTCAATTTTATTTATTAGTATACAGTCTAATACTGTCCTAAGGTTTGCCACGAGAGGTTGCCCGGCTCCGCTTAAGACCGACGAGATCCTCCTCCATTCTTCACTCGGTAGAAGATTTATCGACCGACAGCACTTGCGTTTACAAGGCAAGCCGAAGGAAACTCAGCCGGTAATGTATTTTTCGAAGTGTAAATAAACTTCTTTAGCATCGTTGTGATTTGAAAGTCGATGAAACGAAAAAGCGACAGTACGTTTCTTATGGAGGTCGGATTTGTTCATCAAAGTTTTGTGAGCCTGGTTAGCTCGGTGGACTGATCCGCGCGTCTCATAGACGGTACGGCTGAAATGTCGGAGGTTCAAACCCAGGCGTAACACATTTTTTTTTAAGGTTTCACTTTTATCACGTTTGAATTGGAGACATTTTTTTTACTACCTAATAATTTACAGCAATTGACAAGGCGTCATTCGACATCTTCAATAGAAAGGATTTCAGGGCATAGGTCTCCCACAAAGATTTTTTTTTTTTTTTTTTTTTTTTTTTTTTTTTTTTTTTTTTTTTTTTTTTTTTTTTCGAACCTAGCTAACGCTGTTGACCGGAAGGGCCTTTACAGCTTCACCGAACTTTGGGGGCGAGTGCTGAAGGCACTCAGCCGCAAAAAGGTGACTAGCTCAAGGGTTACCAAAGTGGTACGATCCTCGGCTTGGCCGTCACCTGAGTGTAAAACTCTCTCGCGAGTTTGAACCTAGCTATTCCCTACATTTTTTATTAATAATAATAAAAAAAAAAAAAAGGTTCCTTACAGGACCTATGTACCTGCATGTTATGTGCAGAGTGTGTTTGCAGTGTTGTGCGTGTAATGCTCAATGCATGGGCAGTGTCACTGTATCGCGCTGGCGGCGACGTCAAGAGCCTCCCCAGTTGGGGAACGAAGCACGTCCTGGGCCGCCGCCTGAGGGGGACCCGGAGAGTGTGCGGGAGCAAAATTAGCCGCCTGTCCCCGGCGGCGGGAACGGCGGTTACGCGGGCGTGGGCGCTGGCACGCATACTGAATCGGTTGGAAAGGAAAGATCCTATTTTCGCACGTGATTTTATCATCGGGATCGGTGAGAACGTTACGCGGTCTCCGAAGCGGTTTCGGAGCTAGCGGGTCGGAGGAGTACGCGACGGCTTTCGCTATGAGCGGATTCGGGTGTGTCTCTGCGCGATCGAAAAATGCGCGACACAGGGATTTGATAACAGAGTGAATGGATGGTAGATTGAGGTCTCTGTGGATGTCCACATCCCTCTCGTACCACCGGGCACCTACGGCTCTCCTGGTGAAGCGGTTCTGAACCACTTGGAGGGAGGCCAGATCTGTATAAGCGAAGGCAGGGGCGCAATAAGTGAGAATGGGCCTAACTACCGTTTTATATAATGTAATTTTATGGCGGACGGCCATCTTACTACGAGCGTTGTAAAGAGGGAAAAGACGTCCCATAACCATGTTGGCACGGTTTCTGACTTTCAAAACGTGAGATTTGAAAGTCATATGGGCGTCTAGTGTGACACCGAGGTACTTGACCTCGGTCGCCCATGGGATCTCTACTCCTAGATAAGTGACTGGACGAGGAGGGTCAGATTTCTCTACGGAGAACATAATCGCGGTGCTCTTTCCCGGGTTAATCGCTATGCGCCACTTCAAGTACCAAAAGCTTAAGATGTTAACAGCCTTTTGGACGCGGGATCTGAGAGTGTCTCTTTGTCTGTACGAATAATAGATGACCGTGTCATCGGCATAGAGACCTAAATGAACCTTACTAGCCGCCACTCCTTCGAGCGGGTCGTCTTTCAGGTTCGGATTTAGGTCTGGTAAGTCCGCTATGTAAAGGTTGAAGAGGACAGGCGCCAGAATGGAGCCCTGGGGGACTCCTGCGCGGATCGGGCGGGCTGAAGAGAGAGCGGACTCTACTCTAAAGCGGAAACTACGATTCGAAAGGTAATCGCGTAGGATGTGTACTAATGTGTCAGGGACGCCTAACCTAACTAGTTTTAAATACAAGGCCGGCATGCCAGACCTTGTCGAATGCCTTAGCGACGTCGAAGAAGACAGCGAGCGTACGCCAGGGTGTGTTTGGGGTTCGATGAAAATTTGACAGGATGTGCTCCGTGAGGCGTTGCACTTGGTGCGCGCAAGAGTGTCTGGCTCTGAAACCAAACTGTTCGGGAGGCAAGAGATTTTTGTCCTCTATCACTACAAGGAGTCGGTTCAGAAGGATCCGCTCGTAGAGTTTACCTATTGAGCTTAGCAAGCTGATTGGGCGGTAACTGTCGGGAGACTTGGCATCTTTGCCAGTCTTGTGTATACCTATCACTATCGCTTCTTTCCAGGCGGCTGGAAAGCGGTGGTTTTTGATGGCCGCATTGAAGATGCAGACCAGTAGCGCGATGAGACGGGGCGGAAGAAGCTTAAGCACTTCATTCCTGATCCCGTCCGGACCGGAAGATTTTCTAGGCTTAAGGCCCTTAATGGTTGTAATGACCTCATCACAGGTGACAGGTGTGAGGGGAACAACCGGCGAAAGAGCGTCTAGGTCCTGTACCGAGGACTCTACTTCGGAGACGTGGAGGACGTCAACGTTGTCAATGACGGGGGAACATTGCTGCTCGAGGCTATCGGCTAAGCACTCGGCTTTGTCGTCATCGTCAAATGCGGGTGGAAGACCCTGAGTGTTTCTGTCCAGGGGGGGCATACTAGCGACGGAACGGTCCATCTTCATCGATCGTGCAAGCTTCCAGTACGCGAGGTGGGAAGGTACCAGCTCCTCGAGGAAACTGTTCCACCTGTTATCACGGAGCTGATCTATGCGGTCTTTCACCGCTCTACGCAAGGAACGTAAGCGTGCACGATTTTTTCCTCAGTCGGATACGCGTCGTGGGCACGGGTCGCGGCGTTCTTCTGGGTGAGCAGAGCTCTCACGTCATCAGGGAGTATAAAGCGGCGATCGTTCGCCGCTTGTACCTCTTTCGAGGTCTCCCTGATTCCGGTGTTGAGATGTTCAACCAGAGAGGCGATCGCGAGATCCGTGTCCGCAGGCGTATCCAGTACGTCGGGGATCATGTCGAGCGGGGGGGAGGACTGATGGTCCTTGAGATATCTGCCGAGTTTGTAATAGTCCGCGACCTTTACAACTGGCGGGCTAGAGTCATCCGAATGACCTAACTGTAAAATGACTGGGCGGTGGTCGGAGTCGAGTTCGTGTACGACTTGTATGAGACGCACAGGAAGCCGAACCCCTTTAAGAATAGCTACGTCTAGCACTGTCGGGCGGCAGTGCGGCATGAAGTGGGTAGGCTCTAAAGGAGCGATGACCTCAAAATCGAGCTCATCCATCAGCTCAGTAAGAGCAATCCCATTACTGGTATTACTCGAACTGTTCCAAAGGGTGTGCCCGCAATTGAGATCACCCGCGATAATGACGGAGTCTCCGAGAGAGAAAAGTTTCCCTAAATCGGAAGCTAATATGCGCTTATTGGGCGAGAGATATACAGACACCAGAACGATCGACTGATGGCCGGTCATTCCGATTCTGCATATAGAAACCTCTAAGTTTTCTAGCTCAGGAGGGTCTAGCGGCGTGCAATACAGAGACCGCTTATAATAAATTAAGGTACCACCGCCCCTAGTTGGGGGCAATCTATCGTTCCGAACGATATTATAATTCGCGATCTTAGGATCGCGATCTTTGGGCTTCAGTAGGGTTTCCTGGACAAGAAACACGTCTATTTGACGATCGCGGAGGAAATTCGCGACGAGTTCACGCTGCGGAACTAGTTTCCGCGCGTTAAAGAACGAAAGGGACAAACCGCGTGGCTTTATCTTAGCCATTGATTACGGGTTTCGAGAAACGCGAGCCAGACCTTGAAGGGTCGTGGCAATGGCGGGGAAACGCGCGATAGCCTCGAGCTCGGCGTTTCCGGAGCCGCTATTCAACAACGCGTTGAATGCGACTACTTCCTGCACGTCGTGAACGCGCAGGAGAAAAAGAACCCGGTCAAGGCCGGTTGGGTTGGCCTGAGGGGCCTGGGGGGGGGTAGCTGGGCGCGGCTGCACCTTGGCTTGGGGCCTAGGTGCCCACGGAGCCAGAGGGGCTGCGGGGCGGGGGGCGGAGTGACGGGTCGGCACCGCAGAAGGCGACGCCGACGTGCCTGGGAGGCACGGGAAAGACCTCAGTGTCATCGGCGGCACTTGAGGTTGGAGGAGGAGGGGAGCGGCGTTCCTCTGAGGAACATACCTACCACCCTTTTTTGGGTGATTGCGCCTTACCTTGGGTGCACAAGGGCACCCACGGTAATTTGCAGGATGACCCTCCTGCCTGCACAAAACGCAGCTTGGAGGGTCGGCTGTGTCCTTAGGACAGGGGCAGTCAGGGGTCAAGTGATCTCCTAGACACTTTACGCATCTCGGAGCCATAAAGCAGCTCCGAGAGCTATGTCCGTACCCCTGGCAGCGGTGACACTGCGAGGGGTAAGATTTCTTGTGTGGGACTTCCACACAGATGCGAGAGAGGCCGCAGAGGGTCTTCAGACCGAAGACCTTCTTGCTTACCTCGTTGGCGGGGAGTGCGACAAGGACCATATTATATGGTCTCCTGCCTCGCTGATCGTGCATCCTATGCACTTCAGCATCGGGGAAACCCTGCTCCCTAAGGGAGGCAGATATATCTTCGCAAGAGAGTTCTTTTGGAACTCTCTTGATCACGACGCGGAGGGACTTCTCCTCCTCCAGCGCGTGAGTGAAGTGGGCATATTTCGCCTCGCGAAGAAACCGCGTGAGGTCGCGGAAGGTGTCCGTGGTCGACACCTTCACCATGATACCATCGCGAACATTCGTCGCGGTGGTGAAGTGGATCTTGCGGCTCGCTAATGCCGCAGAGATTTTAGTCCAGGACGCTTTGTCCTGGATCGTGACAGGGGGGGGGGGGGGGGGACGCACCTTCTTAGGCTGCGCCTGGGTTTGGGAACTCTCGGTGCCGCTACTGGCACCGGAGTGGGCTGTTGGTCCGAATCCTCAGCAGCGAGGATCTTGGGACAGGAGAGTGGTGATGAAAGCGGCGGAGAAGCCGTCGCCTTCCTTTTGGTTTTCCGCCTCGCAGCGACAAAACCGTCACTGCCGAGCGGCGGGTACTCCAGCTCCATGTTGTCCGAGTCTGACCCGGACAGCTGGGCGGAGGTGGTGGCGAAATTCGGCATTAGGCTAGGACGCCTGTCAGCCGAGTTTTGGGGGGACAAAGGGGAAAAAAACTATTCCCCGTAGAGACATTAATAATGTCCGCTGAACGCGGACGACGCGGCGAATACAACGCGAACGCGAGCGGGATCTGCAATCGGAGAAGGAAGAGTCCCTTCCCGAGTGAGACGCGAGTGGAGAACGCGCGCGAGAACGCTCCGGAGCGTTGATGTTCGCGACCGGTTTACGGACGCGTTGAGGGAGCGCGGCGGATGTACTCGGCAAATTATTTTTAAATGTCGCGAACTCCCGAGCGAGTTCGGGAGACTTTGATAATAAAACTTTTACGAAGCTAAGGAGCTGACGCTCCGTTGTTACAAAATCGGCCATCCCGCGATGGCAGAGGGCAGGGGGGGGGTGAACTACCTCCCTGCCTGAGGGGCAGGGGGGCGCGCCAAAAATCTATGAGACTACGCGAGTCTCGCAAAAGACCGTTGAGTCGAAGTGCAATGACTCAAGGTAATTGGGAGCTTACGGAGCCTAGGGGGAAGCCCTAACAAGCCCTAGGGCCGAGGACGTGGGTCAGACGCCCAAACAGCACCCAGGGGATGGATCTGTAGCAGGAGCGGAAATCGGGTAAGAACGAGGGAAACCCGGTGTGATCACACACCAGATTCCGGTATTCGGTGACCCCAGAAGGGGGTCCCCAGGGAACCTGCTAAACCCTGCACCACCTTACGTTGGCACCGTTAGGTCTCCGGTGATGACCACAATCAAGAGAGAGTGGGTTTCAGCAACGTCGTGAAGCGACACGTATCCTCACCTTAAGGGTGAGTATACGTTAAACGCGCGCGTACTGAAAAGTACGTTTTTCAAAAAAATACACGAAGTTATAAATGAGATTTATAAAATCGAGTATTCAACGCTCGCAAAAATACCTCAGCGCGGGAAACCCACACCGGGTACACGACGCGGCGGCGCGCGCGCTTGCGTCACCTCAACCGTTAAATAAATTTAACGGCTGTTGCTACGCAAGCGAACGAACTTCGAAGGCGGCGATAAACGAGATCGAACACGTGAAACGTATTTGTGCGAGCGACCTTAGCGTGCGTGCGCACACTTCGGCTTCCCCCCAAAGATCTTCACGACGACTGTTTTGTACCACCCACATCTAGCGAACTCCCACGACCTTCACCAGGTTGTCGGTCCACTTTGTTGGGGGGGAGGGGGGGCACACCCACGCTACGTCTTCCGGTACAAATGAAAAAAAAAAACCAGATCGAGTTTCGTTGCCGGTTCTTCTCGATGAATGGGCTGTTGTTCAGAACCGATTGTAGTGTTCATAAGCGCATAAATTAAATTAAAAAAAAATGAATTTTGAATTTTTGAACGAGCTAAAGTTACTCAGCGTAACTTAGACTACTTTAATTTTTTCGATAATACTTAGGGTTCCGCGTAAAAAAAATTAAAATCAAACATACAGACAAGCAGACAGACAGAGATCTTTAATGGTTCAATTGAGAGGAATCTCTTGAATGTTATCTTGTATTTAAACTGTCGTCTTCCCAGTTCTCTCTACATCAGACCGCCATTGCCGAGCCGCCTCATCCAAAACAAGCTAGTCGAACCTGTCGTGGTCAAGCAGGAGGAAGAAGTGAAAACGGAAGACGTTGTCGTGGTGAAGAAAAGGGGCTGCGTCGAGAAGATTTCCCGGTGAGACACTTTGCTTGTCATTCTTTTAAGTCTTCATATTTATGATCTTTATATATTTTACCTCGGTGGCGGTGCGATTGCCGTTCTGAGGTCTCGGGTTCGATTCCCGAGTCGGGTCAAGTGGTATTAGGTTTTTCTATTCAGTATCATCCCGGAGTTTGAAATTTGTGCCCGATATGGCGACAGGCTCGCCCCCTGTCACATCCGGGACGGAACTAAGCTCGGCGAAATGTGGATGGTGTAGTCGCGCTACATCACCTCTGCCTAACCCATAGGGGATAACAGGCGTGAGCTTATGTTATGTTATGTGAAGCGAAAACTTCTTTGTTGAACGATTTTCGGTAGGGAAATATTTTATAATACATTCGCGTAGCAAATGTTATGACGTCAGCCGTCAACATGCTACAGTATGCCAAGTACAAGATGGCGTTTAAGGCCTGGTGCTCAGAGATAAATAATAAGATGTATACTTACGCGCAGAATGTCGTATGTTTTGATTGTGAATAAACCATATTAAATGTATTTAATTACTGTTCAAAGCGGCAAATAGTAAAAACCAGACAAATGTTAGGTTATGTTAGTAATTTCTAATTATAAAATTTGTATATTAAAAAAAAAAAAAAACAGCTATTTCAAAGTATCCAATTTTCACATCTGTTAGAAGTCCCTATGGACTGCCTAGTTTTGTTTTTGTTGTCATGGTGATGGTAACAGCTTCGGTTAATATTACTGAAAAGGAGAAGGGAGAGCGGGGTGGGGGGACGCTAAAAATAACCAAAAATTTGCTTGTGTAATATTTCATGAGGACATGCAGTCGGCAACAGATTTAAAAAGGAGGCATTCTTAAATTTATTTCTATCGCGTTGCGCCCCAAAGTAAGGGTCATAAAACACGAAGGGGAGAACTGCAGCTCGGGCTGTTTTTACCGTATGCAAAATAGACGAAAATATCACTTTATAGCACCCTGTTTCCTCCTACAAAATTGAACCGATTTTTAATTTTCTTTTCTTTTTAAACTCACGTCTGAAAACGAAGGTTAAAAATCGAGCATATTTTCCATTTTCAAATGGACTTTCAATTTATGGAAAAAAAAAAAAAAAAAATCAAAACGTACGCGCATGGCGGCGGTGGATAAATATACTATTTGGTATAAAAATATTTACCATAACGCTGTTACCCAGGGAGGAAACAGGGGATTATGTTTGAATGGAATAAATGGCGCTAGCATATCCTCTTAATGTCCGTTTACAAGGAACGGTATGTCTATAATTTGACAGATATTTGGACGTGTCGCTATTGAAGTCTTGGCAGTTTGGTTTGTTATGCGCTTCGGTTGGTTTGATGTCATGCGGGTCCCCGTATGCCTTGTATTACCTACCAGCTTACACGGTCGCCGCGGGCCACAGCAAAGCAGCCGCTGGTAACTATCCCCCCTATGTCCCCCCTACTTATCCAGAAATATTAGATGAACTCTTTTATAAGTTATTGCTATCATTGTTTCATATGAGGGACATACAGGTGTTTTTGAATTAAATGGGAGCTTGTAATTATGATATGAATTTATTATAATGTCAAAAAATATTTTTTTGCTATATAACTATAAATGATATATACGATACCTATATAAAAAAAAAAGAATTTATAAAATTTTTGTCTGTATGTTTGTTACCTCTAATCTCCGGAACGGCTTGACCGTTTTTCACGGGGCTTTTTTTAGTACATAGCTGAAGTTATTCTGCGTAACTTGGGATACTTTGGATTTTCGAAAATAATTAGGGTTCCGCGTAAAAAAAAATTTAAACTTATGAAAATTTTAATAAAATACAATTCATTGGACAGTTTTACGGGAAAATGTTTGAGTTTATGATAAATATTTTTAATTTAACTTAGTACTAATAGTAGTTTAGGAAAATAATCAGGGTTTCGTATATAAAAAAAATAAAAATTAAAACGCAGTAAATAATGTATGAAACGCGGGCGTAACCGCGGGAATACAGTTAGTTAAAATATATATTGAAGTGTCAAAACCGTGCGATAAATATTCCGGCGGTCGATGACCCCACTCGCGCTCGCGCACATCAGCTGATGATGTTTACCTGCGCGGCTACGGGAGTTTAATACTTTCATTTAATTTATAATGCATGTTTTATAATTTTATTTAGTATTTCTTTTTTGCCACTAAACTTATCTTAACCCCTTGAGCATCTTCCCGGCGTTTACGCCAGCTTTCCATTGTTTTACTATTGTCTTTCTATTGTTTCATTTTTATGGATACTCGACACATTAAAAATGTTTCTAAATATAATTACAAGCTGCCGATTAATTATTGACATTAATTTTAATTTCACACAGTATATGTGTGTATTGTTGATAAGCTATTGGCTGTTTTTATTATTGCCATATTAATAGTAATTTGTACCGTTTCTCTTATGCATTTGTTGTTGTTTTTTTTCAAATTGTTACAATAAATATAACTCGGTGATAACTATTACTGCCGTCGTGAGATACAGGTAGTCTTAGTTCAGATGACAACGGTCTTTGTTCTTTTTTAACGTAAATAATTATAAAACTATTATTCAGACAATGGGCTGTAAATATTAGTCACTAGCCATGCCCGTGAATTCGCTCGCGTGGAATTCTGACCACCCGTCCCGTACTTACTAGCTTTCCCGACGTTCGTTAGACGTTCCCGTATTATATCTAGTCTTTGGAAATGACAGATCGTTTTTTATAAACCGAGCGGTCAATACTACGAGCCCTTTGCGCCAAATCTGCTGTAGCCGCATGACAGCTCGAATGATTTGTAAATATTATATAACTATTAGACTTCAATAAATGGAGATTATTATCAATAAACATTACATTATTAAATATATCAATGATTGACAATGTAGTTTGATCAAAATTGGATGGTGTAAAAGACGGAATTTTAGATAAATGTCAAGTTGTATGACTTGTGAATTCTACAACGTGACAATGTTACTGGCCAAAGACAACGGTTCAAAACCCAACGATGTTTATTTGTTGTTATTCGTTTTTTTAAGAGGCATAGATAAATCATATATAGCTTAAGTTTTTAACTAAATTGGCTACTACAGCACAAGGAAAATTTCATCAAAATCCGTCAAGAATTTCATTTACTACAATATTTTTTACTTTTGTTCGTTATCCTGAAGAACGTTTTGCGTTTTATGGGACAAAAATAATTCTATATTTTACTTTATAATATTAGTTATCACTGTGTCAAGTTTCGTTAAAATTGGTTCAGTACTTTCAAAGTGATACGTGTACACAGGGACAAACAGACAGAAAGACAAACAGTCAAACAAAAGTTTTAAATACAATATTTTTGGCTTCTATATCTATATAAAAAGCACACCCCGATTATACTAATATGTCGATTACCCATAAAAATTAGACAATAGGAAGCTGGCGTAGACGCCAGGTTAGTGCTCAAGGGGTCAAGTACTTAATATACAAATTTGGCCTAGTTATAGTGTTATTATATGAATATAGATATATGTAGATAAAGAAACAAAACGCTTGTATTAATCCCATTTTGAAAGATTAATGTTGCTTGATTAAAAAACAATGTTTGTTTTGAAGGTTTGATCTATTTTTTTTTTTACATTTTTTACCGACAGAAAGACAGCCAAAATTTTTTTTTAATTGCGTCTGTGAGATATGCCGTATATACATTCACATGTACTTAGTAAATAGTTATTTTAATATTATTCACAAACAGACAGTATAAAGTGTCTTTTGATTTTGACGTTGACTTTTATTTATTTGAATAGATCAGATTTAGATTTTTTTATTATTATTATTTATGGTCTATTTTTTGATCAGACAACATTCATAATACAATACACATATTTAAAAACCCCTTATTCTGTGACCCCACATTACTATTTATCATTTAATATGGAACTATCATGACTATTTTTTTTACTCGGAATAGGCTCAGTGCTTTGACCACAATCCCACCTAATGTTAAGTGACGATGTGGTCCAGGACGGTAAGCACACTAAGCCTAGATACTAGTTCTCAAGTAATGCTGCCGGAACACACCTTTTGGTGTTTGGCGACAGGTTTTCAATTTGAAGGTGTTGGCTACCCAGGCGGGCATTATTAGAAAATTCCGACCCCCTAATATAACTAATCAGCAATAGCTACTGCAATAGGATATGACTTCCAGGTCGCCTGGTAGCTATAAGTGCTGTTCTTGACCTCTGCGGGAGACTCGGCCTAGGCTGGCTCTGTGATCTACATCTTTTCTGCAGGCGGAAGGCGTACATCTTGAGGTCGGTTAAATAAACTCGTGTAAAAAAAATGTTTGATTTGCTAATTATAATGTTTATTTTATTTTACGTGATCGCTTTAACAATTAGTTAGCTCGGGTTGATTCTTGACTAGGCCTTCCCGTGATTCCTCCTCCAAACCGATTTAATTTTTTCTTTCAATTATAAAATAGGAGAGGCTTTGGCTATAACCTCTATGAATTGTCTTCTTTTTCTCGTAACGATAGAAACATAACCTATGGAGTTTTTGTCGGGATCTCAGTCTGTCAGGTAGCAATTGTTTTTTTTAATTCAATAAACTTGTGTATTTGACTCTATATCATGTAATCTTGGTGGCGTTTTAACTGATATAGTTTTGGTTATTGTGTACAGGTTAAGTTTATCATAGAAAATAACGCGTATATTCTGAGGTGCCGACAAAGCTCAATGGAACGTTCGAGCAGGGTGAGTCACCGTTTAGCTGGAGCTCGCTAACGCTAATACAAGATTGTAAATACACTTCACCCACATGACACTGGCACAAATTGTGTGTACACAGATTGCCATTATCTAAGAAGAACATAACCTATAGTCTATGTGAATTATTGATATGTTTTTCAAAAGGCGTGATCAATAATTAAATCCTTTTATCATTATTATTTCTCTAATTTGGTAAAATTTACTACCATAGGATATTACGAATGGAATAGAATTAAATAAAATTATTAATTGTGTTAATATTAAAATTAAAGAATCACTAACAACTTGCTTCTTTGTTTACATAGATAAAACAACCAATATTATGTAGGTTGCGTAAAATATCTCTCCACCTCTTTTATCTAACGGGTTTTTTTTTTGGTTGCATAGCGTTGACAGTCACTCAAGTGTTGTCTATGGACAGAGGCTTTTTGCCAGCACCTTAGTCTGTCATGTAGCAGTTGTTATCTTTATTTAAATAACTTATGTAACTGGACCCTATATTGCGTTATTTTGGTAGCGTTTTACGCAGTATAGTTTTTTTTGGGTTATTGTGCACAAGTGAAGTGAATGGAAAATCATAACACGAAACGTTTATTCTAAGATGCCACGATAACCCCATGGAACATTCTAGAGCAGTGGCCGTCAAACTACGGCCCGCGATGTCGCAAAGAATTTTGGTAGACAATGACTCAAAATCGAGTTTACATCTAATTAGTGAACTAGGGTATCAGGAATGACTTGCATGTGTTGTATCTATAGGGAATTCGCATTTAACAGCTCATAAAAATATGTCAATTAATAATAGAACCAAACAATATATATAATATTTTATCTATGATGGTATTAGCTACCCAATGTATTAAAAGTGCGGCCCGCAGTGGTATCTCACATTGACCTAAGATACCATGGATACACTTATACTGAAATAAGAGGCCCTTGAACAGAACAGTGTGACGACCACTGTTCTAGAGGGATTGCCATCGTCTCGTTAGGGGTGTTAATACAGGGCCATTGCAAGGACGAGGCCCGGTGGGTTCGCTGCAGGGGGCGACGCGGTGCTTGCGAAAGCCACCCCGTGTCGCCCCCATCCCAAATGCAGCGGACGGCCCCGGGGGGTTTTAGTGGGTATCTCCGGGCGCTTCACGTCCGGGTGAGTCCTACATTGGCATGGAGTTCGTCCCTCCGTGCCCCCTTACCCATTGCATTGGGGGACTTCAGTCTCACTAATGCAATGGGTAAGGGTAGTGCGTAAATGCATTTCCCCACGTCAAAAAAAAAAAAAAGGGTGTTAATACAAGTTTGAACTTCAGAATAGGCGGTATGGACAAAATCGTCTCTTAGCCTTTCCCATCGGACGACAATTTCTTTTTCTTCTTAGATAATGGCTATCTGTGTACACACAATTTGTGCCAGTGTCAGAATTATTTTAAATGTTGTATCAGCGTTACAAAGCTTCAGCAAAACGATGGCTCACCCTGCTCGAACTTTCTATGGAGCTTTGTCGGTACCTCAGAGTAAATTCTACGCGTTATCTTCTATAATAAACTTCGCCATATGACCAAACCATATGACACAAACTATATGACACAAAACGCCAACAACATTACATGATATAGAGTCAAATACCCAAATTTAATGAATTAAAGAAACCAACCGCTACATGACAGACTGATATCCCAACAACAATCTCGATTATTTCTACTAATACTGTCTATGAACAGAAATCCGCGACGCTATGATTTCTCATAGTATTATTCGTGAATACGTATGTCAATTTCAGCATAATATGAAAAAAAAAAAACCATAAACATAGTCTGTCTACGTCTGTATGTTAGCAGTCCCAGGATTTGTAGAACCACTTGCATTTAACTGATTATTTACCAATTTCACAGTATCTTATTGGCCGGATTGGCTGTGCTGTCTCTACCGAGCCTAACATCCTGGTGGGCGCTTGCTATAGCCTCAGGTAAATAGGTCATAGGACAATAAATCTAGCCTTTAAAGGTCTTCTTAAAACTTTACTGTGTAATTTGACATGCCGTGTTTATTTATTTTTTGCTATAAGAATATTTGGTGATTGATTGATATATAAAACATACACACACGAATACAAAAAAGCCTGTGTACAGAGTACACGTTTCACAAGTGAAACTTCATTGGAAATCTTCAGTTTTACATATTTAAAACGAATCGTTATATGAGAGAATTAGATAAAATCATATGTACGCTTATTTGTTAATATTCATTTATGCGTACGCTGCTTCAACCATAAATATACCAACATAGAGGAGGTAATATTAATCGTACAGTCAAAAAGTATAGCGTTGTTATTATAATTGTCTCTTAATCTCTCATTACGTACTTTTTCCTATGTCCAACGGTGGGCGTCTAATGGTTGAATGGCTGGAGGGTTTTGTAAAAGATTTTGATAGGCTTAGCGGAAGTTAATTCCGTGGATTTACATATCGTTAAAAGCCGTATTATCAGCTGAGTATTCCATAAACATAGCTCGGGGAAACTATTAAAAAATCCGCTGAGTGTTTTCGGATTTTTTTTACACTATGTAGGTTCAACGCTTTGACAACAATATCATCTGATATTAAGTGACGATGTGGTCAAGGGCGGTAAACGCACTAAGCCTAGTTGTACCGTTTTCAAGTGATGGTGCCGGACCACACCTATTGGTATTTGTCGATAGGTTTTCAAACTTGAGGATGATTTCCTCACGATGTGGCGCAGTTGTATTACGGTACGACTGTCGTTCTGAGGTCTCGGGTTCGATCCCCGGGTCGGGTCAAGTGATATTGGGTTTTTCTACTCAGTTATCCCGGAGTTTGGAATTTGTGCCCGATATGGCGACAGGCTCGCCTCCTGTCACATCTGGGACGGAACTAAGCTCGGTGGAATGTGGGTGGTGTAGTTTTCGCTACTTCACTTCTGCCTAACCCTTTGTGGATAACAGGCGTGAGCTTATGTTATGTTATGTATGTTTTCCTTCACCGAGAGCTCGGGTTGATTTTAGAGTTGGATAGGTGGGTTCGAACCCGCGTCCATTGGCGCGGAATCCAACCGCACTGCCGACTGAGCAAATATTACATCAAAATCGGCGGTCTTTTTAGGTGTTTATGGATTATGCCTCGGTTGCTGGTTTCTCCTGGTGCCCGTTCTGTTGGCCGACACGTTCGGAACAGCCCGTATCGCTTCTTCGTACGGTCTGGTCAGGATGTTTCAGAGCTTGGCTGCTGTCTCTGTACCACCAACTGCTGGTGAGCCTTTATTTAGATCGGACTAAATATTCTAGTGTTTTATGTTTGAACTAGCTGTGTGCCCGCGTTTCCCATATTCTTCACTGCATTGGATTTTTTTGTCATACGGAACCCTATTTTTGTTGAAACTAAGATAAAGTAAAAATTATTTCTATAAATTCAAGCACTTGCTCGTAAAACTGTGCATTGGTTTGAAATTTTTTTTTGAGCTCTAATTTTCTTTATACGCGAAACTCAAATTATTTTCGAAACTTAAAAGTAGCCTAAGTTACTCGGAGTGATTTCAGCTATCTACAAAAAAAAGTCCGTTCAAAATCCGGCAGGCAGACAAAAAAAAATGTTATTTTGACATTATATTTTATTTATTAGTATAGGTTAATTGTAGTTTTTCCTACAGAGTCAATGTTTGCGATTAAATAGGGGGCAATAAGAGCATTGCTTGTTATGACTGATCAGGGGTCATTAAAAAGTTCAAAAAAATTTGGTGGTGCAATATTTCTATGGCAATATGACGTACCCCCTTACGATGATGACGTACTTTTAGGTATGGTCCGTGACGTCACCGGTGGGTACTCATGGTGTTTCTACGGGATGGGATCGTGCATGGTGCTCGGCACCATACCAGTTCTCGCTTTCCACCTGACCTTCAAAACCGAAGAATGCGACAAGGAATCTAACGAGGAATAAATATTTACAAATGAGAAAAGAAAAAAAAACCGAATAATGGAATTTATGTTTCTAATATTATTAAAGACCTTTCCCAATGAATGTTCTTGTTTTTGACCGTTCCAATATCGTGTGGTTTATTTAAGTTATTTACGTGGGGGGTTTATTTTTATTTATTTAAAATATATTAATATTTTTATCTTCTCAGTTCGTAAATTTAATTAGTTTTACATTAAGTAATTATAGTGAATTCCCATATCGCATTGCATTAGACGTTTTTTTTTATCGACCTTTAAAAAATGACTTCTATGTTATTTGCATTATATCGGTCTGTCGGACTGTCTGTTGCTTGGCTTATAACTTGAGAACCACTGAACTCGATTTACAACATTCTTAGACCATAGACATATTGCCTGGTCTGATTTTATTATTAACGTTATTAATGCACTATGCATTAAATAATTTTAAAAAAGATCTGAAAAATCATTTATTTCTTATTCATATTAACATAACCCGGGTTCGCTCGTACGGTATCAAAAAATAATTGGGAAAAGTAATATAACAGGTGTTTCTAATTCAGTATGTAAATGATTTGATCTCTATTGAATGATTTTTTATATTATGTTACCACATACAGCTAGCTTTGTACCTTACCTATGTCATAAGTACACGTGTCAGAAGTGAAATTCCCTTGACAAACTTTAAATATGTAAAACAAATTATTAGTATCTGATGTATATCAGACACCGCGAGAGAGAAAAAATAAATGTATGCCCACTTTTTAAAACGTAGTCAGGCGTACGATTCCAACAACGAATATATACCATAAAGATGAGACAAATAATTATTCTACACTCAAAGATAATATGACGTTTATTATATTTGTCTCATTCTCAATATCCGTCTTTTAATATACAAAATTGTGGCGTTTATATTCTGAGGCACAACATATAGGTTATCTGTGGGCACAGCGCATGACGACATGACCATGAAATTTAGCTAAACAAAATGGTTTTAATTCAAAAATTACATAATGACATTTAAAAAAGGTATATATTTAAAATATATATTTTATTTACTATTAAGAATAATAATTAGTGTAACTATAATTTAATTAATGTATTATTATTATTATTTTAAAGGAAATAAATGTTACATTGATTTCTTTATTATTTACGCATGGGTGAATATTAAATACAGTGGAGCTTCGGTAATTCACAAACCGGCGATCGCGGAAGTCCGGGTACTGAAATTCCCGGTCAGCGCTATCAGATCAGATATACGGTTGAACAATTAGTTGTATGTTTCTCTTAAGAGGATATGCGGTCGGCATCAAATTTCAAAAGTAGGTATTTCATAAATCTATTCCTATCGCGTTGTGATTTTACCGTATGCAAAATAGACGAAAACAACACTTTGCGGTATCCTGTTTCCTCCTCTAAAACTGAAACGATTTTGAATTTTATTTCAGTTATAGAATAAGAAAGACTTTGGCTGTGCTTCTACGTTTTTTTTTTTTTTTTTTTTTATTTTATTCATGAAATTTGTTTGACAAACGTCTGAACACGACGTTAATTTATTCATTTTTAAAGCTTCCTAGTTTCTATAATAGCTAATTTATGAAAAAAAAAAAATCAAAACGTAAGGGCATGCCGGTGGTGGATATATGTATATTATTTTGTATATTTTTTTTTACCATAATGCTATTATCCAGGGAGGAAATAGGGGACTACGTTTGTATGGAATAAATGGCACTGCACATCCTCTGAAAGTATGAAAACCCTTTCTCATAGGTGTTTAAGTTTCGTGTTACCAGCCTTACATTGTGATAATTTTATTAGAATTTTTGTTTCAAATTGCCTAATTTGAAAACCAGGTGTCTCCCAACGATGCCCCGAATGTTTTCAGGAGCCCGAATTACAGAGGCTTCACATTATTA
Source organism: Samia ricini (assembly GCA_014132275.2). Taxonomy (NCBI): domain Eukaryota; kingdom Metazoa; phylum Arthropoda; class Insecta; order Lepidoptera; family Saturniidae; genus Samia; species Samia ricini. Next base: position 11,118,681 of record AP028167.1, read on the forward strand.
CATAATCCTAATTTAATCTAAACGACATAATATTTTGAAACATTTTTATTAAAAAAATGAACTGAAACTAATAAAGCTACGCTAATTAATGTGTTCAATCACGTACAGGTAACAGTAATAAGGATTTAATTATGTTAAATTTGGGAGTTGGTTTTTGGAAGTACTTTAATGATAACAATAAAAAAATATATCGTTACGTTTTTTTTTTTCATATATATTGCAAACGTCGTATTATTAACGTTTTAAAATGTGTGCCCATTTTACATTGCCGGTTAAAAACATTTGACATTGATTCAATGTAGCAGGTTGTTGCAATTATATTTTTGAAAGTTTTTTTTTTTCAAATCACATTCGGATGCGTCAAACTGCAGCCCGCGGCCTTTGGTCGGTATTTCTGCGTCCCGCGATGTCCAAACAATTTTAATAGACAATGACTTAAAATCGAGTTTACATTTATTGTAGTAAATTAGGTTGTCAACAATGACTTCATAGGTTTCTATTGCCATAGAAAATCTATGAGGAAATCGAAATTTGTCAGCTCATAAAGATATGTAACTTATAAGTTATTTAAACTACCCAATCTATAAAAGTGCGGCCGGCAGTGGAATCTCACTTTGATCTATGTGGCCCTTGACCAGAAAAGTGTGACGACCAATGTTTTAAATAGTGGTATGTAGGACTTTTCCAATGTTCTCCGGAAGTGACCAAGGACGTGTTCTCAACTGGAGATTCTTCTGCACTCGCCTCCAGTGTGATACAATTACATTTACATGGAGTTGGATAACACGCATCACACTGTACCTGACACTTTTGTGCCTGTTTCCTTAATTTAGGCTAGGACAAAGTCCTGGGTAGCAACTCAAGCTAGGGTCCTAACCAGTTTGGTTTTGTGCTAGCTACCACTCTACTGCGCTTTAAGCGTTCGCCTCAAAAATCTCTGTTCACGCAGAAGTAATTTGTCGTCGAAGGCACATCTAACGATTTTAATCTATGATTTTAATAATGATGATAAATAAGCAAGTATTGTATTTTTTAATGTGTTTTTCTGTTTATTAATACCACATTTTGAAGTATAGTAACTATACTAATAAATAAAATTGATTTGTCTGTTTGTAACGTCAAAATAACATTGTTTTACTAAATACACATGAATGTATATAGGATACCTACAACAAAAATACGATTTCTAAAATTTTTGTTTGTTTGTTTGTTCCGGGTAATTTCCGGAACGGCTGTACCGATTTCGACGAGACTTTTTTTGGTAGGTACCTGAAATTACTCCAGGTAACATAGGCTACTTTTGTTTTTCGAAAATAGGGTTCGGCGTAAAAAAATTAACTCATAAAATCCGATTCAATGCGCAGTTTTTACTGGCAGATATTTGAATTTGTGAGAAATATCTTTACTCAATGTTAGTAGCAAATATATTTTTGGATAATAATTAGGGTTCCGTATGAAAAAAATTAAAAACTATTACGCACTGCAAATTTATATGAAACGCGGGCGCAGCCGCGGGCACAAAGCTAGTTTATGAACAATATTTGTTTTTCTCGTACATTAGTCGCTTTTACTGTATTGTATAAATTAAGAGAATGAAATAAATTAATGGTTTCTTTTTAAATGGTTTTATTTCTTGCTGTTTATGTAGTGAAATTCCTTTGCGTACGGATAGCACCAAATTTCAAGGCCGAGAGATGAGCTTCGGACGGATAGAAGTACTTAGTCAGTAAGAGACAAAACGAATAAGGACGCTATACACTTTTTTATTAATATAGAAAACATTATTTCTTACATCTTTGTGCCATATACATTCCCGTGGAACTGTGCGCATGGCAGTAATTTAGAAAGTGGACATACATTTATTTTATTTCTTTCTCGGTATCTGACATTTTAATTTAAACTAATGATCGCTAAAGAAGTTTCACTTCTGACACGTATACATTTCGTACACCCAATTTTTTTTTAATATATTTTTTTTATACCTTGACAGACGGCAAGTACAGAGCAGTATTTTAATACAGGTTTTAATAATAATATAAAAAAAACACACACAGACACACACACAAAAATATTTATTCCATAACGAAAATAATAAATTAAGCCACTTATACAAAAAAAATATACCACATGTCCCCCCATTAGCTAGTAACATTAAACCTTGCAACACAGTTTGGCGTCTTTGGTCTCTTTCCCGCAGCATTTCCCGTCTCCCTCGCCCCTGCGTCCCTTCCCCGCTAACGGTCGATCCCGTTCGTCCCAGACGACAACGCCGTCGCAAGCGCATATACGTTTTGGGTTTTGAAAAATGCCCGCCGATCGCGCTATCACACCGCACGCAATACTGCGAGATAAATCAATCTATATCTAGGCTAATATTAAAAACTACCGGACCGATTTGGATGAAATTCACTATGAAAATAGTTTAAAATCCAGGGAGTGACATAGGATGTAGTGAGTTTTTATTCCGAAAATCTCACGGAAATGAGAGCTACGCGATTAAAATCCAGGAGAGCAGCTAGTTAGTTATAACCAACCAACACTTTATCTGGCCAGAACCACCCCCAAGTGGGTATGTGAAGTGAAAAATTGTTTAGCAGCGTTAAGCGATTCTCGGTAGGAGACAAAACATATAGATTCGCGTCACCGATGCTATGACGTCAACCGTCAACACGCTACACTATGTTAAGTATAAGATGGCGTTTAAGCGCTGGCGCTCAGAGATAAATAAAAAAAATGTTCTTACGAAGCCTATCGTATATTTTGTTTATAAATAACTATATAGGCAACATTCATAGTTATTGATCGGAGGAAAAATAGATGTAAAAAAAACCAGACAAATGTGTTACATATAATAATTTCTAATTAGAAAGTTTTGTTTCCTCATATTATCATAGATAAAGTATTAATCTCATACTATCGATAAAATATAAGCAAGCCTTTGCTCATACTATAATTTTGCCTAGTATTTTTTTCTATTTGAGCCCGTCAAAATGACTGCATCTGATGTTAAATACAATCCAAGAACGAATCTAAGCACTCTTTAGACAACAAACATAGACATAAGAAGAGATATAACAAAAGAATAAAACAATTAAAAAAAAGAGCATAGAATTATAAACCAACTGACAAAGAGCGTACTGAAGCCATGATGGGGCAGTAGATAGTGCGACCGGATTCCGCGTCAATGGACACGGGTTCTAACACACCTATCCGACTATAAAATCCGTCTGAGCTTTTTTGGTGAAGGAAAACATTGTGAGGAAACCATAGTATGATGGTAGGGCATGACCGTCTGATAAGGGTAGTGCGTAAATGCATTTCCCCCCGTCAAAAAAAAAAAAAAAGAAAAGGGCATGACCGTCTGGGTAGCTACCATCCTCAAGTTTGAAAACCTGTCGCCAAATACCAACAGGTATGTTCCGGCAGCATCACTTGAGAACTAGTACCTTTACTTAGTGTGTTTACCATCGGGGACCACATCGTCACTTAACATCAGGTGAGATTGTCGTCAAAGCACTAGGACTATAACATATAAAAAAAGACAGATGTTGCCTTGTAGAACAGATCTATTTACAGGTCGTCAGGAACATCATCGCATTATTCGTATTATAGCCGCTATAAGCACTAAATATAAGTATATAACTAAACCATAATTGCATTGAATTAAAAAAAAAAACCCAATAGGATCACATGACGGTAATATGACTGTCAACAGATCTTAACACATGTCGATAACATTAGCAATTCAGTTCAGTTCTCGACTGTATTACTCTATATAGAGTCAAACTATTTCTATCAGGGGCCGTCCAAGTATCACGTGAACATAATTTTAGACATTTACCGCTCTAAGTCTTCATGGTACCGTAAGAATTGACATAATCTTTACAAAGTCATTGTTCACACGCCCAGTCTCCCATGTTATCAAAAACAAACAAATAACATTGACCGCCCCGACACATTTAGCGCTTACGTAATATTTGAACAGTCCCTGAGTAAAACTATTACGGCGGCGATCCACTTACGGCGATCCGCTGTTTCCGTCTACTTTCGAAGCTGGAGTATTCCCTCTACCTAGATCATCGCCCCTCTCCGTTACAGCGACCGAACGGCCCACTATGTCCCATACCTGGGCGAAATAAACACCAGATAAACTACTGACAGACATCAATAGATGGTAGCTTAAAGGTTAAAAAGTCGTAGATACGCTCAAACGATGTGGATCTATCGACAGTGGCTACCGTCGCTTAAGTCCGCTGATCGTACACACGGACTGGTAGGGCATTCGTAATCGACTAGGTCGCGTACATCGTACACTTGAGAAAAACCCACTATAGTGAGACGTCAAACGATGTGGATCTATCGACAGTGGCTACCGTCGCTTAAGTCCGCTGATCGTACACACGGATTGGTAGGGCATTCGTACTCGACTAGGTCGCGTACATCGTACACTTGAGAAAAAACCCACTATAGTGAGACGTCAAACGATGTGGATCTATCGACAGTGGCTACCGTCGCTTAAGTCCGCTGATCGTACACACGGATTGGTAGGGCATTCGTACTCGACTAGGTCGCGTACATCGTACACTTGAGAAAAACCCACTATAGTGAGACGTCAAACGATGTGGATCTATCGACAGTGGCTACCGTCGCTTAAGTCCGCAGACCGTACTGGCGGACTGGTAGGGCATTCATACTCGACTAGGTCGCGAAAATAGTACACATGTGAAAAACCCACTATAGTGAGACGTCAAACGATGTGGATCTATCGACAGTGGCTACCGTCGCTTAAGTCCGCTGATCGTACACACGGATTGGTAGGGCATTCGTACTCGACTAGGTCGCGTACATCGTACACTTGAGAAAAACCCACTATAGTGAGACGTCAAACGATGTGGATCTATCGACAGTGGCTACCGTCGCTTAAGTCCGCAGACCGTACTGGCGGACTGGTAGGGCATTCATACTCGACTAGGTCGCGAAAATTATACACATGTGAAAAAACCCACTATAGTGAGACGTCAAACGATGTGGATCTATCGACAGTGGCTACAGTCGCTTAAGTCTGCAGACCGTACTGGCGGACTGGTAGGGCATTCATACTCGACTAGATCGCGAAAATTGTACACATGTGAAAAACCCACTATAGTGAGACGTCAAACGATGTGGATCTATCGACAGTGGCTACAGTCGCTTAAGTCCGCAGACCGTACTGGCGGACTGGTAGGGCATTCATATTCGACTAGGTCGCGAAAATTGTACACATGTGAAAAACCCACTATAGTGAGACGTCAAACGATGTGGATCTATCGACAGTGGCTACAGTCGCTTAAGTCCGCAGACCGTACTGGCGGACTGGTAGGGCATTCATACTCGACTAGATCGCGAAAATTGTACACATGTGAAAAACCCACTATAGTGAGACGTCAAACGATGTGGATCTATCGACAGTGGCTACAGTCGCTTAAGTCCGCAGACCGTACTGGCGGACTGGTAGGGCATTCATACTCGACTAGGTCGCGAAAATTGTACACATGTGAAAAACCCACTATAGTGAGACGTCAAACGATGTGGATCTATCGACAGTGGCTACCGTCGCTTAAGTCCGCTGACCGTACATGCAGACTGGTAGGGCTTTCGTACTCGACTAGGTTGCGAATATCGTACCACTTGTTAAAAATCCGCCATAGTTACACGTAAAGATGCGTGGCGTTTCCGGACTCAGTGCATGTATAACTAGCGAAAGTCTTTATCGCGAGATAATGTTGACTCGAGATAGATTTTTCATCGATCCGGTGACGTCATCGTTCATAGACTATCTACTTTATTTAATCTATATTAATCGATAAAATTGAAATGTCAGTGTGTAATGTAAAAATAACAACTTTTCACTAAACCCAGAATTTTTTTTTTTTTCAAATATGTCTGCCTGTCTGTCTGTTGGTTTGTTCCGGGTAATTTCCAGGACGGCTGGACCGATTTTGACGTAACTTTTTTTGGGCAGACAGCTGAAATGACTCTGCGTAACTGAGGCTACTTTTATTATTCGTATATAATTATTAGGGTTCCGTGTATAAAAAAATTAAAACTGATGAAACTGAACGAAATAGAATTCAATGGACACAGCATCGTCAAAACATTATTTGAAAACGATATTGAACGCGGTGAAGAATGTGTGAAACGCGGACGGAGCCGCGGGCAGATAGCTAGTGTAAGCTGAAGTATAGTTTCATCACAAGTGTTGCCACTACCAATGGTCCATTATCACTTACTGTACCAGTGGATTACCTTCAGCACTCCGTCCAAGATCCTGAATGTAGCTCGTCCGTTCTCATCAGCCATTATATTCCCAAGGTCTCCGGCGTGTCTGCTCTCCTGAGGATCATCAGGTCCACCGTGTGGACTCCCAGCTGGGTTGTAATGCTCGCCTATAGACCTGCAACCCTGGAAATCAATAGGGTAGTTGATTCCTGTTCAGTTTTTTGAAAACTAGCTGAGTGCCCGTGGCTCCACCCGCTTTACATGGAACCCTAATTATTTTCCAAAAATTTGTTCAGTACTAAAAGAAAGCAAAGAAATTTGTCACAAATTTAAACATTTACCAGTAAAACTGACCACTGAATAGTTTTTTTTTTTTTCTCAGTGTCATGAGTTTTAATTTTTTTATACAGAACCTTAATTATTGTCGAAAAATAAAAGTAGCCTAAGTTACGCGGAGTAACGTCAGCTATCTGCCAAAAATAGACCCGTCAAAATCGGTTCAGCCGTTCCGGAGATCAGCCAGAACCAATAGACAGACAGACAGACAACATTTTTTTTGTTATATGTATCGTATATACAGTCATATCTTTTTAGTAAAAAAAAAAAAATTGATAAAACAAACAGACACTTCAATTTATTTATTAGTATAGATGATGTAGGTAGATGCCGCGCACTTGTGGACTGAGTGTTGGTACAAACCTGGCTAAGGTCCCCAGCATTATGGACATGCAGCCCATGTAGACCTGACGTGAGACCATCAATACTCCCATCGACTACTAGACGATCATCGTCAGACTGCTGGAACCTGACCACGCCGAGTACATTGGAGTTACAACACGATTGACTGGACACCATAGCGACAGCTGATTGGGTGTCTGAGAATTAACTTAGATATATAGAATGTCGGTAAACGAAATGAATTAATAGTTAACTATGAATTGATTAAAGCCCTAACAGACGCGCGGCCCGGACCGTGTATGTGGTACAGAGGACGACCGAATTTATCATTCGCCTTGTGGGCACAGTAAGTACGGACGTCATTATCGTAGAGCAAAAAGATTGTCACTGCTGTAGCGCCAACGTTCACGAAACATAAAATCTATTATAAAAGACCATGTCTATCTGTCCGTTCGTTACTTGGATAAATAGCTATTTCTAATTTTTTTTCAGCACTTCATTAATTATATATGTATTGACTACGCCTATAAGACGACTGATAGGACTGAACGAAGAACGACTTCGTTCCTTCGCCGTACCATGTCCGCGTTAACGTTGCTCTGTAGTCAAGTAATATACGGTTGGTATATATATATACGGACAGATATATGTTGCCTTTTAGAATATGTGGAATTTTTTGGAAGCGTTAACGTTGCCGCTATAGCAGACATTTTTTCGCGCCTCGATAATGACATCTGTACTACAGTGTGCCTACAAGGCGACTATAGCTATAACTCTTCAGTCGCCCGCTGTACCATGTACGCGGTCCAGTCCGCGCGTCTGTTAGGGCTTTTAGGCGCGTTTGGCGATATTTATATGGGTAAAAACTTCGAGATCGCGTCACCGACATATTAAGGCACCGCCTCTGAAGCGTCACCAGCAACTGAGAGCGTGCGGAAAAATGTCGCTATCGGCTGTGTGGATACGACAGCGTCCGTTCTAGTAGTTACGCTGCCCAGGACAAAAAGACAAATTGCCGTTCTTTAAATATTTTTTTTTAAAATAACGGTAGGTATTTTTTATTAAAAAGATAACAAAAAATTTTGTTTCAAGTTTGTTTAATTTTCAAAATATGTTATATAATGTTTATATATAAAATTAGATGTCCTGATTGACTGATTTATCAACGAAGATCCCAAGCCGCTGAACCAACTCAATTGAAATTTTTGCAATAGATGCCTTTCATGATGTAAACATCCACTAAGAAACGATTTCTGGATTGTTTTTCTCCCTATTCATAAAATTGACCATATCAATTTTTATAACCAAACTGCCTCCGCGGCGCCCCGTAATTTTAGCGCTCCGGGTTATGGCCCGGCTTGCGGTACAAAATTTAAATAGTATTTATATTTTGTACTGGGTCTTGTTTGCACAGCCCATCTTAATCAGTCAAATTATTGTGAGTTATTTTTGTTTATAGATAATGAAATTTGAATTTTTTATACCAGAATTAAATAGAAAATCCAAAGAAGCCCAAGAGTTCCCGCTGACTGCCAATTATTATTCCAAATACTGTGCATAATTATTCCAGTCTGTATCACTGTTACCTAATTATAACTGTTATGATTGACTTATTAAAGTTTACTATTAAAGTCTGTAGCCTTGATATACTATAGGACCTTGATGATTTTTTTTAGGTCTTTGGCTTCCCTGGCACAAGTTTACCTAGAACACTGCATTGATAGATTACACTCAAATAAGAGTCGATTTCATCTAAAATCTAATGTAATAATGTGTACCAATGATCAGAATAACTTACCACCAAACCCTTGCAGCACTGCCCTCAGTCCTGAAGCGTTGGACACCATATCCAACACTGAAGTACTTGGTAAAGTTGTTTCTATCAACATAGCTCCATCTTTATATTCTGCCTATAAAATATTGGAAGTGAGGACAACTTAGTTAATCGCCCACTCTAGGGGGCTGCAAGTCGGCCATTTGCCAGGGTCATAAAACTTGCGACGCGGTGCTTGCGAAAGCCACCCGTGTGTCGCCCCCATCCCACATGCGCGGGACGGCTCCGGGGGGGTTTTAGTGGGTGTTTCCAGGTGCTTCATGCCCGGGTGAGTCCCACACTGGCACGGAGTTCGTCCCTCCGTGCCCCCTTACCTATTGCATTGGGGGACTTCGGTCTCATTAATGCAATAGGTAAGGGCAGTGCGTAAAAGCATTTCCCCTCGACAAAAAAAAAGGGTCATAAAACTTAGGGGGTGCCGCAGCGGCCGTTATGTTATAAAAAATTGATATGCTAAATTTTACCAATAGAGAGAAAAAATTCCAGAAATCGTTTCTTAGTGGATTCTTACATCATGAAAGGTATCTATTGTCAAAATGTCTAGTAGGTTTGGCGGCTTGGGATCTGCGTTGATGAACCAGTCAATCAGGACAACTAATTTTATATATATATAAACTTTATAAAACATATTTTGGTATTAAACAAACATTAATCAAAATGTTTTGTTCTTTTTAATAAAAAATATCTACCCGTATTTAAATAAATATATATACATAATTTGTCTTTTTGTCTGGAGTGGCGTAACTGCTAGAGAGGATGCTGCTTAGTTGTAGTGTATCACAACACTAATCAACATGGCTTGAATTCTGCCCTATAACAACGCTGACTAGGTTTAGAATGAAACAAGAAAGCTGACCATTTAGCCAAGCTGGCTTTAGTAGAAGGTACAGAAATAAGCATTCCATTGTATTATTTAGAAGTTTTAGGTCAATGTAAGAGTATTTGTCGTGACATGTGGAAAGAATATTTTGATTTAGTATCTAAGGAGAAGGGAATTTGGTATCGAACCATTCAGTGTCAGCCTCCTCATATTCCCTGGTTTAAACAAATCAACATAGACCGTAATTCTGTTGTTCCAATGGTAAGGTTAAAGTCTGGACACATTCCGTCAACAATGTTTGGATATCTTATGAAAACTACAGATTCTCCTTTATGTATCAAGTGTAACAGGATTGATGATGTCCATCATTTCTTGATGGAATGTTCAATTAATTATAACAATAGGATGACACTTGTTACTAAGTTTAGTATTAATATCTGGAATGTAGGTGCATACCACAGCATTCTGGCAGATCCAACATCTGAGACTGCCAGAATGCTGTGCAGTTCTTTTAAATTTATTTGATAATTTATTAAAATTAATTTTTCATCTTGTATTTTAAAGTATTTAGGAATAAATAATGATTAGTTACAATGGGACTGGCATGTTCTTTAAGACAAAAGTCCCTTGAAAAAATAAAGAGAAAAAAAAAAAACAAAGCTGAATTTACAGGAAAACTTCTTGATAAAACTATAGAGTAGTCTTATGCAAATCACATACTAGGAAATATGTGAATTAAACAAGGAGAGATTGCGTTCTTAAAAACTATTCTTAAAACTATGTCCAGGAAACATATAACGTTGTGAATAATTATTTAAAAGAAATATAAATTATTATAAGCAAGTTACAGGCACATAGAGTTAAGAAAATATGTTAAAAAAAACAGTGCTTAGTCTTTATAAAATAAGCCTAGTTTATCTTAAAACATTTAAGTATTTTTTTTATTTATATAATTTATCTCTGTGTTTTTGTACCATAGTTGTATAAATAAATGTTCTTACAGTTTTGATTTCTCTGTGAGATTTAAGTTGATTTATAGTTTGATCCAATATTCTCTGATCTGGCTTCGGGCCGAAATCCACTAATACTTCTAGCTGGAAGAAAATTACTTGAATTTAAAATTTTTATCCTTAAATTTAACTTTATGATTAGAAAATATGTTTAATTTGTCACACCCAGATTAATTGGTTAATTACTCAAATCTTATTTAGGTTTTGAGTGGCCTAAAATAGTTACAATTAACTCAATTTCTGTTTATGTAAAAAGATGTATCATTTTATATAGGCCAAGTTTGTACTTCCCATAGATCAATAAAACAAATATTAAAATTTCTTGAATATGAATGTTATTAAAAAGTTATAGGTTGACTGATGACCTGCTGAAGGTCAAGAGAATCTGCTGATTGCGGGTGGCGCAAGACCGGTTGTCTTGGAGATCTTTGGGGAGACGTATGTCCAGAAGTAGACATCTTTCGGTTGAATGGATGGATGGATGATTAGAAAATTAGTTGCCTTATTTTTCAATTGTGATTTCAGCTCAAAATACATAAATATCATTAATTTCTGGGTATTGTTAAAATTAATATGTACAATTAAAACATGGTATCATTTTATAAAATTATTTAAAATCTGTTTAGTAGGAAACTAAAATAATATAGTAACATAAACATTATTTTCAATTTACGATATCTACTATTCCCCAAAACCCGTAATGTTTATTCATAATAATATTTTAGGAATATTATACCTACTGCTAAATGAATCATCTATATATAATTGAATATGAATAATTCCTTTATCAGAATGACTGATCACTTTAAAAAAATATATAATTCAACCTTGAGAATATCTTTTTTTATTAATTTATTATTACACAAAATTTTAATATTATGTACTTACTTTGGATGTCAACATAATCTCAGAAATCTGATGACGAAGACTGAATTTATATATATTTAATATTTGTTAAAACGATCTTAGGTTTTGTAGTATTTTCTAGAAGGTAAACAATTTTAAAATATATGGCAAGGCGTAGTTAGGGAAAACAACACGTTTCATAGCTTTAAATAAAATATTTCTATAAAAATATAATACATCTTTATCACACTAGCACAGAATTGTGTAATCCTTTTCTTTCTTATGCTAAATTTAGCAATTATTGTAATGAACCAAAGGTGCTGTCAGAAACAGGTATTATTTATTTTGTTTGCAGTTTTGACATTTCGTATTCCTAAATTAATTTTGCAGTTTGCAGTTTTGAGTGAAAAGGAACGTATTACACCAATTTACTTATTTTTTTCAAACGAAATTCTTACAAAATAGTTCTAGTGGGTGAATCCATAGGTAGAGCCAGTAATAAGTAATAACATCTTCTTCTTCATCGGATCATGACCACCACAAATAGCCCTTGAATTAAGTGCTCTTCACACCAGCCGATCTTCTGCCTTCCGCATACAGCCGTATACATAATTTATACTTAATATGAATTTTGATATGCCATAAAATTTATTAAATTTTCTTGAAATAAAGCCACCATTTTATAATACACTATACTACTACTATAATACTATTATTATAAGATTCCATTAATGTTCAATTCACGAAACAGTTGTAAGTTGTAGAATCATATGCGTAACTCAAAGATTGCTAACAATTAAGAAGTAAATGAAATCAAGGAAATCAACAAAAGTAGGCAGTACCCACCTATGCTTACCTAAATTTTGAAAATTGTAATTACTTTTAATTTAAATTTTATAATCTGTTAATAGAAATATTAACATAACCTAACATATAACATTTGTCTTGTTTCTACGCGCTCCGAGCAATAATTATGCACATTCTGATATAGTTTATTCATAATCAAAACATTCAATAGGCTGTGTAGGTATACATTGTATTATTTTTCACTGAGCGCCACATAAACTTATAAAAAATGACCTCTTGCTTGACATACTGTAGCATATTGACGCCTGAAGTCATAGCATTGGTAACGCGAATCTATAAGTTTCTTTCGGTAAAGGAAAACATCGTGAAGAAATTATAGCATAGGGTAGCTGCCACCCTCATGTTTGAAAACATGTCGCCAAATACCAATAAATGTATTCGGGAAGGATCACTTGGGAACCAGTACCTCGGCTTAGTGTGTTTACCATCCCGGACCACATCGTCACTTAACTTAATATAACTTTATATCAGGTGATATAAAGAAAAATATAGCGTGTAAAAAAAAAATCTCAAAAGAACTAGGTTGAATTAAAATATATAAAATGAGAGACAAAATAAATATAAAAGAATGAATTCAATATTTATTGAAAAAAATAAAATAAAAAAAAACAAGAAATACCAATATAAAATTAAAAAAAAACGTAATAAATTGATAATTTTTTTATATATCCACGGCTGAAAATGCGGTCCTTGGTCATCGTACTTCTCAACTATTCGGGTACGTTTAAGGACATTTCTGTAAGTAAAAAATAATATTACTTGAGAGGATATGCGAGTGGCGTTTATTCCATACAAAAATATCCCCCTGTGTCCTCCCTGGATAATGTAATGTAATTATAGTAAAAAAAAAAATTATATATCCACCACAGTCATGCCCGTACGTTTTGATTTCTTCCATTAATTAATGTAGAAATTAGGAGCTTTCGAAAATGAGTAAAAATGGCCGATTTTAACCATCGTTTTCAAACGTCTGTTAAACAAATTTTATGAATAATAACAAAAAAGTAAAATGCACAAGCACATATGAAGTCGCCTTTATTTTATAATTGAAAGAAACATTAAAATCGATCTAGTTTTGGTTGAGGACAGAGGAAATTACGAAGTGCTGGTTTTAAAGTGACCTTTAATCAGGTCATTTTATGGTTATTTGTTTTTAATTCCTCGTACTCAGTATGTAATGGGTATAGTACATACGGATTCTAGGTCGTAAAGGCCCACCACACATAAGTCCTTAGCGACAGCTAGAAAAACGCAACGAGCCACGGCCGCGAGCTCAGAACTATCCTAACATTTTAACAATTTTTTTTGGGAACCCCATACAATTAATTTGCCACGGGCCTCGGATGTCATACTTACGCCACTGGACACAACTTACTTTTGGGTGGTTTTAAGGTAACACTTGTATCCAAGAGCTTGCCGAGATTGGAAGCGATGATAGCGTAATGGATAGTGCTCCCGGATTCCGCGTCAATAGACGCGAGTTCGAGACCACCTATCCAACTCTAAAATCAGCTTGAGCTTTAGGTGAAGGAAAACATCGAGAAGAAACCATAGCTCAGTGGTAGCATATTCTCTAACAATATCCGCCTGGGTAGCTACCACCCTCAAGTTTGAAAACATGTCGCCAAATACCGAGCAAATGTGTTTCGACAGAATCACTTGGGAGCTAGCTATTTTAGGTGTGTTTACCAACATAAGTCATCTTCAACAACAAGTGGAATTGTTCAAAATTTTGACACTTCTAAAGTTAAAGAAATATTTCAACAAATTTGTTTTCCTGCGTCGAAAGCTCAGGCACACAATCAGACACCATGAGAACAAAATTCATTTTACCTTGTCCTTCCTTCGTCTCAATATTTTCAACACTTTTCATTTGACTTTCGTAGCTTGTGTTTAATTGATGCGTACTCTGAAAATAGGCATAATTTTAATACGCATCTTGGCCTGTCATGAAGTCATTTTTATTCCTTACTAACGGATACTTCGCACGGATAGCTGATAAGTAAGTAATAAGATATGTTAACAAAAATCTTAATAAATGATATACCTATACATTCCTCATAAATCATTCTGTCTATTGATGAAAACTGTATGAAAATCTGTTCTGTAGTTTCAGAGTTTATCATGTTCAGATAAACAGTACAGTCTGGGACTTAATTTATAATACGTATAAATTCATAAGCTTGCAGTATTTCACTATCACGTAATTATGATGTCATTTTACATGTTATAATTTTGTTTAAGTGTGCACAAATAAAGTTTACTGGAAATAATAAAATGGAACGTAACGTTTAATATGTCATAAAAACTCCCTGGAAAGTTCTAGCAAATTTACCACCATTTTTATTCCATATTATCATTAATTTACTAAGGTTTACGGATATAATGCAGTGATATATTTACCTGCGTTGTAAGGCGCTCAATCTGCTCGGATAAGATCTCAAATGTCTGGTTGATGAGCGTCGGGAGCTTCGCTAAAGCTGCTAACTGAGCTTTCATCTGCGCAAGCTGTTGTTCCAAACTCGCGTTCGAGTCTAAGGATTAATCAAAAGGTTTTTTAGATCGATCAAATAATAAAAGGTTTTAGTTTCTATTTTTTCCTTTCTAAGGAAAAGGCAAAGGTGACTTTAAGTTTCAACGCTCATGTTAGAAATTTAGGTAGTTTTTGTGGCGTTTTACAATTCACATTCTACGTTATTATATCTAATACGCTTCATGTAAACACAATAACCATTACTATAACGTAAGATACCGCCTTAATTACATAATATAAGGGCTAGGTATGAAAAATAAATAAATACAGAATAATATGACAATGTAAAATGCCACCAAATCTCTCTCTCAAAATTCTTTATTTATTTTAAATGAATTTGCTTAAAAATGTATAATTAAATTACATTGATGAATTTTCTCAAAACTAGTAAATTGTACAGTAGTAACACTGGCAAATATTAAAGCAAAGTAATGCTTATAAAATGAAACTCACCGACCACATTCTGAAAACTTGTAACTAATTTATCGGTTACTTTATCATCTTCCATTTCCACGGCCACTGATGTATGTTCTTCTGTTGAAGTTGACGCGGGTCCTTCCTTATCTATCACCACTTCAGGTACAGAATCTTGTACCACTTCGATCGATTGTTCATCTATCTGAATTACTGGTAATGGTACATCTGAAAAATCATTCATTGTTTCTCCTTCAATCATATTTTAAAGCTTACGCACTCCAAAGAAGAAACAACAAGCAAGAAATAGTTCGCAAGAAATAAATAGTCAGCAAGAAAGAAGTAGTCAGCAAGTAATAGTGCCCTGCCAAACAAACGCATGGTGGTAAGGGGTTTTTCTGATACACAACTAATTAGCCAACCCTAAGTTTGAAAATCTGTCGGCAACCATCTACATGTGTGCTTCGCCAGCATCGTCTGAAATCCTGTAATTGTAGGCTTAGTCTGTCTCCTATCTCGGGCTACATTGTTATTTAATATCAGATGAGATTATGGCGCTGTGCCTATCTATCATGGCTTTGAAGCAATGATGGCGGAGTTGGTAGTGCGGTCGGATTTCGCGTCAACTATCCAATTTTAAAATGAGAATTACCCTATTATTTCGGTGAAGTAAGACATCGTGAGGAAACGCTAGCAGAATTGTGTATGTAAATTACTGATAGTCATTAGACAAGAAGAAGACGAACTTGAATTTAATTTCGAAGCAATGGTAATTTAGTGATAGTTTTAGATTGAAGCGATGATGGCACGGTTGATAGTGCGTTCCGAATTCCGCTTCAATGGACACCGGTTCGAACCCACCTATAAAATTTTAAAATCAGCCTGAGCTTTCGGTGAAGGAAATCATAGCATAGTGGTAGGGCATTATCTAGCAATGCCAGACCGGGTAGCTACCACCCTCAAGTTTGAAAAACTGTCGCCAAATACCAAATAGGTGTGTTCCGGCAGCATCACTTGAGAACCATTATTGTGCTTAGTGTGGTACCATTCTAGACCAGATTCCCGCTTAACATCAGGTGAGATTGTGGTCAAAGCACTGAGCCTGTATATTGTAAAAAAATCATAAAAAAGCATTACTAATTTAACTCACTATCGCTTTTAAGTTAATCTCGAATTGCTTAAACAAAACTTTAACATTAACATTTAAAAGCCTACGTGCTACTTCTCGAATGAATTTATGAGGACATGCGATCAGCGACGGATTTGATTAGTAGGTATTTTAGAAATCTATTGCTATAGCGTTGCGCCCCAAAGAAAGAGTTATAAAACACGAAAGGACAACTGATCGGGCTGAAATTACCTATCTATAATAAACGAAAACATCACTTCGTTTCATTTCACACACCCTGTTTCCTCCTCCAAAACTGAACCGATTTTTAATTTTCTTTCAGTTTTAGAACAATAAAGACTTTGGCTATGACTCTACGTTTGTTTGATTAATTTTTTCATTTTACTCATTAACTTTGTTTCACGAACGTCTAAAAATGACAGTAAAAATCAAGCATTTTTTTTTCATTTTCAAAAGCTTCTAGTTTCAACAATAATTATTTTATGGAAAAAAATTAAAACGTGCGTGTATGGTGGTGGTGGGTATATATTATTTGGTGTAAAAATATTCACCATAATGCTATTATCTAGGATGGAAACAGGAGACTACGTTTGTGTGAAATAGATACCGCTCGCATATAATGATAGCTTATCCATACCGGTGTCTCCGGAGTCAGGTATCCTAATCTCCGGGATTGGAGAGACAGCTTTCAGAAATTGTGGCGGTTCTTCTGGAATTAGGATCGGTTCTTCCCGATTTATTTCTCGCAGTATAGCGTCTTCTTGTGGTCTACCCTCCCAAGGTAGCGGTCCGGTGTTGAATTCCTGGAATAATAACAATAAAAATGGCTTCTTTTCGAGAGAAAAGACGGGCTTGAACGTAACACGCGCTCTACGTGAATATACCACTCTGAATAATAAGGAAAAAAAAAGTGCATCGCTTACGGATTACCTGAAAGGATTGACCGTTGTAAACTCATTTATATTATAACTGTTCCTGCTGCGGCTCCGCCCGCGTATCTTTTTCGAAGTGAAAACTTCTTTAGCAGCGTTGAGTGATTCTGTGTAGGGGGAAAACTTATAGATTTGCTTCACAGATATGTTATACATGAGCCGTCAACATGCTAAAACATGTAGCGTCCATTGAAGCGGAATCCGGACGCACTATCAACTGCGCTATCATCGCTTCAACCAAAAACTATCACTAAATTACTATTGGTTCAAAATACCATTCAAGTTCGTCTTCTTCTTGGCTAATGACCATCAGCAATTTACATACACAATTCCGCTAGCGTCATATTATAAGTTATGTTTCAATCTTGTGTCAACGTTTCTAAGCTCCAACAAAACAGGTGCCTCATCTTGCTAGACATTTCCATAGAGTTTTCATGTCACCTCAGAATAAACGTTTCGCGCCATTATTGAAGGGAAAACTTCTTTAGCGGCATTGAGCGGTTCTCGGTAGAGATAAACTTACGGATTCACGTCACCAATGTTTTACGTCAGGCGTTAACATGTTACAGTAGGACAAGTATAAGACGGCGTTTAAGTGGCCCAGAGATAAATAATAAAATCTATACTTACTCAACCGTATCGTATGTTTTGATTATGAATAAACTATAGGAAAATGTACATAATTATTGCTCGGAGCGCCAGTTGAGGTAAAAACCAAATAAATGTTAGGTTATGTTAATAATTTCAACTAAAAAATATGAATTTTAAACATTAAAAAAACATTTTAAATTGTTTTTAGTACTAAAAGAAACCAAAGATATTTCTCACAAATAATTTGGCATCGTCATGTCTTCCAGTTACCTTTTTAAGGCCGATGCAACAGCTACATTAAAGGAGGATCTTAAGTGGCGCAAATATGCTGGCCTTGGTGGGGTTTACATATTTGTGCCGTTTGGGGTCAAGACTCTAGGACTGTGAGCTCCGAGTGCTAACAGCGTTTTCAACCTTGAGGATCTTGCGAGTCGTCTAGTTCACCGTCTCAAGACGGGCGGGCCTATATCTTGCAAAGCGTATAAGCCATCCAACGTTGCAAATGAGACGGTCGCGTTATTATATATATAAGATAAATAAAGAACAATTAAAATAAACAATGTGTTGCTTTTTAATAAAGAAACGACATTTTAAGTTTATTATTTTACAATTTCAAACTGAAAATACAAATCTGAATAATATTATAATTTATAACATATTTGACATGTATCAAAATGGCCAGCATGATTTTCTTAACCATATAAACTAAACTCTTTACATTATAAAATATAAAATACATAATTAGGGAAATATATTTTCTTTACATATATTTGTAATTTACCTACTACCAACGACTGAACACCGAAGGTGGAAGGAGGACTCTGACTGCCACTTTAAGACCCCTAGAGAAAACACAGAGAGCGGAAGGAAACCTTTTGCAGGCAAGTGTTCTTCCTCATACTACACCGATAGAACTGTAGTGGGTGGAAGAACACTATTACTACCAGCACCCAGCTAGCCGGGATATAGCCGTTACAGTGTATTATTTAGTTAATTCAATAAATTATTTCTTTATAAAGTTCAGTTTTTGTTTCTTGAGCTGCACGGATAACCCTTATTTGCCATTTATTGTTATAATGTATGTTATTATTAATCTCTGATTACAAGTACTCTGGTACAGAAGAAAAAGGTGTATCAGACAAACTATCTCAAACCTTGTATTAACAGATAATATAAGTCGAAACCAAGACTTATTTAACACGTCTACGCCTAAATGTCCGTGTATGCATTAAACATTACTAGTCAACTTAAAGCGTTTAAAAACCGTCCAAGCGTTGATTGTGCGCTGACGGTTGGATGAACTAGTTTATTCATTCAACATTTAGATTTAAATGTTAATATTGTTACGAAATTTGGTCAGATATAGTAATTTTGTTAACAAAACGGCTGTAAAAACCAAAGTAAAACCACAACAATGAAGGATTTTAATAAGGGAAACACAATAAATATAAAATACGAGTCAGTCATTTTTATTTATTTTTTATTAATTTATCATTACAAAATAAAACTGAGGTATTTTGGACGAATTATAACATTAATAATAGATATTATCGGTAGTGACGGCGTGGTAAATTCACATCTTTCCGAGGTTTGTCGGACGTCAAAAGGTAGTAGACTTATTAGCTAATAATGTTATTGCACTTAACCAAACACAGGGGAGGGGAAGGAAGCAGGAGCTAATTTACCTCCGGTCTGAAATCGGGCGCGATCTTCGGTTTGGGCTGTTTGATAATTACGACTTTGTATGGTTCCTGGAAAGAAACATATTTCTTTTATGATTAGAAGTAGCAAGCCAATTCGCACACGATCGGATATTAAGTGCCTCTCTAATACATTCATTCGATTCTTGTGTTTGCATCCATCTCAACATTTGCATCTCAGCTGCAATTGTTTCTCACCTACGTTCTTACAAGCTCGGCATTTTTTTTTTTAACCTAGCTAATGCTGTTGACCGGAAGGGCCTTTACAGTTTCACCGAACTTTGAGGGCGAGTGCTGAAGGCACTCAGCCGCATAAGGTAGCTAGCTCAAGGGTTCGAACCTCGGCTTGGCCGTTACCTGAGTATGAAAACTCCCGCGGAATTTTTATCCTAGCTAAATCCCTACATTTTTTATCTTTATTTACATTAAAAAAAAGGTTCCTTACAAGACCTATGTACCTGCGTGTTATGTGCAAAAGTGTGTTTGCAGTGTTGTGCGTGTAACTGATTCATACAATATAATATACCTTTTTTTTATTACTCGGTATAGGCTAAGTGCTTTGACTATAATCTCACCTGATGGTAAGTGAGAATGTGGTCCAGGATGCTAAACACATTAAGCCTAGAGGTTCTCAAGTGATGCTGCCGGAACACACCTATTTTTCAAACTTGAGGGTGGTAGCTACATAGTGGCATTATTTTCAAATGCCCTATCACCATGCTATGGTTTCCTCACGATGTTTTCCTTTACCGAAAGCTCAGGCTGATCTTAGAGTTGGACATGTGGGTTTGATTCCGCGTCCATCGACCCGGAGTCCGACCGCTCTACCAAATAAGCCATCATCGCTATGCAATGCCATCTTATAAATGGACTTTCATAAGTTAAATTAAAATTATCAAATTACAAAGTAATATGCTCCATGACCTCAGTAGAGCCTCCGAACGAGTTGGTCCTAAAATGAACATGTTGAAGCCGAAACACATGTCTAATGTCCATGTTGTGCCAACCTTATAAATGTATACATTACGTTCATAAATAATTTGCCTCATAATATATACTTGTAATAATAACATGATTATTAGTACCAACAAAGTTAGCTATCTACCAAAAAAAGTCCCATCAAAATCGGTCCAGCCGTTCCTGGGATTAGGTAGCTAAAACAAACCGACAGACAAAAATTTACAACTTATATTTTTGGTCAAACTTTCGTATATACACTAATATATATCTATTAGCTGTGCTCGCGGTTTTACCCGCTTGGAATTCAGACAATTTGCAGCCTATGTTCTGCACCTGGATGGAATATATTTCATTATCAACTTTACAGACAGACAAAAAATTTTAAAACTATCGAAATGTGTTCTGTAGTCGATTTTGAAGCTCCGCATAGTATTTTTGAAGTGATAACTTGTTATGTGAGGGTGATCCCCTTTCTTACGTAACTCACTCTAACCCACACCGCTAGCCGTATTTCGGTCACACGCTTCCATCTCTCAAATATATTGTATAATTTTTTCGTCTCGTTAATCTTTTATTATAAATCATCTAAGTTATTTTAGATTTTGTCTGGAGGAAAAGATTATTGTAGGTAAAATTGACGGCAGAAGAGCTCAGGGAAGGACGCCTACAAGATGGGGTGAAACAATAAGGAAGGCGGTATGCGGCAGCATGTACTATGCGAATGTACCAAGAAAAAGATACCTAGATTAAAAAGTCCCCTATTTGATTTTACAAACAGACATTTAAATTTGATTTATTTGTAAAAAAAATTAATAAACAAATAGATATAGGCAATATAAAAGAAGAAAAAAAACAAACCTCAATCTTTTGCTCGGTGTGACCTTGGTACCCGTGTTTCATTTTAGGTACTGGTCTCTGAGGCTTTCGTAAGAAGGTCGTCCTTCTTCTCTCTTCTTCCAACTTCTTCTGGACGCGCTCCTCGTTCGATGCTATCAGTACTTCGGAATCTTCTAGACTGTTGACTATGGGATTCACTGCTAAGTCTAGTCCATCTTCATCCCGTTTCATATGAGCAGATATGATCCGGCTGAGGCTGGTAGGAAATTTGAGACTACATTTTCTGGTGCAGCATTAATCTGTTAATTTTGGTGCCCGGGACCCACAGTCCACTAACCTACCGCGTTGAATGAGATTGATTGATTGGGGACCATTCAAATATTCCATCCATATATTGAACCGATAGATGTCCACAACTGGGCATAGGTCTCCTCCAAAGACTTCCCCAGCGACCAGTGTTACGGCACCCGCATCCAGCGGAATCCCGCGACCTTCGTCAGGTCGCCGGTCCACCTTGTGGCGGCACTCAACCACACTGCGTCTTTCGGTACACCCCCGCAATGTCGTCATTTAAAACGCTATGAATTCAATACAAATCTCTGTGTCTAGATGAAAGAAATTCTAGTAAAATGTAGTACACAGCTGATTATGCGGACATTAGAAAATGCATTATCACCATCTCTATGGCTTCGCCATGATGTCCACTGTATAGGTGTCAGTGCTTTGACCAAGATCTCACCTAATTTTAAGTGACGACGTGGTCTAAGATGTTAACACACTAAACCTATATAGGTACTAGTTCTCAAGTGATGCTGCCGGGACACACCTATTGTTATTTGGCGAAAGGTTTTCAAATTTGATGGTGGTAGCTACCCCGGCGGACATTGCTAGAGAATGCGCTAGCACAATGCTAGCACACCAGAGAGTGGCCCACGCCAACTCATGGCGACAAAAAAAGTATAACTTCAAAAATAGTTTTGCAATGTTTCGAGTTTGCACTTCTGTCGGCAGTCTCAGTAGCTACCAAGTTTTTTCCAATACACTTCACCTGTGCACAAATATCAAACTATATCATACAAAACGCCACTAAAATTTACACGACATAAGACCTTATATATATATATATATATATACATTTGACCAAATATCCAAGATAATGGATTAAGGACAATAACTGCTACATGAGAGACAAAAAAAACTTCATCGTTAAAATTATGTTGACTTACCCCATGGCATGAGCTTCACGCAATGCGTCCGCATCTGGCATCAATTCGGTTATCCTTTCTTCTGATAATGCCGTCTTACTTGACTCCACTGAAAATAATAAAAAAACTAACCACTCATGGCTACGGCTGACTGAAACTCGAAACTTTCCAAAACTGTATTTTAATAATGTTCAAATTGCATAATTTCTTTATTTAAACAATTAACATAACCTAAAATTTAACACATGTCTGGTTTTTACATGTAATGGCGCTCCGAGCAATAATTATGTACAACGTCATATATTTTATTCATAATCAAAACAAACGATAGGCTGTGTAACTTATACATTTTATTATTTATATCTCTGACCGTCAACATGTATACGCCATTTTATACTTGACATACTGTAGCATGTTAACGGATGACGTACAATGCTACCTACAATGCTTGTAGGGAACGTGAATCTATAAGATTTTCCCCTACCGAGAATCGCTCAAAGCCGCTAAAGAAATGGTGTGTTCACTCGAAAAAAAATATTTTTACACAAATGACTCACTTTATATTAAAAATATGTACAATTTCATGTAATAGTGTTGTAGTCATAAACCATACGTCTATATGGATGGAGTTTCTCCAGGATCGGCTTTAAAGGAAGACTTTTGTCTAACATTCCTTCAGCGACAGGCGACACTATTTTGCCCAATAGATGCATTCGTTATTTAAAATGCACCAAGGATTACAAGTGCTTTTTTAACAAACTAGTTGTGTGCCCGCGGCTCTGCCCGCGTTTCATATATTCTTCACTGCGAAAGTTTTGAAATAATCATTGGAATTTTTTTACGCGGAACCCGAATTATTTTAGAAAAATAAAACCTAACCTAAGTCACAGGGAATAAGTAGTTATTGTAGAGATATCTCCCAGAAAAAGTTCCGCCAAAATCGGTCCAGCCGTACCGGAGATTACCAAACCGGAACAAATAGGCGTCGTATATATTTAGTTGCGTGTATTTAGTAAAAAGATGTTATTTGGATATTACAAACAGACACTACAATTTTATTTATTAATACTAAATAGTATAGATAACTTATTCAATATTTCCTTACCTAGTCCATTGGAACTCCGTTGCATCGTTGCCAGAACTTCCCCAACGTCTGTAACATCTTTTGTTTTCCTCTCTACGGTATCTACTGGTTCCTGATAATATAAATATTAGAATATATATGACAAGTAGCGCGTACCCGCGACTTCGTCTACGTGTCTTATCTTGATCGCGATTTTCTACACCAAATTTAATACAAATACATTTTTTAGTAGCTGTGTGCCCGCGTTTCACATATATTCTTCACTGCATAATATAGATTTTAGTTTTTTTTACACGGATCCCTAATCATTTAAAAACAAAAATTTTGGTACTAACAAAAGCAAAGATACTTCTCACAAATTTAAGTACCTGCCAGTAAAACTCTGCATTGAATCGGATTTTATTCACAATTTCAGGAGTTTTAATTTTTTTACGTGGAATCCTAAATATTTTCGAAAATCGTTAAGTTAAGCGGAGTAACTTCAGCTATCTACCAAAAAAGTCCCGTCAAAACCGGTCCAGCCGTTCCGGAGATTACTCATAACAAGCCAGACAGACACTTCAATTTTATTTATTAGTATATATTAAATATACTTTTTAAAAATTGTATTGATTATTTTTATAACCTATCAATCGCTTATTAAAATATACTTTATGTATTAAAATTTTATCAAAATTGGTCATCCCATTTTTGATTTAAAGACGAACAGAATTTGTTCTTAATTCTTGTTTTCACGATATCTAAAAACAATTTTAAGAAAACTTGATAGCCTATCAATTGCCACACAACAGACTAGCAGACATTAAAAAAAAATATAAAGATTCGATAGTAGTACGACCAAAATAGACATCCGTTACAAAATTTCTAGAAACGAAATATACAGACAACACTTAGTTTACACAACACTAGACAATACTTAGTTTTATTAACGTGAAACTTTAACCCATCGCCTCAAATTTTGTTCGTCCATCTATCACATGTCGCATTACAGCCGATCGCGGAGTAGGGCTGAAGTGAAAGGCGCTAGACAGAGCAGTCAACGACAATATGGCGGCGCAAATGACTCGCATCAGCTCTAATCGTCTAGCATTTATATTCTCACTCATTCGTGGAAGTATTTGATAGTTAAACTTAGATTAGTTTAAGTTATCACTTCTGCCGGGCATTCCGGGATGCACACTTTTTTTTTAAATCGAAACATCTGTGCACACGATAATAGAAACATCTCAAGGTTAGCAATGAACTATAAGAATAGATTTAAAAGAGATATAAACAAAATTGTAAACATACCTGCACAATTGGAACTGGACTGCTCCTTAAAGATCTAACAGCTTCCGGGTCGAATTTTACCGGTTTTACGAATTGTAAATAATCGATTTTTTCTTCTTCGTTTTTATTTACATTTGTATCGGTATTCATTTCATTTTTATCGATTACATTATCAATAGTTTGAGGAATTTCTATTTCTATTATTCTTATACCTGATGCATTAGCTTCTTCATTAGGTCGTGTGTTATTAATCTGTTCTATATTAACTAAAGCTTCATTATTAATTTCTGTTTTATTATTTGATTCTTTCATCTCTGTCATCTCCTCCTTATTTACATCTATAGGACTTCCTTCTACTATTATTTCAAGATGTGTTTCATCCTGTAAATTGCTTTCTTGGCAACCTGTTACTTTCGACGGTATGTTTGTTGATGGATCCGAATTGAAATTACTTTTTGTAATTGTCTCTACCTTGCTTACATTTTCATAGACAGCGGCTGTACTTTTAGGTAATTCATTCAAACCTTTTTTGTTAAGTTCTGATTGTTTATCTACGTCTGTAGATTCTTTGTTACTAGTATCTACAGTTGTTTTCTTGTACAAAACGTTCCTCATTAGATGTATCGCCGTTTTTAATAATTTTGTTTATAATTCTATGTTCAGACGTCGTTTTAGTGATTGAGTACTCTGCTTTAGATGTTTCTTTGTTTATTTCCTTTTTCGATTCTATTCCTACTTCTTGTTTATAATCTTCTATGTTCTTGGTAGTTCTATCTATGGCTGTTGCTAGGAGTGAGGATTTCTTTTTGATTTCCTGAATATCCACGTGGACACAATTTTAAAATATATATATGTACATTGATACAATATGTTACAAATACATGAGTTTTATTAAATATTTTTTTTAAATATTACATAGGTAACTGAAGTTTTTCATCGGAAGAAAATTGGATAAGTATCAATTTGAACTAGTTTAGATCGGTTTTATATGTAGCTTTAGTGTTTCTAGATGCAAAATGACTACACTTTATGCGATCTTAAATAAATTTCAAAAACAATGACGACCACTAATAGTGCATTTTTAGGTCCTGCTTTCCTAGTGTGTTCTGAGAGCATTATTTTACAATTAATACTATTAGGTTACTACTAGGTTATCTGTGACTGGGCGGACAATCTGTCCAGACGGAACATCGCCGCTCTGCGGGCTCCGCAGAGGGTGATGTCGATTAGGTCGAAACGGGGTTACTGTACGGTGTCGTTCGAGGCCGCGACCCTGCTTGCCGGCTCCCCTCCGTGGGACCTGGAGGCTAGGGCTCTCTCCGCCTTGTATAGGTGGTGTAGGGATCGTTCGGATAGGATGTAACGCCCGACGCCTCGAGAGATCGAGACGCGGCGGGCGGAGCTCAGTATCTCGATCGTCCTAGAAGGGTGGGAAAGGCGCTTGGAGAATCCAAGCGCCGGGGTCGCTACAGTGGAGGCCAGTCGGCCCCACCTTAGGGACTGGTTAGGGAGGACTCACGGAGTTCTGAGTTACCGCCTTACGCAGGTGCTGACGGGGCACGGGTGCTTCGGCAGTTACCTGAATCGTATAGGAAGGGAACTCTCTCCGTGTTGTCATCACTGTGCCGGCGGAGTCGTCGACGACGTCGAGCACACGTTGGTCGTGTGTCCCGCGTGGAGGGAGTCCTTCAGAGACTTGGCGTCCGACGTGGGTAGGGTCCTCTCCTTGCCGTCGCTCGTGAGGGCGATGGTCGGGAGCTCTAGGGCTTGGGCGGTTGTCTCTTCCTGTTGCGAAGCCGTCATGCTCGCGAAGGAGGAGGCAGAGCGGGAGAGGGAGCGGGCAGCGCACCCCAACCGAGCGAGGCGTGTCTCACGCCGGGGCACCGGACGCAGCCGTCCGGGCGCCCGTCGAGGTCGCCAACCCTCGTAAAATAACTTGACGTCGGACCTCCCGTGAGGTATGGCGTTGCCAGGGCCTCTGCAGAATACATGTATAATGTGCCTCCGGAGGCCCTGGCATCTTTGCGCTGGTTAGGGACGTGGAGTGTTTAGTCAGTCGGTTACGGCCAACCTGACACACGGACACCTAAAGTCGCCTCTCGCAGAGGGGTTGTGACTCGGTGTCTATGGTCTGTCGCGAGGATCACACGTGTGCGAAAAACTGGGTTTTTCGGCGCACGTCCGAGCGTTCAACGAGCAGATTTCAACCACGTAAAAAAAAAAAAAAAAAAAAAAAAAAAAAAAAGGTTATCTGTGACTACATCATTATTTACTGTGAGGTTGTGGTTAAAGCCCCAAGCTTATTACTGCATAAAAAAACGATATAATCTAGAGATTTAATAAACAGATAACCTGGTGAAGATCGTGGAACTCCGCTAGATGCGAGTGGTGCAATACCGGTCGTAGTGGAGATCTTTGGCAACTACTTTTTGAACCAGCAGTCTTTCGTTTGTCATGATAATGATGATTTTAATTAAATTAAGTGGAAATCCTTACATTTATAATAAATTTCTAGAATATTTCAAACTTCCCAAAAGAACAATTATGGTAATGACACATTCATGGATCTGGTATTATCTGTTAAATTGCTGTTTGATTTGTCGATGATGATGGAAAGGGATCCGATACCACATACCTTGCTTAAGTTGGAAAATACAACGCCCCCTCCGCTCAAACCAGGTTTTGTGTAAAACGGTAGAGACCTATCCTCAGGCGGACTGAGTAAAGGCGGATCGTATATTACCCTCTCTATACTCAATTTTATGTGAGGTATCAATTTCTTCTTAACATTATGAGGTTCATCACGCTTTGCCGTCACTTGGAAATAATCTGGCGGTATCGGTGTCGTACTACGACTTTTAGGGAGTGGAGCGTAAAGCCTGAATATGTATTCGTCAGTTAAAGGTGTGGGAGGGAGAATGGGAGGACTAGGAGAAGTCACTACTTGCTCCGCTGTGTCCGACTGAGCTGATAATTTTGTTTGCAGTGTAAGTTTTTTTGTATTCTTCGAGATCGATTCGTGGATAGTATCGCTGGATCTATTTTTTTTTGAAAACTCTGCATGTTCCTGTATTAGTTCGACGTGATGAGAAGCTTTAAGATTATGGTCAGTTTTCTTGTAACTTATCTGAATATTGTCACTTTCTTGTTTTGATTTGGCTAATTTCCTTTGTCTGACCTGTATTCCAACTTTATTTTCCTCTTGAAAGTTCGTTTCTGATTTTTCATTTTTGATTGCTCGTCGAACATATTTTAATTTTGTGTTTTTTTTTTTTCTTGCTTCTGTGTTATTTACTTGCAAGGCACTCTCTTCTTGTTTCGTTTTATCTCAGTAGATTTAGCAATTCCATTTTGTTTTGATTCATGTTCCAATAACCGATCTTCATCGGTGTCTATTTCAATTATTTCTACATTAGCAGATGCCTGGTCGTCCATCTCGATAGAAGATTGTTTTTTAATACTCAGTTCTGCAAATACGTCATTGGATATTCCAACTTGTCTTGATTTTCTTGCTTTTACTAAAGCTGAGACATCCGCTGTATCTTGTTTATTTATATGAAGTTTACCATATTCGTATTTTATCGTTTCAGCGTCGCTACTACCAAATGTTGGTTCTGGCTCTGTTGCTAACTCGATTACGTTAATAGATTCTTGTTTCGACATATCAAGATCAGCCATTTCATCTGCTGTGGATTCTATTTCTTTTATTTCCACAGATGAAGATATTTCGTCAACCTCTATAGATGGCATTGTATCAATAAATTGATGTTTCTTAATATTTAATACAGTTAATTTATCTTGTGTTGTTTCGACACCCTTCGTTTTAAGAACCCTTGATTTTTTAGCACTTAAAGAAGTCGAGACATCTTGTATCTTTTTTTCCGCTACATAAAGTTCAGTTAATTCATCTTTTTTTATTTTAGCTTTCTCAGTTCGATATGTCGATGCTCTTTCTACTGTCACTTCAGAAACTTGTAAAGGTTTTTCTATTGATAAATTGAGTTCTGCTGTTTCATCGCTTACTGATTCTACTTCGGTTATTTCTACAGCTGAAGATCTTTCACCGATTTCTAACGAGGGAGCTGTTTCTATAAAGTGATGTTTTTGGATATTCAAATCAGCGAATTTATTTTGTGCTTTTCCTACATTTGTTACTTGAAAAGCGTTTGATTTTATTGACGTTGAGACTTTTTCTGGTTTCTTTTTCCTTATTTTCAGCTCACCAAAATCATCTTTATTTGTTACTACTTTGCTGATTTGAAGTATTCTTTCTGCTACGGATGCAGACGCTTTCAAACCTTTTTGCTTTGATAAGCTAAGTTCTGTTATTTCGTCCTTTATTGAATTCGTTCCAGTTATTTGTACAGCTAAAGGTTCTCTATCAACCTCTAGGGATGGTGTTATAGTAGTAAATTGATCATGATTAATATTTAATTCAGCAAATTTATCCTGTACTGTTTCTATCTCTGTTTTATGAAGAGCATTTGATCTTTTAACATTTAAAGAAGTTGAAATATCTGTTGTTTGTTGTTTCGTTGCACAAAGCTCAGCAGTTTCATCTTTTCTCCATTCTACGTCGCTAACTTGCACTGGCGAAGCCATTTCTGTAAATGATTTGGACACGCTCACAGTCTTTGGTTTTAGTATATTAAGTTCTGCCATTTTATCCCTTATTGATTCTATTTCAGTTATTTGTACAGCCGAAGGTTCTTCACCAATTTCTAGGGACGGTGTTATATCAATAAAATGATATTTTTTAACATTCAACTCAGAAATTTCATCTTGCGCCGAATCCACTTCTGTAATTTGAATAGCACTTAATTTTTTTGCCGTAAAAGTAGTTAATACATCCGCTGTTTGTTCTTTCGTTGTGTAAAGCTCAGTAAATTCATCTTTTCTCATTTCTACTTCGCTAATTTCAAGAGCGTTTGGTATTCCCACGAAAGATTTGGACACGTTCACAGTTTTCGGTTTAAGTATATTAAACTCTCTCATTTCATCATTCATTGATTCTATTTCAGTTATTTGTATAGATGAAGGTTCTCCGCCGACTTCTAGAGATGGTTTTATACCAATAAACTTATGTTTCTTGATATTCAACTCAGCAATTTCATCTTCCGTCGGTTTAACTTCTGTGATTTGTATAGCGCTTAATTTTTTTGCCGTGATCGAAGTTGAGACTTCCGCTGTTTGTTGTTTCGTTGAGTAAAGCTCAGCGATGTCATCTTTTCTCGCTTCCACTTCGCTGATTTGAAGAGGCCATACCATTTTCGCAAATGATTTGGATACACTCATCGGTTTCGGATTTAGTACATTAAGCTCTGTCATTTCTGCTCTTATTGATTCTATTTCAGATATTTGTACAGCTGAAGGTTCTCCACTGACTTCTAGACATGGTTTTATACCAATAAACTCATTTTTCTTGATATTCAACTCAGTAATTTCATCTTGTGTCGGTTTAACTTCTGTGACTTGTATAGCACTTGATTTTTTTGTCGTGATCGAACTTGAGACTTTCGCTGTTTTTGTTGTTTCGTTGTGTAAAGCTCAGCGATGTCCTCTTTTCTCGCCTCCACTTCGCTGATTTGAAGAGGCCATACCATTTCCGCAAATGATTTGGATACACTTATTGGATTCGGTTTTAGTACATTAAGCTCTGTTATTTCATCTCTTATTGATTCTATTTCAGATATTTGTATAGCTGAAGATTTTCCACTGACTTCTAGACATGGTTTTATGCCAATAAACTTATGTTTCTTGATATTCAACTCAGCAATTTCATCTTCCGTCGGTTTAACTTCTGTGATTTGAATACCGCTTGATTTTTTTTGCCGTGATCGAAGTTGAGACTTCCTCTGTTTGTTGTTTCGTTGAGTAAAGATCAGCGATGTCCTCTTTTCTCGCCTCCACTTCGCTGATTTGAAGAGGCCATACCATTTCCGCAAATGATTTGGATACACTTATTGGATTCGGTTTTAGTACATTAAGCTCTGTTATTTCATCTCTTATTGATTCTATTTCAGATATTTGTATAGCTGAAGATTTTCCACTGACTTCTATACATGGTTTTATACCAATAAACTGATGTTTCTTGATATTCAACTCAGCAATTTCATCTTCCGTCGGTTTAACTTCTGTGACTTGTATAGCACTTGATTTTTTTGTCGTGATCGAACTTGAGACTTCCGCTGTTTGTTGTTTCGTTGAGTAAAGCTCAGCGATGTCATCTTTTCTCGCCTCCACTTCGCTGATTTGAAGAGGCCATACCATTTTCGCAAATGATTTGGATACACTCATCGCTTTCGGATTTAGTACATTAAGCTCTGTCATTTCATCTCTTATTGATTCTATTTCAGATATTTGTACAGCTAAAGGTTCTCCACTGACTTCTAGACATGGTTTTATGCCAATAAACTGATGTTTCTTGATATTCAACTCAGCAATTTCATCTTCCGTCGGTTTAACTTCTGTGATTTGAATACCGCTTGATTTTTTTGCCGTGATCGAAGTTAAGACTTCCTCTGTTTGTTGTTTCGTTGAGTAAAGCTCAGCGATGTCCTCTTTTCTCGCCTCCACTTCGCTGATTTGAAGAGGCCATACCATTTCCGCAAATGATTTGGATACACTTATTGGATTCGGTTTTAGTACATTAAGCTCTGTTATTTCATCTCTTATTGATTCTATTTCAGATATTTGTATAGCTGAAGATTTTCCACTGACTTCTAGACATGGTTTTATACCAATAAACTGATGTTTCTTGATATTCAACTCAGCAATTTCATCTTCCGTCGGTTTAACTTCTGTGACTTGTATAGCACTTAATTTTTTTGTCGTGATCGAACTTGAGACTTCCGCTGTTTGTTGTTTCGTTTTGTAAAGCTCAGCAATGTCATCTTTTCTCGCCTCCACTTCGTTGATTTGAAAAGGCCATCCCATTTCCCCAAATGATTTGGATACATCCATTGATTTCGGTTTTAATACATGAAGCTCTGTCATTTCATCTCTTATTGATTCTATTTCAGTTATTTGTACAGATGATGGTTCTCTACTGAATTCTAGGGATGGTGATACATCAATAAACTGATGTTTCTCGATTTTCATGTCAGCAATTTCATCTTGCGCCGATTCTACTTCCGTGATTTGAATAGCACTTGATTTTTTTGCCGTGATCGTAGTTGAGAATTCTTTTGTTTGTTGTTTTGGTGTGTAAAGATCAGCGAAATCTTTTTTTTTTTCGTACCCACTTCGCTGATTTGAAGAGGCCATAATATTTCCGTAAATGATTTGGAGACAACCATAGTTTTTGGTTTTAATACATTCAGTTCTACCATTTCATCACTTATTGGTTCTGTTTCAGTTATTTGCACAGCTAAAAATCTGTCTTCTAATTCGAAAGAAGGTACAATACCAAGTAATTGCTGTTTTTTTATATTTAATTCAGAGAAGTCATCTTTCATTGTTTCAATGTCTAAAATTACTATAGCGTGTACTTTTTCGTTTGTCATATTTACTGTTTCATGTTCCGATATCAGTATTTCAGCTATTTCATCTGTAACTGGTTCAATTTCTGTAATTTGTAACGCTTCTAATTCTTTTTTAGTTAACTTCATTTGTGCAATTTCCATTTTCTTTTGAGGTAGTTTCAAGTCACATGTTTCTTGTTTTCTTGCGTCAACTGTAACTATATGCACTGCATATTGTTCTACAAAATTAATAGAAGCTGTTATATGAGTTGCGCTCTTACTTACATCCAATTCAGTAATATGATCTATCAATGTTTTTATTTCGTTTATTTGTATTGCATTTACAGTACTTTCAACGATGCCCAATTTAGCTGTTTTATTTTTTTCCGCAGGTAAATTAATTTTATTCATATCATCATTTGCTACTTCTACTTCACTTACAATAAGCGCAACTTTTTCAATTACGCTAACAAATCGTACATTTTGTAATTTACCTTTTTGTATATTACATTCTGCTAAATCATCGCTTAATGGTTCCGTTTCATTAATTTCAATAGCTTTACACTTTCTATCAATAAAACCTACTTTTGGTATTTTTATGGGTACTTTAAATGTATTTAAATCACAAAGATCGTCTTTTATTAATTCAATTTCAGTTACATCTAGTGTGCTACTTCCTCAATATATATAATAGATTCAATAGTCTGTGGTATCCCGTTATTCAATTCTAAATTATATAATTCATTTTTGTCCGATTCAGTTACAATAATTTGAATCGGTATAAATTCACTGTAAACGACACTGATATCCACTTCTTTCGGTTGTTCTTTGGAACTGTTTAGTACAATTAATTCATCTTTAATAGCTTCAGTTTCACATACCTGTACAGCCGATTGTGGGGAAAACTCTATCGATTGAATGGTGTTTGTTTTCGCATGAGCAACATTAAGTTCAATTAAATTATCCTTAAGAGCCTCCGTTTCAACAATCTGGATTGCAATATGTCTAACATCAACAAAACCAGTGTTTGCCCGTTTTTCAATTTTATCTATAATATTTAGATCTTTAAGTTCATTATTATCAGCTTTAATTTCAATAACTGTAACAGCTTTGTGTTCAACAACACCTATGGAGTCTAGTATCTGTATTTTTTCTATAGGTAACTCTAAATCACGTATATCACCTTTTAAAATATTTATTTCATTAACCTCCAAAGCGTTGTCGATTTGTATAACTGTGTTCATTTCTGCTATGTCAGTATTTTTATCAAACATTTTGATATCAGAAATGTCTTTTTCTGATTCTATTTCAGTGACTTGATATGCACTGTGTTTGGTAATACCTACAGATTGAATAGTTTTTGGCTTTTCTTCGTTCACTTCTAATTCATTTAAGTCATTGTCAATAGTTTTTGTTTCTGAAATTTCTAGGGCTGTTTTGCTTTCCAGAGCGAGTGAAGGTTTGGTAGGACTTATTTTCAACACTTTATAATCAATTAAATTACTCATCTCAGACTCTACTTCCGTTATAGTCAAGGCAGAGCAACTATTTCTTGTACAAATATTAACTTTTTCTGCTTTCATTTCTTTAACATCGAATAGTTTAGCTTCTAATATATCAGTGATCTCAGTGGTTTCTGCGGCAGCTAAAGAAAATTGATTTTTAACGGTGGATGACTGAATAATTTTGTTAGTTGTAGCTGTTTCAGGTAGCTTTTGAACAGGTTCCATAAATTGCTGTATTTCTTGAACAAAAACTTCTTCAGTATGATGTGTGGTAGATGCCGTTTGCGATTTTGCTTTATGAGTACTATTTGAAATATTGTCTTCAAGTTGTTCGATTAATTCGATGTTTGTTTCATTTTTGGCATTTTCCATTGGAATTTGGATCATGTCTACGACTTTAGCTGTATGCTCCTTAATGTCAGAGCTAAGAAATGAATGTTTTTCTGTAAATACTGATTCGGTGGTTTCATAAGAAGTGTTTACCGTTTCAGAACTTTGTACAGAAGAACGTCCAAATATTTTTGCTGTTTCATCTCCGAAAATAGCGTTTTTATTTGTATATATATGTGATTCTACAACAGCTATATAAGTTTGCTTTGTAGGCTTTGGTTTTCGACAGGTGTGTCGTCTAGATTCATGTCTTGTTTCAAATCTTTTGGATTTAGATTCCAAGTTGTTAGAAATATGTTGTTTTGTGCTAACTTCATTCTCTTGGAAAGTACTCGTACTATCTAATTTAGCAAGCCACTCCAAAGGATCACTTTCTCGCATAACTTCTTCTTCTATTTGACTTCTACTTCTATAGCGTCCTCTACGTTGTGCCATACGTTTTTCTTCTATATCGGATAATTTAAATACTTTTTGTTCTCGTTCAGCATTTGTCATAGATTCATTTGATAGTTTTTCTTTATTTTCAAGATTGACTTTAATAATATTTTCTTTTTTTACCTGTTCTTTGTGACTTTTATCTATAACATTCTCTTTACTTTGATTTATAATGTCATGATTCAAAAAAATATTATCTTTGTTTATTTTTATAAATTTTTGCATTTTGTCATTTTGCGAATTGTGTTCTCTGTCTTCAAAAGAAGAAAGTATTGGTTTGGTCAGAATGAATCTAGAAAGTGTCACCATAATGTCCGTTAACCGAATAAAGAAAGTTTTAAGCAATAAGTTTAAATTGCTTGAATTGGCGACACTACATATATTAGGAATAGTCTGTAAGCCTATTGCATACATTCTGTTTTCAGCATCTGATTTGCATGTTTTATCACATACAGCTGAGGATTTTTTTTATATTCTTGCTGAATACCAATGCCTTTTACAATATTAATAGGAACTTCATTGAATTTTCTACCATCTTTTATTACACCACTGGGTGACTCATCTTTGATATGCTTTTGAACTAGAATACTCTTTGTAGTGTCTCTATTAGAATCATTAGGAACTGGACGATTTTTATGAATGATTTCTTTTTCAATAATACTAGCAGCTTGTTTTTTAAGTTCTCTCTCGCTTTCACTTACACTTTGTTCAATTATTTTTTCATTAATAGCTTGTTTTACTGATTTTGAAATTATTTCTTTATTTTCTTTATGAATAATGTCTTCTAATTCAATATTAGGTGTTAGAGACCCGTTTTGTATGCATTCATGATCTATTTCTTCTTTTATTTCTTGCGTAATCGAAACAGCATTTCCAATGTTTTCTTCTACAATATTCAACGCCATTTCTTCAACGTTTGTTAAATCAATACATTGTTTCATTCCCTTTATTACCATAAGTGCCTTCTTCTTTTTCTCGTCTTCAATATTTAAACATTTTCTTTCCTTATTCTCCTGGATAAATACGTTATTACTTCTCACCTCCTTCTTCTCAATTGGACTTTGTCTATCTTCCTTTATTTTGATATATTTTAAAAGTTCTTCATTAGTTGCTATTACTTTTCTTTCCATAATATTATTTCTATTATGAGTCTCTTTTTTAAATC
The DNA here is from genome assembly GCA_014132275.2 of Samia ricini. Classification (NCBI taxonomy): domain Eukaryota; kingdom Metazoa; phylum Arthropoda; class Insecta; order Lepidoptera; family Saturniidae; genus Samia; species Samia ricini. The sequence continues at coordinate 11,154,606 of AP028167.1, forward strand.
CATAGGGATCATACTGGCCTGACACAGGAAGCTTAAACTTCATCCTCTTTGATTCATTTTGCCTTTCATGTTCATCATCCCTATCTAAACTTTTACTAAAAGCATATCTGTAGTTAGGTTTAAGAATTAAAGGGTTTTTCAGTGACAGTACTTCGGGGAAAGATTCAGTAGAGAAAGGGCGATAGCGCTTAGATTCATCGAAAGGGGTTAATGATCTAGGTTCTCGTTGGAGTAGAAGGTTGGACGTGGACTTAGTTGGCCTTAGCGGTTTTAGTCCAATATTTGTTTCGAAGGTTGGGGTTTGGGTGAATTGTTGGGTATTAAATTGTACCTCAATCGGTTCCGATCGTCGGTCGGAATCTGCCGGTTCGTATGTATCGTAAACCGGGTCTTGGTCGTCTATCACTGGGTCGTACAGCCCGCTGAAATGGAACAATCATCTTTTAGATTGTAGGAATGTTTACTGATTATTTATTTAACTAAAGCAAAGTTCAAATAAGACCAAAAATAAGGAACTTATAAGCATTTTAAGTTCATTCTAGACGAATAGTGCACTATGATAAAACATAAGTGTTTTATACAAGTCAAATACCAAAAATTTGTTTTGCGGGAAAGGGATTCTTCTTCTCTCGCATCTCCTCTCAATCCCCAGCAAAAAATTTAAACCCATTTATTTCTTGTGCACTTTCAAATTATGCCCCCCTATTTACCTACATCCTTAAAGCACCAATAATTTTGATTCGCCAGCATCTTATAGCCACTACTGTGTTTACTATCCTGAACCACAACGCCACTCAAAATGAGATAAGATTTTGGTCAATACAGGGTAAAAAAAAATCCTAATGCCCAAGCGGCATTATAGCGACATATTTTATAAGTGTGTTCTAGCAGTATCACATGAGAACCAATACCTTTACATTTACACATGATCACTTAAAATTATATGTGATTGTTATCAATCGCTAAATTTATATATAAAAAAATATTAATTACACTGTAGTCTTGATTGTAATATCTCGTTATTAAAACCGCCATTAATGACACTGCAGTTTCTCTCTCACAACTCATATCAATACAAATTTGTAACTGATTTTTTTTCCACAAGAAGAATAGGAGAATAGAATATTATGAAGAATATGATGTGCTTCTATTTTTAAAACTTTTTTTATAATTAATGCCAACTGAGTATTTATTTACAGGACTAGTCAACTATTATGTATGTAAAATTTTTGAAATTTTTGAATCATCGTCTCATTCATACGAATCTTCCCCACTGATGATACCATAAGACGTCTTAGTATAATTTTGAAAAAAAAAAACATTAAAAATAATTCCAGTGAAATGTTTCCCGATTTATCAGGCAACTTATTTAAATTTTTTCTTGTAATTAACAAGTATTATTGAGACATTTTAGACTATTACGAACATTAAAAAATGACCAAATCGGTTGTGTCTTATATTACACTAGCTGTGTGCCCGCGACTGCGCCCGTGTTTCATATATTCTTCACTGCGTTGTAATTTTTATATAAGGAACCCTAATATTTTTTTAAGACTAAGATAATGTAAAAATATTTATCATAAATTACACTCACAATAAACACTCGCTCGTAAAACTGCATGGAATCGGATTTTATTCCATTTTTTATGAGTTGTAATTTTTTTACGCGGAACCATAATTATTTTCGAAAATTAAAAGTATTCTAAGATACCCGGAGTAACTTCAGCTATCTACCAAAAAAAGTCCCGTCAAAATGCGTCATGCCGTTCCGGAGATTACCCGAAACAAACAGACAGACAAAAGTTTTTAAAATTGTATTTTTGGTATAGGTATCGTATATACATTAATATCTATTTTGTAAACATAATTAATTTTGACATTACAAACAGACACTTCAATTATATTTATTAGTATAGATTTATAAATGAACAATAAGTATTTATTTTTATTTAAATATATTGTTATTATCAATATTTACGATTTTACACAAAGTCGTATAATTATACTTCTTTATTATTATCACTTATTTTGGTGTTTTAAAATTTCTAAATTATTTAGATACTAAACTATCAATTTATTTATTTGACGTATATATATTATTAGTCCATTTATGTATAAAATGTATGTAAAATTTACAAACACATTAAATCAATGTTTTAATATTAAAGATACAAAAAAAAACTCCAAGTAGGCGATGAAAATTGGAAGGGAATTTAAAATTCCCTGAGCAAAAATGAAATTATTTTTCAACTGTATAATGAAACACACAAAATGATTAAAAGTATTCTGATATTAGTTTCGATAAATTTGTTTTTTTTTTTAATAAGTCTTCACGTTGCGAAAAAAAAAAAAAAAAAAACTAAAAACAATTCCGCCAAAATCACACACAGATTAACACTATAATAAAAGTAACATTTACACAGATTAAATATAAAACGTATATACAAAAGAAATAAATTAATAGGAATTAATTAATTTTTTTATTCTATTCAAACACAACAACATATTAGTTATTGAAAAATAATATTAAAAAAAATAACTCACTGATTTTTATATAATAAATAGAATTTCATTTTACGACCGAGTTATTATCTGTATGACATTAATTAAAATAACGAACGACGACCGTTATTATCGATTTCAAAACGTAAATGATCGTAGATTCGATTTTAGAATTTTGACCATGGAATAACATAAGTTGAGGTCAAAAGACTATAACTGGCACGGGGATCACTACTTTACGTGCGTGGTGATAGAAAAGTTAATTTTAATTAACGTTCACTAGGCTGAATGGTGAGATGTCCTTTGCGTCAAAGAATTAGCGTTGACCGTCAATTGGAATGTTTTTGGCGGGATCTCAGTCTATCGTGTGGTGGGTTTTATTTGTCATTCATAACTCTATGACTCTATCTTCCATACATTATACAAAAAGGGCATGTATGTCTGTCTATCTGTCCATTAGTTGGACTGATTAACATTAAAAGAAATTGAAAACTTAGACTGGAGTGTTTAAAAAAAAACATTTGTTTACTTTTTAATGGTCTTGAAAAGGTAAAAGTACATATAAAAACAAAAATTTTGACGCGTATTAGAGCTGTACACAAGTTTTTTTTTTTTCTTTGAATTGTAATGACTTCGGAGTGGCTTAAATGCGCAACATCCCAGAGAGAGGATTTATAGGAAATTTTACACTACAAAAAACGTCTGGTCAAAGTTCCTCAGATCTGCCGTTTCAAAGATATCTGCGATCAAAAATAACCAAATTCCAATATTACTGCAAAGAAATATCATACTCTATGTTTATTTTTGTAAAATCACTTGAATTCTGTTAACCTCAGATGGTATACTTTTTTTTTCTTATTTACTCATTACTTAACTCAAAATAAGCTCGAATACATAAATTTAAAGGTTAAAATATCAAATAAGTGATTTTTAGATCTATTTTATATTTCATAAATTTTATAAATTTTTGTAAGAAGAAAATGTTCTGTTGTGTGATGTTACACTAACTAACCAAACACTCAATAGTATTTAATAGAAAATAAAATAAAAATTATAAATTAAAGTAAAAAAATAATTTATTTCATACTTTTAACCTTTATTAGTGCTTTTTGTGTTTTACGTATTGAGTAAATAAGCAAAAAAAAGTTTACCATCTCGGTTTAAAAGAATTCAAGTGATTTTATATAAAAAAAAAATAGAGAGTATGATATTTTTTGCAGTTAAGAAAATTAAATGTCACAAAAATTAAATGCACAGTTTTACGGCCAGGCGCTTGAGTTTATGAGAAAATATTTTATTTTATTTTAGAACCAATTTTTTTTTACGAAATTAATTTTGATTCCGTATAAAAAAAATGAAAACGCAGTGAAGAATATATAAAACTTGGACGAAGCTTTTGCGTATATCTATCTGTCTGTTTATCCGAGCATTCCTCGTAAACACATTGATCCGAGTCCAATCGCGAAGAAAAAAAAACCATTACCATTAAAGGACAATGGAGAGGGTTATGCTCGGAGTTTCCCGTGATTAAACAGAAATGAGAAAATCCGTAGAGTAACCAAATTAACCGACAATTACTAAACTTAATTGGCAATGGGTTGGGCACATTGTTCGTAGAACAGATTCCCTATGGGCTTTTCGAATGGTTTCCGCGTACCGGGATACGCAGCGTGGTGGCAGCGTTTGAAGCGATGAGGTGCAGCGGGTAGTGTTATCGAGTTTCGCGTCAATCGACGCTAGTTCGATCCTCACCTATCCGGCTTGAAAATCGGCCTGAGCTTTCGGTGAAGGAAAACATCGCGAGAAAACCATAGCATGGTGGTAGGGCATGACCGTCTGTGTAGTTCCGGCACCATCATTTGAGAACCAGTACATCTAAGCTTTAGTGTGTTTAGCATCCTGGACCACATCGTCACTTAACATCAGGTGAGATTGAGGAAATAATAAAATATATTCAAAGTCAGGAATAGTATGATAAGGGAACGTTGTGGTGTGGTACAGCATGTGGTGACCAAAATAGAGAAAGGTATGCTTAGTTGGTTTGGGCATGTAGAGAGGATGGATGAGAGAAGATTAACGAAATTAATTTATAAGGCGAGGGTGAATGGGCAAGTCGCTAAGGGTCGACCTAGGCGAAAGTATCTAGACCAGATCAATCATGTGTTAAATAAAGGCCAGGTAAAAAGTTCTCATAACCGACGAGCATGTATGAAAGCGCGCATAAAAGTAGAGGAAGCGAAAGAGGTGTGTCAAGATCGTAGCAAGTGGAAGGACGTAATCTCTGCCCTACCCCCACGGGAGAAAGGCGTGATGATATGTATGTATGTATTTTAAATCTGTAATATGCAGCGAAGAACATATGAAACGCGGGCGGAGCCGTCGTTATTTCTTTACTTCGTATTTCTTTTGCATACCACTCACCGGGTCACGGTTAACGTCATATTCTCTTGAATATTTTCAACCGCATCTGTCACTCTATCCAGAGAGAGTCCCGTTGTGTCTATGCCCTGAATTCTTGACATCACATCGCCTACCTTCAACCCCGCTTCTTGGGCTGGTGAGGAAGTTGTTACCTGCAAAAAAAAAGTCATCTGCCCAACTTTCTGATGCCCACAGTGCAAAAACGTAATAGAGTCTTTACTTCTAGTTACTTTTTTATAATCATAATTTTTGTTTGTCAAATCATCTAGATAGATGGATATCTACCTGCCCTTCATATTGGTGGTTGGGCATTTTAAAGTAATGCCCCCAGGGTGGCTACCACCCTCAAGTCCGAAAACCTGTCGCCAAATACCAATAGGTGTGTTCCGGCGACATCACCTGAGAACCAGTACCTCTAGGCTTAGTGTTTACCATTCTGGACTACATCGTCACTTAACATCAGGTGAGATTGTGGTGTGTAAAAAAATCATTTAATTTCATCATGTCTTAAAGTCAAAACTGACCATTGAATCGTTTTTTTTACACGGCACTCTAATATTTTCGAAAAAAAAAAGTAGCCCAAGTTACGCGAAATAGCATCAGCTGTTTGTTCAGAGATTAGCCGGAACAAACAGACAGACCGACAGAGATTTTCGTTTTTAATTATATGTATTTTGTAAAAAAAAAATTGACATTACACACGGACACTTCGATTTAATTTATTAGTATAGATAGTTATAGCAATGAATTACTGTGACTAATAGAAATCTATCAGACTAACTGTGCCATTGATTGTACTGACAATGATCCAGATCTAATTTAGAGTTAAACGGTTCAGAAATAGATCGATGTATTGGCAAGATTTACCATTGGCAAGATTTCCTATCTTACATAATGGAGTGTGATTTCATAGGCATTCGATTTGCGTGACCTCTTGGCCTTTCGGATCGATTCTCATTACGGGAAATACTTATAGATTCGTGTTACTAATGCTTTGACGTCAGTCATGTCAACACGCTTTAGTATGTTAAGTATAAGATGGCGATTAAGTGCTATCGCTCAAAGATAAATAACAGAAATTAATAAACTTTTGAAAATGAACAGAATTATTGCTCGGAGCCCCGGTGGATGTAAAAACCAGACAAATATGTTATATATTACATGTTAGATTATGTTGATAATTCCAATTAATAAATTTAATAAATAAAAAAAAAACAATTTTTCCAAAGCTTCGAATTTTCACTTCTGCAGGCAGTCCCCATAGCTGCCTAGTATTTTTTTTAATGAAGATAATATATATACCAGACTTTCTGGCTTACCCTAAGGGGCATACATAAGCAAAAATTTAAAATTTGTTTCTAGTCGCAATTTGCAATAGCGAAGTTGACTGGTTATTTTTTATTATGTCATTATAAAATACACTATAAAAATTTTTAATCTGATCAAAAATAAAGAAATTGTAAGCATTTTTATTCTTATGTTTAGAAACAATATACTGCGATATGACGTCAAAATAACATGCTTCGTACAAATAAATAAAGTTGAAGTGTCTGTTTGTAACATCAAAATGTAAACTTTTTTTACTAAATAAATATGAATACGGTACCTATATCAAAAACACAATTATTTAAAAAAAAAATCATGCGTCTGCCTATTTGTTCCGACTAATCGATGAAGCGGGTGAACCAATTTTCACGAGACTTCTTTAGACAGATAGCTGATGTTACACGACGTAACAAGGGATACTTTTATTTTTTCGAAAACATTTAAAGTTCCGCGTACAAAAAATAAAACCCAAGAAATTGTGAAAAAAGAAATACGATCCAGTGGTCAGCTTTAATTGCAAGTTTTTGAATTTCTTAGAAATATTTTTGCACACTTTTACTAGGTGGAATTTTTTTTTTAAATAAGGGTTACCTGTGAAAAAATTTAAAACTCATGAAATTTTAAATACAATATGATTGAATCGACAGTTTTACTGGCAAGGATTTATGACAAATGCTTTTGCTTTCTGCTGGTATCAACAACAATTTAGGGCCAATAAATAATGACCATCAAACATTATTTTTCAATGACTATTTCAAAAACTATATTATGCAGTTAATTTTTTATGGAAGAAAAAATATGATACGCGGGCACACGGTTAGTATGTATACTAACTGTACTCGCAGTTTTACCCGCTTTGAATTAAGACAATTTGGCTATGCTCTCGTCCTGGATGCAATATATGTCATTACCAGCTTTCATCGAATTCGGTTGAGTAGTTTTTGCGTGATGGGAGAATAAATTAATAAATAGACGAACAGACCGACAGCCAGACAGTAAAAAAAAAATTAAAACTATCGAAATGTGTTTTATTGTCGATTCTGAAAGCCCATATAGTAGTTTTTTTCTTAATATGTCGATTACCCATAAAAATAGGATACCCAATAAGAAGGCAATAGGCAATCAATGGAAAATAAAAAATCAAAATGTTGAAAGTGCTCAAGGGGTTAAATATCCCCATATGGATATTTTTTCTTAAATATCTTCAACGTACAAATTTCGTATCGCTAGCCTTTTATTATAAATATAAGCTAAATACCACATACTCATCACGAGATCACACCTTTTTTTTTGTGACCCAGCTAATGCTGTTGACCGGAAGGGCACTAACAGCTTCACCGTAACTTTGAGGGCAAGTGCTAAAACCGGGGATACCTAGAGCTCAAGAAATTAGAGACCTACGATGTCTAGGGGGAAGCTCTAGCAAGCCCTAGGCCCGAGAATGCAAATCGGCTAATCCGATATAACGCCCAAACAGCAGCCAGGGGTTGAAATGGCGTAAAATCGGATATTTGGCGCGACAACGCATCGAATCTACGTTAAGTATAGTTCAGGCCCCTGAAAGAGGAGTCGGGGCACATTTAACTACTCCACACCATCTTCGTTGGCACTGTTAGGTTTCCGGTGGTGACCACAGTCTAAAGACTGGAACTTCGAGAAAAAGTAACGAGATTTACTAACAAAAAAAATTTAAATTCCGAAAAATGTTCAAAATGTATCTTTACTTGATGAGTAATTAAATATTAGTAAACGGTTTGCACTAAAAAATGTTTACATATCGAATTAATAACATTATAAATAAAGTTAAGTATTCGACAAAGCGCGTAGCAATAAAAAAACGTTAGGTGAACGCGCTATCTCCGGAAAGCACAAACAACGCGCGTAACCGTTTTAATTCAAACGGCAACGTCGCAGATGCCATATCCAGCAACAGCGAATTCACGTAACGTAGTCGTATCGAGCAGCGCAAGTCCTGATTTACAGAAAACGTCTGTGCACCACTAGCAGTAGTTTCAGAATTAGTGTAATGTGTGTATTATCTATACGATGAATGCTAATTAACCAATGCTTTCCTAACGCGGTTGCTATGGTAACTGTTGTCATGGTATCATTTACTATGGTAATGTTATTCTTAATATTTTATATACACGGGTAAGACGAAGTTTGCCGGGAGTTTTTGACGGGATCTAAGACTGTCATGTAGGAGTTATTTTCTTTAATTGGTTGAACTTGTGAATTTGACCCTATATCATGTAATCTTGGTGACGTTTTTGTGTGATAGGGTTTGGTTATTGTGTTCCAGTTAAGTTTATTGTAGGAAATAACGCGTAACATTTATTCTGAGGTGCCGACAAAGCACCATGGAAAGTTCGAGCAGAATGGGCCACCGTTTTGCTGGAGCTTGGTAACACTGATACAAGATTGAAAATACATAATACCCACATGACACTGGCACAAATTGTGTGTACACAGATTACCATTATTTAAGAAGGTGACGTTTACCGGATTCATCTAGTTCCATAACAACACTCGTATTGTTGGAAAGCCATAGAGATAGATAAATAGAGTGTATTAAATTGAGATAGACCTTACCTTGATTATTTTTACAGGTATATCTGTACCACCGCTAAGATCAAAGCCCCATGGCTCACCTGCATTTCTCTTTAAGTGTACATCAAGCTCCATCTGCCGGAACAAAACAAAAGATCGTGTGTATGGAGTAGGTACACGTGTCGGAAGTGAAACTGCTTTGCCAATCTTTAGTTAGTGCCAACAGCCGAAAAACAAATCTATACTTATAATAAAAGGCTAACGAGACGAAATCTGTATATTGGAGATATTTAAGAAAAAATACTATGGAACGGGGCTTCAGAATCTACTAAAGAACACATTTCTTGAAAAATTTTGTGTGTCTGTCTATCTACTAATATTAAGCAAAGATATTTCTCACAAATTGAAATACCTCCCAGTAAAAGTGTGTATTGAATCTGATTTTGCTCACAATTTAATAAGTTTTAATGTTTTTACTCGGAACCTTGAGTATTTTCGATCCAAAAAAAGACCTGTCAAAATCGGTCAAGTCGTTCCGGAGATTACCCGGAACAAACAGAGAGACACAATTTTTTTATTGTATTTTTGGCATAGGTATCTTAATACATTCATATGTATTTAGTAAAAAAATGTTATTTTAATATTACAAACAGACACTTCAATTTTATTTAATAGTATACGTCAGGGGTCGGCAACCTTTTGAGTCGAAAGAGTCAAAAATGACAATTTACAAAATTTCAAAGTTTTTAAAAAGCCACAAAAATTTTTCTTGTCAAAATAGTACTTGCATAAATAAAATTATATAGTAAAAAAACGTATCTATTTATTAAGTAATTCCTAAACCTCGTTAGATCGATTAGATCGTTTTTAAAAATGATTTTTTAAATATAATAAATAATATTTACATTTGCAACTAAAGAGCCGCAAATTCACATCCAAAGAGCCGCATGTGGCTCGCGAGCCGCAGGTTGCCGACCTCTGATATAGACTCATTTTACACAGTGAAGAATATATTAAACGCGGGCGCAGCCGCGGGTACACAGCTAGTATATAAATAAATGTGAGAAGCCACTTTTGGGTGTTGTATTAAACAAAGTCGATTTTAGAAGTGAAGTGGAGGTTAAAAGAAAGTTTGGTTACCTTCGAATCGACAAGCAACGCGACCGGCAGTTAAAATTTAACTGAAGTATTTATTGGCACACGATTGGGTTGACACGGTTCTTTTAGTTCTAGACCTGAATTTAATTTCGTCTAGAACTAGATATATTGATATCAATGGTACATTAATTCTATTGTGCCTCCTTACAATTAGTCATTTTTAGGGTATATTACGATTTATAAACATAAGTCATACGACTTTATATTTATGAGGAAAAATGGAGACGGGACAGAGCTCTTTACTTTAAAAACAAAATACCTTCCATATATCTCAGCACGCATAGACTGTGTATCTGTGCGAAATTTAAAATGGCTACCAATTTATCCATACTAATTGATAAAATTGAAGTGTCTATTTGTAATATCAAATTAACATTTTTTTTTTACTAAATACATATGAACGTATGTACGATAGCTATACCAAAAGGTGGTCAACCACAAGTTAGACCGACGACCTGGTGTAGGTCGTGGGATTCCGCTGGATGCGAGTGGCGCAAGAGCTGTCGTCGTGGAGATCTTTGGGGGAGAGATCTATGTCGAGCAGTAGATAGACGTCTTTAGTTTGAATGGATACCAAAAATACAGTGTTTAAATTTGTTGTCTGTCTGTTCGTTTGTATGTTCCGGCTAATCTCCGGAACGGATAAACCGATTTTGACGGGACTTTTTTTTAGTAGATAGCATAATACTCCGCGTAATTTAGGTTACTTTTATTTTTCGAAAATAATTAGGGTTGCGCGAAAAAAAAACTCATGAAGTGCAATTCAATGCACAGTTTCACTGGCAGGTGTTAGCACCATAGTTAGAAAAATTATTATAGTTCTGCATAAAAAATAAAATACGCGAAATGTAAAAAAAAAAACAATTCAATCCTCAGTTTAACTGATACGTGTTTGAATTAATCAGGAATATTTTTGCGTTCTCATAGTACCAAAAAATGTAGGGTTCCGTATGAAAAAATTAAAACCCATGAAAATGTAAACAAAACAAGATTCCTTGAAGAGAACTATAAAAACATAACTTTCCAATGATTATTTAAAAACCATATTACGCTGTGAAGAATATATGAAATGAGCTTCGTTTGAGTTTTGGCGGGATCTCAGTCTATCATGTAGCGGCTGTTTTCTTTAATTCATTAAACTTGTATATTTGACTCTATATCATGTAATTTTGGTGTCATTTGTGGGATATAGTTTGGTTATTGGGTACAAGTTAAGTTTATTAAAGAAAATAACGCGTAGCATTTATTCTGAGGTGCCGTACAAAGATCCATGGAAAGTTCTAGCAGGATTAGCCACAGTTTTGCTGGAGCTTGGTAACGCTGATGCAAGATTGAAAATACATCTTACCTACATGTCATTGACACTAATTGCTTGAAGAGAAATTGCCTTAATCGAAGAAGAAGACCTTCATTTATATATAAATAAGAATAACCACTATTCCACACGGGACACTACACAACTATGTGACCTGCGGGTTTAATATGGCTAGAGTAAACTAGACTTGTTCACTGCTTTACATTTTGTATTTAATTTTGATATTATTTGTATTTATTTTACATTATATTTTTTATTGGATTTCATCAATAATATATTCCACTATCAACTCTGATGTTTCACGTCTACCGGGAATCCCGTGACGACCACTTGTTTTTTCAAAACTCTAGCCGTTAGTAATATAGAATCTCTACCTACCCTTATGGAAGATAGGTGTGATATTATATATGCATGTAAAGCCTACTTGAATAAGAAATGAAATATGCAAATAAATCTAGTAACAAAGTTATAAAACAATTTCAATAAGTGAATTACTTTTGCATATACAAGTTTTACATAAAATCGAGAAAAGATTAATATGAAAAATTTAATGATACTTTTTATAATTACGTTGTTCAGTTTAGTTATTTCTAAAAGTGGTGTCAGTTCCCTGACGGAGTCTTTGGGCCATGAAGTTATCGAAATAGGCCCTAGAATTAAAGGTAACAATTTTTAATTGTCATTTTTATATCTCTGTAAATATTATACCACAGTAGAATCAATAAATTTTGCGTTATTATTTAAATTAAATTTAAAATTAGATAAAAAAACCTTTATTTCCTTAACTTATATTTCTTACTAGCTGTGTGCCCGCGTCTGTGCCCTTGTTTCATATATTTTTCCATCCATCCATCCATTCAACCGAAAGGCGTCTTCTGCACAACATAGGTCTCCCCCAAAGATCTCCACGACGACCGCTCTTGTGCCACCCGCATTCAGCGGATTCCCGCGACCTTCGTTAGGTCATCGGTCCACCTGCTGGGGTCCTTACCCACACTATCATCGGGCATCGGTTCTGCGAGCAATGTGCCCAGCCCACTGCTATTTAAGTTTAGCAATTCTTCGGGTAATGTCGATTATTTTTGTACTACTACGGATCTCATCATTGCTGATTCAATCACGCAGTGAAACTCCAAGCATAGCCCTCTTCATTACCCTTTGAGATTTTTTATTAGGCCCATTGTGAGCGACCACATCTCAGTGCCGTATGTCATCACTGGCAACACACACTGATCGAAGACTTTCGTCTTGAGACACTTTTTTCTTGAGACATCTGGAATATCTTCGTTGAAGTGTCGAGTTAATTAAGCTCTCGGGTTTCGGGCTAGATTTCGAGTGGGTTTTTGTGTTGATGTGTAAAGCTGTCTGTAGAATCCTCGACTTCCCTCAAGAGCTCAGGCCTCGAGGATATGATTCTACCGTCGTCAGCCTTCAGCTTGGTCAACGGTTACGCCCAATAGCCAGATCTATAGCGAAAACTTTGGAGCCTCTGTTTAACTCTATAGCCTCTTGTATCCGATCGGTACTATACCGTCGTAGGACGCGTTTAAGAGACTTGGAAATTTGTCTATTGAGCTGCCGATATCTATTAGCTCCACTATTATATTCTTCACTGGGTTTTAATTTTTTTTATACGGAACCCTAATTATTTTCGTGTAAATGTTTTGGTATTAAGATTAAGTAAAGATATTTCTCATAAAGTCAAGGACTTGCCCGTAAAACTGTGGATTGAATCGGATTTTGTTCAATTTTGTTTTGGATTTTATATTTTTTACGCGGAACCCTAATTATTTTCGGAAAATAATAGTAGCCTAAGTTATGCGGAGTAACTTCAGCTATTTACGAAAAAAGTCCCGTTCAAATCGGATCAGGCGTGCCGGAGATTAGCCGGAACAGACAGACAAAAAAATTAAAAATTGTAATTTCGGTATAGGTACCGTAAGTACATTAATATGTATTCACTAAAAAAATTGTTATTTTGATATTACAGACAGAAAAAAGTATTTATCTGTATATATATATAAAGGGCACGGTCAAACCTATCTACCCCAGTCGTTAGTAGTGTATTTGGATTGACTAAATACTGTTAACTTCTGTGATAACCGGTGAAGAAGATAATATATCGTGCTCCGATTCACAGAACTTCCACCAGGATTGGAGGAAGAGCCATCAGGAGAGAACAACGAAGAAGATGTCCAGTCGAGCACTGCGACTCCAGAGCCGACCACTAAGCAGGACACAAAGAAGACAACGGTAAATAACCTCGAGTATTAAATTTTTATGTTATTCATATAAACAATATCTAAACTAATAAATAAAATTGAAGTGTCTGTTTGTAATGTCAAATATTTTTTTTTACTAAATAGATATGAATATATCCACGACACCTATACCAAAAATACGATTTTAAAAATTGTTGTCTGTCTGTAAAACGACCAGACCGATTTTGACGACTCTTTTTGGTAGATAGCTAAAGTTCTTCCGTGTAACTTGGCCACTTTTTAACAATTTAACCCTAGAAATTGAAAAAAAAAAAAAAAAACATTTTAATCGTCATTTTGACTGACAAGTTCTCGAATTTGTGAGAAATATATTTGCTTTCTCTTAGTAGAAAAACGTTTAGGAAAATAATTAAATTTTCGTGTAAAAAAAATTAAAAACTATATTACGCAGTGGAGGATATATGAAACGCGGGCGCAGCCGCAGCCACACAGCTAGTGTTCATTAAAATTCGGCTTTTTGTTGGCACCTCAATCTGTCTCGTAGCTGGTATATTTAATTAAATAACTTTTTCTTTTTTTTAATACGATATAGGCTCAGTGCTTTGACCACAATTTCACCTGATGTTAAGTGAAGATGTGGTCCAGCATGATAAACAAACAAAGTCTATAGGTACTGGTACTCAAGTGATGCTGCCGAAACACACCTACTGATATTTGGCGACAGGTTTGCAAACTTGAGGGTGGTAGCTACCCAGACGGACATTGTTAGGAAATGACCTACCACCATGCTATGGTTTCCTCACGATCTTTCACAAAACTCTGGTTAGGATAATAGGAAAAAACCTTTTGAAATTATTGCATTGTCAACGGTTTTTAAGTCTCCAAACACACAATTTCAACCGACGTTTTTTGAAGTTTATGGAACTTTAGTTTGAAGATTCCATCAAGTACATATATTCTATTGAAGGGATCATAATTCACATCGAAGTTTTTATAATATTCTCTTGTTTTATATTATAATAATGTCCGTAGTCATGGCAACCGCTTTGTCAACGATAAGTTCGTTGACATATTCATTAACATATTCGGATACGTTGCTTGTTGTGTATTATATTTGATGTCGGTCGATTGAATGAATTAAATCCATTTCATTGTATTTTACTGTAATTTTTTATATCAGTCACGTTACGTGGCTGTCTTAGTAGTGACTGTTGTTTTCACAATCTTTTATATTAAGATGGGTTTTAACATGGCCAGTAACATACCCACTAAAGATGGCCAGTACTAAAATGGGACATAATCTTATTATCCACGACATTGCTCATGTGAAGTGCTTATAAAATATTAACAATCGAATAGATAAATCAACAAAATATAAGTGAGAATAATAAATTAGGATCATTTGTAACTGTAAGCTAACACTATATATATATATATATACATATCGTAATCTCTGAAACTATATACTCGATCGACTTGAAATTTTGCATAGCTACTTCTTTCGATGCAACCGCTCCTAAGAACGGATTGTACGCAAATTTTGTTTAGTATTGATTTTTCATCATTATAATTTAATCACATGTACAACTCCTTTCCACCATTCAGCGTTAGTTATCAGAGATGAATAATGCTATTATAACTTGCAGTATTAGTCTATGCTAATTAACCGTTGCTATCGTAACGATTATGACAGCCGTTGTAATGGCAACTGTTGCTATGGTAACGGTATTGTTTATATTTCATATACACGGGTAGGACAACGTTTGCCTGGTTCAGCGTGTAAAAATATGACCTTGCATTTTATATAGCTATCACATAACTGATGTAACAAGATATACATTAAGATCTAGTTTTAAAAAAGCATTGTGTAAATTACCCGGGTAATCGAGTATCCGTCACTATTTTTTTTTCGACGCTGTTGATCAACAGGGCCTAGACAGCTTCCTCGAATATTTTGGGCGAACGCTTTTAAAGGCGCTTACCAATCCAAAGATGAAACAGTACAGTATCTTTTTCACCTGTGTTTGTTAGTTTTTTTAAATTGTTTTATTAGTCTATCCTTTGCTTATTTTTGATGGTATGTTGGACGGGGGAGTCTGAATGGTGATTAATAAGTAAGCAATATTAATTTATTCATTTTCGTTTTTTTTTTAATTATGCTAATGTTTAATCATGCTTAAAATGCGTAATCATATGGTGGTGGAGGTAAGAGTTTTACCATTGCTAACAAGAAGGGGGAATCTAAAATATCCAAATCTCTCCTTACGTAGTAGGTACTTAAACGAACCCTTTATTGTTATAAAAAAACAAGATAATTTTTTTGTCTCAAGTTTTTAATAATAATTACCACTATGCTAACAAAACTCACACAATATTTATAATGATTTGACATACACACAGACAACTGCCGCAACTACGTCGAAGACTAGCAAAAATGATAGAGTGGTCCAGGAAGAGGATGAAGCAAGAATTGAGAAAGAACTAGCTGATATGTATAAAGATCATTCTGGTAAAGTGACATTTCTTAAAATATGCAGATTTTATACAGATTGCCATTAACAAGATATATATTGTTGAATACTGGCTAAAGTATATCTATTTTACGCTACACGTGTATTTTTGTAATAGTCTTAAAGTCTTTTGTGGTGTACCATCCGTTACTGGCGTAGTCACGTAAATTTCTATTATTAAAGTGAAAGCTTTTTAGCGGCGTTATATATTCGCGTTACCAATGTTATGACGTCAGCCGTCAACATGCTACAGTATGTCAAGCATAAGATGGCGTTTAAATGCTGGCGCTCAGAGATAATAGAATTTATATTTACGCAATATATAGTATGTTTTGATTATGTATAAACTTTATGAAAATGTAAGTAATTATTACTCGGAGCGCCGATAGACGTAAAAACCAGACAAATGTTAAATTTTAAGTATTGTTAATAATTTCAATTAACTAACTAGATGAAATTTACACATTAAAAAAACAGTTTTTCCAAAGTTTCAAGTTTTCACTTCTGTCCGCTGTCTAGTTTTTTTTAAATGTCTTCATCATTCCCATTTGGAAAAGCTAAATACTTGTCTTCCCCGTACTCTAACCTTTCCCTTACTGCCACATCTCGCGAGTGCATTGATACAATAACCGTTTGCCAAGAAACATTAAACAAAATCTCCATCTATTTACTGCCCGATACCCTGCGACTTACCTCATGAAAACTGGCGAGTAATTGTGATTTATCCAACAAATCTGGTCCTTCGAACCGGCTCGGAGATAAAGACTTAAAAAATGTAGCGACCTTTAGCAAGATGGCCAACGTTTTTTTTTAGAATATTGAAGAATGTTTACGGGATTGATAAAAATATTCTATAAATATAAAATCAGCAGAATTATGTACGTAACTCACAGATGATTATGTATGTAAATATGATGAAAAAAATCTTTAATAAACACAACTGTTTACAGATTATAAATCAGATAGCAACGAAATAACCACATACAACATGTCTACACCAGACGATGAAGAGAAAAAACCTGTTGCCAGACAAAGGACTAGGTTAGTTTTAGTTGTGCCGATTGGAGACCATTGTTTACTAAAGCTATTGTTGTTTTACAAGTCGAAGCATTCATGATTTATTATTATAGATTTTAACGCAAGCATATCTGATATTAAGTGTGCATCGACTTGCACGTTTAATTTATTTATAAAATACTCTTAATTTCCAGTTTCAAATTCCAGCCGGACGTACATAATAAAGCGGAAGTGGAACGTTTCAGGACATCCGTCGATGATATCAGCTGTGAGAAACGTTCAACCGAAAAACTACTTGCTGTAAGAAAGAAAGAGACTGTTATAATTTAATAAACATAAGGATCTTTTGGGAGTTATTGGCGGGATCTCAAGTTGTTTTCTTTAATTCAGTCAACTTAGTTAAGTACCGGGAGCGCTATCTGAGGTTTTTAAAAAGAAAACGAGCGAGTTGTTACAGAGTTTAATGTAGACTCACTTTTACATTTAATCTTAAAACTAAAACTTATCCTATGAGCGACGGATGTTTGTCGCTTCATAATTCTTAAAACCTTATCGCGCCTACTCATCAATCCCCCGTCCATAGACCGCGCTGTTTAAAACCGCTGTTATAATATTAAGGCTGGGTGCAGGATGCATAACTACTTGAGTATTTGACTTTATTTCATGTAATGTTGACGGCGTTTTGTGTGATATAATTTGGTTATTGTGTAAGTTAAGTTTATTATAGAAAATATCGCGTAACATTTATTTTGAGGTGCATACAAAGCTCCAAGGTTCGAGTAGAATGAACCATTGTTTCTGTAAAGCTGATACAAGATTAAAAATACATTTACTCGCATGACATTGGCTCGCTCGCAGTCTTCTTCGACGTGGCATTCGACAAGGTCTGGCACACAGGCCTCGTCTACAAACTTACTAGGTTAGGTATTCCAGACAATCTAGTTCGAGTCATACGCGATTACCTCACCGATCGTAGTTTCCGCTACAGAGTAGAGAGAACGCTCTCTCTATAACCCACCCGATACGCGCAGGAGTCCCCCAAGGTTCAATTCTGGCGCCTGTCCTCTTTAATCTCTACTTAGCAGACTTCCCTGATCTCGGAAGAGTTCAGTTAGGTCTAAACGCGGATGACACAGTCATTTACTATGCCCACCGTAACACACATCTCATACGGAAATACGTCCAAAGAGCCATCGACGATCCCGGCTCGCGTCGCGTCGCGATTAACCCGAGTAAGAGTACCGCGATATTATTCAGTAGAGACCGTGAAATTAGGGAAAATCCTCGCAGACCCGTTCAGTACGCAGGTACTGTCATCCTTTATAGCACCGAAGTCAGGTACTTAGGAGTTCAATTAGACGACAAACTGACTTTCCAAGCCCACTTAAAGAAAGTCAAGCGCCAGACCGCCATGGTGCTAGGCCGTCTCTACCCGCTCTACAACAGCAAGAGCAAAATGGCGCTCCGCCATAAAATTACCCTGTACAAGATGGTGGTCAGACTGATCATCACGTACTGCGCACCTGTCTTCGGTCACATCACTAATATCCAGATGCAAGCCTTACAAAGGATTCAGAATCGCTTTGTAAGGAAAGCTGCAGATTGGTTTCAGAGAAATGTGGATTTACACAGAGATCCTGCCCACCATTAGGTCCGTTTTAAAACCCAGTGTCGCGCTTTCTTCGAACGCGCAGAGACACACCCGAACCCTCTCATAGTACGAGCCGTCTCGTACTCGCCAGTCAGATTCGCCGACCGAAAGCGGCGACGTCCGCGTAACATACTAATCGACCGCGACAATAACATCACGCGCGAAAATAGGCTGTTTCCTCATGTTCCTCGTACATATGCGTGTCAGCGCCCACGCCCGCGAAACCGCCGTTTGCCGCCGCCGGAGACGAGCGGCTAATTTTGCTCCCGCACACTCTCCGGGTCCCCCTCAGGCGGCGACCCAAGACGTGTCTCGTTCTCCAACTGGGGAGGCTCTTGACGTCGCCGCCAGCACGATACAGTGACACTGCCCATGCATTGAGCATTATACGTATAACACTGCAAACACACTCCTGCACACTACACGCAGGTACATAGGTTCTGTAAGGAACCTTTTTTTTATGTTAATAAAAAATGTAGGGAATAGCTAGGTTCAAACTGGCGAGAGAGTTTTACACTCAGGTGACGGCCAAGCCGAGGTTCGTACCATTTTGGTAGCCCTTGTGCTAGGCACCTTTTGCGGCTGAGTGCCTTCAGCACTTGCCCCCAAAGTCACGGTGAAGCTGTAACAACCAGTCAACAGCGTTAGCTAATTCGAAAAAAAAAAATTGTAATTGAGTGGCTGTCTGTTGACGGAACGGAGCCGCGGACGTGTAATTACACTCAATTGAGTGTAATCATTTTATGGCATTTATATTATACTTAGCTACTTTTCTGTTCCAGGAAAACCCCCTATCGCAATCCGCATCGAAATGTTTCACCGATATTATCTTGGGGCTGATACCGTTAATACTGCTTTAATAATCTCACTCGCGTATTAATTATTATCGCTAGCTAAATTTGCAAAGTTTATTAATTAAATATATACATATGTAAAAGCGTACAATATTTTTTTTCTATCAAATCCGTAGAATCATTTTATACTGTGTGTCAAGATTTTTTCGTTTTAAATACACCTTGAGGTATGAAGTTGAAACTAATTAATGCAATGAAGAAATATGACCTTTGAAGTGAAAATTTATTTAGCGACGTTGAGCGATTCTCGGTAATGGAGAAACATATAGATACGCGTTACCAATGCTATGACGTTAGCCGTTAACATACTAAAGTATGCCAAATATAAGATGGCGTTTAATTAGAGGCACTTTTGAGTTGCCACGTCTAAAATATTTTCATATAAATGCTTACTTTAATTTATTTTAAACTAGCTGTGTTCCCGCGACTGCATCCGCGTTTCATATATTCTTCACCGCGTTTTAATTTTGTATACGGAACCTCAATTATTTCCCTAAAAAATGTTAGTACTAAGATAACGTAAAAACATTTCTTATAAATTTTAGTACTTGCCCATAAAATTGTACATTGAATATGACTTTATTCAAATTTCTATGAGTTTTTTTTACGCAAACCCCTAGTTATTTTAGAATATTAAAAGTACCCTAAGTTATGTGGAATAACTTCATCTATCTACCAAAAAGTCCGGTAAACATCGGTCCAGCCATTCCGCAGATTACCCGATACAAACAGATAGAAATAGATTTTTTTTTAAACTGTGTTTTTGGTACATATCTATTTAGTAAATAAAAAGAAATTTTGACATTACAAACATACACATCAATTTAACTTATTAGTATAGATCCGTCCCGTCCCGTCCCATCCCGACCTGTCATATTGTATGGATCAGAATACTGGGCTAGTAAAATGATGGATAAGTTAGACCAGTGGTGGGCAAACTTTTTTAATGGCGGGTCACAAAGTTAAAGAAATTCTAAACGGCTAGTTTAGCTTCACCTATAGGTTATGCATCTATTATTCTACTAAGTAGACTCTACTTTTTCTTCTTGACCGCCAAAACGTAATTATAATGGGCCATATACTGTCCACGTCGATGGACCCTCGGCGGGCCGGAGTTGGCCCGCGGGCTGTACTTTGCCCATCACTGAGTTAGACGGACGAGTGCTGTCACCAGAATAAGTATAAGTATAAGTAAGTTAAAAGGAATTAATCACATTAGAGGGAGTTTAAAAGTTGCCCCAGTGGTAGAAAAGTCAAAAGAAAGAAAGAGAGAATTTGTTAATTAATTTACGCCAAACAACATAATACAGAAACACAGGCAAAAGATAGTATAACAACACTAACGATTTAAAAACGATACACAATTAACGGAATATTTGTGCGGGAAGAAATAAGCCCAGCCTCAGCATTATTGCTGCACTGAAACCATGGGTTATAAACAGGGCTGGACTGGGCCGGAAGGGCCCGGGTGGCTGACTACAAGCCCGGGATCCGAGACTAGATGACGGTAGGTGAGATACTATCGGAGAATACTGAGATAAACAAAATATGAAATTTAATTATCAACGATGTAATAAATTATTAGGTACGGACAATAGCACATCAAAACTATAAAAATTAAATTTTGCGTTTTTAATATCTATGAAACAATGTAAAATGTAATGCAATAGGCTATAATGATACCAAGCCTAAATAAGTTGATTCGATCAAAAGTTATTGCCGTTCAGAAAAAATTCTAAACTAGTTTCAGGGGGAGACTTGCTCAGGTTCAACCATTTTTCGAAGTTTTCTATTTCATTTCTCTCTAATTGTATGAACCAACTATCGGATAAAGTTTTATATTTAAGTCGCAAGAGCTGGGGCTTCCTATCCTACGGATGCCGTAAGTCAGACCCGTGGGGGGCCCGCCAGGCAAATGCCACCTCGACTATATGGCCAGCCCGACGCTGGTGATAAATCTATATATATAAGGAAAATAGGGTTCCATTGACGCATCATCCTCCAAACTACTGAACATATCGGAATGGGACTACTACCATTTTTTCGTAGATGGTTATAGGCTATTTATTTTTTGCATTTTTGATTTTTTTTTGGGTTAGGTACAAATGAAATGTTATATGCACTTTTTCACTCACACGTAAAAAACAATGAAACGCGGGGGTGGAGCCGCGGAGACGCAGCTAGCACGATTAATAAATGAAAAATATGTGATTTTGGCTTGGCCAAACTTGGCAATACACAGCAGTAACAGAAGCGACTATGCACCACTTAGCGGGATGTAAAAGTGGATTCCATGTGGACGGAGTGCCGTAAATAACTAGCTTTATAATCAAATCCACATATTAGTAACTAGCTGTGTACCTCCGGCTGCGCTCGCGTTTCATATATACATCGTAATATACTTTTTCATTGTTAGTTTTTATTTTTTCACACGAAATCCCAACTATTTTCGAAAACTAAAAGTACCCTAAGTTACGCGGAGTAACTTCACCAATCTAACAAAGAAAGTCCCGTCCAAATCGGTCCAGCCGTTCCGGAGAATTGCATTTTTGGTGTATGTATCGTATATACATTCATATGTATTTAGTTGATAAAAAAACAGACACTTCAATGTTATATATTAACGACAACAAATATTGTTTTTTTTTTTTATCGATTCTACATCGCGCTATGGTTCTGTTGTCTTACATTATACATACATACATGTTTCGAAACAGTCTAGGCTTCAATTCTATTTAATAGTATAGATACATTGATAATTCCAATCACCTGTACTGTTTTTGCTACACATATCGGAGTAATCGATAAATTCCGAATAAAAATAGAGATAAGATTGTCGACACTGATATCATACAGCTGACATACATTGTACAGTTGCTGTTTTTTTTTTAAGTGATAACTTCTTCAGCGGCGTTTAATTTGCCGATTACTCATAAAAATGAGACAATAGGAAAGCAATGGAGAGCTAGCGTAAACGCCAGGTTAGTACTCAAGGGGTTAAAGCGATTATAAAGATATGAGCGAGTATAAGTGCTGGCGCTCAGATCTATACTAATAAATAACATTCAAGTGCTGTTTGTAACAAGAATATAAATTTTTTTCTCTTACAGTCTGATTGTTACGGTTAATCTCCAGAACGGGTGGATTGATTTTGACTAGACTTTTTTTTGGTAGATAGCTTAAATTACTCAGCGTAACTTAGGCTACTTTAATTTTACGAAAGTAGTTAGGATTCTAGTAAAAAAAAATTAAAACTCATGCAATTGTGAATAAAATCCATTCAATGTACAGTTGCACGTGTTTGAATTTGTGAGAGAAAATCTTTGTTTTCTGTTACTAACACTAAAGGAATTTTTGGAAAATAATTAGGGTTCCATATAAAGCGGGAGGAGCCGCAGGCACACAGCTAGTCAATACAAATAATAATAATTATAAAAGTTTTAGCGCTCGTAGCCTGTAACGGGGAGCTCATGGGTCGTTTGGTCGAGACGTCTCATGACTAGAAGGCTGGACTTCCATACAACATGACAATGTTGCCTGCCTTCTGAGTACGTTTCCTTGCGCCGGCAATTTAGAGGGCTTCGATTTTTTTGTTTATTTTTTTTAATACCGGTGTAGCTTAGGAATAATACTTTATTATTCAGAAGTACGAGAAAGATTTAATAAAAAGAGTGTATAAGTAGTACACGTGTCAGAAGTGAAAGTCCTTTGCCAATCTTTGGTTTTATTATTAGTAAAGGATAAATCAGAACACAGACCGTGAGAGAGGTAATCAATACGTGTGCCCACAATCCACATTCAAAATCAATCGTGCGTGCGCTATCTCCAATATACCACAAATATAAGGAGAAAATAATAAATCTAATATATTCAAAGAGTATAGCGTTCTTATGATTGTTGTCTCTTTCTATCTCCATACGTACTCCTAATCATGACGTCAATCGAACGCAAATCTAAAATTTATTCTCATCGCGTTCATACGGTCTTCACTTCAAAGAAAAAAAAAAACACTCTGTATAATAGAGTTATCACCAAATTACCTGATGAATCATTATAAGATAAGAATTGAGCTATATCGTTAGTCATAAGTTAAGTTTATACGGTGTCGGGCGTGTGTTACTAATATCATCTTTTTTTTGCATTTTTTAACAAAAATGGATCACCCTACGTTCACCGAAGCCGGTGCTAATGCTGGCATGGAAATTTGGACTATAGAGGTGAAGAAATATCTGCTATTACTTTCTAAATAACTATAGAATTTATTAGTAAACATATCTATCCATCCATCGCTCCATCCATTCAACCGAAAGACGTCTACTGCTAGACATAGGTTTCCTCCAAAGATCTCCACGACAACCGGTCTTGAGCCACCCGCATCCAGCGGATTACCGCGACCTTCACCAGGTCGTCGGACCACCTTGTGAGGGGCCAACCTACGCTACGTCTTGCGGTGCGTGGTGATCATTCGAGAACCCGTTGGCCCCATCGAGCGTCGGTGCACTGCCACTTAAGATTAACAATTCTTCGGGTAATGTCGGTTAGTTTGGTTCTTCTGCGGATCTTCTCACACCTGATTCGATCACGCAGTGAAACTCCAAGCATATACCACTCCATTGCCCTTTGAGCAACTTTGAGCTTCCTTGTTATTTATACTAACAAATAAAATTGAAGTGTTTGTTTGTAATGTCAAAATATTTTTTTACTAAAATTGATGTAAATGTATATACGTTACCTATACCAAAAACATAATTTTTACAATTTTTGTCTGTGTATTTGTTTCGGTTAATCTCCGGAACGGCTGGACCGACGTTCACGGGACTTTTTCTGAAAGATAGCTGAAATTACTTCGCGATACTTAGGCTATTTTATTTTTCGAAAATATTTATGATTCCGCGTAAAAAAATTAAAACTAATGGAGTTGTGAATAAAATCCGAATCATTACAGTAATACACAGTTTTATTTGAATTTGTGAGAAATATCTTTGTTTTCTCTCAGTGCTAAAAAGATGTTTGGAAAATAATTATGATTCCGACTAAAAAAAATAAAACTCATGAAATTGTAAATAACTTTTACTGCCAAGTGTTTTGTAAATTTGATAGAAATGTCTCTGCTTTATTTTAATGCCAAAAAATAGTGACCATCGAAACATTGTTTTCCAATGATTATTTAAGAACTACATTACGCAGAGAAGAAAATGTGATACACGAGTCACGGTCACACAGCTAGTTAAGCAAAAACATTTTAAAACTTGTATCTATTAATATTTAAAAAAAAACTATATTTTTTATTTAACGTTAACGTAAGTTAGCTAATTAAGTAATACCATAGATAAAATATATAAATAGTCTTTGGAAAGACGAATAAAATATACATAACTATGTAAAATAATATAATTAATACTTTTGTAGAAATTCGAACCTGTACCAATTGACTCGAAGCTGTATGGGAAATTTTACAACGGCGATTCTTATATCGTTTTAAAGGTAAGTTATTATTTTAATATATTATTGGAAAGACATACGAATCGCTTCGTGAAACTTTTGCAATCTAGCGTGTTAGTAATCAAATAAAAATGTTTTTATATATATGATAGCATTATTCAGTATGATTCGCGCTTTGCTCTTTTAAATGAGTCATAGATAACTCATTATTTAGTCGGCTGAGTGCCTTAAGAAGATATACGGTCGGCGACAAATTTGAAAAGTTCCAAAAATGTATTGCTATCGCGTTGCGCCTCAATAAATGAGTTATAAAACACTAAAGGGGCAACTGCAGTTCGGGCTGATTTTACCGTATAGAAAATAGGCGAAAACATTACTTCGTAGTGCCCTGTTTCCTCTTCCAAAAATGAACCAATTTTTAATTTTCTTTCAGTTATAGAATAAGAAAAACTTTGGCTATGTCTCTTCCTTTTGATTTTTTATTTTTATTTATGAAATTTATTTAACTATCGTCTGAAAATAGATGGAAAACAAGCAATTTTTTCAAATACAAAGGCTCCTAGTATATACAATAACTAATTTATGAAAAAAAATCAAAACGTACGGGCATGGCGGTGGTGGATATATACTATTTGGTATAAAATATTACAACTACATTGATAGGGAATAAATGTCGCTAGCATATCCTTTTAAAGAATAATGGCTTCGCCACACAGCAGACGGGCGGGACGCCAGCGTTCTTTTGCTATAGAATATGTCGCGGACGCGCCGCATTGTCGACGCAATGTCTTCTATAGAAACATCGCACTGAGGTCTCGTCACGCCCGCTGTGTGGCGTAACCATTACTTAGATTTCAAATTACAACATATTTACCGTAATGCTATTACCCAAGTAGCAAACAGGGGACTACGTTTATATGAAATGAATGCCGCTCGCCTCGTATGCGCTCGCCTAAAAGATAGGTGACGCTGTTAGCTAGTAAGAACGAAATCATTATTTCGTAATTACATAATAGACAACAGAATGTGTTATGCTATGACAATGATACCACGATATCATTTACCCGTACAAAACATCTCAATTACAAGGAACATCCAGACATATCAACTCAATGTACTTCCTATGATCTACATCCACTGCTGGACATAGGAGTCCCCCAAAGATTTCCACAACGTCCGGTCTTACGCCACCGTATCCAGCGGACTCCCATGACCTTCACCAGGTCGTCGGTCCACCTTGTGGGGGGCGCACACCCACAACACGTCTTTTGGTACGCGGCAGCCATCCGAGAACCCGTTGGCCTCATCGGGCATCGGTTCTACGAGCAATGTGCCTGCTTTTGTTACTTAAGTTTGGCAATTATTCGGATCTCCTCGTTAAGAAGTTGTTATAAGAATCACTTGAAAACTTTTAGCTTTTATACCATCTTGAAACACATTCTCACTTAACACCAGGTTTGCGAAGAACCTAACAGTATAAGGAGAGTCCACAAATTCCATTTATTAATAACTCTTTTGTATATTTATAGACAACAGGAGATGACACTACGTCTCTGTCATATGACGCCCACTTCTGGCTCGGTAGCAAAACGACCCAGGATAAAAAGGGATCCGCTGCGATATGGACGATTACCCTGGACGATATGCTTGGAGGGAAGGCGGTCCACCACCGCGAGGTCCAAGGCCATGAGTCCAGTTTATTCTTGGGTTATTTCAAACCAGGTAATCTTTACATCAAAATTTTGTTATATCCTACCAGTGTCAGCATTCATAAACAGAGCTCATACGGCTCTCAAAAAAAGAAGATTTATTGGTAAATATTGGTTATGTAAAGACTGTTCAGACCACCGGCAGTTGATGCTTTGACGATTGAAAGTTTTTCTACGTGGTCGTTTGGATGTCTGTGCGCTGATTTTGTATGTAGTAATGATAATTTTAATCCGCCTGGTACCGGCTAAGATTAGTACTGTCCCATATCGCTCCCGTGGGTGTCGTAAAACGCGACTAAGGGATAAACCAAGGTATGGGCAGCTGCTGGCTCGAGCGGAAGTACAGGGCAACTCCCGCAAGGTGTGAGAAGGCACCGAGGAGTTTTAGTGGGTGTTCCCGGCTCCCATCTCGAGCCGGGTGAGTCACACATACCCAGTTCAAGGTTGAGAGGGCAGATGCGTAAAGCCATTTCTCCTTGTAAAAAAAGAACAGGGTATGGGCAGCAGCATCCTCTGAGCACCACAAACACCTACTGTGATCGCTAATCCGCGTGCTAAGCATGGCGATTATGGCAATCCCCCTCCTTTTTGGGAGAGACCTATGTCAACAGGAGACGTCTTTCGCTTTAATCAATTTATAAATCAATGATAATTTTAGTTTATCGTTTATGTGATCGATTGGTTTAAGAGTACTTTGACCGGAAGCTGGGGATTTTTTTTGGGAAGTAATCGACAATTTTGATTCTTTTCTTACTATATTCCCTACTAGCTGTGTGCCCGCGGCTGCGTCCGCGTTTCATATGTCCTTCACTGCGTTTTACTTTTTTTTTATACAGAACCATAATTATTTTCTTTAATATTTTTCGGTACTAAGTTAAATTAAAAAAATATTTCTCAAAAGCTCAAGCACTGGGCATCGAATCAGATTTTGTTTACAATTTTAAGAGTTTTAATTTTTTTTACGCGGAACCCTAATTATTTTTCAGAAATAAAAGTAGCGTAAGCTACGCGGAGCAACTTCAGCTATCTAACTAAAAAATCGGTTTAGCCTGTACGGAGATTACCCGGAAGAAACAAACAGACAGATAAAAATTTTAAAAATTGTATTTTTCGTATAGGTGTCGTGTATACATTTATATGTATTTCGTCAAAAATTGTTATTTTTTCATTACAAACAGACACTTCAATTTTCTTCATTAGCCGGTCGAGCACTAACCTGGCGTTAACGTCAGCTTTTAATTGTTTTTCTATTGTCAAATTTAACTGTGTTTTTGAGGTATTAGTATTTAAGATTTGTACCAAAACGTAATTGTTTTTTCAGCAATACGGTACATGGATGGTGGCAATGAATCAGGATTCAACCAAGTAGAAACCAACGCCGGGGCTGAGAGAAGACTCTTGAAGTTATCTGGCTGCGACAATATGAGGATTGAGGAGGTAAACTAGCCTTAAGTCTTTCAAAGGTTCGCTCAGTTAATGGTGTGTTATCGGATTCCGCATCGATGGCCACTGGTAGAGTCCAGCTATTCAACTGATGAGTTTGAGGTGAAGGAGAACATCATGAGGTAACTATAGAATGGTAATAAGGCCAGGGTACTTACCACAGCTTAAAAACCTGACGCCAACCACCAGCAGGTGTGTTCTGCTAGCATTACTTGAGACTCAGCACCTCTATGTATCGTGCGTTTATTGTGAACCACATCGTCACTTGACATCAGGTGAGATTATGGTCAAAGCACTAAACCTATATATAAAGTATTAAGAAAAGTATCACAGAAATATTGATACGGTATGACTCCCTCCAAGTGTTCTTCTCTTTGGTTAATGGTAATCTGCGATTCACTTACGTGTAAGTAAGTTATGTTTTCAATCTTGTATCAACGTTTCTAAGCTCCAGTAAAACAGGTTGGAGATATTGCTAGAACTTTCCACGGGGTATTCGTGACACATTATAATAAATGTTTAGCCAAAGATAACCAAACTATATCATACAATATGCCAACAAATTTGAATTACAAATTCACCTTATATGGTCAAATACGCAAGTTAATTGATTGAAGACAATAACTGCTACATGACAGACTGAGGTCTGGTTAAAAAAAAAACCATCTCCAAGTGTTTTTTGATACTGATATTTTTATCAACAATAAAATCGCTATTTGTTCCAAAAAGACCAAGGTTTTATTTGATATGTTAAAAATATGTAACTTCTAATTTTAAAAATAGTACATTCTATGTCAATCTAAAATAAAAGAAGTAATAAAATATACAATTCAATAGTAAGAAGCTTTTAATTTTATAATGTAAAAATGACCGTAAATATTTTAAATAGTAAACGTTCCCAAAGCCCCACAACGTGGCGACCGTAATAATAAAAGTGCCTGAAAAATAATAAATATGGAAAAAACACAACGTGGCGACCGTGATAATAAAAGTTCCTGAAAATAATAAACATGGAAAAACACAGGTCAGTTTTAAGAGGTCAGTTTACAAAGAAAGCAAATATATTGGAGACATTATTAATCACTGAAAAGAATTCTCCAACTGAATTTGAATTGAAAGCAACATATAAAGGACTCATCAATATTAAAGAATAATTGATAAATTAGATGAGGAAATTAAAAATAAAATATTACTCGAAGAAGACGAGAGTTTAATTGAAAAAGAATTTGACGAAATTGAAAAATATGAGTGTAGATAATTCCTCTTAGTTGAGAAATATAATTCCCTATTAAAAGAAAATATAAAAGATAAAAAGTGTTCAAAGAAGAAATATTTTCCGTTGAAGTAGATTTGACTATCAGAGTTAATCAAAATGGAAGGTAGAAACAGAGGACCGTATTGGTATGGCAAGTCCTGACTTATATGTAATAAAAGTATTATTAATATGATTCACAGGGATACTAACTGTAAACAGACGTAGCTTGGTAGACCATATGTCAATTCTGTAAAATAGACTCAACACTTTGGTGTAGCAAAGCCAACAAGATGTCTCTTCTAGAAAATAGAGCGAATAAAGAAAAACGTGGTTTTTGCTACATATATTTAAGAAAAGGGCACATAAATATAGTTATATAATTCAGATATCCATGATAAGAATATAGTGGGATAATCTGAAATGAAATGTGTCCTCTGTGTCAGAATATATACTGCTACTTTGTTACAGACGCTGATTCTTAATGTCACCTACAAATATAAGATTAAGTAGGTAAATGAAAGTTTTTTTTTTTTAGACAGCGGGTTTTAAAGGTCGCAGTAAAAGCTGCACTCACCACGGTGTTGGGGGTTGCAGCAGAGTGGCACAGGAGAAAAAAAAAAAAGGTCATATATATATATATATTATTTTGGAGGTGTAAAACAGTCGTCCTGTGGTAAAACAGTCTGATTTATGATGTTGGGCACCTACCAAAAGTTAAGAATGACTAGTTATTAAAGAAGTTGAGAGATTTGAATCTAAATAAATAAATAAATAATAAATCTCTCTGGTCTATGGAGTGTTGAGCTATTATAAAATAAAGATTGACAGGTACAGGTACATAAGACGCGTCTGAAACTAATAATGGTGAATATGATCCTAGCACAAATATTGTCAGACTATCCATAGCTGTCCTCTACTAGTATCAAATATGGTAGTCATAAAATTATGTAACAGATTTTTTGAACTGAATTACAAAATGAAAATAGGAAAATTAATAATAATGTATAATAACAGAATTGAAATCTATAAATATGAATGTTTTGTATTGGTTTATTGTTGTAGAAACTGTAATTTCTAATTATTTTATACATGTTTTTATATAAAGCAAACACCAGAGCAGAACGATAGACCTGAACAATTTACTTGCAGTGGCAGAAAGGTAAAAATGCTGAGTAAATACAATGTTTATATATAATTTATTTCATACGGCTTTATTTGGAAATATGGCAGAGAAATTGTCGCAAATAATTTTAATTTAATTTATGTGTATGTTTGTTGTTTCGTGTCTGGTTTGGAGGATGTTCCAAAAAGACCAAGGTTTTATTTGATATGTTAAAAATATGTAACTTCTAATTTAAAAAATAGTACATTCTATGTCAATCTAAAATAAAAGAAGTAATAAAATATACAATTCAATAGTAAGAAGCTTTTAATTTTATAATGTAAAAATGACCGTAAATATTTTAAATAGTAAACGTTCCCAAAGCCCCACAACGTGGCGACCGTAATAATAAAAGTGCCTGAAAATAATAAATATGGAAAAAACACACTATTTATGATTCATGAAATAGTACCGCTTTATCAGATATATAATAAATTTCTACCTAGAATAGAATCGCCGGTAAAACCTATGTATAATAAAGTACTGCCTACATAAAAATAAAAATATATAAATTGACACGTGAAATTTACAATTTTATTGATAAGATATAAAAAAGTGAATGCGATATCATGATATAAAGATAGGGTAATTATTATTATCGGGAAATCAAAGAAACGTTCTCTGTCTATAGATACTCTATATATACGCTAACAACGCTAAGTTTCATACAAAAACTTACTTAACACTGAAGCTGACCTGACCGTACACACTCCGGGTCCCCCTCCGGTAGTGGCCCAAAACGTGGTTCGTTCCCCAACTGGGGAGGATCTTGACTCCGCTACCAGCGCTATACAGTGACTCTGAACATGCGTTAAGAATTACACGTACAACACTGCATACACACTCCTGCACATAACACGCAGGTACATAGCTCCTGTTAGGAACCTTTTTTTAATTAAAAAAAAAAAACGTAAGGCTTAGCTAGGTTAAAAATTCCGCGGAATTTTGTACATTCAGCCGAAGTTGCACCACTTTGGTAACCCTTGCGCTAGTTACCTTTATGCGGCTGAGTGCCTTCAGCACTCGCCCCCAAAGCCACGGTGAAGCTGTAAAAACCTTTCCGATCAACAGCGTTAGCTAACTAGAAATAACACTAGAGATGAAAAATATATTTACGCGCCACGGAGTTACTTAATCAACAGCACGTAAAACAAGACAAACTTGGCCTTTTAAGTTTAAAAAAATTAAAAGTACACTATTTCTACTTCATTTTGATCTACATATGCCACATCTAATAATGTTATATTTCAATAATAGATAATTTTAAAATATGTGAGACGGGCAGGGGGAGAAGTTCTGTTGGACTTGAGTCGAGCATAAAAAAATACCGATATATCGCATGGTATCGATACAACATTACGATTTATCATATCGAAAAAAATATCGACATTTTCTCTAGACGCACACCCCTAACTTTAAGTGCAATGGTTAAATTTATAAAGATTCTCGTTCTGTTTTTAGGAGTAATATAACAGATTCATTGTGAGATGATAAATTATTTTCCTATATCATATTTTTTTTATTTTCAAAAATTGATTAGAAGTGAATTATCAATTAAATTAAATAGAAATCATCACTTAACAACGGGTGAGATTGTGCTCAATGCGTTGAATCTACAGGTGCTATAAAATTCCAGGTCCCAGCTGATGCGTCGTCATTGACCAAAAACCATTGCTTCATATTCGAACTGGAGCATGACATCTTCGTTCTGATGCCGGAGGGGGCTAAAGCCACACAAAGACGCAAGATTATCAGTGTTGCAAACACTCTGAGAGACGATTACCACAACGGTAGAGCGACCATTGAGATTATTGGTGAGGACTTACAGTCAGTTTAATTCACTTCATCGCATAGTCGAAGAGTACATTTTTTTAATAACTAGCTGCGTGCCTGCAGCTGCGCCTGTGTGTCATATACATATGCTGCGTAATATACTTTTTTAAATTTATTTTATACGGAACCGTAATTATTATCCAAAAACTTTATTTAGCTACTAACATTAAGCAAATTCTCACAAATTCAAATATCTCCCAGTAAACCTGTGCATTAAATAGGATTTTATGAGTTTTAATTGTTTTACGTGGAACCCTAATTATTTTCGAACAAGAAAAGTACCCTAAGTTACGCAGAGTAATTTCAGCTATCTACCAAAAACAGTCTCATCCAAATCGGTCCAGCCGTTCCGGAGATTAGCTGGAACAAACAGACAGACAAAAATTTTAAATATTGTATTTATGGTAAACATTCATATTTATTTATTATAAAGTTGTTAATTTGATATTAAATGCAGTAAAGAATCAACAAAGTTAATATATATATATATATATGGATATAAAATTTCTAAGTATTGAAACGTGAATCTGCAGTCCCATTATTATTACAGATGAATTCTCGTCAGACGAAGACGTTGGAATGTTCTTCGAGGCTTTGGGCTCCGGTTGTATGGAGGATCTTGTCAGTGATGATTCCAGTGAGGTAAATTTCGACATAGCTCTGAATAGTTATAACAAACTATCGTTTACACTCAGCGAAGCAATTTATACATAGAAAATAATACTAGAATTCCTCGTTATAATTTACAAATAACATTCCAAATTGGGACGTTGACAGAGTCTTCAAAAAATAGATTAATAAATCTAAATAGAAAATAAAAGCTTTAAGGATTCAATTTTTATCATACAGAGAGAACGCATTGTAGTAATTTATGATGTAAGGCTTTCATGTTTCATACAGTTATTTTACCAACATTCAATACTCCAACAAAATGGCGTGTCTTTGTTAAACCATTCCAAAGGAGTTATCGTGTGATCTCAGAATTCACACTCCGTGTTATTATTTTTAATACACTTCACTTGTTCGCAATAACCAACACTAAATATTAATTCTAGTACAGTAATACCCCGCTTTACGCGAGGGATATGTTCCGAAGAAAATCGCGTTAACTGAAATTCGCGTATATCGAGGTTTATGATTAAACATAGTCAAAATTTAATACAAAAAAAATACAAATCATTTTAATCAATCACTTTAATTCTAAGAACACTTTATGCAATATATACTCTTATTTTTTACGGAAAAATACATTTATTGTCTTTACATTATGTTTATACGCACTCTTTCGCGTAATGCGAGGCATTTGAGCGCGAAATTTGACATTCGCGTTATAGTGAAACCGCGCGTAACGGGATCGCGCTAAGCGGGGTATTACTGTACATTATTGTACTGAAAATGTTTATTTTCACTCTTCTGTCCTGTCCTCAACTCACTTGGTATCGGCGCAGTATCGTTTCTTCTTCTATACGTCCCTATTAGCCGTTATCTCTTTAACTCCTTTTTCTTTTCATATTATCCCTCACACAATCCATCCACAGTTTATTTAGCTTCTACTTTTCCAACCTTCCATATTCATATTTATTACTATTTTACCCATATCCACTTTCTCTCTACTCATAACATGTCTATAACACAACAAACGTTTCCCTTTGAACGTCTCTACCACCACTTTCAAACTCTCTGTAAAATATTAATTCCTAGCTTTATCTATTCTTGACACAGCACACGTTCATCTCAACATTCGTATCACAATTTATAGAACCAAAAACGAGGACTTCTAAATGTACGAAGTACAAAAATCTTGCTAAGTACTGCCAAGCTGAGATTCGTACGGTTATAGAACGATCTTAAAGTCTTTTTTTTACAATGTGTGGTTTTATGTAACCACGATCCAAGTGAAATTTTTTCATTGTTTACTTATTTTAAGTGAAAGTCATTGTTCACTTATTTTACTAACCATAAAATATTTCAAACACACACAAATATTGCGGAGCACTTGCACGAATGAGTGAGAATAGAAATGCTACACGATCAGCTGATGCGAGTCATGGACGCCACCATATTGTCGTTAGCTGCTCTGCCGACCTTTTTTCAAAGTGAAAGAAAAAGTACCCCTGCTCCGCGTCCAACTGTAATGCGACATGCGATAGATGGAGAAAAAAAATTGAAGTCGATGGAAAAATCGTTTCACTTAAAAAAATAACTTTTTCACACGCAGAAAACTTTTATCGAAACACGATTTAAAAATTACGATATGTTTTCGCGGTGGGTGAGATTGTCTTTAGATAACCGTCTGGTTTGAGATTTGAGATCAGACTGCCTCTTCCACCTTCAACTCATTAAAGCTTAATAAGTTCTCCTGACTTCAAACTGCTGGGGAAGCACTAAGGCCTGCATGGCAGGGGTGTAACAGTACCAATACGGTATCCTTGTCCAAGTTACCATTTTCCATCTGAAGTACGCACTAAGATCTCTTCACAAAGCCCAGGTGGAGTTATTAAGGCCATTGAGTTAAACAGCCTTAGACAAATCAAAATTTGTATTCAAATCTAATTTACCACATATTGTTACAGACGTACGCAAGAGATGATATATCCGCTGTATACTTATACAGGGTGTTGCTTGGAGATGAACTCGACCTGGTGGCTTTGGGCAAACCTTATAAACAGAAGCAGATGTCATCTGACGTAAGGATTATTTATATAATAGAGCGTGTTTGAATTGCGACTAATTGCAGTAATTTATAGTGACACATGTACATCCAACATCAGTAAAATTAACAAGTTAGATAGATTCGCATCTTGCTTATTCTCGGAGTGTACTTTACTTAACACTAGCTGTGTGCATGTGGCTCCGTCCGCGTTTCATATATTCTTCGCTGCGTAATATAGTTTTCAAATAATCATTGGAAAATAATGTTTTGATTGTTAATGCTGTCCATTGAAGCGGATTTTATTCACAATTTGAGATTTAATTTTTTTACGAGAAATCCTAATTATCTTCGAAAAATAAAAGTAAAATAAAAGTTACACGGAGTAACTTCAACTATCTACCAAAAAAAGTCCCGTCAAAATCGGTCCAGCCGTTCCGGACATTAGCCGGAACAAACAGACAGACAGACAAAATTCAAATTAGTGTTCCGCATTAAAAAAAAACTCTTGTGAATAAAATCCGATTCAATGCACAGTTTTACTGCCAGATATTTGAATTTGTGAAATTTATATCTTTGCTCAATGTTAGTAGCAATTTTTTTTTTTAATAGTTAGGGTTAAAAAATACAGTGAAGAATATATGAAACGCGGGCGCAGCCACAGGCACGCAGCTAGCTATTTATACAATTTTTTTTCTCACTCAGGAGGTATACATCTTAGATACCCCATGCTCAGGTGTCTACATTTGGTTGGGATCTAACGTAGATCCAGAAGTAAAGAAGACTACCCATGAAATAGCCGATAAATATCTGGAAATGAAAGGCTATCCTAGCTGGGTGAGTATTTTCTAAGCTTTTGTACGCTCCAATCGTAGTCTAGATTTTTGATGTGAAACATCTATAGCCGCACGTAAAACCGATTTCTGGCGTGGCGACGCATGCCGTGGCGACGCGTCGCGGCAACATCGAATATAACTATTACCGAAGTCACTGATTAAACGAATTAAGTAGTCACGATTTGAAATAAATTCGTAAATTTTTGTATTGAATGAAAACAAATGTTTGTTCAATAAATAGTCATTGTTATCTGGAAAATAAATCGTAATATTTTATTTTATCACTATGACATATTTAGTTCCTATCACAATCTGTTCTTTTCTGCATATTACTTTTACAAAATAATGTCGATGTTTCACATCTGCCAGGCGTCCCGTGACGGCTCACATTTTTTTTTATTAACACAAGATGAATGTCTGGCTTAACTTTCAAATGAGGGAGGGTTCCTTGATGATATTTTATCATAATGCATTACTTAACCATTATCCAATTAGATTGAAACTGTCAATACGCTTCGTTGGCAGAAGCTATGATGGCTTGATGGACGTAGATTTGAATCCTTTAATCCTATTCATAATAATGAACCTAAATTTGCGGTGAAGTAAAATGTAATGAAAAATGAAACAATAGAATGGTGGTAGAGCATTTTCTTGTCTTAGTCCAGGATAGCTACCGCCCTAAAGTTTTAAAATCTGTTAACAATCTGCGCCGTCACGCAGATCACTTCTAGACTAATGTGATTACCATCTTGCACCAGATGAGATTCTGGTCAAAGCGCTTTTGCATATAGTGAAGGGTGCTTGGTTAACTTCAGTTTAACCAGTTCTTTTGACTTATAAGTGATCTAGTTTCTGGTAGCAATGTCTGCAATACATCTGATATTTTTGTTTACATTCAAAATTCACTGCTCGTATAAAATAGACATGTAAACTAAACCGATACATAAAATAAAGAGCCAAAAATTAATTTATCACTATTCAAAAACGAATTATAAGACTATGTTTACATGTGTGTGTGCGTGTGTATGTAATGTGTATATGTGTGTTTGTCGATATGTTCATGTAAGGATATATGGCTGTGGATTAATTTTGTGTTATGTGTTTCCCTTTTTCAACCGATTCAGTATGCGTGCCAGTGCCCACGCCCGCGTAACCGCTATTCCCGCCGCCGGGGACAGGCGGCTAATTTTGCTCCCGCACACTCTCCGGGTCCCCCTCAGGCGGCGACCCAAGACCTGTCTTGTTCCCCAACTGGCACACTCTCCGGGTCCCCCTCAGGCGGCGACCCAAGACCTGTCTTGTTCCCCAACTGGGGAGGCAAGCATTCGACAAGGTCTGGCACACGGGCCTCGTCTACAAACTCACTAGATTAGGTATCCCCGACACTCTGGTTAGAATCATACACGATTACCTCACCGATCGTAGTTTCCGCTATAGAGTAGAGAGCGCTCTCTCTATAGCCCACCCCATACGCGCAGGAGTCCCCCAAGGTTCCATTCTGGCGCCTGTCCTCTTTAACCTCTACTTAGCGGACCTCCCTGATCTCGGAAGAGTTCAGCTAGGTCTATACGCGGACGACACTGTCATATATTTCGCTTTTCGTAAGAAAACGGTCTTACGCAAATACGTCCAAGGCGCTGTCGACCAACTCAGCGCTTGGTATTTCAAATGGCGTCTCGCGATAAACCCGAGTAAGAGCGCCGCGTTATTATTCACTAGAAGCCGTAAACTTAGGGAAGACCCTCCCAAGCCCATACAGTACGCGGGTACTGAAATCCCATACTCCTCCGAAGTCAGGTACCTAGGAGTTCAATTAGATGACAGACTCTCTTTCAAATCTCACATAAAGAAAGTGAAGCGCCAGACCTCCATGGTGCTAGGTCGTCTCTATCCGCTCTACAACAGCAAGAGCAAAATGGCACTCCGCCATAAGATTACCCTATACAAGATGGTGGTCAGACCCATCATCACGTATTGCGCACCTGTCTTCGGTCACATCACTCGTTCACGCATGCACGCCTTACAAAGGATTCAGAATCGCTTTGTAAGGAAGGCAGTAGGTGCCCAATGGTTCGAGAGAACTGTGGACTTACACAGGGATCTCAACCTGCCCTCCATTAGGTCCGTTTTCAAGACCCAGTGTCGCGCATTCTTCGAACGCGCAGAGACACACTCGAACCCCCTCATCGTGCGAGCCGTCTCGTACTTGCCAGGACGTAAGCCGCGTCGTATACGTCGGCCGCAAAGAATCTTATCGTGCCGCGACGATACCATAACTCGTAGTAATAGGATCTTCCCTCCTTTACCTCGTACGAATGCGTGCCAGCGCCCACGCCCGCGAAACCGCCGTTCCCGCCGCCGGGGACAGGCGGCTAACTTTGCTCCCGCACACACTCCGGGTCCCCCTCAGGCGGCGACCCAAGACGTGTCTCGTTCCCCAACTGGGGAGGCTCTTGACGTCGCCGCCAGCGCGATACAGTAACACTGCCCACGCATTGAGCAATTACACGCACAACACTCATACACACTCATGCATAACATGCAAGGTACATAGGTTCTGTAAGGAACCTTTTTTTTTTTTTTTTTTTATGTAAATAAAAATAAAGATTAGCTAGGATACAACTCGCGAGTGAGTCTTGAGTACTCAGGTGACGGCCAAGCCGAGGTTCGTACCACTTTGGTAGCCCTTGAGCTAGTCACCTTTTTGCGGCTGAGTGCCTTCAGCACTCGCCCCCAAAGTTCGGTGAAGCTGTAAAGGCCCTTCCGGTCAACAGCATTAGCTAGGTCAAAAAAAAAAAAAAAAAAAAAAAACTGGGGAGGCTCTTGACGTCGCCCCCAGCACGATACAGTGACACTGACCATGCATTGATCATTACACGCACAACACTGAATACACACTCCTGCACACAACACACAGGTACATACGTCCTGTAAGGAACCTTTTTTTTATGTTAAATAAAAAAATGTAGGGATAGCTCGGATACAATTCCCGAGAGAGTTTGCAGACTCAGGTGACGGCCAAGCCGAGGTTCGTACCATTTTGGTAACCCTTGTGTTGGTCACCTTTATGCGTCTGAGTGCCTTCAGCACTCGCCCCTAAAGTCACGATGAAGCTGTAAAGGCTCCTCGGGTCAACAGCGTTAGCTAGGTTCGAAAAAAAAAGTGTTATTTGTTTACTAGAGAGATTTACTGTGCTTTACTTATTATCATATTATTAATGCTGTACTAAAAAAAATAGGATTTATACTACGTGTAAAACTAATATGAACACCCTTTGATATGTTAACCCCAATCCGATTAGTTCTATAGTAACAACTTAATCTATCTAAATCTGACTGTAAATTTACAGTCTTGATGAGATTTAATATTGTAGTAAATTTTCTTATCGTCTGCATACAGTAAGAGTTTAGCGTATTGGAGAAACAAGCAGAGATATATCACAGAGGTAAAATAAATTACAGAGTCTGATAACGATGTGCGAGGCTGATGGATGTCACTAGCGTGATAGTGTTAGCGTGTCGTCACACTGATACTCCAATCTGAATTTTTTTTTGCACTTTATAGGCTCAGTCCTTTAACCAGAATCTCACCTCATGTTAAGTGACAATGTGGCCCAAGATGATACTGCACAGGTAAAGTATAAACTGATTCTCAAGTGATATTGCTGGAACAAACCTACTGGTATTTGGCGGCAGGTTTTGAAACTTGAGAGTGGTAACATATGCCTTAGTGGCTCTATATCATATTTCCAGGTGAACATCACCAGGATAAAAGAAGGTGCAGAGAGTTCAACCTTCAAGCAGTACTTCCATAATTGGGACACAGTCACTTGCTCCGGTTCAGTCAAGACCTTGATATCAGAATTCGGTATGGTCTTTTCATTGTCAAACTTTTTCTCACTTCAATAGAACTTCCTTTTCTTAATTAGGGATCGAATTTTAATGACGTGGGGCTTAAAAGGAGGGAGGAGGAGCCTCAGAAAAAAAAGATGTCACGTTTATTTCTCCTCTAGACTTCTTGTGCAATGTTAACGTTAAAGTTTATATTTAGATGCTGGTTATTTCTCTGGAGATTCTGAGGAGTCTGCCGCGACTGCCAAAACGATTGGCAAGAGCGCCACTGCCAGAGGGTTCATGCCAGATCAGGGAGATGGCACGCTCACTGTCACGAGGTAACAATTAGAATGTATTTTTTAAAACGGTGCGTTTTATTTTATTCAAAACCAGCGAATTGCCTTGGTTTCTTACAACTATATAGAAATCTCTAATTAACAAAATGATAGCCGACAGAAATAAAAACTCAAAACTTACGAAAAACTATGTTTTGTTTTTGTTTCTTTAATTTTTTAGAAATTCGATAATTTGTTAAATTCGATAAATTGATTTAGCAGTCGTATAAGTCGGTAGGTATATTTCAATACTTCTTCAACGTGGCTACGGTATTTACTTAAAAGTTAATCTGGTCACACTAAGCGTTAGTCACATTAGCATGTCGGTGACGCGATCCGGAAGTTTTTCCCCTACCGAAAAACGTAGTAAAAAAGTTTTCACTTCAAAAATATAGCCTATGTTACTGTGCAATAATAAAAATAGATACGTACTATAAAAAAAGGACCAGAACTAATTGTCACTATTGTCTATGCGATGTTGATTCTTTAGCAAAGCAGACTATAAACTATAGACTATAGTATCTAATTGTTTTTTTTTATAGTTCTAACAATATTCCGTTAAAAAAAATCTATTGAACTTAAATTAAAACTGTGTTACCAGAATATCTGGCGATTCGGAAGACGTGACAGAGAGATTCGAAGCCGGCCTATCGGTCCTCTACCAGACCGACGTCTACATTGTCCGATACCAGTACACAAATGCTGACGGGGACGATGCATTCGTAATCTACTTGTGGATTGTGAGTCTCATATACATTTACTATTAGCTGTTGTTAAAAATAAGGGCTTATCTTGCAGAATGCCAAGCAACACAGATTTTATTATAACATGAGAAGCCATAATTTGATTTACGCTCAAACTATTCAAAATTAAAGTGGCTTCATCTAGCTGGACAAAAGTATAATGAGACAATTTAAGTGTCACCAAAGACTAGTATATCTTATCTATGGTTACATATGAATACCAATGAGGGGTTCTATTCTTTGCTTATTTTTAATGTCACCGAGCACGGTTTGTCTGAACGGCAATCGCCTATGCAAACTTTACTTTAGTAGATTTCACTAATTTACCATGGAAGGTTCGGAGGTGCGAGAATAGCTCCAATAGATTAGATAATATGGGGGACAGTCTATCTAGCCCGTGAGCTTATTGATATTTCAGGGTAGGTGTTTGAGGCACGTTGTAAATTTTAACAATTGTACAATTGTAACAACCTTAATGCTAAAATGCCGGTCTGGCTGAGGGAAAGGAGGTCATAGGCAAGTCTCGAATTTTAATTAGTATTTTTTTTGCGTAAAAAACTGGGACTTGAGGCACTATGAAACTCTCATATATTTATTCAATATTTGAGGTTTTAAGAAATAAAAAGATAAATTTAAATTTAATTTATCTAAATTTAGCCAGATCTACAATTTAGCCAGAGTTTGCAAACTTCTTTTTGACATACAAAATAGATAATGGTGCAAAAAAACCCTAAAACGCCTATAAATCTGAGAAATTATCAACTCCCAAGGGTGCAGACGCCGCTGATGATGATAAGCAGACTGCTGCCGAGTCGGTGACTGAACTGGAGAATGAGCTTGAAGGTCCAGTCACTGTCGTCAGAGTACCACAAGGGAAAGAACCCAAGCACTTCCTCAATATCTTCAAAGGTAAATTTTGCATAAAAACCAGTAAAATAAAATTATGGAGTACACTTTTACATTATTACTTCAAGCTCAGTAAGAAAAATTTTTGACGGCCAACTTCCTGCTGTCGTTGTATCGTTACGCTACCAACTTCAATCTGAACTATTAAACTCTCCTTATCGATAAACATTTTAAAATATTCCTTATGAATATTACAGGTAACCTGGCGATTCTGTTTGGGAATAAAGATGACGAATACAAACCTAAGAATTCGAATGATTCTTACGATGAGGACAATATCCGTCTGTTCAGAGTAAGTGGTTTGGCTTGACTTATAAACTTCTAATAACGTTAAAGTATGACGTAGGCATCAATGGAGACGGAGAGGGGTTTAGTTCTTTGCTTATTTATGACTAGCTATGTGCCCGCGGTTGCGCCTTTATTTCATATATTGTTTAATGGAGGCGGAGAGGGGTTTAATTCTTTGATTATTTATGACTAGGTATGTGCCCGCGGTTGCGCCCTCGTTTCATATATTGTTTAATGGAGGCGGAGAGGGGTTTAATTCTTTGATTATTTATGACTAGGTATGTGCCCGCGGTTGCGCCTTTATTTCATATATTGTTTAATGGAGGCGGAGAGGGGTTTAATTCTTTGATTATTTATGACTAGGTATGTGCCCGCGGTTGCGCCCTCGTTTCATATATTGTTTAATGGAGGCGGAGAGGGGTTTAATTCTTTGATTATTTATGACTAGCTATGTGGCCTCGGCTGCGCCCTCATTTCATAAATTAATTACTGCGTTTTAATTTTTCGTACGGAACCCTAATTATTTTCCTAAAGTATTTTAGTACTTACTAAGATAAGTTAAAAATATTTATCATAAATTCAAACATTATCCCGTAAAACTGTCAATTGAATTGGATTTATTTCATTTTATATAAGTTTTAATTTTTTTTTACGCGGAACCCTTATTATTTTCGAAAATCATAAGTACCCTAAAGTTACACGTAGTAACTTCAGATATGTATCAAAAAAGTCCCGTCAAAATCGGTTCAGCCGTTCCGTAGATTACCCGGAAGAAACAGACACAAAAATTTTATAAATTGTATTTTTGGTATAGGATATATATACGTTCATATCTATTTAGTAAAAAAAATCTATTTGGACATTACAAACAGACACTTCAATTTTATTTAATAGTATAGATATAGATGACATAGAGTTCGGGGCGTCTGAATAGTGATTTTTTGATTAAGCAATATTAATTTATTAATTTTCGATTTTTTTTTGTTCAGAATTATACCGATATAATTAATATACGTAGTCTCGAGGTCAAAATGACCTAAATTTTACTTATGTGCTTTGCTTTGCTTATGTGACTAATGCCTCTTTCCTTGTTATATATCTTCCGTCTATCTCATTCTTCCACTTTAATATTGATGAGCAAAGTGATGCGTAAACGTAACGTAAACCCTTGGGACATACAGAAACAATTCTTACTCAGGCGGCGACCCAAGACGTGTCTTGTTCCCCAACTGGGGAGGCTCTTGACGTCGCCGCCAGCGCTATAAAGTGACACTGCCCATGCATTGAGCATTAC
Source organism: Samia ricini (assembly GCA_014132275.2). Lineage (NCBI taxonomy): Eukaryota > Metazoa > Arthropoda > Insecta > Lepidoptera > Saturniidae > Samia > Samia ricini. The sequence goes on from AP028167.1 coordinate 11,197,861, forward strand.
ACGCACAACACTGCAAACACACTCTTGCACATAACATGCAGGTACATATGTCCTGTAAGGAGCCTTTTTTTTATTATTAAATAAAAATGTAGGAAATACCTAGGTTCAAACTCGCGAGAGAGTTTAACACTCAGGTGACGGCCAAGCCGAGGTTCGTACCACTTTGGTAGCCCTTGTGCTAGTCACCTTTCTGCGGCTGAGTGCCTTCAGCACTCGCCCCCAAAGTCACGGTGAAGCTGTAAAGGCCCTTCCGGTCAACAGCGTTAGCTAGGTTCGAAAAAAAAAAATAAACAATACTATTATGCATAATAATTATTCAATACGTAATATAGTAATCTGAATATTAAATGGAAAATAATGTTTTGTTGGTCAAAATAGTTGGGTTAATTTACCTTAACCTTTTTTAACCACATCTACTGACTCATGTCTAAGATAAACAAATTAAAAATTTGCAATGTAGAAATAAAAATTGGGTACTAATTTTTATACAGGACCTACATCATTATTCCTATCGATACATTAATGGCTTACTAAAATAAGATATTAATGTTATTATATATTTTTCACAAATTCAAACACTGTCCCAGTAAAACTGATCGGCAATTTGGATTTTGTACACAATTTCATGGGTTTTAGAAATTTTACGCGGAACCCTGATTATAGAAATACAAGTAATCTTAAATAACACATTATAACTTCAGCTATCTGCTAAGAAAAAAATCATGTCAAAGTCAGTCGATCTGGACAAATAGACGGACAGAAAAAAGGTTTTAATAATTGTGTTTTTGGCATAAGTACGTTGAAATATATTCAGTAAAATAGTTGTTATTTTAATATTGAAAACAGACACTTTAATTTAATTCATTTGTATAGATGACATAAATGAGGGCAATTTATTTGTCCCGTATATACCAGAGTGACTTTAAAATCAATGGCAATAATTAAATGGGGGCTTATAATTATGATTCTGAATAAGTATATGGCAAAAAACAATCTAGTAAAAAGTAAATTAACCCCTTGATCAATAACCTGGCGTTTACGCCAGCTTTCCATTGTTTTCCTATTGTCTTATTTTTATTGTTAATAGACACATTAAACTAAAACTATAGTTGAAAGAATCAAAACCCTCCGACACATCAGCTGATAATGTTACCTACACGGTTACCGGTTTATCGACCGCTGTGAAACGGCTACGCGATTTGAATGCTTTAATTGAATTTATAACGCATTTTTTATAGTTTTATTTCTAAAAAAATCAACTAAATCTATTTAAAAATGTTTCTGAATATAATTTACAAACTCTCATTTATAAATTGCCAATAGTTTCAATTTCACCTATATATTGTCTCTCATTCATTGCAGGTTGAAGGTACTGAACTTGGTGTCGACATGAGAGCTGTCCAGGTACCGGAAAAGTCTGAAGTCCTAGAGGATGACGATGTGTTCGTGCTGGAGACCAAAGACAATGTTTACGTGTGGAACGGAAAGGTGAGCCTTTGACCTTCATAAATAGGAGAGTGTAAGAGAAATACTGAGCGATAGTTTTAAAATGTTAAGAGTGCAGCGTTGGTATTCTGAGTGTGCCTCCTAACCAGACGTCACAGACAAAAATAAGAGATATATTTTGACACTTTCGGAACCCCTGACTAAAATGGTTTTTAAGATGGTCGACATTTTCAGGTACTCAATTGCGATGTGTTTTCTTTTTTATTTACTATAATACCATTTTTTTTAATTAATCAGGAGTCAGATGCCAAAGAACAGGAAGCCGCTGTGAATTTCGTGAACCTCGTAGTTGGAGAGGAGAAAGAGATATCAGTACTGGAACAGGGAGATGAGAGTGACTCCTTCTGGGAGGCATTGGGTATGATAGCTATTTCTATAGATTTAGAGGTCACAGTCTATGATGTCTAATAAGTGACAGTTATACTAAGTTATTATACGAGAAAACTTTTTAAATTAAAAACAAAACTGACTTCAAAGCAATAAAATATAAAAATGCACTAAAAAGTCAATAAATAACTACTTTATTAATCTGCTTTGTCAATTTTGAAATCGGTCCCAGGTTACGGATAACAAAATGGTGTAAATGTACGTCGCTAATTATATTCAATTTTGATTAATTGTTCTTTAAAATCACCCGAGTTCTTTATTTAGCTTTTATGTAGTTGTGATAAAGTTCAGGCAGTTATTTTCATTTTTAAATGAGTACATTGGTTAACTCTAGCTGGCACCGACTCTAAAATTAACGAAGCAGATTAAATAAAGTAATTATTTATTGACTTTTTAGTTTATTGTTATAGTTTATTCTTTAAGAGTCGGTTTTGTAATTAATTAAATAAGTTTTTTTTTTTTTTCTACTTTTTAGTTTAAGTGTGTACTGTTAGTTATATCTGTGAAGCCTACTTCCATAGCTTTCGAAACGAATATATGAAACACGTGTCTATAATATTCGCGGGTTTTTCTCAATTTCCCCGAGTTCCTCTGACCAGATCGTGATCGTGTTAATGGGACCACCTCGGAAGTGTACACCTTCGAGTAAAAAAAATTATGCAATTCGGTCCACAGATGACGGAGAAATCGAGTAACAAGTATCAATAAAACATACAAAAAAAAAAAGAAAAAAAATCTAATTCGGACAATATTCGAATACTTCAAAAAATAAGTTTAGTAACACCTAGTTAACGATAAACCTTTTTTTTTTACTAAATAGATATGAATGTATATACGGATAGCTATACCAAAAATTTTTAATTTTTTTGATATTACAAACAGACACTTTTATTTATTAGTCTATACTATAGACTATTATACTATTATAGATTTAGGGGGTTTATTTTCTTTGTTTATTTTCTGGTCCTAAGTGGTGACACACTATGCTTACTTACAAGGGCTTGGGAGGAGCTGAGAAAAATGACAAAATTCTTGTTTACGTACGTAACCCTTGAACGACACTTTATCCCAAGTCTTGACAAGCCACATCGGTTGTAACAGGCGGTGTACCTGATGAGAAGGAGAACCCTTCAGCTTGGAAGCTGACAGTCAACCGGCGTGTGATATCCCCAAAGACCCTATCAGCGGTCACCGTCGGCGTCGCCGGGAAGATCAAGTTCGAAGATCTAGACACTGAATTCACACAGGCGGTATGAATGTTTTCGGACAATGTCGGTCATTTTGGTTCTTCTGCGGATTTTATTTCAGATTCGATCACGCGAAGAAACTCCGAGCAAAGGTTTCTAATTAAGCGACCACGTTTCAGTGCCATAAGTCACCACTGGCAACACGCACTGGTCGAAGAATTTTGTGTATATTGTGTATTATTAAGTTTATAATATTATTTTGTATGTATGTATATTTTATATGTACATATAATATCATAGGTATTATCTATAAATGTAACATATTTTCTTTCTCTACTTTTTCCAATCATCTCTATTCTCTATGTATATTTTATCACACCTACTTTATTTTATCTCTGCACCACCCTTTTTTTTTACGGGGGGATATGCATTTACGCTCTATCCCTACCTATTGTATTAGTGAGTACCCGAGGTCCCCCAATGCAATAGGTAAGGGGGCACGGAGGGACGACTCCGTGCCAGTGTGGGACTCACCAGGGCGTGAAGCGCCCGGAAATACCCACTAAAACCCCCCGGGGCCGTCCGCTGCATTTGGGATGGGGGGTGACACGGGGTGGCTTTCGCAAGCACCGCGTCGCATCTCTGCACAACCCTAAGGTTGACTGGTAGAGAATGCCTCTGGCATTAAGTCCGCCTTTTTACACAAATTGTAAAAGTATAAATAAATAAATATAACTACAATTTTTATGTATAAAAACATATAATTATTTCAGGATCTTTCTGAAGACGGAGTGTATATTCTTGATACTGGTGAAGAACTTTACCTATGGCAAGGAAAGAATATTCCCGAGCGTGTTAAATCGGCAAGAAATGAGATTATCAAGGTACGCTATATGTAAACTAGTTTGCGGCCGCGTATAATTTATCCCAACAATTTATGTAATTTTTAAATATTCAATGGACTAGTCTCAAAATATTCTGGTGATCGTCATTTCTGCGATATATTGTGTTACAATTTTTTTTTTTTTATTGTTAAAACGCAATCTGCAGACTCTGGGGTCACATATTTAGTTGATATCACGTATTCAGTTCAATCACAAAAGAGTGTTTTAGTCACTGTTTAGTAAAGAACGTGTTTAACGCTAGTTTATTTTTGTTTTTGTAATAAGACCGCTAATGGTCAGAGGAACGCTGGTAAAAAGTAATATCTTTAAAAGATGGATTGTAAAAATCGAACACTTACCATCAGGTGGATTTATCTACCTTATTTACCAATTCCATGGCGTATTAACAAAAAAAGGTAAACAGCTATATGGATTACCGATTAGTACTTAGTCACATTTTGCGGCTGAGTGTCTTCAGCACTCGCCCCCAAAGTCACGGTGAAGCTGTAAAGGCCCTTCCGGTCAACAGCGTTAGCTAGGTTCGAAAAAAAAAAGAAGTGAAAGCTCGTAACTTTGGGAAAGCTTATTTTTTTTAACGTTTAAATTTCATAATTGGTTAATTATAATTATTAACATAATCTTATTATTTGACAAAAAAAAATTGTTGAGTTTTTACATCTACTGGCTCTCCGATGAATAATGATCGTGTGTGCATGCATAATCATAACATAGGCTGCGTAAGTATAAATTTTATTATTTGTATCTCAGCGCCATTTTACATTTGACATATTGTGGCATGTTATCGGCTGACGTCATAGCATTGGTAACGATTTGTTCCCGTACCGAAAATCGCTTAACGTCGCCAAAGAAATATTTACATCACAAAAAAATTGAACACTTCACAGAAGTATATAGAGGACGATGGACTGGAAAGAACTACGGACACGGCCGTCGTGGTCGTTGTCAAACAGGGAATCGAACCTGCAGTCTTCAAGAAACTCTTCCGGTCTTGGGACAGCGGCATGTGGGAGGTAAGAGAAACCAACTTCTTTATTTATTCTCCTCGGTCAATGATGCATTCTAAGAGATTTCTTTACGGCATTAAATCGATATTTTAATGTGTCCACAAAACTAAGTTATATTTTTTAGTTATCTTATTTTGTGTTGTCCCTTCTTGGCGTTGGGCACAAGTTCCAATGATTTGAATATTATAAAGATGTATTAAAGAAGAAATAAAAAAAAAAACTTAACAAAAATTAAAAAAGGACATTAAACTAACAACCCAATTAAAACAATCAACAATTAAAAATTTATGATCATAGCGACCTGAACTTTTAATCAGAATTTTAACGGGGTTTGATTTCTAAGGCTAGTTTTAAGGAAAAAAGACAAGAAAATAAATGTATTATTCCTCCTGTATTTATATTCGCTACACTTAATAAATACATGTCAAAAATTACATAGAGATGACGTCAATCTGATGACGTCACTATGATATAAAATTTAATACACACATCTCTGTCACAAAGGACGCTCATATCATATCAAATTTACATATATACTAATGATCTAACTTTAAAATATTAATAAAAAATAAAGGTCATCGGTTTAGCACCACCTATGGTCTCGTCACACAGCGGGCAACCTGGGACGTCAGCGCGATGTATCTTATAGAACACATCGCGTCAACGCGACCCATGCATAACCTCTTCTATAGTAAATTCGAACCGGTGTCCCGCGCCGCCCGTTGTGTGGCATAACCATTATACTCACTGACCGGTATTTTTTTTTTCAGAATCTATCATCATACGAAGACATCAAAAACGAAACAAAGGCTTCCAATTCCAAATAAAATAACGACATACACGTAAAAATTATGTATTTATTTCAATAAAACATTTTTCTTAAATTAAATAATTATTATTTACACAGACATATAATTTTTATTATTATAATATTATTCATATACAGTCAATAGTAACGAATTGAGATTTATTTCAAACACAATATTATAAGTTTTGAAGCAACGATGGGCAAAATACCACATCTAACACAGATTGGTCAGATTCCGAACCAAATTCTATAAAGAGCCAGAACTTTAGGTGAAGGAAAACATCGTGAGGAAACCATAGCATGGTGGTAGCATTTGGGATTAGCTACCACCATCATCACGTCTAAAAATCGATTGGCAAGCACATACAAAAAATATATTCAGGCAGCGACACTTTAAAGCCGGTGCCTCTAAATTTAATGTGCCTTATCATGCGACAGCAAACACTAAGTCTATGCCATACCACACTAGGGATGGCGATCTGAGATCGATTAATTGAAAAATCGATCTTGAAAAGAAAAAATCGATTTTTTATAATTGATATCTAGTACTGAATTGATCTTAGAACATAGGTAATCGAGGATTTTTTTTTTTTTTTTTTTTTTTTTTTTTTTTTTTTTTTTTTTTTTTTTTTTCGAAACTAGCTAGTGCTGTTGACCGGGGGGGCCTTTACAGCTTCACCGAACTTTGGGGGCGAGTGCTGAAGGCACTCAGCCGCAATAAGGTGACTAGCTCAAGGGTTACCAAAGTGGTACGAACCTCGGCTTGGCCGTCACCTGAGTGTAAAACTCTCTCGCGAGTTTGAACCTAGCTATTCCCTACATTTTTTTTATTAATAATAATAATAAAAAAAAAAAAGGTTCCTTACAGGACCCATGTACCTGCATGTTATGTGCAAGAGTGTGTTTGCAGTGTTGTGCGTGTAATGCTCAATGCATGGGCAGTGTCACTGTATCGCGCTGGCGGCGACGTCAAGAGCCTCCCCAGTTGGGGAACGAAGCACGTCTTGGGCCGCCGCCTGAGGGGGACCCGGAGAGTGTGCGGGAGCAAAATTAGCCGCCTGTCCCCGGCGGCGGGAACGGCGGTTACGCGGGCGTGGGCGCTGGCACGCATACTGAATCGGTTGGAAAGGAAAGATCCTATTTTCGCACGTGATTTTATCATCGGGATCGGTGAGAACGTTACGCGGTCTCCGAAACGGTTTCGGAGCTAGCGGGTCGGAGGAGTACGCGACGGCTTTCGCTATGAGCGGATTCGGGTGTGTCTCTGCGCGATCGAAAAATGCGCGACAATGGGATTTGATAACAGAGTGAATGGATGGTAGATTGAGGTCTCTGTGGATGTCCACATCCCTCTCGTACCACCGGGCACCTACGGCTCTCCTGGTGAAGCGGTTCTGAACCACTTGGAAGGAGGCCAGATCTGTATAAGCGAAGGCAGGGGCGCAATAAGTGAGAATGGGCCTAACTACCGTTTTGTATAATGTAATTTTATGGCGGACGGCCATCTTGCTACGAGCGTTGTAAAGAGGGAAAAGACGTCCCATAACCATGTTGGCACGGTTTCTGACTTTCAAAACGTGAGATTTGAAAGTCATGTGGGCGTCTAGTGTGACACCGAGGTACTTGACCTCGGTCGCCCATGGGATCTCTACTCCTAGGTAAGTGATTGGACGAGGAGGGTCAGATTTCTCTACGGAGAACATAATCGCGGTGCTCTTTCCCGGGTTAATCGCTATGCGCCACTTCATGTACCAAAGGCTTAAGATGTTAACAGCCTTTTGGACGCGGGATCTGAGAGTGTCTCTTTGTCTGTACGAAAAATAGATGACCGTGTCATCGGCATAGAGACCTAAATGAACCTTACTAGCCGCCACTCCTTCGAGCGGGTCGTCTTTCAGGTTCGGATTTAGGTCTGGTAAGTCCGCTATGTAAAGGTTGAAGAGGACAGGCGCCAGAATGGAGCCCTGGGGGACTCCTGCGCGGATCGGGCGGGCTGAAGAGAGAGCGGACTCTACTCTAAAGCGGAAACTACGATTCGAAAGGTAATCGCGTAGGATGTGTACTAATGTGTCAGGGACGCCTAACCTAACTAGTTTAAATACAAGGCCGGCATGCCAGACCTTGTCGAATGCCTTAGCGACGTCGAAGAAGACAGCGAGCGTACGCCAGGGTGTGTTTGGGGTTCGATGAAAATTTGACAGGATGTGCTCCGTGAGGCGTTGCACTTGGTGCGCGCAAGAGTGTCTGGCTCTGAAACCAAACTGTTCGGGAGGCAAGAGATTTTTGTCCTCTATCACTACGAGGAGTCGGTTCAGAAGGATCCGCTCGTAGAGTTTACCTATTGTGCTTAGCAAGCTGATTGGGCGGTAACTATCGGGTGACCTGGCATCTTTGCCAGACTTGTGTATACCTATCACTATCGCTTCTTTCCAGGCGGCTGGATAGTGGTGGTTTTTGATGGCCGCATTGAAGATGCAGACCAGTAGCGCGATGAGACGGGGCGGAAGAAGCTTAAGCACTTCATTCCTGATCCCGTCCGGACCGGGAGATTTTCTAGGCTTAAGGCCCTTAATGGTTGTAATGACCTCATCACAGGTGACAGGTGTGAGGGGAACAACCGGGGAAAGAGCGTCTAGGTCCTGTACCGAGGACTCTACATCGGAGACGTGGAGGACGTCAACGTTGTCAATGACGGGGGAACATTGCTGCTCGAGGCTATCGGCTAAGCACTCGGCTTTGTCGTCATCGTCAAATGCGGGTGGAAGACCCTGAGTGTTTCTGTCCAGGGGGGGCATACTAGCGACGGAGCGGTCCGTCTTCATCGATCGTGCAAGCTTCCAGTACGCGAGGTGGGAAGGTACCAGCTCCTCGAGGAAACTGTTCCACTTGTTATCACGGAGCTGATCTATGCGGTCTTTCACCGCTCTACGCAAGGAACGTAAGCGTGCACGATTTTCCTCAGTCGGATACGCGTCGTGGGCACGGGTCGCGGCGTTCTTCTGGGTGAGCAGAGCTCTCACGTCATCAGGGAGTATAAAGCGGCGATCGTTCGCCGCTTGTACCTCTTTCGAGGTCTCCCTGATTCCGGTGTTGAGATGCTCAACCAGAGAAGCGATCGCGAGATCCGTGTCCGCAGGCGTATCCAGTACGTCGGGGATCAAGTCGAGCGGGGGGGAGGACTGATGGTCCTTGAGATATCTGCCGAGTTTGTAATAGTCCGCGACCTTTACAACTGGCGGGCTAGAGTCATCCGAATGACCTAACTGTAAAATGACTGGGCGGTGGTCGGAGTCGAGTTCGTGTACGACTTGTATGAGACGCACAGGAAGCCGGACCCCTTTGAGAATAGCTACGTCTAGCACTGTCGGGCGGCAGTGCGGCATGAAGTGGGTAGGCTCTAAAGGAGCGATGACCTCAAAATCGAGCTCATCCATCAGCACAGTAAGAGCAATCCCATTACTGGTATTACTCGAACTGTTCCAAAGGGTGTGCCCGCAATTGAGATCACCCGCGATAATGACGGAGTCTCCGAGAGAGAAAAGTTTCCCTAAATCGGAAGCTAAGATGCGCTTATTGGGCGAGAGATATACAGACACCAGAACGATCGACTGATGGCCGGTCATTCCGATTCTGCATATAGAAACCTCTAAGTTTTCTAGCTCAGGAGGGTCTAGCGGCGTGCAATACAGAGACCGCTTATAATAAATTAAGGTACCACCGCCCCTAGTTGGGGGCAATCTATCGTTCCGAACGATATTATAATTCGCGATCTTAGGATCGCGATCTTTGGGCTTCAGTAGGGTTTCCTGGACAAGAAACACGTCTATTTGACGATCGCGGAGGAAGTTCGCGACGAGTTCACGCTGCGGAACTAGTTTCCGCGCGTTAAAGAACGAAAGGGACAAACCGCGTGGCTTTATCTTAGCCATTTATTACGGATTTCGGGAAACGCGGGCCAGACCTTGAAGGGTCGTGGCAATGGCGGGGAAACGCGCGATAGCCTCGAGCTCGGCGTTACCGGAGCCGCTATTCAACAACGCGTTGAATGCGACTACTTCCTGCACGTCGTGAACGCGCAGGAGAAAAAGAACCCGGTCAAGGCCGGTTGGGTTGGCCTGAGGGACCTGGGGGGGGGGTAGCCAGGCGCGGCTGCGCCTTGGCTTGGGGCCTAGGTGCCCACGGAGCCAGAGGGGCTGCGGGGCGGGGGGCGGAGTGACGGGTCGGCACCGCAGAAGGCGACGCCGACGTGCCTGGGAGGCACGGGAAAGACCTCAGTGTCATCGGCGGCACTTGAGGTTGGAGGAGGAGGGGAGCGGCGTTCCTCTGAGGAACATACCTACCACCCTTTTTTGGGTGATTGCGCCTTACCTTGGGTGCACAAGGGCACCCACGGTAATTTGCAGGATGACCCTCCTGCCTGCACAAAACGCAGCTTGGAGGGTCGGCTGTGTCCTTAGGACGGGGGCAGTCAGGGGTCAAGTGATCTCCTAGACACTTTACGCATCTCGGAGCCATAAAGCAGCTCCGAGAGCTATGTCCGTACCCCTGGCAGCGGTGACACTGCGAGGGGTAGGTTTTTTTATGTGGAACCTCCACAGAGATACGGGACAGGCCACAGAGGGTCTTCAGGCCGAAGACCTTCTTACCCTCCTCGGTGGCGGGAAGCGAGACAAGGACCATGTTGTAAGGTCTCCTGCCTCGCTGATCGTGCATCCGGTGCACTTCAGATTCGGGGAATCCCTGCTCCTTAAGGGAGGCAGCTATGTCTTCACAAGAGAGTTCCTTAGGAACTCTCTTGATCACAACGCGGAGGGACTTCTCTTCCTCCAGCGCGTGAGTGAAGTGGGCATATTTCGCCTCACGGAGAAACCTCGTGAGGTCGCGGAAGGTGTCCGTGGTCGACACCTTTACCATGATACCATCGCGAACATTCGTCGCGGTGGTGAAGTGGATCTTGCGGCTCGCTAATGCCGCGGAGATTTTAGTCCAGGACGCCTTGTCCTGGATCGTGACAGGGGGGGGGGGGACGCACGCACCTTCTTAGGCTGCGCCTGGGAAGAGTTACCTACGGGTTTTACAGGTTTGGGAACTCGCGGTGCCGCTACAGGCACCGGAGTGGGCTGTTTGGCCGAATCCTCAGCAGCGAGGATCTTAGGACCAGAGAGTGATGATGAAAGCGGCGGAGAAGCCGTCGCCTTTCTTTTGGTTTTCCGCCTAGCAGCGACAAAACCGTCACTGCCGAGCGGCGGGTACTCCAGCTCCATGTTGTCCGAGTCTGACCCGGACAGCTGGGCGGAGGTGGTGGCGAAATTCGGCATTAGGCTAGGACGCCTGTCAGCCGAGTTTTGGGGGGACAAGGGGGAAAAACTGTTTCCTGTAGAAACATTAATAATGTCCGCTGAACGCGGACGACGCGGCGAATATGAACGCGAACGCGAGCGGGAGCGCGACCTAGATCTACAATCGGAGAAGGAAGAGTCCCTTCCCGAGTGAGACGCGAGTGGAGAACGCGCGCGAGAACGCTCCGGAGCGTTGATGTTCGCGACCGGTTTACGGACGCGTTGAGGGAGCGCGGCGGATGTGCTCGGCAAACTATTCTTAAATGTCGCGAACTCCCGAGCGAGTTCGGGAGACTTCGACAGCAAAACCTTTACGAAACTAAGGAGCTGACGCTCCGTCGTCACGAAATCGGCCATCCCGCGATGGCAAGAGGGCAGGGGGGGGTGAACTACCTCCCTGCCTGAGGGGCAGGGGGGCGCGCCAAAAATCTATGAGACTACGCGAGTCTCGCAAGTGACCGTTGAGTCGAAGTGCAATGACTCACGGAATTTGGATCCTACGGAGCCTAGGGGGAAGCCCTAACAAGCCCTAGGGCCGAGGACGTGGGTCAGACGCCCAAACAGCACCCAGGGGATGGATTTGACGCAGGAGCGGAAATCGGGTAAGAAAAAAGGAAACCCGGCGTGATCACACACCGGATTCCGGTATTTGGTGACCCCAGAAGGGGGTCCCCAGGGAACCTGCTAAACCCTGCACCACCTTATGTTGGCACCGTTAGGTCTCCGGTGATGACCACAATCTAGAGAGAGTGGATTTTAATAATGTCGAGAAGCGACTCGTATCCTCACCTTAAGGGTGAGTATACGTAAAAACGCGCGCGTACTGAAAAGTACGTTTTTCGAAAATACACGAAGTTATAAATAAATTTATAAAGTCGAGTATTTTACGCTCGCAAAAATACCGCAGTGCAGGAATCCCACACCGGGTACCCGACGCGGCACGCGCGCTTGCGTCACCTCAGCCGTTGAAAAATCCAACGGCCGTTGCTACGCAAGCTAACGGTCGATCGATGAAGGCAGCGAAAGCGAAGACGGTTGGCGCTAACGTATTTGTGCGAGCGGGCGTAGCGAACAGACACGTCCGTCCACTACGGAGCTTACCACAGCAATCATTATTTTGTTTTTGGTTCTATAAGAACTGTTAACGCCATCTATTATCTTCTTATTCTAAGTTATTTCTTATCTATACGCCCCCCCGCTTTATTTAGTCTATGTATACATTATCCTTTCCTCTTCCTATTCAAAACCGGAACGCCAAAACCCAACCGCCGTCGCTGTCTCTCGTAATTATATTTAAAAGTGCACATTCATTATCCGATTATATGACTAAATTACGAGAATATAGAACAATCATAAAGCGAAGTGAGGTGGAAAGTTAACCCTGAACCAGTCAGATCGAAGTTAGCTAATAAAGGTAAGTTCCGTTTGCTCCTCTCAACATCCTTCTTCTAGATATTTCCACCAAGAACCATAAAATTATTTACATTTAAGAATGTACCGAAACACACGTAATTGTATGAGAGTTTTACTAAACTTATTAAAATCTCAAGAACTGGCTTTATGGTCATTATCTTTTGCTTCTTTTTGAAATTAAAAATTTATTTTTGTATATTATTAAGATGGCCGGCAAATTTCTTGCCTGATGGTAAGTAAATAATTACGGTGTTAGTTGGACGCTTACTACATCAAGATTATTTCGAGAGTACTGACAACTATGAAATCACTTTATTACCCATTTGATATGCTTGTAAAAACGAGTGTAATTATTTTTAAATGATAAAAGATTGATTATTATAGTGTCCCTTTTGTTTTGTCTAATATGGATTTACCTATAAATATGCAAAGATAAAAGAGTTTAGTATCGTTTTCTCCTCAAACTGTTTGTCTTTCATTGTGTAATTTCTATTGACGAGCTTTAGTTTTATCAATAAAATAATTTCGGAAACAGTTTTTACCTCGAATATTCATTAAATGTTGATTATGGTCTAATTTTCTCCAATAAAAAATACTAGTTACGAATAAAAAAAACAAGTCGATTAAACATCGATTTTCTAGAGATCAATCCTTTAAGACTTGATTTTTTTTGTCAATCGATTCATGAAACTTCAGTTTGATTCAATTCTGAGTCGGTCATTTTTCAGAGAGAATCGCCATCCCTAATACACACACAAAGCTTAGGCAGCCATGGTTACCAACTACCGACAGAAATCATAAATGGAAACTTTGAAAAAAAACCGTTTTTTTTTTTTACTGTTTTAAATTTCATAATAAAGTTAACTAATAATTTTCATAATAAATAAAACATTAACTACTAATTTGTAACAATTTGTATGTACATTTTCATATAGTTAAATGACACCCAGCACATGCCATTTGCACCCTTAGAGTTTAGAAATAGGAACCATTCAAAAACTGAACATAGAGCTTCAGTCGTATATGAGATTAGCTGTGTGCCCTCGTATTATATAATCTTCACTACGTTTGACTTTTTTTTATGCGAAACCCTATGTGAACGACACAAAGTAGAGGTGCATCCATAATTATAGGTAGTATAGTATAGTACAAAGTCGAATAGTGTCATAGTGGGGTGGTTACATATAATTTGTTTGTTAGACAGTCGTCGCCCGGTAACTGACTGCTCCGCTTTGCTTTTGTTCGCGACAAGTTTAATTATTGACACCCTAATTATTTTCGAAAATTAAAAGTACCCTAAGTTGCCCGGAGTAACTTCAGCTATCTGCCATAAAAAAGTCCCGTCAAAATCCGTTGAGCCGTTCCGGAGATTGCCCGGAACAAACGGTCAGACGGATAAAAATTTTAAAAATTATATTTTTCGTATAGGTTCATTCATATGTATTTAGCCAAAAAAAAAAAAAACATTAATTTTGACATTACAGACACTTTAATTTTATTTATTACTCTATAGATTAGATTTCTTTAAGTGTTTGAAAAATAGACTCTCCCTTTATGAGGTTTTACCTCCATTTTTTCCCCGTCCTACTAACCTCAAATGCTTTCTAATTTTGGTAAATAATTAGTGTCCTTTAGTTGTAGAATGCTTATCGAAATTTATTGAAGATTAATATGTCGATTACCCATAAAAATGAGACAATAGGAAAATAACGGAAAGCTGGCGTGATCGCCAGGTTAGTGCTCAAGGGGTTAAACTCTAAAGAATGGTAAATATGTACTAATTAGTAGTCTATTTATTCTCATATTTCCGCCCTCATTTTCTCTACTTTGTCTCTGGTCTATACTTTTTGCAACAACGTGACATTGGCGGAATTGTTTATTCACAGGTGGCCATTATAGGAAAAAAGAAGTCGATATTAGTATAGATTGTTTATAGCCACCAACGAGTGTAGATTCAGCAATTAATGAGGTTTTAGGACAATTGAAGCCGACTGCATAACCCGTCAAAGTGGCTCATGTTATGTTACCAGCAACTGCATATATCGCTGAGCTACCTAAACGCTTAACATTTATCAGGTGTCATAATTATTTTAAGGCACTTTATTAATATACACCAGATAAATTTGTCTTTTTTTTTAACTTTGACCACAGTCTCATTTTATTTTATGTTACAAGTGATGCTGCCGGAACACACCTATTAATGCTTGGTAACAGGTTTATGAACTTAGGGGGTGGTAGGATAAAGGAAAAATTACAGGTAATTTGTTCCGCACCAAAGCAACTGTAAATTTGACATATTCAGATGTTTTATTAAAAAACAGCCCCCATTGACCACTTAACAGGTGAACAGCATGACTATTCAGACCTTCCAGGCTAAGCTAATTATATAGGAAATATTAGAGTGAACTTTGGATATTTGTGGAAAATGGAATGCTGTCTAGATTATAAATGGTGCTAATTTGCCAAGTTAAATTATTTGTTTTTAGTTAATTTCATAAGTGACTTGACGAAAACCGTTTAATGATTTACAATTATAAGCGCTAAGTTTATATATTTAATGACACTGTACAGGTTCACCATTTGGTGCCATTCTCAAGTAACGTTAAGCGATAATGTAGTCTAGAATGGTAAACAAGCTAGACCTAGTGGTACTGGCACTGATGCACCAACAACATATCCATTGGTGTTTGGTAACAGGTTACAACAACAACTTAAGAGTGGTAGGTACACCCAGGCGGGGATTATTAGAAAATGTCCTACCTTCATGCTATGGTTTCCTCACGATGTTTTCCTTCACATAAAGCCAGGCTCATCATAGAGTTGGGGTTTACGGAATACGACCGCACTACCAACTTGTTAGCTAGCAAATACTATAAAAAAACGTACTATGCATTACATTCATACATTGGCTATACATTGATTGATTATTTGCACAAGGTTGTTATTCTCCAGAGCGGCTGCAACTCTCTCCTTGTCAGCCAGCTGTTTGTTGACCGCATGCTCAGACGCGTGAGATCCGTCAGTCACTTTGACAGTCACTTTAAACCTGCTCGGAAGGGCTCTCAGCAATTGCACACGTATTGAAAGACCTGGAATTGGAATGTTTTAATTAAATCTTTAATAACTTCATATACTCAGGATTTTGAATTGATTTGTTTTAAGACGATGATGGTGCAGTTGGTAATTTTTTTTTAACTATACAATTAATGAGGCTCCAGTGCATCCTGGATGACTATGCCACCCTTATAGGATAAGTCGATGGTACATATCTAGTTATTGTCTATTTTATTTGCACCAAAGAAACAAATTTATACAGAATTCTGACAGCCTGAGACCAAAGACTATAAAATATACATTTGTCTATATCCCTTAGCATTTTATGACGCATTTCTTCAGTTTGGACATATGTAAATGATGTAAATCGTCTGTACTTTGACAAAAATCACACAAGGGTAATATGTTTTTTTTCTTTATCATAAAGAAATACTTATTTAGAGGTATGTGTCCCGACCGGATATGAAATGCTCCAACCAATTCCTTTCAAGAGAGCTTGACATGATCAAACCAGGGTGGTCGCTACAGTTTTTTTTCAAAAGTTCTCTACCACTTACCCTAGTTTACAGAGCTGCTATCAATATGCTCGAACCACATATTAGGACAAATATTTGTAATATAAATAAAAGTTCTTTAGACAAAGCTTTACAAAGAAGCTCCTTACCATTAACAACAGCATCTAGATTATCACTAGATCACTAGATTATCAGCTATGTCATTAATTACAATGCTAATATGCAACAGTATATTGAATTTGACTGTAATCTTCTGGCATACTATTCGATGATGCATTTAGAGCTAAATGTTGTAATGCACTTCTTGAATTGGAAAAAAAATGACTATTATGGAACGCAGAACTGTTTTTTATATAATTTAAGGCCTCTTTATTAGCTATTAATTCAGCCCTTATAATACACACCTTACTGTGTGTTCAGTTTAAACTGTTTCTTAATATTTGTTTGAGGATCGAAAAAAAACCAGCGCGGATACCGCTAGTTGTTTTCGAGCCGCCAGTAAAGATTTCATAGTAACCTACATATATGTTATCATTTCACATAAGATTTGTTTAATTTCCAGGGCATTAATATCACGTATATACCAGACCTTTATATCATCAATGATTCAACTGACATCTCCACAAGAATTCCAAATATTCAATGTATAAATTGTCCTACTTTTAAATAGCTTGAAAACATGGACCATAAATGGTAAATTTCTATATTGCCAGTACGCCTCAATACATTCCTCAGCAAGTTCTTGGATTAAAGGAATAGTACTATTATTTGATATAGCTGATGCTCTCAACCAAAATTTACATCCTAACTAATGTCTCTGGACAAATAAAGGGGGAAATGACAGCTCATTCTACAAAATAAAAATAGGTGTGCTGCTAATAAATGGTCCACAAATTCGAAAAGCTCTATTTTCAGTTAGTAATGGGACGAGATTCTGCACCAATGGATGCGGGTTCAAGCCCATCTATCGAACTTTAAAATCAGCCTGAGCTGTCGGTGAAGGAATACATTCTGAAAAAAGCAATAGCTTGGTAGGGCATTTTCTAATAATTCCTGTCTGGGTAGCTACCACTGTCGAGTTTGAAACGCTGTTGCCAAATACCAATAGGTGTGTTCCGACAGCATCAGTTGAGAACCAGTACCCCTAGGCTTAGTGTGTTTACCATCCTGGACCACATCGTCTCTTAAAGTCAGGTGAGATTGTGAACAAAACACTGAACCTATACAGTATTAAAGTAAAAATGTGATCTGTAATATCATGAACACAATAAATATAGAGGTACTAGCTCTTATGGAGACCCTAGAGTATTTTATAAGCATTAATGGGAGGTGAGGAGTCTATACTTTGCTTATTTTGATAACATGGAGAACTAAATGGTGATTACGTAAGTAATATTAATTTTCATGTAAACATAACAGTAGTAAACAAATTGTATCTATTTTAATCCTTACTAACAATTTAATAATAATGAACCCCTTTAAGATACCAATTTTAAGACTTCAGACCTCAAAAGACCTTTTTTTTTTTTTTTTTTTTTACAGAGGGGAATGCATTTAGGCACTAGCTGTCCAATCTATCCAGGGAAAACCCAGGAAGGTTGGAACTGGGGGCAGACCTCAAAAGACCTATCAGAGCAAATGAAATTGCACCATCAGTCGAAATATATTATCTAGGACAATCTAAACCGCAACACTCTAAAAAAGACCTACAGATTTTACTATCAATAATATCTGCATCTAGAGGTCAGAGATAAGCTGTAAGAAGGGATAATAATGAATGGCGGTTAATATATTACACAACAATTAATAACATACATTTCACAAATATTTTTATTAATTATAAATGTAATAAAATTCGTGTATTTAAATAAAATACTAAAAAATATTGATTGATTCAACCAAAAGACATCCACAGCTGGATTTATGTCTCACCCCAAAAGGGAGGTAATTGCCAAAATCACCACATTTGGCAGGCAGGTTTGCAATTGTAGTAGACGTTTGTGGTGCTCAGAGAATGCTCCTGCCCATCCCCTAGTTTACCCTTAGTTGCCTTTTACAACACCCATGGGAAGATATGGGTGGTACTATAGTTAACCGGTACCACTTGGTACAAAAAAATTGATCTCAGATAAAATACTTAATTTGTTGAAGAAAGTATCATCTACTTAATGAATGTTAAACAAACTTCCATATGTATTGTATCATTAATCATTGTTTTTTGTTTTGTGTAAAGTTATGCTTAGTCCTATCAAAATTAAATCTATAAAATCTGATCACAAAAATACACTTATTTCATAATTTATTAGGTTGTTGTAATCATAGCAACATTTATTGTTTGCTAAATCTGAAATGACCATTTCGCACTTAGCGTCCTAAATAAATATTGGAATAATTATCATCTCCTCGATCCTCCATAAGACGTCCACTGTTGGACATTGGTCTCCCTCAATAAGGGGGGAATGCCATAGTCACCACGCTTAGCAGCCGGGTTGGCGATCGCAGTAGGTGTTTGTACTTGTACTCAGAGGATGCTGCTGCCCATCCTCTGGTTTTTTCTTAGTCGCCTTTTACGACACCCACGGGAAGATATGTGGAGATACTATTCTAGACCGGTACCACACGGCATAATTATCATCTATAATAATACAAAAGGTACCTACCTATTAAGGTCGCCATGCTGCAATGGGGAATCGTCGGCGTAAAGTTCACAAGTACCTTATTCTCCTTATTATCAATCACAATGTTACTCTCTTCCACCACCTTCAGCTCTTCGAGAGTCAGCGGGTGTTCAGGGTCGTTTATATTGCGTATCAAGTCAAATATTTCTCTCTCGTCAAAAAAGTCTGCGACGTCTTCGTCAAGGTCGGTTGAGGTGATTTCGCGTTCCGAACCCTTTTCGTAAACATGTGGGTTCACGTTATCAGCGGTTTTCGTCATTTCTTTGCTAAATTTTATAATGCCTAATTATACGTAATTAGAAAAACAAGAGTTTGTTGGTATTTACTTTGTAGTTGTACGTCAAAATAATCAAAAATACTGATACTAGCAATTTCATTTGACGTTTAGAATTTACGTTTCGTTCAGAAATAATTTAACGAAATTATTTGATAGTTCACATCTTATACAAATATCTCTTCACTTATATAACAAATACAATTTATCTATAGCTCCGTTAGCCCATTTAATTTTTACTCATTCTTCTATTTCAAACTGCGTTTATAATTGTCATTGTTTTTGAACGCTTTCTTCAATGACATAAACGCTCATTTATCGAGTGTTTTAACTGGAGTTTTTGTGGAATCTCAGTCTATCATGTAGCGGTTGTTTTCTTTAATTCATTAAATTTGTGTATTTGACTCTACATCATGTAATTTTGGTGTCATTTTGTGTGATATAGTTTTATTATTGTGTACAAGTCAACTTTATTATGCAAAATGAATATAAAAATTAATAAATAAAGAAATAAGGAAGGTGCCGCACAAAACTCCATAGAAAGTTCTAGCAGTATGTGCCACAGTTTTGCTGAAACTAGGTAACGCTGATACAAGATTAAAAATTAATCTTACCTACATGACATTGGCACTAATTGTTTGAAAACAAATTGCCATAACCTAAGAAGAAAGTGTTTTAACCGTTTGACGTTTTGCCAGATAACTTTCGATCAATAACTGGGCAGCGCAGTTATATGTACATCAATTTTTAAAATAAAAGGACTCAACGATTGCTTCATTCGTGTACGACAGATAACTTGTAAGTTTCTATATTATTTCATATATGTAGCACTAATAATAGTTAAATTTACAACAATCTACCATTGAAAGTATTCTTCCCCATTTGTTAGTTTTATCATTTGTTTGATTTAAATCTTACTTTATTAAACATACATCTTATAAAATTTAAAGCTGTTGGAAAATAAGTTAATTGTTAGTGGAAAATAATTCATTCTTTAATTACGTCGTCTTTTACAGCAATAAAAATATCTATACTAATAAATAAAATTGAAGTGTCTGTTTGTAATGTAAAAAATATTTTTTTAACTATATAAATATGAATGTATATACGATACCTATACCAAAAATACAATTTTTAAATTTTGTCTGTCTGTCTCTCTGTTTGTAATGGGTAATCTCCGGAACGGCTTACTCTGGGTAACTGAGGGTACTTTTAATTTTCGAAAATAATTAGGGCTCCGGGTATAAAAAATAAAACTCATAAAAATTTGAATGTAATCTGATTCAATGCACAGTTTTATGGGCAAGTGCTATAATTAATGAGCAATATGTTTACTTTATCTTAGTGCTAAATTTTTTTAGGAAAATAATTAGTGTTTCGCATAAAAAAAAATTTAATGTAGTGAAGAATATATGAAATGGGGGCACAGCTGTCGGCACACAACTAGTATTTAATGTGTCGAGTACCCATTAAAATAAGACAATAGCAAAACAATGGAAAGGTGGCGTAATCGCCAGGTAAGTGCTCAAGGGGTTAAATATAATCTCTTTTATTGATTGATTAAAGTTACCTGAAAAATGTTTATATATAACTGACAGAAAAAAATCTATAAACTATATGCAATACCAATCAGCTTCTGGTTTTCAGTAATATCTATGCAATTAAATTAAAAAATGTTCAGTACACAATTCAGGACTATTTATTGTAAAAGAAGGTGTTCCTTAGTTTAGTTATTATAAAATTGTATGGAATAAAATAATCATTGAAATCATTTTATTTTCAAACCCCCATAATTTGTGAAATTTGCAACCAACCATGGTATTTGCCTGGCTTGCTTGCTTGAATTCCTTGGTGCCAATTCTTATGATCCTCTAGCAGATATACTGCCTTCTGGATATTGATCTGCAGAGTACTGGCTACCTGGTCCGTCCAAGGAGTCAGTCTTGATTTGTATACAAACTAGCTTCGTGCGCACTGCTCCACCCACATTTTATATATTCTTCACTGTATAATGTAGTTGTTAAATAATCATAGGAAAATAATGTTTATTGAATCATATTCTGTTCACAGTTTCATGAGTTTTTATAACTTAATATGGAACTTTTGTGATTATCAGTGTGACATAAATAAATAGTCCAGCTCAATGATAGAATGTATATAAATATATATATAAGATAAATAAAGAACAATTAAAATAAACAATGTGTTGCTTTTTAATAAAGAAATGACATTTTAAGTTTATTATTTTACAATTCCAAACTGAAAAAATACAATTCTGAATAATATTATAATTTATAACATATTTGACATGTATCAAAATAT
The DNA here is from genome assembly GCA_014132275.2 of Samia ricini. NCBI lineage: Eukaryota > Metazoa > Arthropoda > Insecta > Lepidoptera > Saturniidae > Samia > Samia ricini. The sequence continues at coordinate 11,219,253 of AP028167.1, forward strand.
CATAATGGCCAGCATGATTATAAACCTTAACCTTAACCTTATAAACTAAACTCTTTACATTATAAAATATAAAAATACATAATTATGGAAATATATTTATATATATATATATATATATATATTATGTGTCACAAAATTACTGGTAGAGTTTAGCGAAACATAGAGATTGTTAAACTAAGCTGAATGTGTACCCAACGTGTTGCGATACTAGATTGACTCACATATGTGGCATGTTACAAACTCCTCGCCGTTTTGCCTATTGAGCAATGTGTCCCTACAGAACACTAATTAGTTTCCTAAAATCTTTCTAGCACTATGTGAAAGCAAAAGTATTTGTCAAAAATTCAAGCACTTGAGCCAATAAAACTGATCATTAAATGTTTTTTTTACAGATACGTTCTTATGTATTTAGTAAAAAATAGTTATTTTTATTGGACTTCAAAAAGGAGGAGGTTATCAATTCTTCTATATGTTTTTTTTTTGTATGTTTGTTACTTGTTTTCTCTGGCTTTCATTTGTAGATTGATTTACAATTTTTTTGTAATCGAAGGAATACACTTCCGATCTGCTCCCATTTCCACCAGATCAGGATCTGATCAATGGAAATTGAGAAAAAAAACCCTCGAATATTATAGACACTTACACATCTTTCATATATTCGTTTCCAAAAAAAAAAACGTGTAAAAAACCTTTTTTAATTTATAAAAAAAAACCACTTCAAAAGAATAAACTACAAAAGTGCACTAAAAAGTCAATAAACAATTACTTTATTAAATCTGCTTCATTAATTTTGGAATCAGTTGCCAGCTAGAGTTAACCAATGTACTCATTTACAAATGGAAATAACTGCCTAAACTTTATCACAATAACACATAAGCTAAATAAAGGACTAGGTTGATTTTAAAGAACAATTAATCAAAATTGAATACAATTAGCGAAGTACATTTACACCAATTTGTTCTCCATAAGCTGGCACCGATTGCAAAATTAATAAAGTAATTATTTATTGAATTTTTAGTGTATTGTTATAGTTTATTCTTTTGAAGTCAGTTTTGTTTTTAATTAATGTGTCGAGTACCCGTAAAAATAAAAAAATAGGAAAACAATGGAATGCTGGCGTAAACGCCAGGTTAGTGCTCAAGGGATTAAAAAAGTTTTTGATATTACCAACAGATGCTTCAATTTTATTTATTCATATTATTATTGAGCTTTGTAGGGTTGTAGGGTTAAATAGTCCTGTATAGCTTGAATATACTATAGAATCTTTTTGACAGAGAGTGTCTGTATTGCCCAGTATTTGGTTGCATCACACGTTGCCTGATATCACATCAGGCACTCTATTATTTATCAGTTTTGATTACATAATCATAGGTATAAGTTGTTGATAAAACATAGTTTATTCCTAAATATTGTGAATTCGAGTTTAAATGCTATAAAATAACATTTTGATTTTGAAAACTACTATTTTCCCCATAGTTTTGTGAAAATATTTACTCTTATTTGAGTTGTCCATACTTTTTATTAGGCATTATGAGTTAGATTGACTATTTTTTATAGTTGGTAGTAAATGGTGACCTGCAGTACAATTTTAAACTTAAAAAAATAAGGTTCTGTGTTTTCCTAGTGTATATATATTTGTGTGTGATTCTTGAACAAACTGTTTGATGATATGATTATTTTACTGGGATAATATTTCATAATCATCAAAGCACATTTATTACATGCTTGTATTATGTGAAAATATTATAACTGATGCACATAGCAAATATATCTAAACCTTACCATATTTTGACTACTTAGTATCACATAGCAGTGTAATTTATGTGAAAATGTGGTTAGTAAACTAATAATAATTGTCCAAATGTCGAAACCTCCAATAACACATAAGTACTTATTTAAGGACAAGTATTGTGTCTATAAAGGAGTTAATTAAGATTTCTTTATCACAGTTTTTGTTTTACTTACATAACAGGTCTATTTTCTTTTAAAGAATTTTTTATTCATTCTTTACAGTGACAAACAATGGCCGAAGATCCATGGGTAATACAGCCCCATGAGCTCGCGAAGTTCTATCAACACTTCCGTAACCTCGGACCTGTAAACAAGACCCTAACAGGGGAACAAGCTAAGAAATTTATGCTGCAGGTTTGTGACAACTGTATAAGTTTCAGCGGTGTGGTGCCGGCAGAGCAGAATAGCACCACCCCATATCTTCCTGTGGGTATAGTAAAAGGCGATTAAGGGAGTGTGAGATAGTACTGACCCCTTGTAACTTTCTCACCGTTATACTGTACCAGCTGTCTGAGTCCTTCTCTGGTTGTAACAGTCCCCGTTCCAATGTGTCCAGAAGGACAAGGATGAGTATGTGCACCTTGGTCTTACGTGTACACTTGTGCATATATCCTGCGCATCTGACCGCTTCCGTTACTGGACTCCGAGTATTTACTCAGACTAGGAGTCAAAGTGGCGCCATGGCCGAAATCGGTCGGAACAATCATCATAGGTTTCAGCTTATTAGTAAAATTTCAAGTAACATTAAATTACCATATAGTCAAAGTTGGCAAATAAGTGAAAATGTATACTGATTTTCAACATATTTGTAGTTCAGAGGTTTTTTTATATTGTATAGGCTCAGTGCTTTGACCACAATGTCACCTGATGTTAAGCGACAATGTGGTCCGGGATGATAAACACACTACGTCAGAAGTGCTGTTTCTCAAGTGACGCTGCCAAAACACACTTATTGTAGTATTTGGCGACAGGTTTTCAAACTTGAGGGCTGTAGGTATCCAGGCGAGCATTATTAGACAATGCCCTAACGCCATATTATGGTTACCTCACGATGTTTTTCTTCACCGAAAGCTCAGGCTGATTTTAGAGTTGAGTGGGTGGGCTTGAACCTGCGTCCATTGACACGGCTTCCGGTTTCACTACCAACTGCGCCATCATCACTTCAAAACGGTTTCAAAACTTTGTAGTTATTCAAGCAAGCATTAAAAATAATCTATTACCGTACTATAGGTTCATGTTATATATGTTACTAAAAGCTTAGCCCCATTTGCAATATACAGCAAGGAGGTAGTTCAGGGTTGCCAGCTTTAATTGCATTGATTCAATGAACAGAGCAACTGTACACAGTAAGATTTACCACAATACAGATGCTATCTCATTTCACCACAATATGATGGCAGTTGATACATGGTAGGGTTTTAATTAGGTCAAATTCTTGGATACCGTTCCATCCCCTCAAAACAGGAGGCTCTCTCCACGTAAAAAAGGCCAGTCAATCGAAAATGGCATATGAAAAGATGCCTCAGTGGTATTAACCTTGGCTTGGACTGCTCCCTGTATACAAGCCCGCAAAATATATCCTTGCCAAACATAGTAATTTAAAAAAAGTAGGCAGCCATGGCGACTGCCGACGCAATGTAAAAGTCGAAACTTTACAAAACTGATTTTTTAATGTTTAAAATTATTTTATATTCCTAATATAAAATTAATAATTATTATATATGAGATTAAAAATTTCACAATTTGTTAATTTAATTTATTAACATAACCTTATAACATAACATTTGTCTGGTCGTTACATCTATTTGCGCTCCGAGTAATAATATGTACATTTTCATATACTTTATTCAAAACTTGCTGTCCGCCCGCAGAGGCGCCCGCGTTTCATATATTCTTCACTGCGTTTTAATTTTTTATACGGAACCCTAATTATTTTTCAAAAAAAAATAGTGCTAAATAAAATTAAAACACATCTCATAAATTTGAATTGAATCGGATTTTATTCAATGTTTTATGAGTTTTAAATTTTTTACGCGTAACCCTAATTTTTTTTATTATTGAAAGTACCCTACGTTACCAGGAGTAACTTCAGCTATCTACCAAAAAAGTCCCGTTGAAATCGGTCCAGCCGTTCCGGAGATTACCCATTGCAAACAGACAGAGAGACAAAAATTTTAAGAACTTTATTTTTTGTATAAGTATCGAATATGCATTCGTATCTATTTAGTATAAAAAAATCATTTTGACATTACAAACAAACACTTCAATTTTATTTATTAGTATAGATTAAAACATCCGATAGGCTGTTAATAAATGTTATTATTTATATCAACGCGCAAGCACTTAAACACACTTATTCATGACATACTGTAGCATGTTGAGGGCCGACCTCATAGCGTTGGTAACGCGAATCTATAAGTTTTTTCCCCTTTTGTTTTTGACGAGGGGAATGCATTTACGCACTACCTCTACCAAGTTCATTAGAAGGAGGTCTCCCCAATGAAGTTAGTAGGGGGGTGTGGAGGGACGTCTCCACACCAGTGTGGGACTCACCCGGCGAGAAACGTCGGAAATACCCACTAAACTCCCCGGGGCCGCCCGCCGCATTCAGGGGACGATACGGGATCGGTGTCACAAGCACCGCGTCGTCTCCTGCGGCAGGGCCAACTAGACCACGTAGAGTAAATTAACCCGTTGGGGATGTGAGGGAAGCCGCTGCCTGACCCACAGGCTCTATCCCCCACACCTCTTCACCCGATTCTCAAAGAGAATTTTCGTCCAGGGGCTATAAGTTTTCCCCTACCGAGAATCGCTCAAAGCCGCCAGAGGTTTTCATTTTTTTTTAAATATGCACCATTGGTGCAACATGTACGTTAGTGCATGAAGTATCATTGTTTCAAAGAGCTTTCCCATTTGAGAATAACCAATAAAACAAAGAAAATTATAGATTTTTTACATTTAAATTGGTTGGTCGGTTGCCACATGCTATTTTCAACTTTTCTTCCAACAAATTTTCTTAACAACTATATTCACTTAGGCTAATGTTATCCTATTAAATAATCATTTCAGTCTCAACTACCACCTCCAGTACTTGGGCAGATATGGTCTCTGGCAGACATTAACGCTGATGGGAAATTGGACTTCAGAGAATTCTCCATAGCTTGCAAGGTGAAGCACAATTGTTACTAAGCCGGATTTAATTTTAGTTACATTTGATTATTAAAAAGTGATATAGATTGCCTTATCAAGATTTGAACGTGGGAGTACCACGATAGAACCTCAAAGCAGAAACTATGTCCGCGCTATATGTCTATATTTCCGGAATGTGTCGTTGGTAACAAAGATGCATTCACAAGTCATTCTAAAATACTGTTAAGTCTTATTTTCAATTGGAAAGAAACTGGTGATGTTTAGTTATTCTGACTTATTTCGATGTAGTCTGTGTGGCTGTTACCACAAAGCTCGCTAAAATCATCTTCCGTAGATGTAAGGCCAAAGCGACAATATCATTCACATGGTAACAGATGACTGACTGACTGCACATAATAATAGCGTGATCACTTTTAGCAGATTTCTACTTTTTTTAGTACATTCTGAGCTAAAATTAAGAACCTTTGGTATGTGAAAATCGTTTAGTAGACTTCAACAGAATGCTATATCAATCAACTCATTCGAGACCTACTTGTGTTCGACGAGCTGCGGAGAAGCCATTACTGACGTTGAAAAGTTTTGGGCATCCTTCAGTAAATTATGTATTATTATTATTAATTATGTACAATATGCCCAAGTTTAGGAACTTGCTGAAAATTATATTCCGTTTTGTTTGTAGACCTGTCTGCCGATCTGTCTGCCGATTTACCTTCCGATCTGTCTGCCGATCTGTCTTTTTGCAGATTGTGTTTCATAAGTGAAATGTTTAGTTTAAATCTGAAAGAATTGTCCACTGTCGTAAAAATAGCCACGCGCATGTTTTTTTTTAAACTGATTAAACGCTGTTGACTCTAAGTTCCTTAATGTGTCGAGCACACATAAAAGTGAAACAATAGAAAGACAATAGGAAAACAATGGAAAGCTGGCGTAAACGCCGGGAAGGTGCTCAAGGGGTTAACAGGTTCACCAGACTTTAGGGTGAGCGCTTAAGGCACTTAGCGTAAAATGGCACCCAGCGCAAAGGGTACAACAATGGTACGAACCTCGGCCTATTTTAAAAATTAACCTTACGGACATTATAGCCATGCACATGCTTTCTCAAGAACCAAAACATCACAAAGAAAATAAAATAATAATAATTCCACTGTAAAAAAGTGTGCTGTGTTTATTATTATATTTGGCTCATCAATTTGCACTACGTGCTTCTCTATACAATATTAATAATTAAATTATATTAATAACGATTTATGATATTACATTAATATTATTTTTAATATTCAAAATCATAATCACGTGATGCGACTTTGACATTTACTCCTCTAAATTGTAAATTTTCAGTAAATAAACTATTATTTAAATTTAGTAGTAGGTAGTAAATTTTAGTAGTATTCAGCTATCCTTTTAGTAGATTTGCTAAAAAAAAAAGTGGTCACGCTGCATAATATGCTATAATATTAAAATAACTAACAAAAGATTTTTATCCTACGTTCTATGAACGCAAATCAAACATTATCATATATCATGGTATATTTTTAGATAACTCCTAAAAAGCTGACCCATACCATGTTTATATGCTAAATGTCATTATTAATTCTTAACAATATTTGGGGCAAACATCCGGCGGCGACGCCTTAAGATATTATCCGCCTACATTCGGTGGGACCGTCACTCACCTACCGCAAGTCAGATCGCATGGAATGACTATATAAGGCTCTATAGAGCCAACACAGGCACACTTGAGTTCTATCTGCTGAAGTGAACGTTCCTGATATCTCAATATAATAAAGTGGTGACTTGGGAATAATACACAGTGAGAGTGTTAATGCTTCTGTTTCAGATTATAAATCTCAAGCTACATGGGATAGAAGTGCCGAAGACTCTTCCGCCATCTCTAATCACGTCTTTGAATCCAGCAGGTAACGCTAATTTTTTTTAAATTATTCAAAATTAATAATTGTTTTCACACTTCATGAATCTTGATTGATTCTGATCAGATATATAAACATTATTCCATTTTGAGCCCTAATAAGTTATTTTTGCGTGTAAGTTTCTCCATACATTCTTAAAATATATATTTGTTAAATAGTAGAAAGAGCAAATCACTTCATAATGAGTCAGGATATAGAAAAATATTGCCACAAGCAACTAAACCTAATGATATAGTTGAAATGGGTGTCCATTTAGATGTGAAGAAACGTTTTTTTATGAATACGCGATAAATTATGATAATTATCGTTAAAAATGGTCCAAACTGAGGATTATTACATTATGGTCCCATTGGACTAAATACCGATTTCTTCAACAGCATTAGTAAAATCAAAGAAAAAAAGAGAAATCTCTTTATATCAGCATCTTCGTAATCTTTGAACCTAATACAGTAAAAGTCATTGGCTGAATTGCTTCTTCCTACGCCCCTCTAAGCTATATGTATGCCCCCTAATCTTCTCTAGGTCTTCTTCTATTTCCACAAGTTGGCTTTATCGTCCACTTTGAGAACCTATGGTCTAATTATGCAAAGCTTAAATGCCTGCAATCTTTTTAATTTTTATTTTAGTTGTCTTGCATAATTTAACAGGTATAGGTAAAGCTGACTAATCCTATACAAAAACTGCTTGATTCTTATATGGTAGTAAAATAAATAAAAAATATTCTTCCACAGTCACCCAACAGCAATTCACCCCACCTTCCAAACCGCCAATACCACCAATGCCAAACATAATCCCGAGCCAACCCCTTATACCCGGTCTACCGACAAGCCAACCCTCTGTCCAATCATTACTGGTGGACATTGGCTCCAACGCTCCAACCTCCACACCTGTAATCCAACCGTTGGTACCGCCTGTTAAGACTTCTATACCCGATCTGATATCCGGAGTAAAGCCGATGAGCCAACCTTTGATCGACTCACAACCCATGGTTGCTACTTCACAAACTCTCATCGGTCAATCGCAGCCGTTGGTGTCTCCAAGCCAACCTTTGATAAACACATCCCAACCAATGGTTCCAACACAGTCATTGGTAAATTCAAACCAGCCGATAATACCTGCAACCCAGCCGATTGTACCTTCTGGTATTAGTGCGGTACCGCCAATAATGCCAGCTGGTTTGATCCAATCACCTCCATCTATTCCGGCCCAAGGTTTTCCCGAAGCAACACCTTTGGCCCAACCCTCCCAAACTCCAATACCGATG